>CP141134.1:46552682-47177682 GCA_035236585.1 Warburgia ugandensis
TTGGTGGGCACTGCTCACTGCACAGGGAGTTTGTGCCAACCATATAAGAGGTGGCGGGTACTCGAGACCTTGGCATTGTTCCTGCCGAGGCAGTGGCAAGAATCAGTGAAGCTGGCAGGACTAGGCATAATGCTAGCCATGACATGAGTTGAATTTCTCATGCTAAAGCTCCTCCCATGCTTGCCAGGGCACTGCCGTGCTCATGCTCGCATTGCTCCCCAAAGTAGGCATTGGTGCAACTTTGGTCTCGTTTCTTTGCATACTCAAAGAGTGTGCTCTTGAAGATGCTATTGTTGGTGGAAGGCCATCGGGACCCAAGAAGTGTTCCTACCAAGCCACTTCTGGGAATCGTTGAAGCTAGGAGGACTAACAACAAAGCTAGCTCAGCACAAGTTGGCATCTATGGGAATTGTTGAAGCCGACAGGACTAGGGGCAACACTAGTGGTCGCATAAGTTGGATTTGGCACTCTAAAGCTCCTCCTGTGGCTAGCAAGGCACTGTTGTGCTTGCCCTCGTACTACTCCCCAGAGCGGGTGTTGGGGACACACGAGTCCCATCTAGTTGCATTCTTGAAGGCATGTGCACATGGCACCTTGGCTGGTCACCCCCAGCGGGTCTGTCAGGTTGAATCAAGGGTCCCTTTTCTTCGCTTCCTCAAAAGTATGCGTCCATGAAGCCTTTGGTGGGCAGTGCTCGATCCGTTGGGAGGTTTCACCAACCCTATAGAAGGTGGCAGGCACTCGAGCCCTTGGCAATGTTCCAGTTCAGGTAGGTGCAGGAATCGGTAAAGCGGCAGGACTCGTTCAAGCCGGCAAGAGTAGGCGCAAAACTAGCCACAGCACAAGTGGGCATCTACGGGAATCGTTGAAGCCGGCTGAACTAGGCACATCACTAGCCACGAAATGAGTTGGATTTGGCACGCTAAAGCTCTGCTTAGGCCCGGCTAGGCATTGCCGCACTCGCTCTCACACTGCTCCCCAGAGCAGGCATTGGTGAGACACAACTCCCATCCAATTGCATTCATGAAGGCATGCGCAATAGGAGCCTCAGCTGGGCACAGCCTGCGGGTCTTTGAGGTTGCTTCAAGGGGATTTTTTTTTTTTTTGCATTCTCAAAAGTATGTACCCAGAAAGTCTTTGGTGGGCACTGCTCATTGTACTGGGAGGTTGTGCCAACCCTATGTTTAGACATTGGGTTTAGGAACATCCCAGGACTATTGGAGTGATTTGACTTTGTGCTTAAGGACTTTGATGGACATGTAATATTTCGTCATTGAGCCATGTTTCTTCCCAAAGCTTAAAGTTCTCAAACATTGTGCTAAAAGGATCATCCAGTGGCTTGAAAAGTTTAGACGATGTATTTTTGGGACATCCACAGGCTCAAGGTAATTTGACATTGTGTGTTGGAAATTCCCAGCATTTAAGTTGCTCAGACATTGTGCCAAGAATCATACAATTGGCTTGAAAATATTGGACATTGTGTTTGGTAACATCTTAGGACTCGAAGTAATTTGACTTTGTGGCCTGGAACTTCCAAGGATATTTGTAGTTTCGACAATGTTCCTCATGTCTCTTAAATTCTCTAATTCATCCAACTTCTTAAAAATTTGAGGCATTGTGTTGGGGAAAATCCCAACACTCAGTGATTTGACTTTGTGTCTAGGGAACCTCAAAAGACATCTAATCTTTTACCATTGTCCTTATGATTGCCCAACATTTAAATTGCCGGACATTGTGCCAGGGATCCTCTGATGAGTTGAAAAGTTTTTGACATTGTGTGTTTGGGACAATCCCAGGACTCGAAGTGATTTAACATTACATCTAGGGACTTCCATGGACATGTAATGTTTTGACAGTGTGTGATGAGATTTCCAAGAGCTTAAAGTCCCATACATTGAACCAAAAGGATCATCTAATGGCTTGAAAAGTTTTGTTGGGAACTTCCCAAAACTCGATGCGATTTGACTTAATACCAGGGGACTTCCAAGGACATGTATTGTTTTGAAATTGTTCCTTGGGACTTTTCAGTGCTTAACTAGTTTGAACGATGTGCTACAGATCATCAATGACTTGAAAAGTTTAGACATTCTGTTTAGGATCATCCCAGGACCATCCAAGTGACATGACTTTGTGTCTAAGGACTTTGATGGAAATGTAAAGTCTTGACATTGTGCCATGGGTCTTCCCATCACTCAAAGTGCTCAGACATTATGCCAATCGGATCAACCAATGGCTTGAAAAGTTTAAACGATGTGTTTGGGTGCATCCTAGGACTCGAAGCAAATTTACTTTGGGCCTGGGGCCTTCCAAGGGAAATTTGCATTGTCTGGACACTGTGACTTGGGCACTTAAGTTGCCTGAACATAGTGTCAAGGATCATCCAACAACCAGAAAAGAGTAGACATTATGTTATGTAACATCTTAGGAGTCGACGTGAATTGACTTTGTTTGTGCCTAGGATCTTCCAAGGACATGTATTGTTTCAACAATGCCCCTCGAGACTTCTGATCATTTAAATTACCCACACATTATGCTAAGGAGCACCAAACTTGTTGAAAAGCTAAGACAATGTGATTGGGAATATCCAAGCATTCGAGGTGATTTGACTCTGTCTATTTTTGAACCATTTTTCTCCCCTTGAGACGGTGAGCAAGATGCACGACTTAGACTTTTGAAATTCATTTTCTTTAGAATGTGCATCACCGTACATTCTTCTTGCTGTTATTTGCATTTTTACCTACTCAATTAACATCCGACCAAAAGGATTTTTCATGGATTTGATCTTGTTACATCTTTGGATATGATGAATGGTTTGGATCTTTGTCGCAAGATATCACGCTCTCCAAATCAGCTCCTCTCCCTTCTTCATCTTCTTCTCTTTCTTCACCGGATTTCTCACACTCATCATTTCAGGTAACAGAGCATGGGGATCTGTCTTGATTATTCCTTAAGAGAGGGGGTGGGGTGCCAATATCAAAATCGCACCTCCTTTACAAGTAATAATTTTTACTTTTTCTTTAATTCATTATTTAAACTTTTAACCTTTTGTAATATGTTTTAATTAAATGATTGTGTTCCCTGCATGACAATGAGTGCATGCCCCACCTGGGTTTTTTAAATTTCGAGAGGGTCCTGCATGGTAAAGGAGGTACCAGACATTGTGCCAAGGATCATGCAATGCTTTGAAAAGATTAGACATTGTGTTCAAAAACAACATTTGACTTTTTGCCTATGAACTTCCAAGGACACGTATCATTTCAATCACGTGCCATGGGATTTCACATCATTCAATCGGCCCGTACATTGTGCCTGTTATCATTAAACTTCTTACGTTTAGACATAGTATTTGGGAACATCCTAATGCTCAAAGTGATTTCACTTTGTGTTAAGGGGACTTCCTCGGACATGTAATCTTTTGATACTGTGGCTTGTGACTTTCCACCATTCATGTTGCCTGAATATCATGCCTATGTTGATCCTATGGCTTGAAATAGTGTAGACATTGTTTTTGGGAATATCCTAGGACTCGACGTGATTTGACTTTGTGCCTAGGTACTTCCACATATATGTAATGCTTTTGACATTGTGTCATGGTACTTTCAAGAGCTTAAAGTGCTCATATGCCGTGCCAAAAGGACCATCTTAGGGCTCAAAGTGATTTGACGTTGTCCCTAGGGGACGTCCAACGACGTGCACTATCTTGAAATTGTGCCTAGGGACAGCTTGGTCAAAAAATGTCCCAAGGATCATCAAATGGCTTTAAATGTTTAGACATTGGGTTTAAGAACATCTCAGGACTGTTGGAGTGATTTGACTTTGTGCCTAAGGACTTTTATGGACATGTAATATTTTGACATTGAGCCATGGATCTTCCTAGAGATTAAAGTTCTCAAACATTGTGCCAAATGGATCATCCAGTGGGTTGAAAAGTTTAGACGTTGTACTGTGGGACATCCCAGGGCTCAAGGTAATTTGACATTGTGTGCTAGAAATCCTAGTATTTAAGTTGCTCAGACATTGTGCCAAGAATCATCCAATTGGCCTAAAAAATATTGGACATTGTGTTTAGTAACATCTTAGGACTCGAACTAATTTGACTTTGTGGCTAGGAACTTCCAAGGATATTTGTAGTTTCGACAATGTTCCTCACGTCGCTTAAATTGTCTAAATCATCCAACTTCTTAAAAATTTGAGGCATTGTGTTGGGAAAAATCCCAACACTTGGTGATTTGACTTTGTGTCTAGGGAACCTCCATAGACATGTAATCTTTTACCATTGTCCTTATGACTGCCCAATATTTTTAACATTGCATTTAGGACTCGAAGTGATTTAACATTGCATCTAGGGACTTCCATGGACATGTAGATAGAGTGTGATGAGATTTCCAAGTGCTTAAAGTGCCATACATCAAACCAAAAGGATCATCTAATGGCTTGAAAAGTTTTGTTTGGGAACTTCCCAAAACTCGATGCGATTTGACTTTATACCAGGGGACTTCCGGGGACATGTATTGTTTTGAAATTGTTCCTTAGGACTTTCTAGTGCTTAACTAGTTTGAATGATGTGCTACAGATCATCAATGACTTGAAAAGTTTAGACATTCTGTTTAGGATCATCCCATAGCCATCGAAGTGACATGACATTGTGTCTAAGGACTTTGATGGAAATGTAAGGTTTTGACATTGTGCCATGGGTCTTAAGTGCCCAGACATTGTGCCAATCGGATCAACCATTGGCTTGAAAAGTTTAGACGATGTTTTCCAGAACATCACAGGACTCGAAGCAAATTTATTTAGTGCCTAGGGACTTCCAAGTGAAATATGCATTGTCCTTACACTGTGACTTGGGCGCTTAAGTTGCCTGAACATAGTGTCAAGGATCATCCAACAACTAGAAAAGAGTAGACATTATGTTATGGAACATCTTAAGAGTCGAAGTCAATTGACTTTGTTTGTGCCTGGGATCTTCCAAGGACATGTATTGTTCTGACAATGCGCCTCAGGACTTCTAATCATTCAAATTACCCACACATTATGCCAAGGAGCACCTAACTTCTTGAAAAGCTAAGACAATATGACTGGGAATATCCAAGCACTCGAAGTGATTTGACTTTGTCTAATTTTGAACCACTTTTCTCCCCTCGAGACTGTGAGCAAGATGAAGGGCTTAGACTTTTGAAATTCATTTTCTTTAGAATGTGCATCACCGTACATTCTTCTTGCTGTTATTTGCATTTTTACCTACTCAATTAACATCCGACCAAAAGGATTTTTCATGGATTTGATCATGTTACATCTTTGAAGATGATAAATGGTTTGGATCTTTGTTCCAAGATATCCCGCTCACCAAAATCAGCTCCTCTCCCTTCTTCATCTTCTTCTCTTTCTTTACCAGAATTCTCACACTCATCATTTCAGGTAACAGACCATATGGGCCTGTCTTGATTATTCCTTAAGAGAGGGTGTGGAGTGCCAATATCAAAATGCCACCTCATTTACAAGTAATAATTTTTACTTTTTCTTTAATTCATTATTTAAACTTTTAACCTTTTGTAATATGTTTTAATTAAATGATTGTGTTCCCTGCATGACAATGAGTGCATGCCCCACCTGGGTTTTTTAAATTTTGAGAGGGTCCTGCATGGTAAAGGTGGTACCCGGACATTGTGCAAAGAATCATGGCACGGTTTGAAAAGATTAGACATTGTGCTCGAAAACATCATTTGACTTTTTGCCTATGAACATCCAAGGACATGTATTGTTTCAATCACGTGCCATGGGATTTCACATCATTCAATTGGCCCGTACATTGTGCCTAGCATCATTAAACTTCTTAAGTATAGACATAGCGTTTGGGAACATCCTAGTGCTCAAAGTGATCTGACTTTGTGCTAAGGGGACTTCCTCGGACATGTAATCTTTTGACAGTGTGGCTTGTGACTTTCCAACATTCATGTTGCCTGAATATTGTGCCTATGTTGAGCCTATGGCTTCAAATAGTTTAGACATTGTTTTTAAAAATATCCTAGGATGTAACGTGATTTGACTTTGTGCCTAAGTACTTCCATAGATATGTAATGCATGTGACATTGTCTCGTGGTACTTCCAAGAACTTAAAGTGCTCATGTTCTGCCAAAAGGACCATTTTAGGGCTCAAAGTGATTTGACGTTGTGCCAAGGGGACGTCCAACTACGTGCACTATCTTGAAATCGTGCCTTGGGTTTAGGAACATCAAAAAATGTACCAAGGATCATCAAATGGCTTGAGATGTTTAGACATTGGGTTTAGGAACATCCCAGGACTGTTGAAGTGATTTCACTTTGTGCCTAAGGACGTTGATGGATATGTAATATTTTGACATTGAGCCATCGGTCTTCCCAAAGCTTAAAGTTCTCAAACATTGTGCCAAAAGGATCATCTAGTGGCTTGAAAATTCTGGATGATGTATTTTGGGACATCCCAGGGCTCAAGGTAATTTGACATTGTGTGTCGAAAATTCCCAGCATTTAAGTTTTTCAGACATTGTGCCAAGAATCGTCCAATGGCTTGAAAATATTGGACATTGTGTTTGGTAACATCTTAGGACTCGAAGTAATTTGACTTTGTGGCTAGGAACTTCCAAGGATATTTGTAGTTTCGACAATGTTCCTCACGTCACTTAAATTGTCTATATCATCCAACTTCTTAAAAATTTGAGGCATTGTGTTAGGGAAAATCCCAACACTCGGTTATTTGACTTTGTGTTTAGGGACCTCCACAGACATGTAATCTTTTACCATTGTCCTCTTGACTGCCCAACATTGCGTGTAGGGACTTGATTGAAGGTGTCATGCTTTGGTTTTATGTTCCATGTACAAGGTGCACTCGATGGTGGAAAGGGAAGAGACATACTGCACCAACGATGTTTGCTAGGCCACAGAAACTTGCACTGGTAAACTTTAGAAGAAGGGAGATGGAAGATGCCACATGCCCAACATGCCATAAGTACCACCCCGGCAAGCCTTGCTATGTCCATGAGTGACGATGCATCATCTGTGGTGATAAAGGTCACTTTCTAAAAGATTGCCTGATTGAAAGAAGGGATGAGCAACCCAAGCTGGGACAGCTTCAAAGGAGTCAGGGGAGAGTATTTGCATTGACCATCGAGAAGGCACATGCTTCAAATTCCATAGTTGAAGTTACCCTTCAAATTTTTTATAGATTTGCTCATGTCTTAATTGATCCTGGTTCCACACACTCATTTATATCATATGACTTCCCATCATGCATGAAATGTACAAAATACAAATTGGGTATTTGTTTAGAAGTCAGCACGCCAGTAGGAGAACCAGTTCTAGGACATGAATTCTTACAAGAAGTACCGATACATATATCAAAGCCAGAACTTAGTGTAGACATAATACTATTGAACATGTCAGACTTGATGTCATCTTAGGCAAGGATTAGTTTGCAGACCATGAGGCAATGGCTGACTGTGGGAAGAAAAGAGTCACACTCAGCAACCCTAAAGGGGAAATCATTGCCTTTCAGGGAAGGCTAAATGTCTCAGGAAGGACCATTATATCAGCAGTGTGGGCATCACGACTTATAGCTGGAGGATGCCCAGCCTATTTAGCCAATGTAGTGACTCAGGAGGAGTCTGGGCTAGAGATTCAAGAAATAGAGGTGGTACAGGAATTCCAAGATGTTTTTCCAGAGGAATTACCTGGGTTTCCACCAAAAAGGGAGTTGGAGTTTTCTATCGAACTGCCACCAAGAACAGCTCCAATCACTAAGGCACCTTACCACATGACACCAGCTAAACTAAAGGAGTTAAAGGGGCAATTACAAGAGTTGATGGACCAAGGATTTATTCGACCAAGTTTCTCACCATGGGGAGCCCCTATGTTATTTGTCAAAAAGAAAGATGGATCTATGAGATCGTGCATAGACTATCGATTGTTGAATGGGGTCACAGTTAAGAACATATATCCATTACCATGGATTGATGATCTCTTTGACCAGTTACGGTTAGCCACAGTATTTTCAAAGATAGATTTAAGATTTGCTTATCATCAGCTAAGGATAAAGAACGAGGATATCTCGAAGACAGTATTCAGAACTAGGTATGGCCACTATGAATTCCTAGTTATGCCTTTTGGACTAACGAATGCACCTGCAGCTTTCATGGATTTGATGAATTGGGTATTTTGAGAATATCTTGACAAGTTTGTCATTGTATTCGTTGATGATATTCTAGTCTACTCTAGTAGTCAAGATGAACACCGAGAGCATTTAAAAATCATGTTGAGCACACTCCAGACTCATAAGCTATATGCAAAATTTTCAAAATGTGAATTTTGACTTGACCAAGTATTGTTTATTGGGCATGTTATATCTGTAGATGGTATTGCAGTTGATCCTAAGAAGGTAGAAGCAATCACTAATTGGGAAAGGCCAAAGGCTGTATCAGAGATTCGTCGCTTTCTTGGGTTAGCAGGGTATTACAGGAGATTTATTGAGGGATTTTCTCGCATAGCATAACCCATGACCCAACTGACCAGGAAGGAGAGAAGATTTGAGTGGATTGATGAATGTGAAAGAAGTTTCCTAGAGTTGAAAAGGAGACTCACCACCGTGCCTATTTTGACCTTGCCAGTTGGTAGTGGAGGATTTGTGGTATATAGTGATGCCTCGGGCAAGGGATTCAAATGTGTGTTAATGCAACATGGAAAGGTGATTGCTTATGCCTCTAGACAGTTGAAGACTCATGAAGTAAACTATCCCACACATGATTTAGAGTTAGTTGCTATGGTTTTTGCTCTAAAGATCTGGAGACATTATTTGTATGGCGAAAAGTTTGAAGTCTTTATAGATCATAAAAGCCTTAAGTACATATTCTCACAGAGTGATCTCAATACGAGGTAACAACGTTGGATGGAATACCTAAAAGACTATGACTTTACCATCTAGTACCATCCTGGTAAGGCCAATGTCATAGCTGATGCTCTCAGTAGGAAGATGAAAGGAAGGATAGCAAATGTTACTGTAAGATCAGTCTTCACAGACCGTATATTGCGAGCTCAAAAAGAGTGTGAAGAAACTCAGGGCCTGAGTAGTAAGATTGGATTCTCAATGGGTACTGATGGAGGAATACGCTTTCAGGGTAGACTTGTAGTGCCAGCAGTAGCAGGGCTAGGACAGGAAATATTACAAGAGGCACATAACTCGAAGTTTACCATTCATCTTGGGGGTACAAAAATGTATCAAGACTTGAAGAGGAATTTTTGGTGGTAGGGCATGAAAATAGACATTAGTGAGTGTGTGGCAAGTTGTCTAACATGTCAGAAGGTGAAGGCAGAGCATCAGAGGCTGCCAGGACTGTTACATATATTAGAACTCCCAGAATGGAAGTGGAACCATGTTACTATAGACTTTGTAGTGGGATTACCTCGACCCGCTAGTGGGCACAACATGATTTGGGTAATCACTGGAGAGTTTGGCAAAGTTATATATTATGGAGATTGTCAGTTTACATGGAGTGCCTTTGGCCATTATATCAGACACGGATAGCAGATTCACATCACATTTTTGACAGAGTGTAGAAGAAGGACTTGGTACCTCGCAAAGATTTAGTACAGCTTTTCACCCACAGACTGATGGACAGTCTGAGCAAATTATTCAGATGCTTGAAGATATGCTCAGGGCTGTACTTTAGAGTGGAAAGGTAATTGAGATGAACATCTTCCCTTGATAGAGTTTGCATATAATAACAGTTACCACTCTAGCATTAGCATGGCACCGTACGAGGCATTATATGGTAGACCTTGTCGAACACCAACTTGTTGGAGCGATATTGATGAACGACAATTTGGGAAGTCAAAATTAATTGAGCAGTGTGCAAAGAAGGTTCGAATTATCTAGAAGTAGCTATTGGCTGCCCATAGTAGACAAAAGAGCTATGCGGATAGGAGGTGCAGAGATCTTGAATTTATAGCTGGAGATCATGTTTTCTTGAAGGTCTCACCAACTAAGGGAGTGACGAGGTTTGGAATTAAGGGCAAATTGAGCCCTAGATTCTTAGGACCATTTGAAATTCTGGAAAGAATTGGACAAGTGGCATACCAACTAGCA
This sequence comes from Warburgia ugandensis, assembly GCA_035236585.1. Lineage (NCBI taxonomy): Eukaryota > Viridiplantae > Streptophyta > Magnoliopsida > Canellales > Canellaceae > Warburgia > Warburgia ugandensis. The sequence goes on from CP141134.1 coordinate 46,562,797, forward strand.
ATTCCACCACAATTATTAGAGGTACATAATGTATTCCATGTGTCAATGCTCAGGAAGTATGTTCCTGATATTACCCATGTGTTGGAGCAAGTGCCAATTAAACTAAAATCTGATTTGACTTTTAAGACGAAGCTAGTACGGATCCTAGACCATAAGGAGAAGACTTTAATAAACAAGACTATCCCATTAGTCAAAGTCTTATGGCATCATCATATGATTGAAGAAGCTACCTAGGAAGTGGAAAGTGACGTGAGACAAAGGTTTCCAGAGTTGTTCACTGTACTACCTTAAAATTTTGAGGATGAAATTTTTGTAAGTAGGGAACATTGTAATAACTTGCACTTTTATAATATATATAGTTTTTGCATGGAATTGACAATAACAAACTAGATGCCCTAATGGCTATAGAATGAATAGGCAAAACTCTAGAACTAGAGTTCAAGTCTCCAAAGATAACCCTTTTGGAGAAATTCCCTACCCAAACCCAAAAGGTGTCTAGGTACAATGAACTTAGATAATCCTGGTTAGTTGGAAAAGGATAAAGATAAGCATCTAAGTAGAATCAGATATGGGATAAAATTGATAAGAAGATAAGAATAAATCTAGAGAATTAGGAAAAGGTAGGATACTTAACAAATTAGATTGGATAGATAGGAGATGGGATAGGAAAGAAGGAAAGTCAAATGAAATTAGGGGAAGAAGGGGAGAAGAAGAGGGAATGCGTGAAACACAAAGAGAAAGGGAAAGAGAGAAAAATAGAGACAGAAAGAAAGAGGAAGAGGAAGAGAAAGAGAGAAAGGGAGGGAGAGACAGAGAGAGGCAAAGGGAAGAAGTAGAGGAGAATTAGGGCAGCCTAATTCCACAGTCTTATTTACCGGAAAGCAAAATGGATAGCGCAGCCTAATTCTCGTCTGCTTCTTCCCTTTTCCTCTCTTTCTCTCTCTTTCTTTCTTTCCCCCCCCCCTCTCTCTCTCTCTCTCTCTCTCTCTCTCTCTCTCTCTCTCTCTCTCTCTCTCTCTCTCTCTCTCTCTCTTACCCCAATTTCATTTGACTTCTTCTTTCCTATCCTATCTCCTATCTATCCAATCTAATTTGTTAAGTATCCTATCTTTTCCTAATTCTCTAGAGTTTGCCTATTCATTTTATAGCCATTAGGGCATTTAACTTTTTGTTGTCAATTCCATGCAAGAAATATACATATTATAAAAATGCAAGTTATTACAGCATGTGATTGATACAATACATGTCCTTGGAAGTTCATAGGCAAAAATTCAAATGATGTTTTTGAGCACAATGTCTAATCTTTTCAAACCGTTGCATGATCTTTGGCATAATGTTGAGTACCTCCTTTACCATGCAGGACCCTCTCGAAATTTAAAAAACCAAGCTGGGCCATGCACTCATTGTCATGCAGGGAACACAATCATTTAATTAAAATATATTACAAAAGGTTAAAAGTTCAAATAATGAATTAAGGAAAAAGTAAAAATTATTACTTGTAAAGGAGGTTCCATTTTGATATTGGCACCCTACCCCCTCTCTTAAGGAATAATCAAAACAGACCTGTATGGTCTGTTACCTGAAATGATGAGTGTGAGATATCTGATGAAGAAAGAGGAGAAGATGAAGAAGGGAGAGGAGCTGATTTGGAGAGCGCGATATCTTGGATCAAAGATCCAAACCATTCATCATCTCCAAAGAGGTAACAAGATCAAATCCATTAAAAATCTTTTTGATCAGATGTCAATTTAGCAGGTAAAATTGCAAATAACACTAAGAAGAATGTACGGTGATGCACATTCTAAAGAAAATGAATTTCAAATGTCTAAGCTGTTCATCTTGCTCACCGTCTCGAGGGTGGAAAAATGGTTTAAAAATAGACAAAGTCAAATCACCTCGAGTGCTTAGATGTTCCCAATCACATTGTCTTAGCCTTTTAAGAAGTTGGGTGCTCCTTGGCATAATGTGAGGGTTATTTAAATGATCACAAGTCCTGAGGCGCATTGTCGGAACAAAACATGTCCTTGGAAGATCCTAGGCATAAACAAAGTCAATTCACTTCGACTCCTCAGATGTCCCATAACATAATGTCTACTCTTTTCTGGTTGCTGGACGATCCTTGATACTATGTTCGGGCAACTTAAGTGCCCAAGTCATAGTGTCAAGACAATGCATTTCCCTTCGAAGTCCCTAAGCATAAACTAAAATTGCTTCGAGTCCTAAGATGTTCCCAAACACACCGTCTAAACATTTCAAGCCATTGGTTGATCCGATTGGCACAATGTCTGAGCACTTTGAGTGAAGGGAAGACCCAAAGGACAATGTCAACCCTTTACATTTCCATCAAAGTCCTTAGACACAATGTCATGTCACTTCGAAGGTCTTGGGATGATCCTAAACATAATGTCTAAACATTTCAAGTCATTGATGATCTGCAGCACATCGTTCAAACTTGTTAAGAGCTAAAAAGTCCCAAGGAACAATTTCACAACAATACATGTCCTCGAAAGTCCCTTGGTATAAAGTCAAATCGCATCGAGTTTTGGGAAGTTCCCAAACAAAACTATTCAAGCCATTAAATGATCCTTTTGGTGCAATGTATGCACTTTAAGCTCTTGGAAATCTCATCATGCACTGTCAAAACATTACATGTCCATGGAAGTCCTTAGACACAATGTTAAATCACTTCGAGTCCTGGGATTGTCCCAAATACACAATGTCAAAAACTTTTCAACTCATCAGAAGATCCTTAGCACAATGCTCGGCAATTTAAATGTTGAGCAATCACAAGGACAATGGTAAAAGATTACATGTCTATGGAGGTTCCCTAGACACAATCAAATCACCGAGTGTTGGGATTTTCCCCAACACAATGCCTCAAATTTTTAAGAAGTTGGATGATTTAGACAATTTAAGTGACGTTAGGAACATTGTCAAAACTACAAATATCCTTGGAAGTTCCTAGCCATAAAGTCAAATTACTTCTACTCCTAAGATGTTACCAAACACAATGTCCAATATTTTCAAGCCATTGGATGATTCTTGGCACAATATATGAGCAACTTAAATGCTGGGAATTTCCAACACACAGTGTCAAATTACCTTGAGCCCTCGGATGTCCCAAAATACATCATCTAAACTTTTCAAGCCACTGGATGATCCTTTTGGCACAATGTTTGAGAAATTTAAGCTTTGGGAAGACCCATGGAGCAATGTCAAAATAGTACATGTCCATCGAAGTACTTAGGCACAAAGTCAAATCACTACAACAGTCCTAGGATGTTCCTAAACCCAATGTCTAAACATTGAAAGCCATTTGATGATCCTTGGTACATTTTTTGAGCAAGTTCTCCCAAGGCATGATTAAAAGATAGTGCACGTCGTTGGACGCCCCTAGGCACAATGTCAAATCACTTTGAGCCCTAGGATGGTCCTTTTGGCACGGCATACGAGCACTTTAAGCTCTTGAAAGTACCATGACACAATGTCAAAAGCATTACATATCTGTGGAAGTACCTAGGCACAAAGTCAAATCACGTCGAGTCCTAGGATATTTCCAAAAACAATGTCTACACTATTTCAAGCCATAGGATCAAGATAGGCATGATATTCAGGCAACATGAATGTTGGAAAGTCACAAGCCACAGTATCAAAAGATTACATGTCCGAGGAAGTCCCCTTAACACAAAGTGAAATCACTTTGAGCATTAGGATGTTCCCAAATACTATGTCTAAACTTAAGAAGTTTAATGATAACAGGCACAATGTACGGGCTGATTGAATGATGTGAAATCCCATGGCACGTGATTGAAATGATATGTGTCCCTGGAAGTTCATAGGCAAAAAGTCAAATGACGTTTTTGAATACAATGTCTAATCTTTTCAATGCATTGTATGATCCTTGGCACAATGTCTGGGTACCTCCTTTACCATGCAGGACCCTCTCGAAATGTAAAAAACCCAGGTGGGTCATGTACTCATTGTCATGCAGGGAATACAATCATTTAATTCAAATATATTACAAAAGGTTAAAATTTTAATTAATGAATTTAAGAAAAACTAAAAATTATTACTTGTAAAGGAGGCGCCATTTTGATATTGGCAACCCCACCCCCTCTCTTAAGGAATAATCAAGACAGACCCGTAGGGTTTGTTACCTGAAATGATGAGTGTGAGAAATCTTGTGAAGAAAGAGAAGAAGATGAAGAAGGGAGAGGAGCTGATTTGGAGAGTGCGATATCTTGGAACAAAGATCCAAACCATTCATCATCTCCAGAGAGGTAATAAGATCAAATCCATGAAAAATCTTTTTGATCGGATGTCAATTGAGTAGGTAAAATAGTAAATAATGGCGAGAAGAATGTACGGCGATGCACATTCTAAAGAAAATGAATTTCAAAAGTCTAAGCTGTTCATCTTGCTCACCATCTCGAGGGGCAAAAAATGGTTCAAAAATAGACAAAGTCAAATCACCTCGAGTGTGTTAGGGTTTTACAAAGTTGGGTGCTCCTTGGCATAATGTGAGGGTAATTTAAATGATCAGAAGTCCCAAGGCGCATTGTCGGAACAATACATGTCCTTGGAACATCCTAGGTACAAACAAAGTTAATTCACTTCAACTCCTGAGATGTTTCATAACATAATATCTAGAGAGAGGGAAGGTTGGAGAGTAGTGTAGAGTTTTCTAAAGAGAGGTCTAGAGTAGTCATGGACTGTTAGATGGTTAACATTAGTAATAATCTGAACCATCCATTGAGGAGGTGGATGGGGGAGAGCTAGTATAAATAGGTGTAAGCTCCTCACTTGTAATCAGCTCTGGTTAGTTCAACTTAGTTATGGTCATTACATAGTGAGGTTTCATTTCTGAGTCTCTTGAGTTCCTCTCATTGCATTAGTAGGTGAGTGATTGTAGCCCTAACAAGTGAGAGTTTGGGGGATTGAAGGCTGAACTTAGCCTTCGTGTCTTAAGCGCAGTTCAAGACTAAGTGCCATACAGGAGTCTGAAAGTCTAAGCCCATGACACCAGGTAGCTGTGGGAATCAGTGAAGTTAATAGGACTAGATGCAACTCAAGTTCTTACACGAGTTGGATTTGGCATGCTAAAGCTCCTCCCATGCCTGGCAAGGCATTGCCATGCTCGCCCTTGCACTGCTCGCTGGAGCTAGCATTGTTGCAACTCTGGTCCCATTTCCTTGCATACTCAAAGAGTGTGCTCCCGAAGATGCTATTCTTGGTGGAAGGTACTCGAGTCCCTAGAAGTGTTCCTACTATGGGACTTTTAGGACACGTTGAAGCCGACAGGACTAGGTGTAAAGCTAGGCACAACACAAGTGGGCATCTATGAGAATTGTTGAAGCTGGAAGGACTAGGCACAATACTAATCATGGCAAGAGTCGAATTTGGAATGCTAAAGCTCCTCCCATGCCCGATAGGGCATTGCCGCACACCCCCTCTTACTGCTCGCCAGAACGGGGCTTGTTGAGACATGGGTCTCATCTAGTTGCATTCTGAAAGGCATGCGCACAAGGCACCTTGGTTGGACACTGCCCGCAGGTCTCCGAGATTGCATCAAGAGTCCATTTTTTTTCACGTCCTCAAAAGTATGTGCCTAGGAAGCCTTTGGTGGGCACTGCACACTACACCGGGAGGTCGCACCAACCCTATTGGAGGTGGCGAGCACTTGAGCCCTTGGCAATGTTCCTGCTTGGCAGTTGTGGAAATCGATGAAGCTGGTAGGACTAGGCACAATGCTAGCCGCGGCATGAGTTGGATTTGGCACATTAAAGGTCCTCCTATTCCCAGTAGAGCATTGTTGTGCTCACCCTCACACTGCTTCTTGGAGCAGGAGTTAGTGCGACTCTGGTCCCATTTCTTTGCGTACTCGAAGAGTTTGCTTTCGAAGATGATATTGTTGGTGGAAGGCACTCAGGTCCTTGGAAGTGTTTCTACCAAGGCCCTTCTAGAACTCATTGAAGTTGGCAGAACTAGGGGCAAAGCTAGCCGCGACACAAGTGGGCATCTATGGGAATCATTGAAGCCGACAGGACTAGGCACAATGCTAGCCATGGCACTAATTGAATTTAGCATGCTAAAGCTCCTCCCCTGGCCGGCAGGGCACTGTCGTGCTCACCCTCAAACTGCTCCCCAAAGCGAGTCTTGAACGCATGCGCACACGACACCTTGGCTGGCACCGTCCGAGGATCTGTGAGGTTGCATCAAGGGTCCCTTTTTTTGTGTCCTCAAAAGTATGCACCTAGGAAGCCTTTGGGGGAATTTCTCGTTGGCTGGGAGGGTGTGCCAACCCTAGAGGAGGTGGCAGGCACTCGAGCCCTTGGCAGTGTTCCTGGCAAAGCAGCTATGGGAATTGGGGAATTTGGCAGGATAGGGTGCAACATTAGCTGAAGCATGAGTTAGATTTGGCATGCTAAAGCTCCTCCCATGCCTTACAGAGAACTGCTATGCTCGCCCTCACACTTCTCCCTGGAGTGGGAATTGGCGCAACTCTTGTCCCATTCTTATGCATACTTTAAGAGTTTGTCCCGAACATGCTATTGTTGGTGGAAGGTACTCGGGTCCCTGGCACTGTTCATTTCAAGGCACTTTTGGGACTCTTTTAGGACTTGTTGAAGCTGGCAAGACTAGGCACAAAGCCAGCCATGACATGAGTGGGCATCTATGGGAATCATTGAAGCCAACCGGACAAAGCGCAACGCTAGTTGTGGCATGAGTTGGATTTGGCACATTCCCATGCTCCTTGGAGCAAGTGTTGGTGAAGCACGGGTCCCGTCTAGTTGCATTCTCGAAGGCATGAGCACACGACACCTTGGCTAAGCACCACCTGCGGGTCTGTGAGGTTGCATCAAGGGTCCCTTTTTTTTGCATCCTCAAAAGTATGCACCCAAAAAGCCTTTGGTGGGCATTGTTCATTGCACTGGGAGGTTTAGCCAATCCTCTAGGAGGTGGCAACACTCGAACCCAACTGCCAACTCATCTGTTGGAATTGATGGAGCCCGTAGGACTAGGTGCAACACTAGTAGCAGCAAGAGTCGGATTTGGCTTGCTGAAGCTCCTCCCATGCCTAGCAAGGCACTGCCACACTTTCCCTTGCACTGCTCCTCAGAGTGGGCATTGCTGGGACTCTAATCCCATTTCTTTGCACACTTGAATAGTTTACTCCCAAAGATTCTATACTTGGTGGAATGCACGCGAGTGCCCGACAGTGTTCCTACCAAGGTACTTTTGGGACTCTGCGAAGCAAGCAGGACTAGGAGCAAAGCTATTCATGCCACGAGTTGGATTTGGCATGGTAAAGCTCGTAACAAGCCTCGCTTGGGGCTCATCCTCGCACTGCCCCATTGTGCAGACATTGGTGTAACTCGAGTCTTGTTGCCTTGCACGCTCAAAAGGATTTTCCCACAGACCCTATTGGAGTTGGAATGCACGCGAGTGCCCGACAGTGTTCCTACCAAGGCACTTTTGGCACTCTGTGAAGCCGGTTAGATTAGGTACAATGCTAACCCTGGCACAAGTGGAAATTAGCCTGGCAAAGCTCCTCCCATGCTAGGCAGGGCATTGCTGTGCTCTCCCTCACACTACTCTCTAAAGCTGGCGTTGGGTGCAACTCTTGTCCCTCCCTTTCATGCGTACTCAATAGTATGCTCCCACAGACCCTATTGGAAGTCAAAGGCACTCAAGTCCTTTGCTGTGTTCCTACCATGGCACCTTAGGGACTCAGTGAAGCCAGTGGGGCAAGGCTCAAGGACAACCGCAGCACAAGTCGGATGTGGCAAGGAAACTCCAGTCAGAAGCCTTGCAGGGCACTGTTGGGCTCACCCTCGTACTGTTCCCTGGAGTGGGGCGTTGGGGCATTCAGGTCCCTTGTTTGGGCAATAACAAGTCTATGAATTTGGCTTTGTGTGCAACGGTGTTTCCTTATGTTTGACACTTGGGGTTGACTTCTTTTCCCTTTCTTCCTTGATAGGGAGACCTGATTGGGCTTGGGTTTTTGACCTTCAGTATACATTGTAATGACGCACAAGTGGTGTTGGGGTTGTGTGGGCATTGGGGCGACTCGAGTCTTGTTGTCTTACATGGTCAAAAAGATTTTCCCATAGACCCTATTGGAGTTGGAATGCAAACAAGTGTCCGGCAGTGTTCCTACCAAGGCACTTTTGGATCTCTGTGAAGCCGGTAGGACTAGGTGCAACGCTAGCCACATCACAAGTGGGAATTGGAACAATCAAGCTCCTCCCATGCCAGGCAGGGCACTGTCGCGCTCGCCCTCGTTGCTCCTTGGAGTGCGCATTGTGTGCGACTATGGTCCCTTCCTTTCACTCTTACTCAACAGTATGCTCCCACAAACCCTATTGGAATTTGAAGGCACTCAAGTCCCTTGCGATGTTCCTACTAAGGCATCTTAGGGACTCGGTGAAGCCAGCAGGGCTAGGCTCAATGCTACCCACGCTACAAGTAGAATGTGGCACAGTAACTCTATTCAGAAGCCGTACAGGGCACTACTGGGCTTGCCCTCGCATTGCTTCCTAGAGCGGGGCATTGGTTCATTCGGGTCCCTTGTTTGACGCAATAACAAGTCTATGATTTTAGCTTCACGTGCAGCGATGTTTCCTTATGTTTGATGCTTGAGTTCAACTTCTTTTGCCCTTTCTCCCTTGATTAGGAGACATGGTTGGGCTTAGGTTTTGACCTTTGGTATACATTATGATGGCACATGAGTGGCGTCGGGGTTGTGTATGTGGGAGGGATCGCTGTCATTGTGCAGCCGCCCACACATTCTGATCCTTTCCAACGTGACTCTAAAGCCTGGTGTGTTGGTTCATGTTGTGGTGCCTCCATTTGCTACCCTTATTGTTGGGAATCTGGGTTGTTGTTGTTACCCACTCTGCCTCTCTCTATCATCCCTTTGTTAGGGATGCATGATGGCCCTTGATGTGTTGTGCCCTTGTTTCCTGGTCCATGTGAGCATAATGCATGTCTTGGTGTGAGGGACTTACTCACGCTCTTGGGTACAATAGATGTGATTGCAGTGGGGTGATCTCATCACTTGTCCTTTAACAGCTGCATTTTGTTTCTTGCAAAGATGAATGCCCCTCGCTCCTTCTATTGTCACCTCTATGAGGAGTCATAAAGGAATCAATTCTATTGTAAGAATGCTACTTAGTTGATCCTGTTAGTAGTCATATTGTAATAACTCGAGGGCCCACCCACTACAACGATATTGTCCGTGCCGGAGTGCCCATACACCCTGCATGGTTTTGTTCTACCCCTGTAGGGGAAAATGCGTCATTGCAAGGGAAGTCCTGAGCGCTATTATCAACAGCCCAGTATCCTTCCCCGTAGCGATGTGGGACTAACTCTCAGTCTCTAACCCCAACCTAGAAGCCTGCCAGCCTTCTTGGCCCACCCTGATACCAATGTAATATCCCGAGGACCCACCCACTACAATGATATTGTTCGTGCCGGAGTGCCCATACACCCTGCACGGTTTTGTTCTTCCCCCATAGGGGAAAACACATCTTTACAAGGAAAGTCCTGAACACTATTATCAATAGCCCAGCACCCTTGCCCCTATCGATGTGGGACTAACTCTAAGTCCCTCACTCCAACCTTCTTGCTTCACCCTCATCGGCCTGAGGCTTCACATACTTTAACACCCCGGGGTTTTTTATACACAATATAAAAATAATTTACAAAAATAGTCAGGATCCCTATTTTAAAAACTTTGATTTTTAAAGTGACCAAAAATAAAAACTTAACTAAAAGTAATTCTTTCAAAGTCCAAGGAGTCATAAAACTACAAAACTACATATTTAATAGTGAAATGAAATACCATTTCTATCGAAAATTTGACAGAGTTTCCTCTATACTTTGTACCATTGCACATGACCAGTGCAATACAAAACCACCAGATAAACAATGTATAATACATATCATAAGGGAGACTCAGTCTCCACACCCATCCACAACCAAATGTTGTTTTCAATAATGAAGAAGTTAGGGCAAGTCTCTTCTACTGACCGTACTGGTTCAATACTCTTAAACTATTTAATTTCTCTACTCTGCAGCACCAACACTCATAATATCATCAATTGTTCACAAGGAAAAGGTATATATATTATCATAGGCCTTTCTAAGAGCCTTCTAGATAAAGATCTCAATAATGGAGGAACACATCTTCTCGACTAATCATCCTTAAAGTCTTTGTAATTACATTGTCCGTGTCCTCACTTCTGCTATTTTACTTTCTTGAACTAATGAATTATTTGGTGGTCATATAGCCAAATCATTTACAATTAGATCAATTTCACACCTTCCTCTGTATTGGTGTTGAATATAATCAATCATAATTGGTTTCATCTTGCCTCATTCACTTTATTTGTTCTTTCTAGTTGACTCATTACAAAATAATGACTATTCAAGAATTATTCCCATAAATAAGTCATTATGCCTTCCAAGTCATATGCCCTTCAAATCATAATTAAAACTCTAAGAACAATTCGTAGGTATTCACTCCCCATTGATGTTTTAAAAAAAATTAATTTTTTTCCTCCCCTTATTCTCCGTACTTGTTCACATCATTTACACTACTATAATCATAAGGTGGTTGCCATATCCTCAAAGTGCTATAATCTCCAATCATAATTGAAATCCTCATAGAGGTTTATAAGCATTTAGCCTTCTTTGATTACTGGCTATCAATATCTCTATATACACTAACTCATCAGTTTTCGTCTCAAATTCAGATATTTCACACATAGAAATACTAGAATCTTACTTCATCAAACTCTCAATAATTTTCACCATATTATAATTTACTCGTCACTTAAATTTGCTTCAAGTTTAAATTAATACCATAATTCTTTCAATGTTCTCGCATTCTCATTAGTTGTAATGATTTCTGATCCTCCATTTTTATCATACTATTGTGATTACTATAATTGTCAAGCTTTTTCTAATTCATGATTTGGCCATCAAAAGCAATCCAAATAAATATATATTCCATCATATATTAATTAAAGTTCTCATTAAGAGAAGCGACCTTAAAAAATTTAATTCTAATTCATGATTCTAAAAATCATGTACTTCCCCTAAAAGTGTACTTCCTGGTGCTCACACAAGGACTTAAGGTTTCAATTCCTCTAAGAAGTCTGCCAATCTCCATGGCATTATCCATTTCATGATCGTCAATATCGCTCACACGAGTTTTCTCTGTAACTCATATTTAGGAAACTACCTCATCTCATTGGTTGTATGTGACCATTGAACCTATTGGAGTGGTTGCGATGGAGTAGACTTGGGCTATGATACCAACTTTAACACCTCGGGGTTTTTTTATACACAATATAAAAATAATTTACAAAAATAGTCAGGATCCCTATTTTAAAGACTTTGATTTTTAAAGTGGCCAAAAATAAAAACTTAAATAAAAGCATTTCTTTCAAAGTTTGAGGAGTCATACAACCACAAAACTATGAATTTAACAGTGAAATGAAATATTATTTCTACCAAAAATCCGACAGAGTTTCCTCTGTAATTTGTACCATTGCACATGAACAGTGCAATAGAAAACCACCTGATAAACAATGTATAATACATATCATAAGGGAGACTCAGTCTCCACACCCATCCAAAACCAAATGTTGCCTTCAATAAAATATACTCCAACAATGGATAAGCAAATAGTCATTACCAAATACCTAGGGTCCCTCCATACAGCCATCACATCCAACATAAATTCACATTCTGACATCTATGTCTCATTACGTTTTTAATTAAAGTACAGCTCATACTTAAAACCCAAAGTGAGTTCTTGAGCAAACCTGGTCATCTCTGAACCTCGTTCGTGCTTTACTGGAATTTACCATCACTTTTACTTCCTCTGTCAACACATCAACCTATTGTCACTCTCTGTATCTGAGGTATTGCAAACAAAGCAGTGCTCAGCAAGCTATGCTTGTGTAGGTGATTCATATTCAATTTATCAAAAATGATATAAAATTACATGTCGTAAGAAGTCAAAAAAACATAGAAGTTTCCATAAGAAGAACATATATGCACAAAACAGCATAATCAACAAGGGACAATACATGAAATCCCTGATATAAGCAAAGCGATATCAACCCGAGCATCAAGACATACGTAACATGAGAAAATACGTAAGTCCATGTATGTCAAATCAATGAAGATCAGTATCCGTAGAACATCATGAATGCATGTCAGATCCAATAAAAAATCGGATACGGTCCAACTCTCAGTACTTTCCACTTTCACCCTTTCACCCTTACGAGCACTCATGGCAAGATGCGTTCCAATCCCACTTTCACCCTTTCACCCTTACGGGCACTTAGGCACTCACAGAAAGACACATTTCATGCCTGCTTTTACGCTTTCACCCTTTCACTCACAAGGGGCACTCAGGCACTCGTGGCAAGACATGTTCTAATCCCGCTTTCACCCTTTCACCCACAAGGGGTACTCAGGCACTCACGACAATGTATGGCCAATTCTCAGTACTTTCCACTTTCACCCACATCCTATGCTAATTTGTCTTCTATAGCATCATGTCATCGTCTAGCTATGCATATTTACTACAAAAAGAAGAAAACAATGACAACCCATCTTAAGCAAGAACAAATTAAATAAATAGATATACCAACCTTCTTAAATAATTGATGAAGAACAATTGAAAAATAGTCAATAGAGATAAAACCTAGAAGATCTCATCTTTGTTTTCTAGTGTAACTCTTCCTCCTATTCTATGTAGAATAATAAAAAGGTTGAAAACCCAATGAGCTAGTAGAAAGTAGCAAAAAGAGAACAAAATAAACAAAGATACCAAGTTGCCAACCTTCTCAAGCCATTGAAGAAAATCTCATGGAAAAGAGAGAAAACCCATGAAAAAAAAATGAAAATCGTCTTAGTCTCACAACTACTTCTAAAGAGAGGAAACAAACCCTTGTGAAAAAAGAAAACCCCCAAATCATTTTCTTTTTCCTCTACTTTCCCCTCCTATATTGATTAGGATGCTTTTGACATTTGCCCCTTCTATACATGGCTTAAACTCAGCTCTTAAAACAAGAAAATTTGACCTTGTGTAGGAATTAAAAACAAATAAAAATTTGACCGCAACTTGCTAGATGAAATGCACTTTTCAGGCAACATGAGAATACTAAACACTATCCATGTATTTGACTGGCCTTTGGAAGAATTCGATTGGAATGGTATTTGGGCTTATATTGCACCATTTTTTTGGACAAGATAATTGTAGCTGCTATGGTACATAATTGACAACAATGGATACAAAACGTCATATTTTACAGTCTTGAAAAATGGAAAGAGTTTAGCAAGAACATGTGAAGATTATAAGTTGTGAGCTTATATTATTTGGTTGATGATTATTGTTGCTATACTTCTCATTAAATCTTCAAAACAAGCTTCTTTTATAGTCTTCAATCCAAAGTAGGCATTGAATTTGCCATTCTACTTATTGAGTTGAAATACTTCAAACAATAAAATTAGAAAATAGTTGGCACTTGAGGTTGACGTTTCTACCAACTGGAGTAGGAAATTAGCAGCTTGAAATGCAATTTTTAAAGGATCTCTTTGGATGAACATATTGCTTTGTCTTGTGAGTTAATTGGTCTAAAACCTAGAAGTTCAAACCCATTTTGGCTTATCACAAGCAACTAGTTAGAGGCATTCCTTCAATTAACCAGTTCTACCCATCATTAATCTCTTCTCTTTGGCCAGTTGATTATGGTATAAATTGGTTGGGTTCATGCCGGCATGAAGTTCTTTAAGTTCATGGCTCTTATCAGTCAGTCGATCAATCCAGTTGACCTAGTAAAGTTACAAGAATAGTTTGAGTATCTCTCAACACTTTGAGCAAACAATTGGTTAAATTGTTTCCAAACTTGATCCTTGATTAACTTGATTTCTTCTTTGATTTAGGTAGTGTTAGTTGGCTGGAAGATTGTTCATCATCCAACTTTCATTGTACTTGTGTGGGAGCTTTTAGTACCGAGTTGGTCGTGCTTGAACTTCATCAATTCTCCTTTGTTATTTGATTATCAACTAGTTGGTATTTGAGATGGACTAGTTGAAAATCTTTATGAGCAAGGACATTCTTTAGCTTTTTTAGATCGAGATGAATTCCTTTAAAACTATTTTAACCATTGTTTTTAAGTTATGAGAGATTATCTTTACAAATTTAAATATGGTTAGATCATGAAGATGAAGGTTTTGTTATCAATTAAATAAATAAGAGCTTGGGTTAACAAACTTTTGTTGATAATCCATATTAAAAAGTTTTGTTTCTTATGTCATAAATTTAGCTAAGAGATGCTTAAGAAATTTTAAGACAATTCCTTCCAAAGAGGTACATTTATATCTTATAAGTTTCATAATATTGGGAAAAATTAAGAGATTAGTAACTAAAATTGACTTAGCTGTTGTTAATAAATCATAATAATATATGACTTTGTACAGATTGGTTATTTGTCAGTTGTGGCAAAATTTTCATACTAAGACCATCTTTTATTATTTAAATTTGTTATATTTGAGGATCTTAATCATATTTTGGTAGATATAACAATCTACAAGATTAAATAAAAGATTGTTTTGTTACACTTTAGTCCTTAAACTTTTATTTTTACAAATTTATCTCTCAATTATTGAAATTTTTTTCTTCTATCCAACATCTATCTATGGGAATAAGCAGACATCAACAACCTTTGAAGTTGCCACACAAAGTATATTATAATGTTTTTAAAATAATTTTTATGAGATATTGTCTAGGTATTACACAAAGAAAAATAGCTTAGGGATTAAAGTGTTGTCTGCAAATAGTTTTCTATCTCATCAGAGAAGGTGACCAAAGGTTTTTGCTGGCAAGATTTAAAATCTCAAGTGAAGCTCTTTTTTGGATTTTTAAAAAAAGTTTTTAGTTATGGAATCTTGAAGCAGGATCTACAAACGCTTAAAGTTGGGTGATTTCCAATAAAAAAAATATATTTAAATCTTGTAGGGGAAGATGACAGAAGTTTTTTGCCACCAAGAATAAAGATCTTCATATGATGCCCTTCTCGTTGGAGATTTAAAAAATATATATTAAATTTAGAATCTAGAGATCCCCATCTACAAACTTATTATTTGGACAATTTTCAGCAAAAAATACATTTGAGGCTTTGATTATGATTGACGAATATGAAAACTTTGATTATATGATTTTTCTTTGATTTTTTAGAAAACAAATTTTACATCTAGGTTCTAATTGATCTAATCTATGAAACCCTTATATTTGAGAAAGATTTTATGAGAAATCTATTGAAATTCTTATAGAAAAATGATTGTCAGAATTTAGCCCAATCATATTTTTGGGCGAGATACAAAACTATATGGGAACAACAGTTTAGTCCCTAAACTATTATTTATTTTACTTTAGTCATTGAACAAAATACTACATTAATTTATTTTAAAACATTATAATATACATTGTGGGGCCCACTTTAGATGGATGTGGACAAAAGGATTTATGGTGAAAGTTTTTTTTTAATAATTGGGGACTAATTTGCAAAATTAGAAGTTTAGGAACTAAATTGTAACAAAATGATAGTTGAGAGTAGTAAATTCTACTTTTTCCTTAAATAAAGTTAGAGTTCTTTATAGTCAAGCCATGTTTATGTTCACATTTTTTCTCATCAATTAGGGAGCTCCAATTTATTGAAAAAACCATATGGAATTTCAAAGCTTCACCTCAAGTCCTTGCTTTTATATGGATTGTGGTTCACAAACAGATTCCTTTCCTATGAGAATTTGGTGAGAAGAAGGGGGTCTACCTAGAATTACTAGCTTTTTTGTGGTTGTCCCTTTGTTCTTACTTCACATACTCTGATTCACTGCGCTTTTGCTTTCAAAATATGATCTCATTTTCTTTGCCTTTCCCGATTCAATGTGTCTACCTTGCTTCATGGAAGAGTTGCTCTATCAGTGGACCAATATAATTGGGTCAAAGATGGGTCAAAGACTAAGAGACTGACATGGCTTGTGTGCTTTCCTTTGATTATTTGGCATCTCTTAGGGGTTGTTTAAAATCAATTTTGATGGGCAAGCTTAAGTACTTCAGGATGGCAGGCTTTGTGGGTTTGGTGAGAGATGAGGATGGGAATAAACTGTTTGATATGGAAGGAAACTTGGAATCTTAAGGACTCAACCGAAGCTGAAGTGCTTGCTGCTTATTTTTCCTTACCAAGCCAGGAGGTAGAAACAATGGACTCCTCTGCCAATGGAAAGTGATTCTTCTAATGTGATGAAATGGCTAGCTGGAACTAAAGATCCTCTATGGAGATTCCAACACTGGATTGATGAAATAGTGAAATTGACTGGGATAAACAAATTGTATTCATACATGTTTTAAGATTTGCAAACTCGATTGTAGATAAACTGGCACACAAAGGAACAATCATAAATGGTAATTTGAATACTCAGATTCATATATTTTGAATCGATCTCCTCGAATCTAGAATGCTGTGTTCTTGAATTTTTTGATGAGACAGGATGTTGGCATGTTTCGCGTTTGACTGATTTTTCTGGTTAGGTGAATATGCATGGCCAAAGGAGAGCCATGGCACAATTGTAGAGTTGTCTTCGTGTGACCTTGAGGTCACAGGTTCAAGGCGTGAAAATAGTCTCTTGCAAAATGAGAGGTAAGGCTTCATACTATTAACCCTTGTGGTCCATCCCTTCCCCCACTCTACATATGTGGGAGCTTCGTGCACTAGGGCTGCCCTGGGCTACCCTTTTAGGTGAGTCTGCATGGCTGGTGTGTTGTTCTCTGACATGGTTATTATAAGTTTCATTTCTTTCCTGTGGCGTATTGCTTACGATTTTTCTTTGATATCTTATTATTCCCGTTGTGATAATCTTGATAGCTTTCTCTCTCTTTCTGATAATCATCAATATATTTGCATATTCAAAAGAAAGAAAAGCAGGTCTGCCATGAAGATGGTTTAGATTATCCAAAACAGTTGGGTCCACAGTAAATATGCCAATAATATCTCTTACATGGATTCCATTGTAAATATGCCAGTAATATCTCTTACATGGATTCCATCATAAATTAGCCACCTTCTCTCCATGTAGCATCAATTGTCAACCTGTCCAGTTTTTCTATAGGAGTGATCGTCCACTTCATCTCATGTATTGCTAGATTCGAAGTGAATGTGTCTGTGTAGAGCCTTACGCAATAGTAGAGTTGTCCTAGCATGACCTTCAGATTATGGATTCAAGGCGTAAAAATAGCCCCTTGCAATATAGACCCTTTGTGGTTTGTACCTTCCATGGACCTGCATACATGGGAGCTTTGCGCACCAAATTGAATATATGGTGCAGTAGTGACCACATGCATGTAAAAGACATAAGCTTCTTGTTTTTACTTGGTCTGTTTATTGCATTAGAAATAATTTTAGAAAATCTAGATTGACAACTGCAGCCCCTCTGTTATTATTCAGTGTTTTCCAAGAGAAAATGCCTTTAGAGTAGTACACTTGGATTGCTCTAGAAAGAAGTACACTTTTTAAGGTTTACATGTGCCATGTTAGTATAATGATCTAATCTGTTAATCTAGTGGACAATGAGAAGCTCATCCTATGTTTGGCATCGCACGAGAGCTAACTAATTCAGCTATTAATAGTCTACAAGTTTATTGGCGTAGATCTATATAAAATACATCAATGTGGGCCCAAAATCCACTTCTTCCTTAATAGGAAAAGTGCCTTGTTTGCTAGTTAAGACATTTTCCCCCAATAAAATGAGGCTAGTGGGCTTGTATAAATTGGCTTTCATTCAGGATTGATTTGTAACATCTATCCAATAGGCCTTAGAGAGTAGCCTTGGCACAATAGTAAAGTTCTCATCGTATGACCTGGAGGTCATATGTTTGAAGTGTGAAAACATCTTCGTGTAAAAATACAAGGTAAGATTGTGTCCTATAGACCCTTTTAGTCCGCCCTTTTCCCAGACTTTACACATATGCAAGCTTTGTGCACAGGCTGCTTTTTTTATATATATCAAATAGCAGCACCTTAAATCTCCAATAGCTCAATATTATCTCCATTGAACAATCCTAATATCCTGCCAAACAAGTTTTTGGTTCTTCTGAGTATCAATGGTCAATCACTGCGTACGCACCGTTAATGCACGACAACTAGATATGACTAGAAATGGACCGTCCAATGGTACGCTTTCAAATAGTTTAAAATCCAACTTGCATCTCACTAGATGGACGATCTGGATCAATCCTAACTGGGCTCAACGATGTAATGTAGGCTAATACATGTCTTGCGCATTGTTGTTCAGTATGGTGATGCACCTTTTTGCACGTTCAATTTGTTTAGATCAGCTCCTAGTTAAGCGAAGAGTGCCCTAACCAAAGCAAGGGACTGTGAGTATCACCCCAATCAGCCAGGTTGGTAAACAGCGCCCTAGGAGTCACAGGCTCAGTTTCTGTCGTTAGTCTACCTCACATACCCTATTGTCTAAAGGAAAACGTTGTACTGGGAAATGCACATCCTTATGCGTGTCCCACACTCATGTACCCGTTCGAGCATTTGCAGACATCCCATGGTGTGGTGGGCGGATCAGGTTTATGGCAAGATTCTAAGGAAAGACCAAGATTCCATCTCCGCTGTCCAAAAGCCGTTAGCATTTGGGTGTACCCCAAAACTGGAATATTTGTCTAAAGCTTTTGGAATCATGGATAACGAACAATATCAAACCAAAGCATTGGCCCCCACATTCCACAAAGGGCTATTTTTTCGGCTTCTCTGGAACATTGAAATTACAATAATACCCTCCCTCCCGACAGTCAATGTGGGAGCACCAGAGAACATTTACACGTTGTATTATCTTAATTAATGCAACAAGGCATGCACGTTTGCTAAAGCATATCGTGCCTACCCTCTGTTGATCGCTGCCGTCCATCTCATTTCTGTTTGTCGATCAATGACTGCTCGCAATCAACGAGGACAACATAATATCGAATAAGCAACATGATTAGTACATAAGGCAAGGTTGTAGTCCCCAAGTATTCCTTTTGCATGCCATTTCCACGCAACCATGAGCATTTGTTTTTTCTTTTTTCTCATTAAGTTGCGTATTTTTTAGAAAATTGCCATTTTATTGGTGTTGCGTCAATGGTTGAGAAGTCAATGTTCTGGACCCCTGCGTCTTCCTAGCAGGTCTCTGACTTTGGTTTGATGGCGACACTCTTCCCGTTAAATACTTACATTAAATACTTACATTAATTGATGGCGACACATGGTTTGTTTGCAACGTCTGGTCAAAAGTTCATTCTCTACCAAGGCTTTGGCGGTACAAACTATTTGTATAGATCGTATATTAACTTAACAAGTGTAATATCTGATTGGTCCAGATTTAGTTGCTCAATTTTACGTCATTCGGAATTGAAAAGATTTTCAGCCGTTGACATATCAAAGATGGGGCCAACTAGATTAATGGTTCCGATGACCAAACAATTGAGCTTGTATGTCCTCAAAAATTAAAATGAAGTTAAGACTCCTGTGGTCCATCTCTGACGTTATATATATATAGTTTTTATGGGATGGGTGGACATGTAAATGTCCTTTTTAGAAAAAAAAAAAAAAAAAAATCTAAACGTCAAGGAAATACACGTGCCAAGTACTAGACAAGGAAGTCATATACTTTGCCTTCCATGCACCGTCCATCAAATTTTGTAACTCGTTATTTTGGATTGGATGTCATAAAATGGGGCCAGGGAATAGTTCGTAATAGAATAAATGAACAGGGCTAGATGCATGATATTTCTGGGTAATAACATATCTAAGATGGGGCCAACACCAATGGTTTGGATCAGTGAACTGGGTCCCACTCGTACTCTTTTATATAATTCCATGCACGAACATTATAAGATTCTCACTATTAAAAACTGTCTTTGTTTTTCCATAAAAGCAGTAGTTAGATATGCCTGGTATGAGGACAATTAGGGTTCACTCATTGATGATCGTGACGGTCTAGGTCCTGTTATCAACAGTCATGCACCAAAATTTAGAAGCGATTAAATATCGCGTGTCTCTAAACAATGAATAACCACATTATATGACTCATCTATAGGAGCTCCATCGGGTAAACGATTTAGACCATAGGAAAAAGGGCCCCACGTGTTCTCTTGTCCGCTACTACTTTCCAGTCCAAAATATGCCCTCCAGGTCCATCCACCGGATAAGAAAGTCAAGAAAAAGAAGAAGTCAGCTTTAGTTAGTAAACTTGGTAATAAATGGGAGAGAGAGATGGCGAGAAGCAGATAAAAGGAGTTCCATTATTAAAACCGAGGATGCGAATAATTTAATTTGAGTAAATAACAAAATCCCGCTCACTCCCGTTTATGTTTTTCAAGTTTGGGGTGGTGGAATAGAATGAGGGCGGCGAACGGCCCCTTTCCCCAAGTTTAAACTCCAAGAAATCCAATGTCACATCAGCATCATCGAGCGAGAGATTTTCTACTTCCCCCTCTCACTCTCTCCCTCTAAAACACCTTCGCCTCTTCCTCTGCAAGAATCCAGAGAGAGAGAGTTTCCAACATTGCTGCTCAATGGCAGACACATTCCTCGATCTTGTTCTTCTTCCGTTTCTTTGTCTTTTTATGGCTCCGGCAATGGATACACCACCAGATCGAGGATGAGGGTGGTAGGACTCATTCCTAGTAGTGCGAGGATGGCAGCCCCTGCTGGGAAGGGGGGGGGCTGTAGTGTGCCAAATCCAACTCATTCCACAATTAGCATTGCACCTTGTCCTGCTGGTTTCACTGATTCCCACAGCTGCCATGGCAGGAACACTGCCGTCACCTCGTATAGGCCTGGTGTAACCTCCCGCCCTAGCGATCAATGTTCACCAAAGGCTTCCTGGGCGCATACTTTTGAGGATGTGAAAAAAGGGGACCCTTGATGCAAGGGTGAGCATTGCAGTGCCCTGCTGGGCATGGGAGGATCTTTAGCGTGCAAAATCTAACTCGTGCCATGGCTAGCATTGCTCCTAGTGCTATCGGCTTCTCCAATTCCCACAACTGCCTTGGCAGGAACACTGTCAAGGGCTCAAGTGTGGTGGAACCTCTCGGCCCAGCGAGAAATGCCCACCAAAGGCTTCCTGGGTGCATACCTTTGAAGATGCTAGAGAAAGTGACCCTTAATGCAAGCTCATAGACTAGCGAGTGGTGCTCAGCCAAGGTCCCGTGTGCGCATGCCTCCGAGAATGCAACTAGATGGGAGCCGTGTCTCACTAGCGCCTGCTCTGGGGAGCAGTACGAGGACTTGCATGGAAGTGCCCTGCCAAGCATGGGAGGAGCTTTAGTGTGCCAAATCCATCTAATGCCATGGTTAACATTATGCCGAGTCCTGCCGGCATCAACAATTCCCACAGAACCCCACTTGTGCCATGACTGGCATTGCGCCTAGTCCAGCTAGCTTCACCAAGTCCTAACGATTGATTGGGAGGAACACTTATAGGGACCAGAGTTCCCTCCACCAACAATAGCATCTTCAGGAACAAACTCTTCGAGTATACAAAGAAACGAGACTAGAGTCGCAACACCACCAGCTTTGAGTAGTGTGAGGGCAAGCGTGGTAGTGCCCTGTGGGATGGGAGGAGCTTTAGCATACCAAATCCAACTCATTCCATGGCTAGCATTGCGTCTAGTCCTGCTGGCTTCACCGATTCCCACAGCTGCCTCGGTAGCAACACTGCCAAGGGCTCGAGTGCCCACCACCTGCTATGGGATTGTCACAACCACCTGGCCCAGCGAGTAGTGCCCACCAAAGGCTTCCTTGGTGCATACTTTTGAGGATGAAAAAAAAAAGGGAACCTTGATGCAACATCACAGACCTGGGGGTAGTGCCCACCAAAGGTGCCGTGTGCACATGCGTTCGAGGACGCAACTAGACCGAACCTGTGTCTCACGAATGCTCGCTCCGGGCAACAACGCAAGGGAAAGAGCGATAGTGCCCTGCCAAGCATGGGAGGATCTTTAGCATGCAAAATGCAACCCGTGCTGTAGCTAGCATAGCGCCTAGTCCTGCCGGCTTTATAGATTCTTGCAGATGCGCACTTGTGTCGTGAAACAAGCTGTGCATAGTCTCTCCATCTTCAATGAGTCCAAGAAGTGCCTTGGTAGGAACCCTTCCAGGGACCTGAGTGCCTTCAACCAACAATAGCATATTGGGGAGCAAACTCTTCAGGCATGCAAAGAAACAAGACTAAAGTTGCACCCACGCCCACTACGGGGAGCAGTGTGAGGGCGATTGCAGTAGTGCCCTGTCGGGCGTGGGAGGGGCTTTAGAATACCAAATCCAACTTGTGCTGCAGCTAGCATTGCACCTAGTCCTACCTGCTTCACTGATTCCCATGGCGGCCTCGGCAAGAACACTTCTAAGGGCTCGAGTGCCCACCACATCCTATAGGGTTGGTGCGACCACCCAGCCCATTGAGCAGTGCCCACCATAGGCTTCTTAGGCACATACTTTTAAGGACATGAAAAGAAGGGACCTTGGTGCAACCTCCCAGACCCGCAGGTGGTGCCTAGCTAAGGTACCGTGTGCGCATGCCTTCGAGAATGCATTTAGATGGGGCCCGTGTCTCATCAACGCTTGCTCCAAGGAGCATTGAGAGGGCGTCCGCTGCAGTACCCTGCAAGACATGGGAGGAGCTTTAGTGTGCCAAATCCAACATGTGTTGCGGCTACTTTTCGGCCTAGTCTTGCTAGCTTCAATGATTCCCACAGATGCCCACTTGTGCCATGGCTAGTTTTGGCCTAGTCCTCCTTGCTTCAACGACTCCCAGAAGTGCCTTGGCATGAACACTTCTAACAACTATAAGCTCACATGCCATCAATTCATACACATCCTATGCTAATTTGCCTTCTATAGCATCATGTCATCGTCTAGCTATGCATATTTACTACAAAAAGAAGAAAACAATGACAACCCATCTTAAGCGACAACAAATTAAATAAATAGAAAACTTCGAAGATCTCATATTTGTTTTCTAGTGTAACTCTTCCTCCTATTCTATGTAGAATAATAAAAAAAGTTGAAAACCCAATGAGCTAGTAGAAAGTAGCAAAAAGAGAACAAAATAAACAAAGATACCAAGTTGCCAACCTTCTCAAGCCATTGAAGAAAATCTCATGGAAAAGAGAGAAAACCCATGAAAAAAAAAGTGAAAATTGTCTTGGTCTCACAACTACTTCTAAAGAGAGGAAACAAACCCTTGTGAAAAAGAAAACCCCCACATCATTTTGTTTTTCCTCTACTTTCCCCTCCTATTTTGATTAGGAAGCTTTAGACATTTACCGCTTCTATACATGGCTTAAACTCAACTTTTAAAACAAGAAAATTTTACTTTGTGTAGGAATTTAAAAAAAATAAAAATTTAACCACAACTTGTGAGATCAAATGCACCTTTCAGGCAACATGAGAGTACTAAACAATATTCATTTATTTGACTGGCCTTTGGCAGAATTCGATTGGAATGGCATTTGGGGTTATATTGCACCATTTTTTTGGACAAGACAATTGTAGCTGCTATGGTACATAATTGACAACATTGGATACAAAAATTCATATTTTACAGTCTTGAAAAATGGAAAGAGTTTAGCAAGAACATGTGAAGATTATAAGTTGTGAGCTTATATTATTTGGTTGATGATTATTGTTGCTATACTTCTCATTAAATCTTCAAAACAAGCTTCTGTTATAGTCTTCAATCCAAAGTAGGCATTGAATTTGCCTTTCCACTTATTGAGTTGAAATACTTCAAACAATAAAATTAGAAAATAGTTGGCACTTGAGGATGACGTTTCTAGTAACTGGAGTAGAAAATTAGCATCTTGAAATGCAATTTTTAAAGGATCTCTTTGGATGAACATATTGCTTTGTCTTGTGAGTTAATTGGTCTAAAAGCTAGAAGTTCAAACCCATTTTGGCTTATCGCAAGCAACTAGTTAGAGGCATTCCTTCAATTAACCAGTTCTACCCATCATTAATCTGCTCTCTTTGGCCAGTTGATTATGGTATAAATTGGTTGGGTTTATGCTGGTATGAAGTTCTTTAAGTTCATGGCTCTTATCAGTCAGTCGATCAATTCAGTTGACCTAGTAAAGTTGCAAGAATAGTTTGAGTATCTCTCAACACTTTGCGCAAACAATTAGTTAAATTGTTTCCAAACTTGATCCCTGATAATTTGATTTCTTCTTTGATTTAGGTAGTGTTAGTTGGCTTGACGATTGTTCATCATCTAACTTTCATTGTACTTGTGTGGGAGCTTTTAGTAACGAGTTGGTCGTGCTTGAACTTCATCAATTCACCTTCATCGCGCCGTGACAAGCATTGTGCCTAGTCCTGCTGGCTTCACCAAGTCCTAACAATTCATTGGGGGGAGCACTTGTAGGTGCCAGAGTTCCTTCCACCAACAATAGCATCTTCGAGAGCAAACTCTTCGGGTATACAAAGAAACGAGACTAGAGTCGCACCAGCACTTGCTTCAAGTAGGGCGAGGGCAAGTGCGATAGTGCCCAGCGGGCATGGGAGGAGCTTTAGCATACCAAATAGAACTCATTCCACGGCTAGCGTTGCGTCTAGTCCTGCTGGCTTCACTGATTCCTACTGTTGCCTCGATAAGAACACTGTCAAGGGCTCGTGTGCCCACCACCTGCTATAGGGTTGGTACAACTGCCTGGCCTAGTGAGTAGTGCCCACCAAAGGCGTCCTTGGCGCATACTTTTGAGGATGCAAAAAAAAAAGGGAACCTTGATGCAATATCACAGACCTGGGGGTAGTGCCCACCAAAGGTGCTGTGTGCACATGCCTTCGAGGACGCAACTAGACAGGACCTGTGTCTCACCAACGCTCGCTTTGGGCAACAACACGAGGGCAAGCGCGGTAGTGCCCTGTCGAGCATGGGAGGATCTTTAGCATGTAAAATCCAACCCATGCTGTAGCCAGCGCAGCGCTTAGTCCTGCCGGCTTTACAGATTCCTGCAGATGTGCACTTTTGTTGTGGCAAGCTTTGCGCCTAGTCTTGCCATCTTCAATGGGTCCTAGAAGTGCCTTGGTAGGAACCCTTCCAGGGACCTGAGTGCCTTCAACCAAACATAGCATATTGGGGAGCAAACTCTTCAGGTATGCAAAGAAACAGGACTAAAGTTGCACCCGCGCCCACTACGGGGAGCAATGTGGGGGCAATTGCGGTAGTGCCTTGCCGGGCATGGGATAAACTTTAGCATACCAAATCCAACTCGTGCTGTAGCTATCATTGCACCTAGTCCTACCTGCTTCACTAATTCCCATAGCAGCCTCGGCAGGAACACTGCCAAGGGCTAGAGTCCCCACCACCTCCTGTAGGGTTGGTGTGACCTCCCAGCCCAGCGAGCAGTGCCCACCATAGGCTTCTTAGGCATATACTTTTAAGTACATGAAAAGAAGGGACCTTGATGCAACCTCACAGGCCCGCAGGCAGTGCCTAGCCAAGGTACCATGTGCGCATGCCTTCGAGAATGCATTTAGATGGGGCCAGTGTCTCACCAACGCTCGCTCCAAGGAGCAATGAGAGAGCGACCGCTGCAGTACCCTGCAAGACATGGGAGGAGCTTTAGCGTGCCAAATCCAATGTGTGCCGCAGCTACTTTTCGGCCTAGTCTTGCTAGCTTCAATGATTCCCACAGATGCCCACTTGTGCCACAGCTAGTTTTGGCCTAGTCCTACTTGCTTCAATGACTCCCAGAAGTGCCTTGGCATGAACACTTCTAAGAACCCTAGTGCCTTCCACCAACAATAGCATCTTTGGGAGCAAACTTTAAGAGTATGCGAACAAACAGGACCAGAGTCGCTCCAACACCTGCCGCATGGGAGGAGGTTTAGCACGCCAAATCCAACTTGTGCGGTTGCTAACGTTGCACCGAGTCATGCCGGCTTCAATGATTCCCACAAACGTGCCATGACTAGCATTGCGCCTCATCTTGCTGGTTTCACTGACTCCTGTAGTTGCCTCAAGAAGAACACTGCCAAGGGTTTGATGCAACCTCCCGGTCCAGCGAGTAGTGCGCACGAAAGGCTTCGTGGGTGCATACTTTTGAGGATATGAAAAAAGGGACCCTGATGCAACCTCACAGAACTGTGAGTGGTGCCTAGCCATGGTGCCGTGTGTGCATACCATCGGGAAGGCAACTAGACGGGACCAGTGTCTAACCAACGCTTGCTTTGCGGAGCAATGTGGGGGAGTGTGTGGCAATGCCTTGCCAGGCATGGGAGGAGCTTTAGGGTGCCAAATCCAACTCGTGCCACAGCTAGCATTGCCCTGAGTCCTGTTGGCTTCAACGGTTCCCACAGAAGCCCACTTGTGCAATGACTAGCATTGCGACTAGTGCTGCCGGCTTCACCAGGTCGCAATAGTTCCTTGGTAGGAACACTTCCAGGGACCCAAGTTCCTTCCACCACAATAGCATCTTTGGGAGCAAACTCTTCAAGTGTCGAAAGATACGAGATCGGAGCAGGCGCTGGTGACATGTCATGGGAGGAGCTTTAGCATGTTGGGCATGGGAGGAGCTTTAGCATGCCAAATCCAACTCGTGCCATGACTAGTGTTGCGTCTAGTCCTGCTGGCTTCAACGATTCCCATTGCTCCCTCGGTTGGAATATTGCCCAGGGTTCGAGTGACCGCCTATAGGGTTGGCGCAACCTCTTGGCCAAGTGAGCAATGCCCACCAAATGCTTCTTATGCACAAACTTTTGAGGACGAGAAAAAAAGGAACCCTTGATGCAACCTGACAGACCCACGGGTAGTGCCCAGCAAGTTACCGTGTGCGCATTCCTTCGCGAATACAACTAGACGGGAGTCGTGTCTCACCAACGCTTGTTCTGGGGAATAGTCCCAGGGCATGCACGACAGTGCCCTGTTAAGCATGGGAGGATCTTTAGCATGCCAAATCCAACTCATGCCGTGGCTAACATTGTGGCTAGTCTTGCCGGCTTCAAGGAGTCCCAGAAGTTCTTTGGTAGGAACACTTCCAGGGACTAGAGTGCATTCCACCAATAATAGCATCTTCGGTAGCAAACTCTTCAAGTATGCAAAGAAACAGGACTAGTGCAGTAGTGCCCTACCAGGCATGGGAGGAGCTTTAGCATACCTAACTCAATTCGTGCTGTGACTAGTGTTGCTCCTAGCTCTGCTTGCTTCATTGATTCCCATAGCTGCCTCAGCAGGAACACTGCCCACCAAAGGTTTCCTGGGTGCATACTTTTGACGTGGCGAAAAAAAGGGACCCTTGATGCAACCTCACAGAACCGTGGGCGATGCCCAGCCAAGGTGCCGTGCACGCATGCCTTTGAGAATGCAACTAGATGGCACCCATGTTTCACCAACACCCTCTCCTGGGAGCAGTGCGAGGGCAAGTGCAGCAGTGCCCTATCGGGCATGCAAGTAACTTTAACCTGCCAAATCCAACTTGTGCCACGGATAGTATTGTGCCTAGTCCTGCTCGCTTCACCGACTGCCACATCTGCCTTGGCAGGAACACTTCCAGGGGCTCGAGTGCCCGTCACCTCCTATAGGGTTGGAAAAACCTCCTAGCCCAGCGAGCAATGCCCACCAAACGCTTCCTGGGCGTATACTTTTGAGGATGTCAAAAAGGGGACCCCTGATGCAACCATGTAGACATGTGGGTAGGGCCCAGCCAAGGTGCTATGTGTGCATGCCTTCGAGAACCAATTAGACGGGACCCATTTCTCACCAAAGCTTGCTCTAGGGAACACTATGAGGGCGAGCATGGCAGTGCCTTGTAGGGCATTGGTGTAACATTAGCGTGCCAAATCCAACTCTTGCTGCAACTAGTATTGCCCTAGTCCCACCAACATTATCGATCACACAGATGCCCACTTGTGCCATGCCTAAGTTTCCACCTAGTTTTGCCATCTTCAACAAGTCCTAGAAGTGCCTTGGTAGGAACCCTTCCAGGGTCTCGAGTGCCTTCCACCAACAATAGCATCTTCGGGAGCAAACTCTTCAAGTATGCAAAGAAACGGAACCAGAGTCACCTAAACGTCCACTCTGGGGTGCAGTGTGAGAGTGAGTACAGTAGTGCCCTATCGGATATAGGAGGATCTTTAGTGTGCAAAATCTAAGTCGTTCCACGGTAGGGTTGCACCTAGTCCTGCCGGTTTCTCCAATTCCCACACTTCCCTTGGTAGGAACACTGCCAAGGGCTCAAGTGCCCACCACCTCCTATCGGGTTGGCGCGACCTCCCAGCCTAGTGAGCAGTGCCCACCATAAGCTTCCAAAGTGCACACCTTTGAGGACACAAAAAAAGGGACCCTTGATGCAACCTCAAAGACCCGCTAGTGGTGCCCAGCCAAGGTGCTGTGTGCTCATGCCTTGGAGAATGCATCTAGACAAGGCTTGTGTCTAACCAACACCTGCTTCGGGGAGCAATGAGAGGGCAAGCGTGCCAGTGCCTTGCCGGGCATGGGAGGAGCTTTAGAGGGCCAATTCCAACTCATGCCGTAACTACCACAGATGCCCACTTGTGCTATAGGTAGTGCCCTGCTTGGCATGGGAAGAGCCTTAGCATTGTAATGACTCCAATTTTTGTAATATTAAAATCCCATGAAAAGTTCAGTTTTAAAGATAAGGGCATTTCGGTCATTTCACTATTCGCCTTAACAAGACCAAAATCACCCAAAACGGAGCTAAAATGAGCAAGTTATTGCCCTTTGAAGTTCAGGGGCAAAACTATAATTTTTACAAAAACGGATTTATCTGCAAAACACAGGGGCCCGTTTTAATACGAGCACACTTCATCTTCCACCTCCTAGAGGGTTCTAGAACAGCGGTGATTGGAGGTGAAATCACCACCATTCTGGAGGTTTCTCCACCCCCATTCAAAGGCAGTGAGAGCCCCCTCCAGAACCCTCTCATAGCTCTATAAATAGAGCTCTTGGGAGTTGCCAAAAGACGCTAGAGTGCCGAGGGCCAGGCAGTTGTGAGGGACCCAAAGAGGATAGGTTTTGAAAAGAGGTTTTGGCTTATTTGATCTTATGTGATTTGGGCTAGTAAGCTCGTGGGTACTATGCCGATCTGATGCATATCATAATGTTATGATATATATGTATATGATACTTTCAATTTTGGATTATGTGATCCTTTAAGTCGTTAGTATTTCAGTTTGACAATGGATTTTTATATCGCTATTAAACTTGAGTATTCAGATATGCACATGTTTTGAAAAGAGCATATGATTTTAAAACATCGCGTGCATTATAAAACTAGTAGTGATAGACTCCTACTGAGTATAGTATATACTCACCCTATCCTTAACATTTTTCAGGATAGTTCCATCCACGAGTAGAGGACACCTATGTTAGTGCTACGAGCAAGTGAATCAATAAGGAGACAATTATACATGTAAGTAAACACTCTACCCTTTGGACATGTATTTGTATTTATTTACAGTTGGGCTGTGAGGTGTGACTGGATAGACCTAGGGAAAAACATTTATGGTTTCTGAAGTTTTCAAAAACTACTTTGATTGTTGTGAAACCAAATGACACTCGGGGTTTTCAAAATGAGTTTAAAACTAAAAGGTTTTTCACTGCATTGCATGGTTTTTATAAAATGATTTTCAAATAGGGATGCATCCCGCCTTAGGAATTAGATATTGCATTTAAAAATGCATGAGAAAACCCGGGTCGTAACAGTCGGTATCAAAGCCCAGGTTTTATCCTTTCACAGCCAATCCAGCATGTCCAAGGGTCATAGGCAATAGAGAAAATCAAGAAGAAGTAAGATGAAAAGGAGAAGTAGAGATGACTACTTCTATTTGAGGATTACACTATTAATGCTCAAGGCATGTCACCATAAATAAATAGGTGAAACACAGCTTGGTTTAACAAATAATTAGGCAGAGAATAGTGCAACCCTTATCCAAAATCTAGTCTTAGACGACTTAAGGATTAAGGATTGTTGTGTGGTGCAAATATAAAAACTCATATATGGATCATATTATGATGAATGAAGATGTTAGTGGACTTGTTAGTAGATTAATCTCACTAAAGGTGAGAAAATCAAAGAACCTAGATGGCTATCTTACCATCATAAAGAATATCAGAATATGAGTACACTATCACAAGGGTATGGTATAAGTATCATAGGGGATGTAAAAGACAGACTTTGAAGATTTTAATGAGAATCTAAGAGGGATGAGAATGCAAGAGAATATTAGGAAATAACTGTGACTCGTACTAGATCACAAAGGTATGCATCCTGAAAGACTTAGCTCAATTTTGGATACCTTCATTGGAGTCTCATGAAGACTGAAGTGATATCGACTAATAACTACCTGAGTATTATGAAGCAAATCAGAAGATGCATACAAGTGACATATGATGTAATTAAGAGAAACATAACACTAATATGATAGGAAAATGAATTCGACCGAGTTATCAAAAGATTTTGATGATAATACTAAGGATGATAATAGATTGATCCTAAAATGAACTTGTTAGAGAAGTATAGCATGATCAAAACATCAATGCCATTATTAAGACATTGTATGAATTTTGTTGAGGCTATAGGCAATTGAGGATTTCAATGATCTTAAGACAGTTTAGAATTTCTGACAAGCATTCAGTTTATCATATCTGTTAAGTAAAAGAATAGATGAAGTATCAATTATATGCAACAAAGCATATAGAGACATTGATCCAGGTAGACCAAATGAGGATTTTGAAGAAAAGAGAGAAAGAGATAAAGATGTAACTACCAGTACTCAATGAATATTCAAAAGAAAAAGGTCATGACTTTATCGAGGAAAGAATAGATCCATAGAAATCTTTCATCTTGAATCATCTAGGAAGATAAACCTATCAAATTCGAAGGAATAATAATAGATGAGTTGGTGATCTTATTGTAAAAGAGTATAAAAGAGAGAAAGCATATGGGGTTTAAGATTTTGAGTAGAATATCGAATTTCAGGAGATTATGCGACAAGAAATTTTTGAAGAAGAATGGTGACCAACTAGAAATTAAAATCCTACAAATGGTTTGATATCAATTATTACAATTAGATTCTTATCGGATCCATTAGCTTATGGGGAAGACCAATGGATGTAATAAAAAGAAAATTTTGGTGATATCTCACCTTGCCACTACATGAGTAAATAAAGTTATATTGAAAAAGGAATTAGGCCAGGACATTGACTTGTCCATCTATCAAATGAAGGTCTTGCTATCATAAATTGGAAGACCAAATATTTTAAGACCATTATTGAGTACTGTTGACTAAATAAAGGTATCCCACCCTAATTAATCAAGTATGTTAGTGTCTATGAGTTAGAAGTCGAAGTTATATACTCAGAAGGATGTTATAACTCTTTAGACTTGAGTACTTGTTAGGCTAAGTCATTTGAGGTTATAAGGCCAGTTGATTAGGCCACATCATGAAGAGCTACAAGTACAATAAATATAGTAACAACTGAGATAGGATCAACAATGAGAAGTGATCTAAACCAACGTGAAAGGTTTTTCAAACCTTAGTGCCTACCATGACAAGGTGAAGAAATTACTTTGGGTCTGAATAATACTACAGACTTGGATTGAAAGAAAGGTAGATAAGTACCGATCACTCTAGAGGCCCTTGAGCTTATAACGTATCTAGGAAGAGATCAATAGGTAATCAAATAAAGTCTTTCTATGTCTAGGAAAATGTTTATGCTTATCTAAGTATTGTAAAACTTGTTGAGTAAACAACTTCAGTACAATTTGATATAATCGCTATTGAAGGAGAATTATTGCTATTATAAACTAAGTATAAGAAGGCACTTGAAAGATAAAATAAGGAAGCACTTGAAGAATAAAATATGAGGAATTGAGAAAATCACTACTTACGAGTATACCTCCTAACAATATAGACTGCATGATTGACAATAAAGCCTTGATAAAAGATTGCATGATATATTGACATAGGGGATGGAAGGAGAAAGGGGAGATGGCTAGCACACTATAAGGTGAGATTTGATGTTACATTGCCTATAGACAAATAGTTAGTTGTTATGAGCATATACCTAGTACTAAAAATCAATTCAAGGAACTCCTTAAGGACTAACTCTCCTGGATTGAGTATAGAACTTTTGAACTAGAAGGTAACGAAGAAAACCATCAAGCAAAGAAAGGACAAAGAGGTGATGACAAAGGATTCAACCATGACCTAGTAAGGGTATCCGGTGATGAATAAGAGACTTTTTTCTTTGCATGAATAGGAACATTATTGAAAATCCTAACGACAAATTGATGTGAATAGTAAGATAGGCCTCTGGACAAGAACATTTGACCCATGATGATGAATCAACTTGAGTTTGGATAAAATCTTCATAGAGGAAAGTGTTTAATGAATTCAATAATTATGAAACTGGATATGGAGTTAGGACATTTACTTTCAGTATATGATAAGGTCCCCGATGGAAGAAGCTACTAAATGGCTTTCATTTTCAAATGCAACCTTGGTCAAGGAAATCAAGTCACATATGGAAAATGACAGATAGTTGAAATTCAAAGTTAAGTAAGAGTTTGGCTATAGAGCACATGATACCATATCAGTTATTGAAGTATCATGGAGACAAAGGTAAGAAGCAAAGTTAGACACAATTGAAAGAAGGTAACTTTTTGGACTTGTGGATAATGAAAGAGATCACTAGATGAAAAGGATTATCCTATGATATTCAAAATAGGAAAAATAAGATAATATGATCTTGAAAGAAGTATATACATGAACAAAAAGGCATGATCTTACGGGGAGACGAGTACATGATGAGATAAGTATTGGAATCTAAGGAATTCGAGATAGATAAAGTACCACTAGAAATCAGTATTGTTAAGCTGGTACGTATGAGACCACGCATGAGAGTATGCAGCAAAAGCGGCCCTTATAGGTGAGCCTTATAGGAGGAACAATAGAAATGATAAATTGAGGATGAACCTAGATTTGATTCCTAAGGGAAATGCATTCACCAAGAAATCATCTAAGAGACAAATACTTGGAAGAGGATAATTTATGAAATTTTGGGGACGAAATTCTTTTAAGGGGGTAATAATGTAATGACTCCAATTTTTGTAATATTAAAATCCCATGAAAAGTTCAGTTTTGAAGATAAGGGCACATTTTGGTCATTTCACTATTTGCCTTAACTGAGCCCAGAAACTTGGTCCTGAAAATGGTACCATTAGATGGGTCTTGAAAACAGGAATTCAATAAGACCAAAATCACCTAAAACGGAGTTAACATGAGCAAGTTATGGCACTTTGAAGTTCAGGGGCAAAATTGTAATTTTTATAAAAACGGATTTAGCTGCAAAACATAGGGGCCCTTTTTGATTTGGGCACCCTTCATCTTCCACCTCCTAGAGGGTTCTAGAATGGCAGTGATTGGAGGTGAAATCACTGCCATTCAAAGGCGGTGAGAGCCCCCTCCAGAACCCTCTCATAGCTCTATAAATAGAGCTCTTAGGAGCCTCTAATGGCAGCCCCAAAGTTTGAAGAAAAACCGTTGTGGAGGAGTGACCTAGAGGGGAAACAAGGAGAAAAACCCAGCAACGAGTCAGGTATGCCCAAGATCCCTCAAAACCCATCTTCACAATAGTCCTAGGATCAATTTTCCTAGGTTTTTGCATGAAATACCATGCAAAATGGAGCCCTGGAGACTCACCAATGACCCAAGGACGTTCCCTGGGCCACACTGGTTTGATAGGGTCGAACCAGGGTGTCTTGAGGATGCCCCGGTTCCTCAGATGAACGGAACGTTCCAATCGGAATGTAACACATCGTTTCTGTTTGAAAAACCAAACGGGCACGTCCAGGGACGCGCTCGCAAAAGAGAGAGACAATGTGTTTGCAGACGCGCCCGCTGAGGCATACGCCATAGACTCGTAGCGCGCTAGTGACATGGGGTTTTCTCGTTTCTTAAGGAAGCTGGTGCGCATGCCGCTGGCGCGCAGCACTAGCATTCCGAATTTTTATCCTTAAAGGCTTATGTATGTGTGACACTAAAATGCTTATAACTTGAGATCTAGAGCTCCGATTGAGGCACCGCAAAAGGTTTTATGTTTGTATCGATGACGCGGACATATCCAAACTATAAAATCCCTGATCAAGGCCCAATCAGAGGTGGGCATGACTCTTATAATTGGATGGTGGCGCGTGGCCGCTAGACCTTTGGGAAACTGATAATACCAGGGACCCAATGGGTAGGGCTAACGGTCTAATGTCTAAATAGACTGAAATTAATTAGGACTCCTTATATCCATTTATACCCAGGAGTTTATAAATGAGGCTTAGGGACGGGTTGAGTACTAAAGGACGCGACTCCAGGAGACTTTGATGTAGTTGCTCTATAGCTACTAGATTCTTTTAAAAGAAGTATGATTGTTTTCCAAATACATGATTTAAGTATATGACTTGTTTAGCATTCATGTGACAAGTTCTTTATGCATAGACATGTTTTGTACATACATTATGCATAGATATATTTTGCAAACTATTGCATACATTGCATGATCTATGAGCATTAAGTTCTTGCAAAGATTGAATGTCCTTGAGGCTTGCCAAAAGACACTGGAGTGCCGAGGGCCAGGCAGTTGTGAGGGACCCAAAGAGGACAGGTTTTGAAAAAAGGTTTTGGCTCATTTGATCTTATGTGATTTGGGCTAGTAAGCTCGTGGGTGCTATGTCGTGGGGTCTGGGTTGGCCACCCGCCCTCTACCACTATTAAGTAGACGGGTACCATGCCCCAAAAACAGGCAACGTCCCTACGTCGACTGCATGTCATATAGGGGGCTACCACTGGTGTCACGGCACTGGGTCGACATGTCATAGGCCCCGTGGAGGCTGTGACCGAGTGTCCTCAGGTACCCGGGGACCACACAGTGAGGAGGTCGTGGGCATAGTTGGACCCTATGGTTTATGGACTTATTTGTATTGCATATGGCATGATATGAGGTTGGTCGACCATACCATACTAGAGATCCATGAGTTAGATTCAATGAAGCATCTTATGCATATCATAATGTTACGATATATATGTATATGATACTTTCAATTTTGGATTATGTGATCCTTTAAGTCGTTAGTATTTCAGTTTGACAATGGATTTTTATATCGCTATTAAACTTGAGTATTCAGATATGCACATGTTTTGAAAAGAGCATATGATTTTAAAACATCGCGTGCATTATAAAACTAGTAGTGATAGACTCCTACTGAGTATAGTATATACTCACCCTATCCTTAACATTTTTCAGTATAGTTCCATCCACGAGTAGAGGACACCTATGTTAGTGCTACGAGCAAGTGAATCAATAAGGAGACAATTATACATGTAAGTAAACACTCTACCCTTTGGACATGTATTTGTATTTATTTACAGTTGGGCTGTGAGGTGTGACTAGATAGACCTAGGGAAAAACATTTATGGTTTCTGAAGTTTTCAAAAACTACTTTGATTGTTGTGAAACCAAATGACACTCGAGGTTTTCAAAATGAGTTTAAAACTAAAAGGTTTTTCACTGCATTGCATGGTTTTTTATAAAATGATTTTCAAATAGGGATGCATCCCGCCTTAGGAATTAGATATTGCATTTAAAAATGCATGAGAAAACCCGGGTTGTCACAAGCATACCAAATCCAACTCGTGTTGCAGCTAGCATTGCACCTAGTCCTACCTACTTCACTAATTCCAATAGCGGCCTCGGCAGGAACACTGCTAAGGGCTGGAGTGCCCACCACCTCTTATAGGGTTGGCGAGACCTCCCAGCCCAGCGAGCAATTCCCCCCATAGGCTTCCTAGCCACATACTTTTAAGGACACAAAAAAAAAGGGACCCTTGATGCAACCTCATAGACCCGCGGGCGGTGCCCAGCCAAGGTGCCGTGTGTGCATACCTTCGAGCATGCATTTAGACAGGGCCTGTGTCTCAACAATGCCCACTTTAAGGAGTAGCGAAAGGGCAAGTGTAGCATTCCCCTGACTCGCATGGGAGGAGCTTTAGCATGCCAAATCCAACTCGTGTCGCGACTACTGTTCCGCCTTGTCCTACTAGCTTCAAGGATTCCCATAAATGCCCACTTCTACCGCGGCTAGCTTTGTGCTTAGTCCTGCCGCTTCAACGACACCCAAAAGGGCCTTGGTAGGAACACTTCCAGGGACTCGAGTGCCTTCATCAACAATAGCATCTTTAGGAGCAAACTCTTCGAGTATGTAAACAAATGGCACCAGACTCACACCAACACCCACTCTAAGGAGCAATGCGAGGGTGAGAGCGATAGTGCCTTGCGGGCAAGGGAAGAGCTTTAGCATGCCAAATCCAACTCGTGCCGCGAATAGCATTGCACCTAGTCCTGCCTGCTTCATCGATTCCCATAGCTGCCTTGGCAGGAACACTGCCAAGGGCTTTAGTGCCCGCCACCTGTATAGGGTTGGCGCAACCTCCTAGCCCCGCGAGCAGTGCCACCAAAAGCTTCCTAGGCGCATTGTTTTGAGGATGCACGAAAAGGAACCCCTGATGCAACCTCACATAGTTGCGAGCGGTGCCCAGCCAAGGTGCCGAGTGTGTTTGCCTTTGAGAACGTAACTAAACAGGACTCGCATCTCACCAACGCCCACTCTAGGGAGCAATGTGAGAGCGAATGTAGTAGTGCCCTACCGAGAATGGGAGGATCTTTAGTGTGCCAAGTCCAACTCGTGCCATGGCTAGCATTGCGCCTAGTCCTACTGGCTTCACTGATTTCCACAGCCACCTTGGTAGGAACAATGCCAAGGGCTTGAGAGCCCGCCACCTCCTATGGGGTCGGTGCAACCTCTTGGCCCAGTGAGAAATGCCCACCAAAAGTTACCTGGGAGCATACTTTTGAGTATGCAAAAAAATGGATCCTTGATGCAACCTCAAAGACCTGCAGGCTGTGCCTCGCCATGGTGTCTTGTGTGCATGCTTTCGAGAACGCAACTAGATGGGACCCATGTCCCACCAATGTCAGCTCTGGGTAGTAGTGCGAGGGCAAGCACGACAGTGCTTTACCGGCTATGGGAGTAGCTTTAATATGCCAAATCTAACACGTGCCGCGGTTAGTGTTGCACCCAGTCCTGCCAACTTCAATGATTCCCACAGACTCCCACTTGTGCCATGACTAACATTGCACCTAGTCCTGCCGGCTTCACCAGGTCCCAACAATTCCTTGGTAGGAACACTTTCAGGGACTTGAGTGCCATCCAGCAACGATAGCATCTTTAGGTGCAAAGTCATCGAGTATTCATAGAAATCAGTCTAGAGTTGCACCTGTGCCCACTTTGAGCAATATTGTGAGCACAAGCTCGACGGTGCCCTGTCAGGCATGGGAGGAGCTTTAGTTGTCGAATCCAACTCGTGTTGCAGTTAGCATTGTGCCTAGTCCTGCTGACTTCTCTGATTCCCATAGTTGCCTAGGCAAGAACAATGCCAAGGGCTCAAGTGCCCGCCACCTCCTATAGGATTGGCATGACCTCCCACCCATCGAGCAGTGCCCATCATGGAGCAGCACGGGCACGAACACAGCTGTGCCCAGTCGGGCATGGGAGGATCTTTAGCATGCCAATTCTAACTCATGCCATGGCTAGCGTTACGCCTAGTCCTGCTGAGTTCAACAAGTCCCAAAAGTGCCTTGGTAGGAATACTTGATGGGATTCGCCTTCCACTAACAATAGCATCTTCAGTAGAAAAATCTTTGAGGATGCAAAGAAATGGGACTGGAGTCACACTAACACCCACTCCGGGGAGCAGTCTGAGGGTGAGCACGGCAGTGCCCTGTTGAGCATGGGAGGAGCTTTAGCGTGCCAAATCCAACTCGTGCCACAGCTAGTGTTGCACCTAGTCTTGCTGGCTTCACTGATTCTCGCAGCTACCTCGGCAAGAACACTGCCAAGGGCTCGAGTGCCCCACCACCTCCTATAGGGTTAATGCAACCTGTCAATTTGCTGAGCTGTGCCCACCAAAGGCTTCCTAGGAGCATACTTTTGAGGATGCAAAGAAAAGGGACCCTTGATGCAAGCTCACAGACCCACTGGCTACTCAATCAAGGTGCCATGTGCGCATGCCTTCGAGAACGACTGGAGACGGGACTCGTGTCTCACCAACACCCGCTCGGGGGAGCAGCACGAGGGCGAGTGCGGCAGTGCCTTGCCCAGCATGGGAAGATCTTTAGCGTGCCAAATTCAACTCGTGTCATGGGTAGCATTGTGCGTAGACCTGTCAGCTTCACTGACTCCCACATTTGCCTCGGTAGGAACATTCTAGGGGCACGAGTGCCCGCCACCTCCTATAGGGTTGGCGTAACATCCCTTGACGCAACCTCACAGACATGTGGACAGTGCCAAGCCAAGGTGATGTGTTCGCATGCCTTCGTGAATGCAAGTAGACTACACTCGTCTCACCAACGCTTGTTTTGGGGAACACAGCGAGGGTGAGTGCAGTAGTGCCCTGCCGGGCATAGGTGTATCTTTAGCATGCTAAATCCAACTTGTGCTGCGACTAGCGCAGCAATGCCCTACCAAGCATGGGAGGAGTTTTAGCTTGCCAAATCCAAGTCATGCCGCTATTAGCATTGCATTGAGTCCTGCCGGCTTCAATGATTTCCACAGACGCCCACTTGTGTTATGATTAGCATTGCGCCTAGTCCTGTTGGCTTCACTAGGTCCCAACAGTACCTTGGTATGAACACGGGGTTAGCTTCTCAAATTCCCATGTGGCACTTAGATTGGCTTCTCAACCTGAACCAACTAAGTAAGCCTGATTAGAAACTTATAGGAAAAGAACAACTAAAAGAGAACTTGGAAGGAACTCAAGCATTATTGCTTTGAAGATGCTTACAATTCTTGGATGCTTTGCAAGTAACGAAGCTCTCCTATTTATAGGTGCTTACCTCAATGAATAGTGGGGATCTTTACAAGTGTTAACCATCAAACAGTTGGAGACTATTCTAGAAACCACTTTAGAAGTCTTTACACAAGTCTTTGGTTCTACCACATTTAGGATTACTCCTAAAGAATTCTAGAGCCAAGATATTAGAATGATGTACTTGGGCCTTCTAGATTATGGATCCCTTTGATGGATCTAATCCCTCAAGTAGAACTCATAAGCTAAGCAAGCCTCCATTGAGCTTGAGTGACCGCCACCTCCTATAGGGTTGGTGCAATGTCCCTCTCATTGCTCCTTGGAGTAGGTGTTGGTGAGGCACAGGTCCTGTCTAGTTGCATTCTCGAAGGCATGAGCACATGGCACCTTGGCTAAACACCGCTTGCAGGTTTGTGAGGTTGCATCAAGGGTCCCTTTTTTTTGCATCCTCAAAAGTATGTACCCAGGAAGCCTTTGGTGGGCATTGTTCATTACACTGGGAGGTTTAGCCAATCCTGTAGGAGGTGATGGCACTCGAACCCAACTGCCAACTCATCTATGGGAATCGATGAACCCGTAGGACTAGGTGCAACACTAGTAGCAGCAAGAGTTGCCGCACTTTCCCTCAATGCGAGTGCCTGGCACTGGTCCCATTTCTTTGCACACTTGAATAGTTTGCTCCCAAAGATTCTATTGTTGGTGGAATGCATGCGAGTGCTCGACAGTGTTCCTACCAAGGTACTTTTGGGACTCTGTGAAGCAGGCAGGACTAGGAGCAAAGCTATTCATAGCATGAGTTGGATTTGGCATGGTAAAGCTCATAACAAGCCTTACTCGAGGCTCATCCTCACACTACCCCATTGTGCAAATGTTGGTGTAACTCGAGTCCTATTGCATTGTATGCTCAAAAGGATTTTCCCACAAACCCTATTGGAGTTGGAATGCATGCGAGTGCCCGACAGTGTTCCTACCGAGGCACTTTTGGCACTCTGCTGGATTAGGTGCAATGCTAGCCCTGACACAAGTGGGAATTGGCCTGGCAAAGCACCTCCCATGCTAGCCAGGGCATTGTTGTGGTCTCCCTCACGCTACTCCCTAAAGCTCGCGTTGGGTGCAACTCTAGTCCCTCCCTTTCTCGCTTAATAATATGCTCCCACAGACCCTATTGGAAGTCAAAGGCACTTGAGCCCCTTATTGTGTTCCTACCATGGCACCTTAGGGACTCAGTGAAGCCGGTGGGGCTAGGCTCAAAGCCAGCCACAGCACAAGTCGGATGTGGCAAGGTAACTTTAGTCAGAAGCCTTGCAGGGCACTGCTGGGCTCACCCTCGCACTGCTCCCTGGAGCGGGGCGTTGGGGCATTCGGGTCCCTTGTTTGGGGCAATAACAAGTCTATGAATTTGCCTTTGTGTGCAACGGTGTTTCCTTAGGTTGGACACTTGGGGTCAACTTCTTTTCCCTTTCTTCCTTGATGGGGAGACCTGGTTGGGCTTGGGTTTTACACCTTCGGTATACACTGTAATGACGCACGAGTGGTGTCAGGGTTGTGTGGGCATTGGGCCGACTCGAGTCCTGTTGTCTTACATGGTCAAAAAGATTTTCCCACAGACCCTATTGGAGTTGGAATGTAAACGAGTGCCTAACAGTGTTCCTACCAAGGCACTTTTGGGTCTTTGTGAAGCCGGTAGGACTAGGTGCAGCGCTAGCCACAGCACAAGTGGGAATTAGCATAGTCAAGCTCCTCTCATGTTAGGCAGGGCATTGTCGTGCTCGCCCCCGCTACTACCTGGAGCGCACATTGTGTGCAACTTTGGTCCCTCCCTTTCGCGCTTACTCAACAGTATGCTCCCACAAACCCTATTGGAATTTGAAGGCACTCAAGTCCCTTGTGGTGTTCCTATTAAGGCATCTTAGGGACTCAATGAAGCTAGCAGGGCTAGGCTCAATGCTACCCACACCAGAAGTCGAATGTGGCACAGTAACTCTATTTAGAACCCTTACAGGGCACTACTGGGCTTGCCCTCGCATTGCTTCCTAGAGCGGGGCACTGGTTCACTCGGGTCCCTTGTTTGAGGCAATAATAAGTTTATGAATTTAGCTTCACGTGCAGCGATGTTTCCTTATGTTTGACGCTTGAGTTCAACTTCTTTTGCCCTTTCTTCCTTAATTGGGAGACATGGTTGGGCTTTGGTTTTGACCATTGGTATACACTATGATGGCACATGAGTGGCGTCGGGGTTGTGTATGTGGGAGGGATCACTATCATTGTGCAGCCGCCCACACATTCTAGTCCTTTCCAATGTGACTCTAAAGCCTAGTGTGTTGGTTTCATATGATGGTGCCTCCATTTGCTACCCTTATTATTGGCCACCCACACCAGGTCAGGGTCTGGCTCTGATACCAATGTCATAGCCTGAGGACCCACCCACTGCAACGATATTGTCCATGTTGGAGTGCCCATACAGCCCGCACAGTTTTGTTCTCCCCTCATAGGGGAAAACACATCGTTGCAAGGGAAGTCCTAAACACTATTATCAACGGCCCAACACGCTTCCCCCTATCGATGTGGGACTAACTCTCAGTCCCTCACCCCAACCTTCTTAACCCGCCCGCATCGGCCTGGGGCTTCACACACTTTAACACCTGATGGTTTTTTATACACAATATAAAAATAATTTACAAAAATAGTCGGGATCCCTGTTTTAAAAACTACGATTTTTAAAGTGACCAAAAATAAAAACTTAAATAAAAGAATTTCTTTCAAAATCCGAGGAGTCATACAACCACAAAACTACAAATTTAATAGTGAAATGAAATACCATTTCTACTAAAAATCCGACAGAGTTTCCTCTGTAATTTCTACCATTGCACATGAACAGTGCAATACAAAACAACTTGACAAACAATGTATAATACATATCATAAGGGAGACTCAATTTCCACACCCATCCACAACCAAATGTTGTTTTCAATAAAATATACTCGAACAATGGATAAGAAAATATAGTAACTACCAAATATCCAAGGTCCCTCCATACATCTATCACATCCAACATAAATTAACATTCTGACATCGAGGTCACATTATATTTTTAATTAAAGTACAGCCCATACTCAAAACCCAAAGTGAGGTCTTGAACAAACCTGGTAATCTCTGAACATTGTCTGTGCTTCGCTGGAAGCTGCCATCACTTTTACCTACTCTGTCAGTACCTAAAACCCTACCACCTAGAAGCTTGTCACCTAGAAGCATGTCGGTGCCTCACACACCCGCCCTCCTCGGCCACTCTCTTAGGCTGCCGTCATCAGCTACTCACAAGCATAAGACAAAATTTTGAGCTGATTACACATAAGAAAAGGCTCTCATACTAAACATACCTTACTGTCACACCTCTTACCTACATAAGAAATCAAGCTCATATGCGTAATATAAAACAGTATCTATGTCATTATTATCTTGGAAAACTCAATCATTCAGCAATATTGTTCGCCAGATTAGGGAGGCAATCAACCTTAGTCATTAGCTCAACTAGTCCCAAATTATCACAGTCCCTATAAGCTGTATCTCTATCAATAAAGATATTGCGGTCAAGAAAATTCACCTTTTTGGATCATAATTCCAAATTACATACAATTATAGTAAAAGATGAGTCGTTTAGACACTCAAAATACTACACAAGAACTTATGCTCTGTAAGGTCATGATATATAAAAACATCATTCAATGCATAATCCTACTCACCTCAGTAAACTTTGGAAATTCGGCTCATTATATCCATACGTACTATCAATATACTAATTTTATCAATTTATATGATCTAGAGCTTGTAGTAATCATAAGAAATTATAATAATTGTCTTAAAGGCATTTCAGTCATAATCCTCGGCTGGTGATAACCAGACCTTAAAGCAATATCCACCAATACTATGCATAATCCAAGATTGATCATACGAATCATCAATATACGATAAAGAATATCAATTCTCCACTGTGGAGCTATCAATAATCAACAATCCGCACTTAGCAATAAGAATCTATCTCTCTCCTTACAAGGAGGGTTAATGCATCCCATGAAGACCCACTAGGTCTAATAGTCTCTAGTTGAACAACTACCTTAGTTGAAACCCTTCCCACTCAGTCGGGGCCATCCTGTATGGCACTTTAGAAACTGACACTATATATGATGCCAAATCAATATAAAAATCAATCTCTCGTGGTGTAAAATCCTAAAGCCTCCTTTGGAAGATTGTGAATCTTCACGAACCGATTGTGTGGTCGATTTATAGCTGTTCGCTGTCATCCACAATCACAAAACCAAGATGACTTGATACATCAGATGAGCATTATTTTGCCTTCAAGGAAAGGTTAATTAAATCTCAATGATGCCCCTTCTTACTTAGGAGTGAGATCACTAGTTATCTGATTCATCAAAAGTACCTTTCTTCTCACTGCAGTCAATTATCCTCCAACGATGGAATTCATCCCCAGGGATGATATCATAATCCCTCAAATAGAGGACAATAAAGGCAGTATCTATCCTCTCACTCATCATCATTTTCACCAGTACTCATTAGAGGTACTTATAAGTTTCAATAACTTGCCAATCGGTGCCATAACCTCCAACCCAAGGATCTTTAAATACGTATAAAGGCACATATATTAGGGTGCCGACACTCAACTATAAGGGTGGCTGGATTTTAAATCAAGGATCTTGGGTTGAGGTTGATACTTGCTTCAACTAATGATAATGACAGTAACAGATCATCATTACTAATGTGAGGCCATCTCTGCCTTGTCTCCAATGTTAGTCAGTCTGATTCATTGTCCACCAAGGCAGTCTTTAAAGGGATCTCATAGCCCTCCACAATCAACCATTTAAAGGGTCTCTACAGTGATGACGGCTACAGATGCCACTACCACTACTCCGGCGGTCCACTAACTCTAGGACATAGTTGTCCAAGTGCCTGTCCTCAATACTAGTACACAGTGTGTCTCTCTTCTGCATCCCAACACCGTCTAATCAAATGTCGCTAGCTCAATGGCCTCTCCAGTCATATAAATGAAAAGTCTCTTGCCCTTATTAGGTTGACTCAAATTAGCCATGTTCGAGTTTCTGCAGTCAGTCTTGATCTAAAAATATCTCTCTTACATAGA
Source organism: Warburgia ugandensis (assembly GCA_035236585.1). NCBI lineage: Eukaryota > Viridiplantae > Streptophyta > Magnoliopsida > Canellales > Canellaceae > Warburgia > Warburgia ugandensis. Next base: position 46,606,954 of record CP141134.1, read on the forward strand.
GGTTAGGTGTAGAATCTTGCACTCGGTGAAGAATGTGACCCAATCATCTGATTCCTCAATACAGTTGTCAACATATAGCAATCTATCCATGGTCTTCTTCTTCATGATGAAGAAGTTAGGGCAAGTCTCTTCTACTGAGCATACTGGTTCAATACTGTTAAATTATTTAATTTCTCTACTCTGCAGCGACAACACTCATAATATCATCAATTGTTCACAAGGCAAAGTTATATATATTATCACAGGCCCTTCTAAGAGCCTTCTCGATAAAGATCTCAATAATGGAGGAACACATCTTCTCGACTAATCATCCTTAAAATCTTTGTAATTACATTTTCCGTGTCCCAACTTTAACACCCCGGGGTTTTTTATACACAATATAAAAATAATTTACAAAAATAGTCAGGATCCCTATTTTAAAAAATTAGATTTTTAAAGTCACCAAAAATAAAAACTTAAATAAAAGCATTTCTTTCAAAGTCCGAGGAGTCATATAACCACAAAACTACGGATTCAACAGTGAAATGAATACCATTTCTACAAAAAATTTGACAAAGTTTCCTCTGTAATTTGGACCGTTGTACATGACCAGTGCAATACAAAACCACCTGATAAACAATGTATAATACATATCATAAGGGAGACTCAGTCTCCACACCCATCCACAGCCAAATGTTGTTTTCGATAAAATATACTCCAACAATTGATAAGAAAATATAGTCACTACCAAATACCCAGGGTCCCTCCATCCAGCCATCACATCCAACATAAATTCACATTCTGACATCCAGGTCACATTACATTTTCATTTAAAGTACAGCCCATACTCAAAACCCAAAGTAAGGTCTTAAGCAAACTTGGTCATCTCTAAACATGGTCCATGCTTTGCTGGAAGTTACCCTCACTTTTACCTACTCTGTCAGCACATCAACCTGTTGTCGCTCTCTATATCTGAGGCATTGTAAACAAAGCAGTGCCTCAGCAAGCTATGCTTGTGTAGGTGATTCATATTCAATTTACCAAAAATGATATAAAATCACATGTCATAAGAAGTCTAAAAAACATAGAAGTTTCCGTAAGAAGAACATATATGCACAAAACAGCATAATCAACAAGGGACAATACATGAAGTCCCTGATATAAGAAAAGCGATACCAACCCGAGCATCAAGACATACGTAACATGAGAAAATATGTAAGTCCATGTATGTCAAATCAATGAAGATCAGTATCCATAAAACGTCATGAATGCATGTCAAATCCAATAAAACATCAGATACGGTCCAGCCTTATGAGTGTCTCGAGCCAACTCTCAGTACTTTTCGCTTTCATCCTTACGGCCAGTCACGACAAGATGCATTCCAATCCCGCTTTCACCCTTTCACCCTTACGGGCACTCAGGCACTCACAGAAAGACACATTTCATGCCTGCTTTCACCCTTTCACCTTTACAGGCACTCAAGCACTCACGGAAAGACACATTTCACACTCGCTTTAACCCTTTCACCCACAAGGGGCACTCAGGTACTCATGACAATGTGGAGCCAATTCTCAGTACTTTCCAGTTTCACCCTTTCACCCACAATAGGGCACTCAGGCCCTCACAGAAAGATAAGGTTCAATTCCGCTTTCACCCATTGGTCTCAATCAAGATCTGTGATAGTGTAATCCATAATGTCTCAAACATGGATACTTATGAAATCAAAAGTCACGATTGCAATTCTGAAGCACTATAAACATGCAACAAAACACAATAAGACATATGCCTCAAGAATCGTAGATAAGTCACAATCAATGAAATTAAGAGGAAAATCTCAGATGTAAATCACCTACCTCGTGTGGCGAGTTCATCCATTGTCTACTAGTTGATCGACCTAGTATGCCTCAATCTATACAAGATATAAAAATTCTTTTTTTAATACCTTCACTTACATATAGTTATGATTTAACTATCTAGTCTTATATCCTTATATCAAGGGTTGGATTTGTGTGAGCCTCTAAATTTAGTGTTTTCCACAAGATGACAATGATTGATCAACTATTTATAAATGATCCATATATTAAGATTGGCTAAAGATGGTCTAATCCGCATTTTTTAGGTAATCCAATGGTACACATTTACTAAGAGTGGTTAGATCCACCCTTTTCAAGTGATCTGACTATACATATCTACTAAGAGTGGTCAGATCTACCTTTTTAGGCTATTCGATGGTTAAGAACTACTCTAATTGGTCATATCTAGCTAATTTAAGAATGCACAGTGGTTGGATGGACCACTGCTAGTTTTGGATTGATGATTAGAACTCATTTGTGGCGTCCGATCATCGATCCAACATCAACCAGTCATTATTTGAACAGTGACTAATCGAACAGTTGAGGTTTCTTGATAGTTTTCACCTAAATTACAATAATCTAATCACCTCCTAGCTAATTTAGGGTCGTAGGAGTCATCCGTAGTGTCTAATTATCCATCATACATTCAAAAGTTACTATGTAAACAGTAACCGAACGAACGGTCCAGATCATCCGATCTGTTTTCTAGCATAGATCACGAATTCCATCAAATATGTCTTATCTCAGGCATTGTTCTACTCATTACTAAGCATGGATTAACAATTTAATGGTTGGATCGTCTTTAAATTTGGATCTAAGATCAAAACTCATGAATTTATCAAAAGTTCAACAAATCAAGATCGAGGTTTTGTAGATCTTACCTAAAGAATGTGTAACCGTGCTTTTTCCCTTCCTAGGCATGCTAGATTGGCTCTGATCTATTGTGAAACAATCCATCCCTAGCCGCGCGCACTGTTCATGGCTCAATCCGCGTTCATTTCTTCTCCGATCATAGCAAATCCAAAGGGGTTTTTCTCGCAAGTTCATGCTAAAGAGAATGAATGGCTTAGAGCATCAATCCATGCCACCATTTTCTCCGATGACCTCTGCAACTCCAAAAAAATAGAAACCCTACATTTCTACTCCTCCTTCGTCATGGCTAGCCTCTATTCTTCGGCGCGCAGTCTCTCTCTTCACCTTTCCTTTCTTTGCTCCTCTCTTCTCCTTTCTCTTCCCTCTCCTTCTCCTTCTCCTTCTCCTTCTTCTTCCCCCTTTCTTTTCTTCCCATCGGGTTCCCCCATTTCATCAAGTTTGGGAAACAGACCTACATCTATTTCTCAATTACGTTTAAGTGAGAGGGTGCCATTATCAAACCGGCCCCCCCATGGTGGTGAAGGGTGACGGAGAATTAGAGTTCGATTCCAGAGAGGGAGCCTGAGAAACGGCTACCACATCCAATGAAGGCAGTAGGCGCGCAAATTACCCAATCCTGACATGTGGAGGCAGTGACAATAAATAATAGCATCGGGCTCTTTGAGTCTAGTAATTGGAATGAGTACAATCTAAATCCCTTAATGAGGATCCATTCGCGGTCAAGTTTGGTGCCAACAGCCAGAGTATTTCCAACTCCAATAGAGTATATTTAAGTTGTTGCAGTTACAAAGCTCGTAGTTCGACCATGGGATGTGACGATCGGTCTGCCTCTAGTTGTGCACCTTTCTCCTCATCCCTTCTATTGGCGATGCACTCTTGGCCTTAATTGGCTGGGCCATGCCTCTAGAGCTGTTACTTCGAAGAAATTAGAGTGCTGAAAGCAAGCCCAAGCTCTTGACACATTAGCATGGGATAACATCACAGGATTTTTGTCCTATTGTGTTGGCCTTCAGGATCGGAGTAATGATTACCAGGGACAGTCAAAGGGTGTTGATCAATTAAGACAGCAGGATGGTGTTCATGGAAGTTGAAATTCGCTAAAGAGTGTGTAACAACTCACCTACCAAATCAACTAGCCCTGAAAATGCGTGGTGTTGAAGCGCGTGACCCACACCTGGTTGTAGTAGGAGGGCACAGTGGCCACTACAAAACCTTAGGCGTAAGCCTGGGTGGAGTGGCCATCGATGCAGATCTTGGTGGTAGTAGCAAATATTCTAAAGAGAACTTCGCAGGCCAAAGAGGGGAAAGGTTCCATGTGAACGTAATGTTAGGAGGTTTGGATACATTGGTGGGAGCCTCAAGAAGAGTTATCTTTTCTATTTAACAGCCTGTCCACCCTGGAAATGGCTCAACCAAAGGTAGGGTTCAGTGGCTAGAAGAGCATTGCACGTTGCGTGGTGTCCAGTGCACCCCCGGTGGCACTTGAAAATCTAGAGGACCGAATGCCTCTCACACTCAATCATACTTATAACCGCATTAGGTCTTCAAGGTGAATAGCCTCTAGTCAATGGAATAATGTAAGCAAGGGAAATTAGAAAAATGAATCTGTAACTTCAAGAACAGGATTGACTCTCTTAAGGTAGCCAAATGCCTCATCATCTAATTGGTGACGCACATGAATGGATTAACAAGATTCCCATTGTCCCTGTCTACTATCCAGTGAAACCACATCCAAGGGAATGGGCTTGGTAGAATTAGCAGGAAAAGAAAACCTTGTTGAGCTTCACTCTAGTCCAACTTTGTCACATGACTTGAGAGGTGTAGGATAAGTGGGAGCCATCTCGATGGCACAAGTGAAATACTAGTTTTAACTTTATTTTACTTATTCCAAGAGTCAGAGGTGGGCACTGCCCCTACTTTTGGTTCCAAGGCCAGCTTCAGCGGGTCAATCAGGGCGTGGCCACCTTGAAGTGGAATTCCTACCAAATGATGGGTAGAATCCTTTGCAAATGAATTAAATATGAAACGAGGTATTGTAAGTGGCAGTGTTGCCTTGCTGCCATGATCCACTGAGATCCAGCCCTATGTCGCACTGATTCGTCCCTCCAACTTAGCACCTGCTCCCACCTCCACCAAGACCCAACGTAAGGGTCCAAGTTTACCCAAGGCATCTAATGTCCCTGAAGGGAACTGTGTCTCTTAGAACACCTAGGGATGAGAGGCATTGCACAAGGCATGAATCCATTGGCAACGCCGGATGAGGTGAGTCACAAATTGCATTTGGAGAAAGGTGCCGCATCACTCGCACCTTTCCAAGGTTGTGAGGGAGGGGCAACGAATGCATCCCTTGGCCCCGTATAATGTCGTGTCCACAAAAGTATGTGCCCAAAACACCTCTAATAGGCAGCACCCCTATAAGAGGTGGAAGGAACCCGAGCCCTAGGCAGGGCTAAGCGTATGGCATATGGAGTGTATTCAAAACTTCAGGCAAGATTTTAACCGACTTCAGGACTGAATTTTGAAAAATAGACAAGGGCAAACTAATCTCCGGGCGGTTTGCTGAAAAGATCTCATCGAGATCTTTGAAACATATAAGGTCATTTTTGTCTCCTTCCCAAAGGTATGCACCCTCACAGCACCTCTGGAAGGCACTGCTCGCTGGGCAATGAGGCTACGCCAATGCTACAGGAGGTGGCAAGCACTCAAGCCCTCTACAGTGCTCCTACCAAGGCAATAGAGGGACTTGGGGAAGCATGCAGGACTGGGCTCAATGCTAGCTCCAACACAACTGGGAGAGGGCATGGTAACACCCCCTAAGAGGCTTGGTAGGGCACTACTCCTTGGAGCAGGCTTGGGTGAGACTCGCATCCCATCTACTACCATTCCCGAAGGCGGGTCATGTGCCCGTGGGTCTCAAGGATGCATAAAGGGTCCCTTTTTTTCATGACCTCAAAAGTATGCGCCCAAGAAGCCTTTGGTGGGCACTTGAGACCTCGACGAGTTCTTGCTAAGGAAGCTATGAGAATCGGTGAAGCCAGTAGGACTAGGCGCAACACTAGCCACAGCACGAGTTAGATTTGGTGCGCAAAAGATCCTTCCATGCCCCGCGGGGCATTTCCATGCTCGTCCTCGTACTGTTCCCCGAAGCAGGCGTTGGTGAGACACGAGTCCCATCTGCATTCTCAAAGGCATGCACACATGACACCATTGCTGGGCACTACCCATGGGTCTATGAGGCTGCATCAAGGGTCCCTTTTTTTTGCATCCTCAAAAGTATGTGGCCAGGAAGCCTTTGGTGGGCACTACTCACTGGGCGAGGTTGTTGCACCAACCTATTGGAGGTGGCGGGCACTTGAGCCCTTGACACTGTTCCTGTTGAGACTACTATGGGAATCAATGAAGTCAAGAGGACTAAGTGCAATGATAGCCATGGCATGAGTTGGATTTGGCACACTAAACTCCTCCCATGCTCGGTAGGGCACTACCACGCTCACCCTCATGTTGCTCCCCGGAGTGGGCGTTGGTGCGACTCTGCTCCCGTTTCTTTGCATACTTGAAGAGTCTGCTCCCAAAGATGCTATGGTTGGTGGAAGGCACTCGGTTAGAAGTGTTCCTACCAGGGAATAGTTGGGATTGTGTGAAGCAGACAAGACTAGGTGCGATGCTAGTCACGGCCAAAGTGGGCATCTGTAGGAATCGTTGAAGCCGGTAGGACTAGGCACAACACTAGCCGCAACATGAGTTGGATTTGGTAGGCTAAGGCTCCTCCCATGCCAAGTAGGGCACTACTATGCAAGCCCTCTCACTACTCCCCAGAGCAGGAGATGGTGAGACACAGGTCCCATCTAGTTGTGTTCCCAAAAGCGAAGGCATGCACCTAGAAAGCCTTTGGTGGGCATTGCTCGATGGGCTGGGAGGTTGCACCAACCCTATAGGAGGTGGTGGTCACTCGAGCCCTTGACAGTGTTCCTGTGGTGGTAGCTATGGGAATCGGTGAAGCCGACAGGACTAAACGCAACGCTAGCCACAGCATGATTTGGATTTGGCACACTAAAGCTCCTCCCATGCCCATTGAAGAGTTTGCATACTCCAAGAGTGGGAGTTGGTGCTACTCTAGTCCCATTTCTTTATATAGTCTAAGAGTTTGCTCCCGAAGATGCTATTGTTGGTGGAAGGCACTCGGGTCCCTAGAAATCTTCCAACCAAGGCACTTCTCGGACTCGTTGAAGCCTTCAGGACTAGGCACAAAGCTAGCCATAGCACAAGTGGTCATTTGTGGGAGTCAGTGAAGCTGGCAGGACTAAAGCTAGCGGCGGCACAAGTGGGCATCTGTGGGAGTTAGTGAAGCTAGCAGGACTAGGAGCAAAGATAGCCGCGGCAGGAGTAGGATTTGGCACCCTAAAGATCCTCCCATGTTTAGTAGGGCACTTTTGCACTTGCCCTTGCGTTGATCCCTAGAGGGGGCGTTGATGAGGCCCGGGTTCCATCTAGTTGCATTCTCAAAGGCATGCACACATGGCACCATTGCTGGGCACCGCCTGTGGGTTTGTGAGGTTGCATCATGGGTCACTTTTTTAACATCCTCAAAAGTATGCACCCAAGAAGCCTTTGGTGGGCACTATTCCCTAGGCTGGGAGGTTGTGCCAACCCTATAGGAGGTGGCGGACACTCCAGCCCTTGACGGTGTTCCTGTTGAGGTGGCTGTGGGAATTGGTTAACCCAGCAGGACTAGGCACAATGCTAGCCATGGCACAAGTTAGATTTGGCACGTTAAAGCTTCTCTCATGCCTACCAAGGCACTTCCATGCTCGCCCTTGCACTACTCCCCAGAGGGGGTGTTAGTGCGACTCTGGTCCCAGTTCTTTGCATACTCAAAGAGTTTTCTCCTGAAGATGCAATTGTTGGTGGAAGGCACTCCATGCAAGTGTTCCTACCAAGGCACTTTTGGGACTCGTTGATGCTAACAGGACTGTACGCAAAGCTAGCTGCGGCTAGCACAAGTGGGCATCTGTGGGAGTCAGTGAAGTCAGCAGGACTAGGTGCAACCGACTGACCTACCCTTCTGAGAAGGGTTTGAGTGTGAGCATGCCTATCGGGACCCGAAAGATTGTGAACTATGCCTGAGCGGGGCGAAGCCAGACGAAACTCTAGTGGAGGCCTGCAGTAGTAGCAAATATTCAAATGAGAACTTTGAAGACCAAAGAGGGGAAAGGTTCCATGTGAACGACACTTGCACAAGGGTTAGTCCATCTTAAGAGACAGTGGAAGCCCTTTAGAGAGCATGCAACATGTGAGCTTCGAAAGGGAATGAAGTTGAAATTCCTAAATTGGGATGTGGTAGCTGACAACAATGTTAGGAAGTCTAGAGACATTGCTTGGGGCCTCGAGAAGAGGTATCTTTTCTATTTAATAGCCTGTCAACCCTAGAAAAGGCTCAATCGGGGGCAGGGTTCAGCAGCTGGAAGAACACCGCACGTCACATGGTGTCTGGTGGGGCCCTCTGCGGCCCTTAAAAATCCAGAGGACCAAATGCCTCTCGCGCCCAGTCGTACTCATAACTGCATCAGGTCTCCAAGGTGAATAGCCTATGGTCGATGGAACAATGTAGGCAAGGGATGTCAATAGAGCAGATCCATAACTTTGGGAAAAGGTTTGGCTCTTAGGGCTGAGCACGGGGGTCTTAGTCCTGAACCCATCTGCCTTCAAAAGACTACTCGAGCTGCTTTCACAGCTAAAGGGGTCGCTGCGTGCTGCCTGAGGGATGGACTGGGAGCGACTCCTTTGGGGCCCTTCGTCAGGCATTGAACTGTCGACTAAGAATTGGTACGGACAAGGGGAATATGGCTATTTAATTAAAATAAAGCATTGCAATGGTCCCTATAGATGCTTGCAAAATGTGACTTTTACCCAGTGCTCTAAATGTCAAAGTGAAGATATTCAACCAAGCACAGGTAAACACGGGAGTGAATGCCTTTAAGTGAGAATCCAAACTAAAGAAGCAGTGCTTGCACTTGCCTTTCACTTACAGACCTGCAATAGGGGCAACTAAAGAAGCGGTGCTTGCACTTGCTGTTCACTTACAGACCTGCAATAGGGGCCGTTTAGTCCCCATGGGCCCATGTAGTTGGTGAAGCTACCATGGCAAACAAGTCGTGCATGGCCACCTTGAAGCCAATTCCTACCTGACGATGGGCAGAATCCTTTACAGATGACTTAAATACATGATGGGGTATTGTAAGTGGCAGAGTGACCTTGCTACCACGATCCACTGAGATCCAGCCCTAGCCCTCCAACCTAGCACCTACTCCCACGTCCATCAAGACCCAATGTAAGGGTCTCAGTCAGTATGCCCAAGGCACCGTTAGTGTCCAAGGACGTGAAGCATGGAACAAGGCATCAATCCATTAGCTCCACGAGAAGAGGCGAGTCACGACTTGTGTCCAGAGAAAGGTGCTACATCAGTTGGAACCTTTCCAGGGTTGCGAAGCAGGGGCAATGAAGGCAGACCTTGGCCCTGTCCAAGGTCGTGTCCATAAAAGTTTGTGCCCACAACACCTTTAGTAGGCAGCCCACCTATAAGAGATGGCAGGAACCGGAGCCCTCAGAAGGGCTAGGCGTATGGCATGCGAAGCGCATTCAAAACTTCAGACAAGATTTTGACTGACTTCGGGATCGAATTTTGAAAAAATGATAAGGGGCCAAAGGTATGTTCCCCCATAGCACCTCTGGCGCTCCACAATGCTCCTACCAAGGTAATAGAGGGACTCTAGGAAGTCTGCACGACTAGCCTCAATGCTAATTGTAGCAAACTAGGAGTTGGCAAGTTAAAACCCCTAAGAGGTAAGGTCGGGCACTACTACCCCGCACTGCTTGTGGCGAACTTGGGTGAGACTCAGGTCCCGCCTATTGACGTTACCAAAGTGTGCTCCCGGGTATCTAAGGCCTCATCAAGGGTCCCTTTTTTCTCATCCTCAAAAGTATGTGCCTAGGAAGCCTTTGGTGGGAACTGCTCACTGGACAGGGAGGTTACGCCAACCCTATAGGAGGTGGCAAGCACTAAAGCCCTTGGCAGTGTTCCTGCTAAGGTAGCTATGGGAATTAGTGAAGCCGAAAGAACCAATGCTAGTGGCGGCACAAGTTAGATTTGCCATGCTAAAGATCCGCCCATGCCTGGCAGGGCACTACCGCACTCACCCTCACCCACCTCCATGGAGCGAGCATTGGTGATACACGAGTGCTTTCTAGTTGCATTCTCGAAGCCAAGCACACACGCACCTTGGTTGGGCATTACCCGTGGGTCTGTGAGATTGCATCAAGGGTTGAGTCCCTTTTATTGTGTCCTCAAAAGTATGTGCCCAAGAATGCTTTGGTGGGCACTACTTGCTAGGCCAGGAGGTTACACCAATCCTATAGGAAGTGGTAGGCATTGGAGCCCTTGGCAATGTTCCTACCAAGGCAGTTGTGGGAATCGGTGAAGCCAGCAAGACTAGGTGCAAAGCTAGCAGTAGCAAGACTTGGATTTGGCATGCTAAAGCTCCTCCCATGACCGGTAAGGCACTGCCACACTCACCCTAGCATTGCTCCTCAGAGTGGGCGTTGGTGTGACTCTGGTCCCCTTTCTTTGCATACTAGAAGAGTTTCTCCTGAAGATGCTATTGTTGGTGGAAGGCACTCGGGTCTTAGGAAGTGGTCCAACCAAGGAATTGTTGGGTCTGGGTGAAGCCAGCAAGACTAGGCACAATGCTAATCATGGCACAAGTGGGCATTTGTGCGAATCGTTGAAGTCGGCAAGACTAGGAACAACGCTAGCCTCGGCACGAGTTGGATTTGCCACGCTAAAGCTCCTTCCATGCCTGGAAAGACACTGTCACGCTCGCCCTTGTGAGACACGGGTCCCATCTAGTTGGTTTCACGAAAGCATGCGCACATGGAACCTTGGCTGGGCACCGCTCGTGGGTCTATGAGGTTGCATCAAGGGTCCCTTTTTTTCACGTCCTCAAACGAATGTGCCCAAGAAGCCTTTGGTGGGCACTACTCGCTGGGACAAGAGGTTGCGCCAACCCTATAGGAGGTGGTAGGCACTCGATCCCTTGGCAATGTTCTTGTCGAGGCAGCTACGGGAATCAGTGAAGCCGACATCGCTCATGGGTCTGTCAGGTTGCATCAAGGGTTCCTTTTTTTCACGTCCTCAAAAGTATGCGCCCAAGAAGTCTTTGGTGGGCATTGCTCACTAGGGTAAGAGGTTGCGCCAAGCCTATAGGAGGTGGCAAGCACTCGAGCCCTTGGTTATGTTCCTGCCGAGGTAGCTATGGGAATCGGTGAAGCTAGTAGGGCTAGGCGCAACGGTAGCCATGGCACGAGTTGGATTTGGCACATGAAAGCTCCTCCCAGGCCTAGCAGGGCATTGCCGTGCTCACCCTTGCACCACTCCCCAAAGTGGGCATTGGTGCGACACTGTTCCTGTTTCTTTGCATACTCGAAGAATTTGCTCTCGATGATGCTATTATTGGTGGAAGGCACTCAGCTACCATGGCAATTCTGGGACACGTTGAAGCCAGGAGAATTAGGCACAAAGCTAACTGCGGCACAAGTGGGCATCTATGGGAATGGTTAAATTCGACAGGACTAGGCACAACCCTACCCATAGGACGAGTTGGATTTGGCACGCTAAAGATCCTCCCTTGCCCAGCGGAGCACTGCTACGCTTGCCTTCTGGCAGGACTAGGCACAAAGCTAGCCACGGCACAAGTAAGCATCTATGGGAATCAGTAACTTTGATAGGACTAGGCGCATCCCTAGCCATAGTATGAGTTGGATTTGGCACGCTAAATATCCTCCCATGGCCAACAGGGTACTGCCGCGCTCTCCCTCATGCTACTCCCCGGAGCAAGCATTGGTGAGACATAAGTCCCATCGAGTTTCTGTCTCAAAGGCATGTGCACATGGCACCATGGCTGGGCACCGCTCGCCAGTCAATGAGGTTGCATCAAGGGTCCCTTTTTTTCGCGTCCTCAAAAGTATGCGCCCAGAAAGCCTTTGGTGGGCACTACTCACTAGGCCAGGAGGTTGTGTCAACCCTATAGTAGGTGGCAGGCACTTGACCCCTTGGTAGTGTTCCTGCCGAGGTAGCTGTGGCAATCGGTGAAGCCTACAAGACTAGGCACAATGCTAGCCGTGGCACGAGTTGGATTTGGCATGCTAAAGTTCCTTCCATGCTTGGCAGGGCACTACCACGCACGCCCTCATACTGCTCCTGGAAGCGGGTGTTGGTGCAACTTTGGTCCTGTTTCTTTGCATACTTAAAGAGTGTTCTCCCGAAGATCCAATTGTTGGTGGGAGGCACTCGGGCCCAGAAAGCCTTTGGTGGGCACTACTCACTAGGCCAGGAGGTTGTGTCAACCCTATAGTAGGTGGCAGGCACTTGACCCCTTGGTAGTGTTCCTGCCGAGGTAGCTGTGGCAATCGGTGAAGCCTACAAGACTAGGCACAATGCTAGCCGTGGCACGAGTTGGATTTGGCATGCTAAAGCTCCTCCCATGCCTGGCAGGGCACTACCACGCTCACCCTCATACTACTCCTCGAAGCGGGTGTTGGTGCAACTCTGGTCCCGTTTCTTTGCATACTTAAAGAGTGTTCTCCCGAAGATCCAATTGTTGGTGGGAGGCACTCGGGTCCATGGAAGTGTTCATACTAAGGAACTATTAGGACTGGGTGCAGGTGGTAGGGCTAGGCAAAATGCTAGTCTGACACAAGTGGGCATATGTCAAATTAGTTGAAGCCGGCAAGACAAGCATAACGCTATGGTGACACTAGTTGGATTTGGCATGCTAAAGCTCCTCCCATGCCCGGCAGGGCACTGCTGCACTTGCCTTCGCACTATTCCTTGAAGTATGTGTTGGTGCTACTCTAGTCCCGTTTCTTTGCATACTTGAAGAGTTTGCTCCTGAAGATGCTATTGTTAATGAAAGGCACTCAGGTCCAGTGAAGTGTTCCTACGAAGGCACTTTTGGACTCATTGAAGCTAGCAGGACTAGGCACAACACTAGCCACAGCATGAGTTGGATTTGGCACACTTCCTCCCATGCCCAGCAAAGCACTGGCGCGCTCGCCCTCGCAATGCTCCTTAGAGCTCGTTTTGTTGTGACTCTGCTCCCGTTTCTTTGCATACTCGAAGAGTTTGGTCCCGAAGATGCTATTGTCAGTCGAAGGTTGAGTCCTTGTGAGTGTTCCTCCTAAGGAACTATTGGGACTCGTTGAACCCAACAGGACTAGGAACAAAGCTAGCTGTGGCACAAGTGGGCATTTGTGAGAATCGACAAAGCTGGTAGGACTAAGCGCAATGGTAGCCACCACATGAGTTGGATTTGGCATGCTAAAGATCCACCCATGCCCGGCTGGGCACTGTCGCGCTTGCCCTCATGCCCTGGAGTGAGCGTTAGTGAGGCACGGGTCCTATCTAGTTGCATTCTCGAAGGCACACGCACATGGTACCATGGCTGGGCACTGCCTGCGAGTCCCTAAGGTTGCATTAACTGACCCTTTTTTTTGTGTCCTCAAAAGTATGCACCTAGGAAGCCTTTTGTGGGCACTGCTTGCTAGGCCAAGAGGTTGTGCCAACCCTATAGGAGGTGGCAGGCACTCGAGCCCTTGGCAGTGTTCGTGCCGAGGCAGCTAGGGGAATCAATGAGGCCAGCAGGACTAGGTGCAATGCTAGCTATGGCATGAGTTGGATTTGGCATGCTAAAGCTCCTCTTGATAACATTTTAAGTTGCTTACGTTGAAGACTGGATGAATCTTTAGTCTTAGTGGTAGCTCCAATCAATAAGAAGCCTTTCCTACTTTCTTTAGAATGGGGAATGACCCTTCGTACTTCCTTAGCAGTCCCTTATGTAAGGGTCACGTAGCCTTGTGCTGTGTTGGTAGCAGTTTGAGCATGACAAGGTAACCTTCTTGAAACTCTAGTGGTCATCATCTCCTCTCAGCCCACTTTTTGATCTTCTTAGATGCTTTCTCTAGGGAAGCATGAGCTAAGTCCTATTGTTCATGCCATCCTTTAGCAAACTTGTAAGTTGTTGGATTAGTCCCTGCGAAACCTACTGCTAGAGTGTTAAGCATTAGAGGTTGTTGTCCAATTGCCAGTTCAATGGCTTACACCCATTGGATTCAGACCTCTGTAAGTTATAAGAGAATTGTGTGATGTCTAGCAACTTAGCCCAATCTCTTCGGTTGGCACTCACATAGTGCCTCATATATTGCTCCAACAAAGCATTCAGCCTCTCCATTTGACCATCAATTTGTGGATGAAAGCTGGTGGAGAAGTTCAACTCTAAACCAAGGAATTTGAAGAGTTTTGACCAGAATCTCCTTGTGAGGTGCTTGTCCCTATCACTGATGATAGTTTGGGGAATTCCCTAATATTTCACCACAATTCTTAAGAATATTTGAGCTGCCTCTTTTGCTGTGCAGTCTGCAAGTGCTGCAATGAATGTGGCATACTTAGTGAACCTATCCACCACCACTAGTATTGTGCCAAATCCTTCAGGCTTTGGTAGGCATGTGATGAAGCTAGGGAAATGCTTTCGCACGGTCTCTCAAGAATACGGAGTAACTCAAGTAGTCCTCCTAAATGGCTAGTAGTAGCGTTCTCCCAATAATGCTAAGGTGCAATCAGTTTCAGGGTGTGTTGCCCACTTGCTTATCTCTTTGCACATTGGCATCTAGCCACTCTTGTGCTCTAACGATTATCATCAAGTTGTGGGCGGCCTTGTCCTCATGTACACCCTTGCATAAATGTGATCCAAAGAGCTCTTTAAGTCTTAATGCAGCCATCCATTGTTGATGTGCCTCTTGTACGTCAATGTAGCAGTTACCAACCATTGTGCTTCTTTCATGATTTTGCTTGGACTCATCCATTCTAAAGTCTTCTCATCGTGGCACAATCCCCTTTGTGCCAATAATTGTGTCAACACCCTTGTTGATCACCATCTCCTCATGGGACTCATTAGCCCCAAGCAACCTCGTAGCACCTAAGCTTGGTAAGCTTAGCTATTGCATATCTATACTCAACATGGAGTCCATTGTTATTTCTAAACCTTCCAACCCAACGACGTCCTTTCTAGCTTCTAATTTCTCCAGAGTTTTTCTAGACATTGACATACTCATGGAACCTAGTTGCACCATCTCTTTGCTTGATGCAACTTCTTCCCATTGTGGCACATCTTCCTCTGTTCCCTCTTATGCTGTAACACCATCGTTGTCCATCGTTGTTTCAATTATTGTTGTGCATTTAAGTGGCATACTTGATTGAGCTACATCCTCTAGCTCTTCCTCCTCCTCTTCTTCCTTGTGTAATGTCATGTCATGTAAGGTCTTTCTTGTTGGAAAATCTTGCATAAGGTGAGGTCCATCACAAAAGTAACATGGCCTTGATGGGGTCATAACTTTCTATCTACGAGCCCCAAGCTCCAACTCAATCTCATGATCCACCTCCCTCCTAGGTGGCAATTTCTTTAGGAGTTCTTTGGGCATCACATCCTTGAACTCCTCTAGTACACCCTTAATAGCCATAGGTATCTCCATGGGAGAATCTCCACAATTTTCCTTTAAAGTAAGCAAGGAAGGTTGTCTCATGCCTGTGTAATCCTTTCTATAGCTATGTGGTAGACAAAGTCATGCTCTCCACCTTTACCTGTCTTGAGAGGGGAATGGTGCACATTTTCATTATGCACAGTGTTGTAGTGTGGGAGTGGAAGTGCCTTAACCTTGTCAAAGAACTCCATCCCAAATGCTAAGTTGAAGTCATCCATGGGGATGATGGAAAAGTCTACTAGCCCTTTCCACTTCCCCATATGCAGTGCAACTCCTTGAGAAACTCTAGTAATTGGTGTGGCATCCGCATTTACTGTCTTTACTCGTCCACGAACCTTTAAGACTTTAAGACCCAGTCTCTTGGCTTCCTCCCTTGACACAAAGTTGTGGGTAGCTCTCGTATCTACTAACTCATGAGTGGACATGCCATTCACCTTGACATCCACGTGCATCAACCCTTTAGTAGAGGTTTTAAGAACCTCTGACTTGACAGCATTAAGATTTTGTAAGGAAGATAGTTTATAATCTTCCATAGTACTCACTTCTTCCTGATGCGAGATCATGGAGTTTAAGGCTTTCCTCTTTGGACAGTCACACATGAGGTGCGGTCCATCACAAAAGTAGTAAGCTCTCAATGGAGAAGCTTGTTCTTTGCTCTTTCCCCTCCAACATGGTGGTTTGGATGACTTGGGCTTGTTATTATGAACACCTTTGTCTCCCCCACCAATTCGACTAAGGATACTCTTTTGGCTTTTCAATTTTCCATCATCTTTCCTTAATTCGAGTAAGGATTCAGCTCTGGTGATGGAAATAGACAAAGTAGAGAGGTTATGATGACCTAACTTTTACTTTGCCCAATCTTTTAGGCCACTAAATAAGTACACAAACTTGTCTTCTTCATACATGTTAGGGATCTCAAACGAAAGATTTGAATACTCTGAAATATAATCTCGAATAGTCCTCATATGTTTCAACCACCCTAATTTTTCCTTAGCCTCAATGTGTGCATTCTTAGGATAGATATGCGTCTTAAGGTCATCCTTAAACTTGTTCTAAGTGTTAATGGTGAACGTAACCCTTTCTATTTCCATGCTTCTCCTGCGTCACCATAATAGAGCATTGACCATGAGGTAGAGTGAGGCAGTAGCAATCTTCCACTCATCTTCCTCCATTTGCAGGTATCGGAAGTACCTTTCAACATTCCAGAGGAATCTGTCAATATCCTTTGAATCTCATTTCCAACCATAACTCTTTAGCTTCGGGACATCAATCTTAGGGGCATCACAAACCACGTAAGTCCTATTCACCACAGCTTCCTTGCACATCACCTTCATATCATCATGGAATGTAGCTAACTCTGCAAATAGCTTATCAAAATGGATTTGGAACTCCACATGACTTGCATTCCTCATGGAGCTTAGACCATTCTCCCACTCTCCCTTAAGCTCTTCCCCCATAGCTTCAAGGGACCCAAACGTTGGGTGCTCTAACTCTAGCTGAGTAGAGATATCCGCAACTGCTGTCTCCATCTTAATAAGTCTAGATTCCAAAGAAGAGACTAAGTCCTTGGACTTACCTCTCTTGTTGTTCCTCCGAGCATCTTCACAAGCAAACTCCAAATTTGAGACATGAGAGCAATCTACCATCTTCTTCTCCTTGCTAGGATACAAACCTTGGCTCCTAACTTGCCAAACCTTGCTTTGATACCAAGTGTCATGAGCTTAGCTTCTCAGACTTTTGTGCAACACTTAGATTGGCTTCTCACCCTCAACCAACTAAGACTGACTAGAAATCCAAAGGAGAAGAATAACTGAAAGGAAACTTGAAAGGAACTCTAGCTTTATTGCTTTGAAGATATTACAACTCTTGGATTCTTTGCAAGTGAGGAAGCTCCCCTATTTATAGGTGCTTACCTCCTTCCACCTTCTCAATGGAAGGTGGGTATTTTACAAGTGTTAACTATTCAACGGTTAGACACTACTCTTGAATCCTCTCTAGAAGTCTTTACACAAGTCTTTGGTTCCACCACATTCAGGATGCTCTTGGAGAATTCTAGAGGCAAGATATTTACATGATGTACTTGGGCCTTCTAGATTATGGATCCCTTTAATGGATCTAAGTTCCTTAAGTTGAACTCATGAGCTAAGCAAGCCTCCATTGGATTCCATGTGCATTGGTCATGGACCATGCATTGCAAGTCCGTGACATTCTCCCCCACTAGATGTAGCGATATCCTAAGTGCGTTGGTTGTGAAACTTCTTGATATGATTCTTGAATTGCCAAAGGGACTCTTCCATCTCCCAGCTAGCTTCTACTTCTGGCAAACCCTTCCATTTGGCAAAATATTTGATGTGTGGAGATCTACCTCTTCCATGTATTTGTCGCTCAGCAAGTACTTCTTCCACATACTTATCAAAGAAGTGATTACAATGGGTGGTGCTTGGTGAGATTGGTTCCTGCTAGGATCCTCCTTATCTACTCAATAAGGTTTTAAGTTGCTTACACAGAAGACTGGATGAATCTTCAGTCTGGGTGGTAGCTCTAATCGATAAAAGCCTTTCCTACTTTCTTCAGAATGGGAAATGGCCCTTCGTGCTTTCTTAGAAGTCCCATATGTAAGCGTCTCATAGCCTTGTGCTGTGATGGTAGGAGTTTGAGCATGACGAGATCTCCTTCTTGAAGCTCTAGTGATCATCATCTCCTATCAACCCACTTTTTCATCTTCGTAGAGGCTTTCTCCAATGAAGCACGAGCTAAGTCCTGCTATTCATGCCATCCTTTAGCAAACTTGTAAGCTAGCGGGACTACTCCATGCATACCCTACTGCTAGAGTGTTTAGTTTTAGAGGTGGTTGCCTAGTAGCCACTTCGAGTGGGCTACATTCTGTGGATTCAGACCTCTCCAAGTTGTAAGAGAATTGGGCGATGTTTAATATCTTAGCCTAATCTCTTTGGTTGGTACTTACATAGTGCCTCAGGTATAACTCTAGAAAAGCATTCATCCTCTCTGTCTAACCATCGATTTGTGGGTGAAAGCTAGTGGAGAAGTTCAACTCGGAATTAAGGAGTTTGAAGAGTTCTAACTAGAATCTCCCTCTAAAGCATTTGTCCCTGTCATTGATGATGGTTTTGGGAATTCTCCAATATTTCACCACAATCCTTAGGAATAGTTGGGGCCCCTCATCTGCTGTGCAGTCTACAGGTGTTTTCCATGGTCTCTTTGGAACAAGGAGGGGCTCAAGTAGTCCTCCTAGACCACTTTGCTCTATCTTGTCATGTTGACACACAAGACAAGTCCCTATGAAGGTTTTCATGTCTTCCCTCATGCATGGCCAGTAGTAGCGTCTCCCAATAATGTTAAGGTGCAGTGAGTTCTAGGGTGTCTTGCCCACTTGCTTATCTCTTTGCACATTGGCATCCAACCATTCTTGTGCTCTACAAGGATCATCATCAAGTCATGGGCAGCTTTATCCTCATGCGCACCCTTGCACAATTGTGATCCAAAGAACTCTTTCAGTCTTAATGCAGCCATCCCTTGTTGATGTGCCTCTTGCACGTCAATGTAGCAATTACCAATCGTTGTGCTTCCTTCATGATTTTGCTTAGATTCATCCATTCTGGAGTCCCCCTATTGTGGCACACTCCCCTTTGGGCCAATAATTCTGTCAACACCCTTGTTGATCACCATCTCCTCCTAGGACTCATTAGGTCCAAGCGATCTTGCAGCACTTAAGCTTGGTAAGCCTAGCTATGTCATATCCACACGTATTGCAGGTTCCCTTGTTAGCTCCAAATCTTTCAACCCAACCACTTCCTCATGTGGCCTAATCATTTGGCCTGGTTGAGCTACATCATTTGGCTTATCCTCCTTCTCTTCCTCCTTGGGCAAAGCCACACCATCCTTGCACAAGGATATGTCCTTGCACATCACATTAATATCATCATGGAGTATAGCTAACTCTGCTAATAGCTTATCAAACTGGGTTTGGAACTCCACATGACTTGCAGTCCTCATGGAGCTTAGATCGTTCTCCTGCTCTCCCTTAAGCTCTCCTCCCATAGCTTTGAGGGACCCAAACGTTGGGTGCTCTAACACTAGCCGAGTGGAAATATCCACAACGGCTGTCTTCGTCTTAATAAGTCTAGATTCCAAAGAAGAGACTAAGTCCTTGGAGTTACCTCTCTTGTTGTTCCTTCGAGCATCTTCGCTCCTAACTTGCCGAACCTTGCTCTGATACCAACTGCCATGCGCTCACATTCTTAGACTCTCATGAAGCAATTAGATTGCCTTCTTACCTCGAACCAACCATGTAAGCCTGACTAAAAACCTAAAGGAAAAGAACAACTGAAAGGAAACTTGGAAGGAACTCTAGCTTTATTGCTTTGAAGATTCTAACAGCTCTTCGATGCTTTGCAAGTGAGGAAGCTCCCCCTATTTATAAGTTCTTACCTCCTTCCACCTCAATGGAAGGTGGGGATCTTTACAAGTGTTAACTATCCAATGGTTGGAGACTACTCTAGAAACCTCTCTAGAAGTCTCTATGCAAGTCTTTGGTTCCATCACATTCAGGATGCTCTTGGAGAATTCTAGAGGCAAGATATTTACATGATGTACTTGGGCCTTCTAGATTATGGATCCCTTTGATGGATCTAAGTCCCTCAAGTTGAACTCATGAGCTAAGCAAGACTCCATTGGATTCCATGTGCATTGGTCATGGACCTTGGAATGCAAGTCCGTGACACAAGACGCCTTAGGGGCTCGATGAAGCTAGCGGGACTAGGCTCAGTGCTAGCCGCAGCACAAGTTGGATGTGGCAAGGTAACTCTAGTCAGGAGCCTTGCAGGGCACTGTTGGGCTTGCCCTCACACTGCTTCCTGGAGTAGGGCGTTGGTGCAATCGGGTCCCTTGTTTATGCACCTTCCAAAGTATTCGCCCACAGCTCCCTTGGTGGGCACTACTCGATGGGCTATGAGCTTAAGCCAACCCTATAAGAAGCGACAGGCACTCTAGCACTTTGTTGTGTTCCTTCCAAGGCCCCTGTGAGACTCTGTGAAGCCAGTAGGACTAGGCGCAATGCCAGCTGTGGCATAAGTGGCGATTGGCTTGGTAAAGCTTGATAAGAGACTTGGCAAGGCACTGCTGTGCTCACCCTCTCATTGCTCCCCACTGTGGGTGTTGGCGAGACACGAGTCCCGTCTAGTCGCATTCTCGTAGGCTTGCGCAAGTGGGTCTATGAGGTTTGTATCAAAGGTGGTTTTTTTTGCATCCCCAAAAGTATGCACCTAGGACCCCTTTAGTGGGTACTACCCGCTACGCGAGGTGGTTGTGCCAACCCTATAGGAGGTGGTGGGCACTCAAGCCCAATTGCCAACTCATCTATGAGAATCGGTGAAGCCAGCAGGACTAGGCGCAATGCTAGCTACAGCATGAATTGGATTTTGCTCGCTAATGCTCCTCCCTTGCTCGGTAGGGCACTGCTGTACTTGCCCTCTCACTGCTCCCTGGAGCGAGCGCTAGTGCGACTCCCGTCCCGTTTCTTTGCACACTCGAAGAGTTTGCTCCCGAAGATGCTATTGTTGGTGGAAAACAGTTGAGTCCCTAACAGTGTTCCTACCAAGGCACTTCTGGACAGCCTTACCTTACATTTGCAAGAGGTTGTTTCCACACCTTGAACCTGTGACATCAAGGTCACATGATGACAACTTTTACTGTTACTCCATACAACACCTCCAAAGGTTAACTAAGTCCACAAGAAACATCAAAGCCTTCTAGTATAGTGGCATGCAGAGGAATCTCTTACTTGGGTGACTAGGATTTTAGGTTATTTGGGTAACCAGGATTCAAGGTTGTGAGCGATGTTTGTATGTGAAAAATTTTTAAAAAGAACTTAGGTCCCTGAGAAAATCTACTACTCTTTGCAAAACCCTAAACGAGTGAAGGTAGATGGATCATCAAAGATTAAGGACAAAGCAATTAAGATTAGGCAGACTCTTTTCTTTTTGTCCTTTTAGAGTTAATGAGGCAAACTTGTGGTTGACTATTTGATTGAACAGCTATGATCACATTATCAAGAGCTAAGGGCCCAAAAATGGTTATTAGAAAAGAGCTTTCCTACTTAACAACCCACCATAATTTTGGAGCAAAAACCTAGAATACAAACTGTACTTGAGTTTCTTCTTTTTGCCATACATTTCTCTCCTTGAAGTTGAATCAATGCATGAACAAAAAGAAAAGGATCATTTATTTGACCAAAAGCAAAGTCATATCACAATCAAATTGTGCTACGAGTTTCACTTTCTAGAAGGCGGGCTAATGTGTTGATGACCAAACTAAGGGTTCAAGTCATGTCCTAAAGGCAACAAATGCGGCCAAGGTTTTGGTGATCAACCCTTCAAGGCTTCAACTTTGCTGCGTGATTCATCTGACATTACCCTGTGTGACGACTCGGGTTTTTGTAAACATGATTACAGGTAATCTCATATTGGGAATTTTCCTTTTTGGGAAACATTGGTAATATACAATTACCTAGCATTTCATTATGCTATAACATAAGGCATTTCACTATGCCTATTCCCATATGCATCATAGTGCAAAATAATCAGAAAGGTTGCTATGTTGCAGGCTGATCCGTACTAGCGGGCTCGGATAACTGCCCTGTTCACCACTGATACCACGGTGGAAAAATATTATGTCATTGCCCGTATGGGGGGCAAGACTTTCACAGTGGTGGCCTTCCCATAATTGCCACTACCTGACTTTTAGCCTGTCATTGGGCAAGGTATCATCATATCATCAAATTTCAAGGAGCGGATGGCCAAACCCTCATAACTCCTCTAGCAATAGCATCCCCTAGGCTCATGCCTATTAAAACAAACTCAGAAGCCTCCAAGCTTGTATGTAAAATAGATTTCATATATATCAGACCATATGTCTGTTTACTTACGGCTGAAATATTTTCTAATTCCCGATTCAATTATAGTTTAGTCTTTAATCATCTTATAGGTGTTTGGTTGGATCATAAGGTTTTCAAGAGATTTACTACAAGTATTATCATTACTCTTGTCAACATAAGGTTATGAGTACAATCATGAATATCTCATGTAAATGCATTCATCAAATCCTCCTACCTTTAAGGATTGATCTCTTTTCCCCAATCTTCCATGATCCTGACCGATGTATGTAATCTGTACATCCATACATATTGTCAATATATAAATTGTGAACAATCCTATTGATCACTAGATCTGATGTTTAGAATGATCTTTAGATCATTCATACCTAAGTATTTTTCTATCTCTAAGTCATTGTATGTTCATCTCCTTGATCTTAATCTTTCATAGATCCTTTGATTGACAAACTACACATGTTGATAAAGATCAAAGTCCTAGATCGTCTATCATCTAGTTCTTCTTTGATCTAAGTTCAGTTCTTGGATAATCCCTATAGAGAATGATCTTGGTTTTCTTCCTTGAATCAACTTTGATCAAGGGTTTGGATTATCTAATCTAATGAACTACAATAAGTATACTACTAAACATACATACTAAGTACAATATAGTGTTCTTATTCTTATTGTTCTTGATCATCCAAGATCTAATGGATCTTGTTTGATCATCCTTATCTTACTTACTGTTTTTATTAGGGTCAGGTAATTTACTAACCTTTTATGCTCTTATGATTATTATTCAACCAGTTAATGTGCTGGTTGAATGTAGCTTATTAGGGCTCAGCTATACAAATCTTGTTCCTCCATTCCCCTCTTTCGATTGTCCTGGCTTCATTTAGTTCAAGAGTTATTAAATATTTCCTTGCCACTTTTTTGAACCTTTTCATGGCCCTTTTAGAGTCTTTGACTTGAATTTCACTCCTAATAGGTGCCATCTTTATTCTCTCTAAGGCATGTTCAAACCACCTAAGTCGACCCTCCCTTATATTTTTACCTATTGGTGCTACTCTTAAGTTTTCTTTAATTCTTTCATTTTTAATTCCATCCTTTCTTGTCTTGCCACTCATCTATCTCAATATTATCACTTTGACTATGCTTGTCCTATGTATATGTTGTTCCTTAACTGCCCAAGACTCTCAACTATATAGCATGATTGGCCTCACAAATATTTATAGAATTACTTTTTTACTTTGAGTGGCACCCGCTGATCATGCAAAACTTCCAAGACACATTTCCATTTGTTTTAACCTAGTTGCATTCTTTAGTTAACATCCTTCTCAATCTCTCTGCTCTCATGAATTATAGATCACAAGTATTGAAAATAGCATTTTTATGGAACTTTTTTATTATCAATCTTTATTGTTGCTTCACTCCTACTCCTCTCCACGCTAAAATTGCATTTTATATATTATGTCTTTTTTCGACTAATTTTAAATCTTTTCAGCTTTATAACATCTCTCTACAGCCTAGCCTTTAATTACATACACCATATTGGGTGATATTTTAATTTTTTGAATTAAAAATATAAAAATATATTCTAAAAAATAAGAAAAATTACTAAGCCACAAACTTTTTATATCTAACAACTATAAGCTCACATGCCATCCATTCATACACATCCTATGCTAATTTGTCTTCTATAGCATCATGTCATCGTCTAGCTATGCATATTTACTACAAAAAGAAGAATGACAACCCATCCTAAGCAAGATCAAATTAAATAAATACATATACCAACCTTCTTAAGTTGTTGATGAAGAACAATTGAAAAATAGACAATAGAGACAAAACCTAGAAGATCTCATCTTTGTTTTCTAGTGTAACTCTTCCTCCTATTCTATGTAGAATAATAAAAAACTTGAAAACCCAATGAGTTAGTAGAAAGTAGAAAAAAGAGAACAAAATAAACAAAGATACCAAGTTTCCAACCTTCTCAAGCCATTGAAGAAAATCTCATGCAAAAGAGAGAAAACCCATGAAAAAAAGAGAAAATCGACTTGGTCTCACAACTACTTCTAAAGAGAGGAAACAAACCCTTGAGAAAAAGAAAACCCCCCAAGTCATTTTCTTTTTCCTCTACTTTCCCTTCCTATTTTGATTAGGATGCTTTTGACATTTACCCCTTCTATACATGGATTAAACTCAGCTTTTAAAACAAGAAAAGTTGACTTTGTGTAGGAATTAAGAAAAATAAAAATGTAACCACAACTTGCTCGATCAAATGCACTTTTCAGGCAACATGAGAATACTAAACAATATTCATGTATTTGACTGGCCTTTGGAAGAATTCGATTGGGATGGTATTTGGGCTTATATTGCACCATTTTTTTGGACAAGACAATTGTAGCTGCTATGGTACATAATTGACAACATTGGACACAAAACTTCATATTTTACAGTCCTGAAAAATGGAAAGAGTTTAGCAAGAACATGTGAAGATTATAAGTTGTGAGCTTATATTATTTGGTTGACGATTATTGTTGCTATACTTCTCATTAAATCTTCAAAACGAGCTTATTTTATAGTCTTCAATCCAAAGTAGGCATTGAATTTTCCTTTCTATTCATTGAGTTGAAATACTTCAAACAATAAAATTAGAAAATAGTTGGCACTTGAGGTTGACGTTTCTACCAACTGGAGTAGAAAATTAGTAGCTTGAAATGCAATTTTTAAAGGATCTCTTTGGATGAACATATTGCTTAGTGTTACCCATTCAACGGTTGAAGACTATTCTAGAAACCTCTTTAGAAGTCTTTACACAAGTCTTTGGTTCCTCCACATTTAGGATTACTCCTAGAGAATTCTCGAGGCAAGATATTTACATGATGTACTTGGGCCTTCTAGATTATGGATCCCTTTGATGGATCTAAGTCTCTCAAGTTGAACTCGTAACCTAAGCAGGCCTCCATTGAGCTTGAGTGCCCACCACCTCCTATAGGGTTGGCGCAACGTCCCTGCGTAGCAAGCAGTGCCCACCAAAGGCATCATAGGCGCATACTTTTGAAGATGTGAAAAAGTGTGATCCTTGATGCAAATCTGTGGACGGTGCCCAGCTACGGTTATCTAAGTGCGCATGCGTTTGAGAACTCGAATAGACAGGACCTGTGTCTCGCCAACTCCCTCTCCGAGGAGTAGTGCAAGGGTGAGCCCAGCAGTGCACTGTAGGGCAAGCACGGTAGTGCCCTATAGAGCATTGGAGGAGCTTCGATGTGCCAAATCCCATTCATGTCGTAGCTATCGTTTGCTTAGTCCTGCTCGCTTCAATGATTCCCATAAATACCCACTTATGCCGTGACTAGCATTGTGCTTAGTCCTGCTGGCTTCACTTGGTACCAACAGTTCCTTTCTGGGAACACTTCCAAGGACCTTAGTGCCTTCCACCAACAATAACATCTTTGGGGGCCAAACTCTTCAAGTATGCATAGAAATGGGACCAAGGTCGAACCAACGCTTGCCCTGAGCGCGGGAACTGCTTTAGCATGCCAAATCCAACAAGTGCAATGGCTAGCATTGTACCTAGTCATGTCGGCCTCATCAATTCGCACAACTACCTTGAGAAAATCACTACCAAGGGCTCGAGTGCTCGCCACCTCCTCTAGGGTTGGCCCAACCTCCCGGCCTAGTGAGTAGTACCCTCCATAGGCTTCCTAGTCACAAACTTTTGAGGACGGGAAAAAAAGGGACCCTTGATGGAACCTCACAGACCCATGGGCAATGCCTAGTAAAGGTGCCATGTGCGCATGCTTACGAGAATGTAACTGGACGGGACCAGTGTCTCACCAATGCCCGCTTCGGGAACAATGCGAGGGCAAGCTCGACAGTGCCTTGCCAAGCATGGGAGGATCTTTAGCATTCCAAATCCAACTCATAGCACGGTTAGCATTGTGCCTAGTCCTATCGGCTTCACCGATACTGACATCTGCTTTGGTAGGAGCGCTACCAAGGGCTCTGGCTCCACCACCTCCTATAGGGTTGCCACAACCTCCCAGCCCAGCAAGCAGTGCCCACCAAAGTCTTCCAGGGAGCGTACTTTTGAGGACGCAAAAAAAATGGGACCCTTGATACAACCTCATAGACCTGTGGATGGTGCCTAGCCCAGGTGTCATGGCCGCATGCCTTTAAGAATGCAATTAGACGGGATTCGTGTCTCACCAACACCCGCTCCAAGAGTAGTGCTGGGGCAAGCACGGCAATGCCTTGCCGAGTATGGGAGGATCTTTCGTGTGCCACAGCTGCATTGGTAGGAACATTACTAAGGGCTTGAGTGTCCGCCACCTGCTATAGGGTTGGCGTAACCACTTAGTGTAGTGAGCAGGGCCCACCAAAGCTTCTTACGTGAATACTTTTCAGGACACGAAGAAAAGAGAACCTTGATGCAACCTCATAGACCTGCAGGCAGTGCATGCCTTGGAAAACATAACTAGATGGGACCTGTGTCTTAGCAATGCCACTCCGGGGAGCAACGCAAGGGCTAGTGCGGTAGTGCCCTGCCAGGAATGGGAGGATCTTTAGAGTGCCAAATCTACTGATGCCCACTTCCGCCATGGCTAGTTTTGAGGCTAGTCTTGTCGGCTTAAACGAGTCCCATAATTGCCTTGGTAGGAACACTTCCAGGGACCGGAGTTCCTTCCACCAATAATAACTTCTTTGGGAGCAAACACTTCAAGTATACAAAGAAACGGGACTAGAGTCACACCAACGCCAACTCCAGGGAGCAGTGTGAGGGTGAGCTTGCCAATGCTCTGCTGGGCAAGGGAGTAGCTTTAGTGTACCATATCCAACTCGTGCTGTGGCTAGCATCGTGCCCTAGTCCAGCCAGCTTCACCAATTCCCACAGTTCCCTTGGCAGGAATGGGGTGGGAACAACTTGCTAGCCAAGCAAGCAGTATCCACCAAAGGCTTCTTGGTTGCATACTTTTGAGGACATATAAAAAAGGGACCCTTGATGCAACCTCACTGACCTAAGGGCACTTATCAGTCAAGGTGTCTGTGCGCATGCCTTAGAGAATGTAACTAGATAGGACCTGTGTCTCACCAATGCCCACTCCAGAAAGTAGTGCCAGGGCGAGTGTGGTGGTGCCCAGCTGGGCATGGGAGGAACTTTAGTGTGCCAAATCCAACTCGTGTCATCGCTAGCGTTGTGCCTAGTCCTTTCAGCTTCACCCAATCCCAACAGTTCCATGGTAGGAACACTAATAGGAGCTCGAGTACCCACCACCACCTATAGGGTTGGCGCAACCTCCTAGCCCAGTGAGTAGTGCCCACCAAAGGCTTTCTGGAACATATTTTTGAGGACGCAAAAGAAAGGGACCTTTAATGTAACCTCACAAACCAGCAGGCAGTGCTCGGCCAAGGTGCCATGTGCGTATGCCTTCAAGAATGCAACTAGACAGGACCAGTGTCTCACCAATGCTCGCTCCATGGAGCTGTGCTAGGTGAGTGCGACAGTGCCCTTTCAGGCATGTGAGGAGTTGTAGCATACCAAATCCAACTCATGTCGTGGCCAACATTGTGCCTAGTGCCACTACTAGCAATGCTCCTAGTCCGGCTGGCTTCACTCGATCCCAACAGTTCCATGGTAGGAACACTTCCTGGGACCCGAGTACCTTCCACCAACAATACCATCTTCGGGAGCAAACTCTTCAAGTATGCAAAGAAATAGGACTAGTGTCACAGCAACGTCTACTCCAGGCAGTTGTGCGAAGGTGTGCGCGGTAGTGCCCTAGCGGGGATGGGAGGAGCTTTAGAATGCCAAATCCAACTCATGTCACAGCTATCGTTGCACCTAGTCCTTCTGGCTTCCCTAATTCCCACAGTTGCCTTGGCATGAACATTGCCAAGGGCTTTAGTGCCAGCGTCCTATAGGTTTGGCACAACCTCCCAGCTCAACGAGCGGTGCCCACCAAAGGTTTCCTGGCACAACCTCCCGGCACAGACTCCCAACCGGTGTCCAACTAAGGTGCCGTGTGCGCATGCCTTTGAGAATGTAACTAAACGAGACTCGTGTCTCATGAATGCCCTCTCCGAGTAGAGAGAGGGTGAGCGCGGCAGTGCCTTGCTGGTATTGCAAGAGCTTTAGCATGCCAAATCCAACTTGTGCCGTGACTAACGTTGTGCCTAGTCCTGCCAGCTTCAACAATTCCCACAAAAGCCTAGTGCCGCAACTAGCAATGCTCCTAGTCTTGCCAGCTTCACTCGGTCCCAACAGTTCCATGGTAGAAACACTTATTGCAACCTGAGTGCCTTCGACCAACAATAGCATCTTCAAGAGCAAACTCTTTGAGTATGCAAAGAAGCGAGACCAGAGTCACACCAATGCCCACTTCGGGGAGCAGTATGAGGGCAAGCACACCAGTGCCCTATCGGCCATGGGTAGAGCTTTAGCGTGCCAAATCCAACTCGTGCCGTAGCTAGCATTGTGCCTAGTCCTGTTGGCTTCACAAATTCTCACAGTTGCCTCAGCAGGAACACCACCAAGGGCTGGAGTGCCTGCCACCTCCTATAGGGTTAGTGTAAGCTCTCGTCCCCCTAAGCAATGCCCACCAAAGGCTTCCTAGGTGCATACTTTTGAGGACGCTAAAAAAAGGAACTCTTGATGCAACCTCACAGACCCGCGGGCGGTGCCCAGCTAAGGTGCCGTGTGCGCATGCCTTCGAGAAGCAACTAGATGAGGCCCATGTCTCACCAACACCCTCTCCAGGGAGTAGAGAGAGGGCGAGCGTGGCAATGCCATGCCAGGCATGGGAGGTGCTTCAGCATGCCAAATCCAACTCGTGCTATGGCTTGCATTACGCGTAGTCCTGCCAGTTTCAATGATTCCCACAAATGCCCACTTGTGTCGTGACCAGCATTGTGCTAACTCCCGCTGGCTTCATATGGTGCTAACAGTTCCTTGTAGTTTCCTTATTGTGGCATAGCCTTGTTATCAACTGGTCTCCCCTCAGACCCTTCATACGTTAGTACAACAATGGCACCTAGACGTTGTAAGTCTTGTTGTACCGATTCCACAATCTTTGTGGATCCCTCTATTAATTGCAAGGCAAATAGCAGCTTCCCTTGCCCCCTTCCGTTCTTCAACACCGAGATTGCACTAGGGGTCTTCTCATCAAAGAGGCTCAACATTCCAAGGTGGGGCATAGGGACTGCTCTAGCCTTGGTGAGGAAATCCATTCCTAAGATAACCTCATAATCATCCAAAGGAACTACACCCAAAGTGATGGTTCCTTGCCACTCCCTCACCTTGACTGGTATGGCTCTTGCAACTCCTAGTACAGACTTCGCGTCGGAGTTGACTGCCTTGATCAGGTTCACATTCTTCCTCATCTTGAGGCCTAATCTCTTAGCCTCCCCTTCAGAGATGAAGTTGTGAGTAGCTCCCATGTCCACCATGGCTCGTGTGCCTTTGCCTTTGAGACACATGTACCCGAATGCACCAACTCCCTGCTCTAGGAAGCAGTGCGAGGGCAAGCCTAGCAGTTGCTTGCAAGGCTTTTTGATTAGAGTTACCGTGCCACATCCAACTTGTGCGGCAGCTAGCTTTGAGCTTAGTCATGCCAACTTCACTAAGTCCCTAAGGTGCCTCGGTAGGAACGCCGCATGGGACATGAGTGCATTCAACTTCCAATAGGGTTTGAGGGAGCATACAGTTGAGTAGGTGCGAAAGGGGGGGATGCGTGTCGCACCCAACGCCAACTCGAGGAGCAGCGTGAGGGCTAGCGCAGCAGGGCCCTGCCTGGCATGGGTGGAGCTTTATCGTGCCAATTCACACTTATTTCATGGCTAGCATTACGCGTAGTCCTGTTGGCTTCAGAGAGTGCCAAAAGTGCCATGGTAGCAACACTGTCGGGAACTTGCTTGCATCCCAACTCCAATAGGGTTTGTGGGAAAATCCTTTTGAGCGTGCAAGACAATGGGACTCAAGTTACACCAATGCCCTCACAGTGGGGCAGAGCGAGGACCAGCCCAACAGTGCCCAGCAAGACTTGTTACAAGCTTTACCTTGCAAAATCCAACTCGTGCCATGGCTAATGTTGCGCCTTGTCGTTTCGGCTTCAACAATTCCCACAGATGCCCACTTGTGCTAGGACTAGCAGAGACCCGAGTGCCTGCCACCAACAATAGCATCTTTTGGAGCAAACTCTTCGATTATGTTAAGAAATAGGATCAGACTTGCACCAAGGCCTGCTCCAAGGAGTAGTGAGAGGGCAAGTGTGACAATCCCCTGCCGGGATTGGGAGGAGCTTTACCATACCAAATCCAACTCATGCTAAGGCTAGTGTTGTGCTTAGTCCTACCAGCTTCACTGATTCCCACAGCTACCTCGACAGGGACACTGCCAAGGGATTGAGTGCCTGCCACCTACTATAGGGTTGGCACAACCTCCCAGTGCAGTGAGCGGTTCCCACCAAAGGCTTCCTAGGTGCATACTTTTGAGGACGCAAAAAAAGGGAACCCTTCATGCAAGCTCACAGACCCACGCGTGGTGCCCATCCAAGGTGTCGTGTGCGCATGCCTTCATGAATGCAACTAGAGAGAACCTATGTCTAACCAATGCCAGTGTGAGGGTGAGTATGGTAGTGCCCTACCGGGCATGGGAGGAGCTTTAGCGTGCCAAATCTAACTCGTACCACTGCTAGTGTTGCACCTAATCCTGTTAGCTTCAATGCTGCACTAGCCAAACTCCCCACCTGACAATGTCTTCCACTTGGATTGACCCACCGAAGCTAGCCTTGGAACCAAAAGGAGGGGTAGTGCCCTGCCTCTGACTCACTGAATAAGTAAAATTATGTTAAAAGCAGTGGTATTTCACTTGCACCACTAGGATAGCTCTCACTTATCCTACACCTCTCAAGTCATTTCACAAAGTCAGACTAGAGTCAAGCTAAACAGGGTCTTCTTTCCCCTCTGATTCTACCAAGCCCATTCCCTTGGTCATGGTTTTGCTCGATAGTAGATAGGGACAGTCGGAATCTCATTAATCCATTCATGTGCATCACTAATTAGATGATGAGGCATTTGGGTACCATAAAAGTGTCATAGTTACTCTCGCTGTTTACTCACGCTTGGTTGAATTTGTTCACTTTGACATTCAGAGTTCTGGGTAAAAATCACATTGCGTGAGCATTTGCAGGGACTATCACAATGCTTTGTTTTAATTAAATAGTCGAATTCCCCTTGTCCATGCTAGTTCTGAGTCATTTGTTCAATGCTTAGGAAAGGCCCCTGAAAGTGCCGTTCCCAGTTTGTCCCCCAGCGCGTCCCCCATCGAACATGCCACAACCTGTTCTCACTACAGAAGTAGCTCGAGCAGTTGGCAATAGCTAATGGGTTTAGGACTGGGATCCTTGTGCCCAACCCTCAGGGTCAAACCTTTTGCGGACTTCCTTTGCCTACATTGTTCCATTGACTAAAGGCTATTCACCTTGGAGACCTGATGCGGTTATGAGTATCACTGGGCACAAGAGGCATTCGGTCCTCTAGATTTTTAGGGGCCGCTAGGGGTGCATTGGACACCATGCAATGTGCATTGCACTTCTAGCCACTGAACCCTATATTCAACTGAGCCATGTCTAGGGTGGGCAGGCTATTAAACAGAAAAGATAACTCTTCCCGAGGCCCCCGTTAACATCTCTAAACTTCCTAACATTGCCGTCATCCACCACGTCCCGATTCAGGAATTTTAACCCGAGTCCATTTCAAAGATCATGTGTTGGACGCTCTCTGACGGGCTTCCTCCGTCTCTTAGGATCGACTAACCCATGTGCAAGTGCTATTCACATGGAACCTTTCCCCTCTTTAGCCTTCAAAGTTGTCATCTGAATATTTGCTACTACCATCGAGATCCGCACCGATGGCTCCTGGGCTTGCATGCAAGGTTTTGCGGCAGCCACAGTGCCCTCCTACTCGTATGGGCATGACAATTACCCAGATGTCTGGGTGTGGGTCACGCGCTTCAATGCCATCCATTTTTGGGTCTAGTTAATTTGGCAGGTGAGTTGTTACACGCTCCTTAGCTGATTTCCACTTCCTTCACCACTGTCCTGCTGTCTTAATCGACCAACACCTTTGTGGGTTCTAGGTTAGCACACAGTTAGGCACTGTAACCTGACTTCTAGTTCATCCTGTAACGCTAGTTTTGCCTACCAAAAATGACACACTTGGAGCTCTCGATTCCTTGACACTGCTCAACAAAGCAGCCCCTCCATCCTACCTATTTAAAGTTTGAGAATAGGTCGAGGGTGTTGCGCCCCCAATGCCTCTAATCAATTGATTTACACGTTAGTATCGCTGTGGGCCTCCACCAGAGTTTCCTCTAGCTTCTTCCCACCAAGAACATAATGGGTTTCACTGATTCGCGGGTGGTCTTGACAATGATCCTTCCATAGGATCAACTACAAAAACCTTGTTATGACTTCTTCTTCCTCGTTGCAGACCATAAATTGCAATGACCTATCCCCATCACGATTAAATTTTCAAAACATCTAAGGGCATAACTGACCTATTATTGCGGCAAACTTTTGTGGCCTAAACAGCCATAGTCACTCTAAGAAGCTGGTCGTGGAGGGTCACCTCCACATAGCTATTTAGTAGGCTAAGGTCTCTTTCGTTAATGGAATTAACCAGAGAAATCGCTCCACCAACTAAGAACGGCCATGCAGCACCATACATAGAAACAAGAAAGAGCTCAAATTAAGAAGTAGGCTCCACTCCTGCTGGTGCCCTTCCGTCAACAACTTTAAGTTTTAGCCTTGCTACCATACTCTCGCTAGAACCCAAAAATGTTGTTTTCTCATAAGGTGCCAGCATAGTCTTAAAAGCAACATCTGCTGATCCCTGGTTGGCATCATTTATTGTTGAGACTAGGACTGTATCTGATAGTCTTCAAGCCCCCAACTTTCGTTCTTGATTAATGAAAATATCCTTGGAAAATGCTTTCGTAGTTGTTCGTCTTTCATAAATCCAATAATTTTACCTCTAACTATGAAATACGAATGCCCTCGACTGTTCCTGTTAATCATTACTCCGATCTCGAAGGCCAACACAATAGGACCGAAATCCTATGATGTTATCCCAAGCTAATGTATCTAGATATTGGGCTTGCGTTGAGCACTTTAATTTTTTCAAAGTAACAACACCAGAGGCATGACCCGGCCAATTAAGGCCAGGAACACATCATCGGTAGAAGGGATGGGGCAAAAGGTGTACACTTAGAGGCGGACCGATCATTACATCCTAAGGTCCAACTTGAGCTTTTTAACTACAACAACTTAAATATATGCTATTGGAGTTGGAATTATCACGACTGCTTGCACCAAACTTGCCCTCCAATGGATCCTCATTAAGGGACTTAGATTGCACTCATTCTAATTACCAGACTCAAAGAGCCAATATTGTTATTTATTGTCACTACCTCCCCATGTCAGGATTCGGTAATTTGCACGCCTACTACCTTCCTTGGAAGCAGCAATATTTTCTCAGGCTCCCTCTCTAGAATTGAACCATAATTCTTTATCACTCATCACCACCATAGTAGGACACTATCCTACCATCGAAAGTTGATAGGGCAGAAATTTGAATGTTGTGTCACCGGCACAAAGGCCATGCAATCCGTCAAGTTATCATGAATCATCAGAGCAACTGGCAAAGCTCGCGTTGACCTTTTATCTAATAAATGCATCCCATCCAGAAGTTAGGGATTTTTGAACATATTAACTTTAGAATTACTATAGTTATTTGAGTAGTCGATACCATCAAACAAACTATAACTTATTTAATGAGCCATTTGCAGTTTCACAATCTAAATTTGGCCATACTTACACATGCATGATTTAATCTTTGAGACAAGCATATGAATACTGGCAAGATCAACCTAGTAACATTCTTCCAATAGAATCGATTGCTTTGGGACTCCTCGCAGAGGTGAGGGCAGAAGGAGGGAGGGGCTTTCTTCTTCGCAAGTAACTAAATGTAGTTGCCAAAGGACATGGGATGACATCACCCCATTCTAATCACATCCATTGCACCCAAGAGCACGAGTAAGTCCCTCACACCAAGACATGCAACACGCTCACATGGTCAAGGAAACAAGGGTACAACATCTAGGGCCATCACATATTCCCAACAAAGGGATGATAGAGAGAGGCAAAGCCGGCAACAACAACAACCAGGATTTCCAACAATAAGGGTAGTAAACAGAGGCAGCACAGCATGAACCAATGCATTAGGCATTGGAGTCATGCTGAAAAGGACTGGAATGTGTGGGCGACTGCACAACAGCAGCGATCCCTCCCACATACACAACCTTGATGCCACTCATGCACCATCACAGTGTATACAAAAGGTCCAAAACCCGAGCCTAACCATGTCTCCCAATGAGGGAAGAAAGGGAAAAGAACCAATGCCCGTATAGTGGGACAATGCCCAGTGAGGCTTATGATGTGCTTTAGCTTGCTAATTCCCACTTGTGCTGTGGCAAGCGTTGCACCTAGTCCTGCTGGCTTTGCTGAGTCCCAAAAGTGCCTTGGTAGGAACACTGTCAGGGACAAAGGTGCCTTCCACCTCCAATTGGCACAACCCCGGCACCACTCATGTGCCATCATAGTGTACACCAATGGTCTAAAACCCAAGTCCAACTAGATCTCCCAATGAAGGAAGAAAGGGAAAATAAGTCAAACCCAAGCGTCAAACATATGGGAACACTACTACACACAAAACCAAATTCTTACGCAAAACAAGGTCCAAACATTAGCCAAAGGCAAGAGCATGGGATGCCTCCACACTACCAATCCGGGCCTTTCCATGGGGACGGACATTAAGTCTCCCGTTATAGTGTCGACGAGGAGCGGCAGTGGTTGAGACCTTAGAGGGTTGCCACTGCGACATGACAATCTATACTCTTATTTTGTGTGCTTGCATGATAAGCATGGTGATGAAATTGTATGTCTGGGTGTGACGACACTCAGAGATTTGGATATGAGTACTCATGATTAGTGATACGAGTGTATGCGACGCTCATGGCACCTATGTATCATAGGGTGCACTGTTATTATAGTATGCTCATTTACATTGATCATATCATGTTTTAAATTCGTGAGATGCATGTTTTATCGTACTTGATAATTTCATACAATGTTAGCATGGCTTATAATGATTTTAATTCCATAGATGATAGATCTTTTTATGGTCACATTTATTTGGTTATTCCATGTTTATTACATTAATTGTCTATGTGATGATCGGTCCCCCTCTGGGTGTGCACCTTTTGCCTTGTCCCTACTATTGGCGATGCGCTCTTGGCCTTAATTGACTGGGTCGTGCCTTCTGTGCTATTACTTTGAAGAAATTAGAGTGCTCAAATCTAGCCTAAGGTCTGGATACAATAGCATGGGATAACAACACAGGATTTCGGTCCAATTGTGCTGGCCTTCGGTATTGGACTAATGATTAACAGGGACAGTCGGGGGCATTTGTATTTCACAGTCAGAGGTGAAATTCTTGGATTTATGAAAGATGAACAACTACGAAAGCATTTGTCAAGGATGTTTTCATTAATCAAGAATGAAAGTTTGGGACTCAAAGACAATCAGATAACATCCTAGTCTAACCATAAATGATGCCGACCAGGGATCAGCAGATGTTGCCTTTCGGGGGGAGTATGGTCGCAAGGCTGAAACTTAAAGGAATTGATGGAAGGGCACGACCAAGTGTGGAGCCTGGGCTTAATTTGGCTCAACAAAGGGAAACTTACCAGGTCTAGACATAGTAAGGATTGACAAATTGAGAGCTCTTTCTTGATTCTATGGGTGATGGTGCATGGCCATTATTAGTAGGTGGAGCAATTTGTCTGGTTAATTAATGAAGGAGACCTCATCTTACTAACTAGCTATGTGGAGGTGACCCTCCACGGCCAGCTTCTTAGAGGGACTATGGCTATTTAGGCCATGGAAATTTGAGGCAACAACAGGTCTGCGATGCCCTTAGATGTTTTGGGCTGCACGTGTGCTACACTAATGTATTCAATGAGTCTATAGCCTTGGCTGATAGGCCGGGTAATCTCTGAAATTTTCATCGTGATGGGGATAGATCATTGCAATTGTTGGTCTTCAATAAGGAATTCCTAGTAAGTGTGAGTCTTCAGCTTGATTTGACTACATCCTTGCCCTTTTCACACACTACCCGTCGTTCCTACTGATTGAGTGGTCCACTGAAGTGCTCAGATTGCGGGGACATGGGCGGTTCGCAGCCGACGACATCATGAGAAGTCCAATGAACCTTATCATTTAGAGGAAGG
The DNA here is from genome assembly GCA_035236585.1 of Warburgia ugandensis. NCBI lineage: Eukaryota > Viridiplantae > Streptophyta > Magnoliopsida > Canellales > Canellaceae > Warburgia > Warburgia ugandensis. The sequence goes on from CP141134.1 coordinate 46,643,483, forward strand.
AGAAGTTGTAACAAGATTTCTATAGGTGAACCTACAGAAGGATAATTGTCAAGACCCCTCTGGTGGGCAGAATGCCATTTTAGGATGCTCTGCCACCCCCCCTTCCACTCTAAGCTCCACTGCTAATGTTCCCTCATTCTGGCCCTGAGAAACTGGGTGCCAGTTTGTAGGTGTGTTGGGTGGCGACTCTGTGTGCACAACAAACCCCTGGCGCAAATGGGTGCCAAGGACTTTTCTCCAACAGGACACGATGTTATGTCCCGCATTGGAATCTAGGATGACTCTTAGCAACATATATCTTGGCTCTCACATCGATGAAGAATGTAGCAAAATGTGATTCTTGGTGTGAATTGCAGAATCCCATGAACCATCAAGTCTTTGAACACGAGTTGCGCTTGAAGCCACTAGGCCTAGGGCATGCCTACCTAGGTGTCATGTCCCACTTTGCTCCCCAGCACCATGGGTGATGGAATGCTGTGATTGGCCATCCATGCCGTATTTGTGTGTGGTGGGCCTAAACTTGGGCTTCGAGTGAGGCAGGACATGGCGAGTGGTGGTCTATTAGAGCTTGTAGCCGGGGAGTCATGTGTAAGGCACTGCGTGGGGGCCTTGAAACCCAAGGACATAGCCTTGAGACATCAACCGCTACCCCAAGCCAGGCAGGATGACCTACTGAGTTTAAGCATATCAATAAGTGGAGGAGAAGAAACTTACAAGGATTCCCCTAGTAAAGGGGAACAAACTAGGATCAGCCGAGCTTGAGAATCAGATGGTTTTGCCATTAAATTGTAGTTTGTTGAAGCATCCTCAGCTACGGACCAGGCCTAAGTCCCCAAGAAGGGGGTGTGAGAGAGGGTGATAGCCTTGTCGAGCATGGACCCTATTGCACCACGAGGTGTGGACCGTTGCGGGTTGCGTCGGCAACCTAAGCCCAAGTGAATGTTCTTTGCCCCATTCGACTCATTTTGAAGCATAGACAAAGGAGTCGGACATGTGTGCGAGTGAATGGGTGTATAAGAACTGTATGGTGAAAGGTCTAATTGGTGGGATCGCCTTAGCAGATTGCACCAACAACCGACCTAGATCTTTTGAGAAGGGTTTGAGTGTGAACATGCCTGTCAGGACCCGAAAGATGGTGAACTATGCCTGAGCAGGGTGAAGCCAGAGGAAACGCTGGTGGAGGCCGACAGTGATACTGACGTGCAAATCATTCATCTGACTTGGGTATAGGGGCCAAAGACTAATTGAATTGTCTAGTAGCTGATTCCCTCCAATGTTTCCCTCAGGATAGCTGGAGCTTGCATGCGAGTTCTATCAGGTAAAGCTAATGATTAGAGGCATTGGGGGTGTAACACCCTCAACCTATTCTCAAACTTTAAATAGGTAGGATGGTGCGACGATTTTGTTGAGCCATGTCGAGGAATTGAGAGCTCCAGGTGGCCTATTTTTAGTGACCAGAACTGGCGATGCTAGATGAACTTGAAGCAGAGTTATAGTGCCTTGCTGCGATCTAACCTATAACCCACAAATGGTGTTGGTCAATGAAGACAACAGGATGGTGGTCATGGAAGTCAAAATTTGCTAAGGAGTGTGTAACAACTCACCTACCCAATCGACTAGCCCCGAAAATGGATGGCGCTGAAGTGCGTGACCCACACCTGACCGTCTAGGCAATTATCATGCCTAGATGAGTAGGAGGACGCGATGATTGCTGCAAAAACTTGGGCGCAAGCCTAGGCGAAGCGGCCATCGGTGTGGATCTTGGCAGTAGTAGTAAATATTCAAATGAGAACTTTGTGGGCTGAAGAGTGAAAAGGTTCCATGAGAACGACACTTGCACATGGGTTAGTCAATCCTAAGAGACAGGGGAAGCCTGTTAGAGTGTGTGCAACACACAAGCATAGAAAGGGAATCGGGTTAAAATTCCTGAATCGGGATGTGGCGGCTAATGGAAAACGTTAGGAAGTCTTGAGACGTTGGCGGGGGCCTTGAGAAGAGTTATCTTTACTGCTTAATAGCATGGCCATCATGAAAATGGATCAGCCAAACGTAGGGTTTAGTAGCTGGAAGACCGCTAAACGTCGCGTGGTGTCCGGTGCGTCCCCGGTGACCCTTAAAAATCCAAAGGACCGAATGCCTCTCGTGCCTAGTCATACTTATAACTGCATCAGGTCTCCAAGGTGAATAGCCTCTGGTAGATGGAACAATGTAGATAAGGGAAGTTGGCAATACGAATTCGTAACTTTGAGAAAAGGATTGGCTTTGAGGTCTGGCTGGACATGGGTGACAGACTAGGAACGGCTCCTTCAGGAGCCTTCCCTGAGCATTGAATAGTCGACTCAGAACTAGTACGGACAAGGGGTATCCAAAATTTTAATTAAAACAAAGTATTGTGATGGTCCTTGCGGATGCTCACGCAATGTTATTTTTGCCCAGTGCTCTGAATGTCAAAGTGAAGAAATTCAACAAAGTGCGGGTAAATGATGGGAGTAACTATGACTGTCTTAAGGTAGCCAAATGCCTCTTCATCTAATTAGTGATGCACATGAATAGATTAACGACATTCTCACTGTCCCTATTTACTATCCACCACATCCAAGGAAAAGGACTTGACAAAATCAGCGGGGAAAGAAGACCCTGTTGAGCTTAATTCTAGTTTAACGTTGTGAAATGACTTGAGAGATGTAGGATAAGTGGGATCCATCTCTACAGCGCATGTGAAATACCACTACTTTTAACATTATTTTACTTATTCTGTGAGTTGGAGGCTGGGCACTGCCCCTCCTTTTTGTTCCAGGCCAGCTTTGGCAGGTTGATCTGGGTGGAAGACATTATCAGGTGGGGTGTTTGGCTAGGGTAGCACATCTGTTAAAAGATAATGTGGTGTCTTATGATGACCTCAATAAGAACAGAAATCTCCTGTGGAACAAAAGGGCAAAAGCTCATTTGATTCTAATTTCCAGTACGAATATGAACTGTGAAAGCATGGCCTATTGATCCTTTAGACCTTCAGACTTTGAAGCTAGAGGTGTTAGAAACGTTAACACAGGGATAACTGGCTTGTGGCAGCCAAGCATTCATAGCGACGTTGCTTTTTGATCCTTTGATGTTAACTCTTCTTATCATTGTGAAGTAGAATTCACCAAGTGTTGGATTGTTCACCCACCAATAGGTAATGTGAGCTGGGACTGTCGTTAGACAGGCTAGTTTTACCCTACTGATCATCGTGCCATGATAGTAATTCATCCTAGTATGAGAGGGATCGTTGATTCACACAGTTGGTCATCACGCTTGGTTTAAAAGTCAGTGGCGCAAAGCTACCATGTGATGGATTAAGACTGAATGCCTCTAAGTTAGAATCCAAGCTAAAGAACTGGAGCTTGTGCCTACCGTTCGCTTGTCGACCCGTAGTAGGGGCCTTTTGGTCCCCATGGGCTCGTGTCGTTGGTGAATCTACCATGGCGAACAAGCGCGCATGGCCGCCTTGAAGCGCAATTCCTACTGGATGGTGGGTCGAATCCTTTGCAGATGACTTAAATATGTGACAGGGTATTGTAAGTGGCGAAGTGGCCTAATGCATGATCCACTAAGATCCACCCATATGTCGCACCGATTCATCCCTCCAACCTAACACCGGCTCCCAGTCAGTCTGCCCAAGGCACTACTAATGTCCTTAAAAGGTATCGCATTGCTTAGAATGTCGAAGGATGTGAGGCACAGCACAAGGCATGAATCCATTGGCACCGCGGGACGAGGCGAGTCACTACTTGAGTTTAGAGAAAGGCACCGCATCACTCAGCACATTTCCAAGGTTGGGAGGCAGGGGTAACGAATGCATCCCTTGGCCCCATCTGAGGTCATGTCCACAAAAGTATGCACCCGCGCACCTTTGGTGGGCAGCGCTCACAAGGCTATGAGGTTTCACCAACCCTATAGGAGGTGGTAGGCGCTTGAGCCCTTGGCAGTGTTCCTACAGAGGCAGTTGTGGGAATCGGTGAAGCCGACAAGACTATGTGCAATGCTAACCATTGCAAGAGTTGGATTTAGCAGGCTAAGGATTTTCCCATGGGCGGCAGGGCACTTCCGTGCTCACCCTCGTGCTGCTCCTCAGAGCGGGCATTCGTGAGACAGTAGTCCCATCTAGTTGCGGTCTCATAGGCATGTGTACATGGCACCTTGGCTGGGCATCGCCCATGGGTTTATGAGGTTGCGTCATGGGTCTCACTTTTTTGCATCCTCAAAAGTATGCACTCAAGAAGCTTTTAGTGGGCACTGCTTGCTGCACTGGGAGGTTGTGTTGACCTTATAGGAGGTGGTGGGCACTCAAGCCCTTCGTAGTGATCCTGCCGAGTAGGATTTGGCATGCTAAAGCTCCTCCCATGTCTGGCAGGGCATTGTTGCGCTCAGCCTCGCACTACTCCCCAGAGCGAGTGTTGGTGTGATTCTGGTCTTATTTCTTCGCATACTCAAAAAAATTTGCTCCCAAAGATTCTATTAGTGGTGGAAGGCACTAGGGTCCCTGGAAGTGTTCCTACTTAGGCCCTTTTGGGACTTGTTGACGTTAGCAGGACTAGGCACATTGGCTAGGCATTGCCCACGGGTTTGTTAGGTTGCATCAAGGGTCCCCTATTTTGCATCCTCAAAAGTATGTGCCCAGGATGCCTTTGGTGGGCACTCCTCACTATGCAAGGAGGTTGCACCAACCATATAAGGTGGTGGGCACACAAGCCCTTGGCATTGTTCTTGCCGAGGTAGTGGTAGGAATCAATGAAGCCGGCAAGAGTAGGCACAATGCTAGCCATGACACGAGTTGAATTTCTCATGCTAAATCTCCTCCCATGCCTGGTAGGGCACTGCTGCACTCGTGCTCGCACTACTCCCTAGAGCAGGCTTTGGTTCAACTCTGGTCCCATTTCTTTGCATACTCAAAGAGGGTGCTCCTGAAGATGCTATTGTTGGTGGAAGGCCATCGGGACCCGAGAAGTGTTCCTACCAAGCCACTTCTGGGAATCGTTGAAGCTAGCAGGAGTAACAACAAAGCTAGCTCAGCACAAGTTGGCATCTATGGGAATTGTTGAAGCGGACAGGACTTGGGGCAATGCTAGCAGTGGCACAAGTTGGATTTGGCACTCTAAAGCTCCTCCTATCACCAGTGGGCACTGTAGCGATGCTCGGTGGGCACTGCTCGGTCCACTAGGAGATTTCGCCAACCCTATAGAAGGTGGCGGCCATTCGAGCCTTGGCAGTGTTCTTGCTCAGGCAGCAGTGGTAATCGAAGGTCGGCAAGAGTAGGTGCAAAACTAGCGACAGCACAAGTGCCCATCTGCGGGAATTGTTCAAGCCGGCTGGACTAGGCACAGCACTAGCCACAAAATGAGTTGGATTTGGCACGCTAAAGCTCTGCTTAGGCCTGGCTAGGCACTGTCGCGCTCGCTCTCGTACTGCTCCTCAGAGTGGGCGTTGGTGAGACACAACTGCCATCCAGTTGCATTCACGAAGGCATGCACAGAAGGCGCCTCAGCTGGGCACCTCTCGCGGGTCTGTGAAGTTGCTCCAAGAGGATTTTTTTTTGTATTCTCAAAGGTATGTACTCAGGAAGCCTTTGGTGGGCACTGCTCGCTGCAGTGGGAGGTTGTGCCAACCCTATGTTTAGACATTGGGTTTAGGAACATCCCAGGACTGTTGGACTGATTTGACTTTGTGCCTAAAGACTTCAATGGACATGTAATATTTTGACATTGAGCCATGGGTCTTCCCAAAGCTTAAAGTTCTGAAACATTGTGCCAAAAGGATCATCTAGTAGCTTGTAAAGTTTAGATGATGTATTTTGGGACATCCTAGGGCTCAAGGTAATTTGACATTGTTTGTTGGAAATTCCCAGCATTTAAGTTGCTCAGACATTGTGCCAAGAATCATCCAATTGGCTTGAAAATATTGGACATTGTGTTTGGTAACATCTTAGGACTCATAGTAAGTTGACTTTGTGGCTAGGAACTTCCAAGGATATTTATGGTTTCGACAATGTTCCGTCTTTCTCTGAGTTACGACAATTATAGCTTTCGTATGAAGCTAGATTCGTCTCTCCGATCTCTGGGCAAAGTCCTCTATATTAGTAAAGGGGAGCGGTTTCGAATGTTCAATCAGCGAACAAGAATGGGAGAGGCCGAGGAAGATAGAACAAAACTGTGGGCGTGGTCAAGGTCGTGGCAACTGGAATGCCATGGTCAATCAAATCAATCCTCCTTGGGAAGTATTCTGGGCACTCCAAATGAGAATAGGGAAAAAAAAATCTGTTGGACAGGCAGATTCACATCTCTTACATCGTTTAAATTGTCTAAATCACCAAACTTCTTAAAAATCTGAGGCATTGTGTTGGGGAAAATCCCAACACTCAGTGATTTGACTTTGTGTCTAGGGAACCTCCGTAGACATGTAATCTTTAACCATTGTCCTTGTGACTGCCCAACATTTAAATTGCTGGACATTGTGCCAGGGATCTTCTGATGAGTTGAAAAGTTTTTGACGTTGTGTGTTTGGGACAATCCCAGGACACGAAGTGATTTAACATTGCGTCTAGGGACTTCCATGGACATGTAATGTTTTGACAGTGTGTGATGAGATTTCCAAAAGTGCCATACATCGAACCAAAAGGATCACAACTAATGGCTTGAAAAGTTTTGTTTGGGAACTTCCCAAAACTCGATGCAATTTGACTTTATACCAGGGGACTTCCAAGGACATGTATTGTTTTGAAATTGTTCCTTGGGACTTTTCAATGCTTAACTAGTTTGAACGATGTGCTGCATATCTTCAATGACTTGAAAAGTTTAAACATTCTATTTATGATCATCCCAGGACCATCGAAGTGACATGACTTTGTGTCTAAGGACTTTGATGGAAATGTAAAGTTTTGACATTATGCCATGGGTCTTCCCCTCACTCAAAGTGTCCAAACATTGTGCCAATCGGATCAACCAATTGCTTGAAAAGTTTAGACGATGTGTTTGGGAACATCCTAGGACTTGAAGCAATTTTACTTTGTTCCTGGGGACTTCCAAGGGAAATATGCATTGTCTTGACACTATGACTTGGGCACTTAAGTTGCCTGAACATAGTGTCAAGGATCATCCAACAACCAAAAAAGAGTGGATGATCCTCAGGACTTCTGATCATTTAAATTACCCACACATTATGCCAAGGAGGACCCAACTTCTTAAAAAGCTAAGACAATGTGATTGGGAACATCCAAGCACTCAAGGTGATTTGACTTTTTCTATTTTTGAACCATTTTTCTCCCCTCAAGACGGTGAGCAAGATGAACGGCTTAGACTTTTGAAATTCATTTTCTTTAGAATGTGCATCACCGTACATTCTTCTCGCTATTATTTGCAATTTTACCTACTCAATTGACATCCGATTAAAAAGATTTTTCATGTATTTGATCTTGTTACCTCTTTGGAGATGATGAATGGTTTGGATCTTTGTTCGAAGATATCGCACTCTCCAAATCAACTCCTCTCCCTTCTTCATCTTCTTCTCTTTCTTCACTGGATTTCTCACACTCAGGTAACAGACCATACAGGTTTGTCTTGATTATTCCTTAAGAGAGGGGGTGGGGTTCCAATATCAAAATGGCACCTCCTTTACAAGTTATAATTTTTACTTTTTCTTTAATTCATTATTTAAACTTTCAACCTTTTGTAATATGTTTTAATTAAATGATTGTGTTCCCTGCATGACAATGAGTGCATGCCCCACCTGGGCTTTTTAAATTTCGAGAGGGTCCTGCATGGTAAAGGAGGTACCCGAACATTGTGCCAAGGATCATGCAACAGTTTGAGAAGATTAAACGTTGTGCTCGAAAACATCATTTGACTTATTGCTTATGAACTTCCAAGGACATGTATTGTTTCTGTGACGACCCGGGTTTTTGAAACATGATTTGTAAAGTATTTTGAAAGGCAAGGCCCTTAAGAGTGTAAAAAAATTTTGCAAAACAAAGCAGCGGAAATTCTTTTCTTTAGAACTTGTTTTGAAAAACCCAAGTCACTACTTTATACATAACATAAGTACAATTTGTGTTCAAAATAAAATTCCATTGAAGGAATATACTTTTATTAAACTGCAGGATCCATCCAGTGGTTCACAGTACGGCCAAATCTAGTACAATACTTGTCCAAATTACATAATCCAAAACTCAAGCTCACCATACAATAAAACTCTCAATAAACAAAAATACATATCTTCAAGTGTATACCTTGAAGATTATTCTCTTCAAGTCTTCTATAGTCTTCAGCACCTAACTCTCCTTCCCTGGATCTGAGATATTGCAACAAGTACAATATCTCAGCAAGCAATGCTTGGTAGGGGATTCAAGAAACATAATAATTGACAATGTAATTCCAATAATTCATAATCTCATTATCCTTAAACATACTCTGTACCTTGTAAGTTATGTATATCTATATACATACATACATACCCTTCATGGGTAAACCAGTTAAATTCATCAAAATAGTCAAATATCACTCCCAATTAAGCTGATCAACTCTCTTCATTTTGAGAATTTAGTATTACAGCTATTCTCATACTGGGAATTTCCCTTCTTGGGAAACATTAGTAATATACAATTACCTAGCATTTCATCATGCTATCACATAAGGCATTTCACTATGCCTATTCTCATAAGCATCATAGTGCAAAATAATCAGAAAGGTTGCTATGCTGCAGTCTGATCTGTACTAGCGCACTCGGATAACTCCTCTAGCAATAGCATCTCCTAGGCTCATGCCTATTAAAACAAACTCACAAGCCTCCAAGCTTGATGACCATATGTCTGTTTACTTAGGGCTGAAATATTTTCTAGTTTCCTATTCACTTATAGTTTAGTCTTTAACCATCCTATAGGAGTTTAGTTGGATCATATGGTTTCCAAGAGATTTAGTACAAGTATTATCATTACTCTTGTCAACATAAGATCATGAGTACAATCATGAATATCTTATGTAAATGCATTCATCAAATCCTCCTACCTTTAAGGATTGATCTCTTTTCCCTAATCTTCCATGATCCTGACTGATGTATGTAATCTGGACATCCATACATATTGTCAATATATAAATTATGAACAATCTTATTGATCACTAGATCTGATGTTTAGAATGATCTTTAGATCATTCATATCTAAGTATTTTTCTATCTCTAATTCTTTGTATGTTCATCTCCTTGATCTTGATCTTTCATAGATCCTTTGATTGACAATCTACACATGTTGATAAAGATCAAGGTCGTAGATCTTCTATCATTTAGTTCTTCTTTGATCTAAGTTCAATTCTTGGATCATCCCTATGGAGGATGATCTTGGTTTTCTTCCATGAATCACCTTTGATCAAGGGTTTAGATTATCTAATCTAATGAACTATAACAAGTATACTACTAAACATACATACTAAGTACAATATAGTGTTCTTATTCTTATTGTTCTTGATCATCCAAGATCTAAGGCATCTTGTTTGATCATCCCTATCTTACTCACTATTTTTATTAGGGTTAGGTAATTTACTAACCTTTTATGCTCTTATGATTATTATTCAACCAGTTAATGTGCTGGTTGAAGGTAGCTTATTCAAGCCTAAATCTAGACTGCTCCTTTTATTTCCAATTGGCTAAGGCTTACTAGCTGAATGGGTGAACACAAAGTGGTTACTTCAATCCTCATGTAAGGAGGCGTTTAGACCTCACAAACGTCAACAGAAGGTAAGGGAAGAGCGAGGCTCTATTAAATAACCCCCTTAACCACTATGTTCATTATTCACTAGAATGACCATAGCTCAACCTTTCATAAGGTTCCTATAAGCATGTTTACCCTAAGTACTCTTTCTAATGGATTTTAATTAAGTCCATGAATATTTATAATGTCATTCATGGGTTTATTATTCTTTTCCTAATTTGGGCCAAGGACTTCATAATCCTTATATTGTCCCACTAACTATAGCCCTTACAAATTAAGTCCAAAGTATTCCATTCTTATTTGTGTAATGAAACTCAACTTTCTCATTAGAATAAATTTTTGATGTTTTATGCTATTTATCTCATAACAAGTAAATCTACTACTAACATTCAACCATAAATGAATTATAAATTTAAAGCCTAAAACTACCTAATTTAACATTCAATGAAAATGAGACAAGGTACTTAAATTAAATCTAGCACCTTATGATAAGAATGAAACAAATATCATACTAAACTCTAAATGTTATACTAGCATGCTTTATAACATAATAATATAAAATGAAACTAATTACATTTACATTTTTAGAAACCTTTACTTATGATCCAACCATTTGATGTTAGATCTTTTCCTTTGATTAAGGATTTTAGTTAGATTTAGGGAATTTTCTCTATTAAGGTTAAACGATCACATTGATCTATTTTTATCATAATCCACCCATGATTTCCTTGGATTTCATCATATAAACATTTATTCTTTCCATCCTAAGGATCTGATCACACTTGATCTCATAGATCAAGTGGGTCCCTTTGTATTTTTAGGGTTTTTCTACCATAAGGGGTAGATCTCTTAATATATCTCATATCTATCCAATTTAAACATATATCTCACGGGCTGTGCTGAAATGTCGAAGCGCCCGCACGGGGTGTCCATGGAAGCGTGCGGGACATCGTCCGTCCGATCTAGAGATCGGACAGTCCGTTTGGACCGTCCAATCAATCCCTTCTCAATTGAGGGACCAAAACTGCTCAGATCTTCTGAAACTTCTACCCTAGGGGTTTTGGACCATTCTGGATTGATTAGTGGAGCCAGATTTTTCATCTGAGCACTCTATCATCATGAATTATGGGTTGTATTGTTTGCTTTATTTTTACCTTTTTATTACCAAAATTAATTACAGTAAAATAAGAATTACATAAAACAATACTAAAAATCTATGAAAAGGATTTCCACTTACTTGATTGGATAGAAAACCTCATTTATATGCCCAATTTAAAAAAAATACCTTGTTGATGAAGATATAGCCTAAAATCCACCTTTCTTTCAAATACCGTTGTTTGAACTGTTGGATCTTGAAATTTCTTTGGGTGTTTTGTAGAATAGATATGTTGGGAAGTTTTGGATTGTGGAATTGATCAAATTAGATATGAAACAGAGTGCCTAATTGATTTTAGGTCTCTTGTTCCAATCTAAAAAGAAAAACAAGTTGAAAAGAGATCAAACCCTTGGAAATTTTGGGTTTTTGGGGAGGGATCTAGATCTAATTTTTCATGGAGATTGAAGAGAATTTGGTGGGGATTTTATGAGGATTTTTGGAGGAATTTTGGGGTTGTATTTATAGGCATTTTTTGTCTTTTCTCATGATTATAATATGTTATTTTTTTTACTATAAAATGGCACGAAAGTCTTCAATGCTCCCGTGCCTAATTTTTCTTCCCCATGACTAGCTGATCTTTGTTGACCCATGTTTCACATGGGCTGCTGATCAAATTGGTTGTTAGGGACGTGGTGGTCCCCATGTGGGCCCCACATGGTGTAAAAAGTTCGTTTTGCCCTTTATGTATAAAATTTTGGGTTTTATTCCCATGATCTCGGATTTGAGTGTACTTACTGGCGTTGGATTCGTATTTCTTAGTACATTCTAAATTTTGATGTTTCATATTTTGATTTTTGGAATATTTTTATTTTGGGGTAAAATAGTAATTTTACCCCTTTTGTTCAAACAAATGAAAAACTTCAGGATTTCTCATCCGACTTCGAAATTTGTCGTGCTTACAGTCATTTTGAAGGGTTTGCTAAGTTTAATTTTAATTTTACATATCTTATGATTTGATTATACTTTTATAAAAAGTATATTTTAAATAACCCTAATATTTCAGCCCAAAATATCTGAAACTAAAACTTTATTGATTTTTCTCAATCAATTTACAAAAATTGGGGTTATTACAGTTTCAATCATGTGCCATGGGATTTCACATCATTAAATTGGCCAGTACATTATGCCTAGTATCATTAAACTTCTTAAGTTTAAACATAGTGTTTGGGAACATCCTAGCACTCAAAGTGATATGACTTTGTGCTAAGGGGACTTTCTCGGACATGTAATCTTTTGACAGTGTGGCTTCTGACTTTCCAACATTCATGTTTCCTGAATATCATGCCCATGTTGATCCTATGGCTTGAAATAGTGTAGACATTGTTTTTGAAAATATCCTAGGACTCGACGTATTTGACTTTGTGCCTAGGTACTTCCATAGATGTGTAATGCTTGTGACATTGTGTCATGGTACATCCAAGAGCTTAAGGTGCTCATATGTCGTTCCAAAAGGACCATCTTAGGGCTCAAAGTGATTTGACGTTGTGCCAAGGGGACATCCAACGACGTGCACTATCTTGAAATCGTGCCTTGGGACAGCTTGCTCAAAAAATGTACCAAGGATCATGAAATGGCTTGAAATGTTCATACATTGGGTTTAGGAACATCCCAGTACTGTTGGAGTGATTGGACTTTGTGCCTAAGGACTTTGGTGGACATGTAATATTTTGACACTGAGCCATGGGTCTTCCCAAAGCTTAAAGTTCACAAACATTGTGCAAAAAGGATCATCCAGTAGCTTGAAAAGTTTAGACGATGTATTTTGGGACATCCCAGGGCTCAAGGAAATTTGACATTGTGTTTTAGAAATTCCCAGCATTTAAGTTGCTCAGACATTGTGCTAAGAATAATCCAATGGCTTGAAAATATTGGACATTGTGTTTGGTAACATCTTAGGACTGGAAGTAATTTGACTTTGTGGCTAGGATATTTTTAGTTTCAACAATGTTCCTCACATCACTTAAATTGTCTAAATCATCCAACTTCTTAAAAATTTGAGGCATTGTGTTAGGGAAAATCCCAACACTCAGTGATTTGACTTTGTGTCTAGGGACCTCCATAGACATGTAATCTTTTACCGTTGTCCTTGTGACTGCCCAACATTTAAATTGCCGGACATTGTGCTAGGGATCTTTTGATGAGTTGAAAAGTTTTTGAGGTTGTGTGTTTGGGACAATCCCAGGGCTGGAAGTGATTTAACATTGCATGTAGGGACTTGATTGAAGGTGTCATGCTTTGGTTTTATGTTCCATGTACAAGGTGCACTCGAAGTTGGAAAGGGAAGAGACATACTGCACCAATGAAGTTTGGTAGGCCATAGAAACTAGCACTGGGAAACTTTAAAAGAAGGGAGAAGGAAGATGCCACATGCCCAACATGCCATAACTACCACCTCGGCAACCCTTGCTATGTCTGTGAGCGACGATGCTTCATCTGTGGTGATAAAGGTCACTTTCTAAAAGATTGTCAGAAGAAAAGAAGGGATGAGCAACCCAAGCTGGGACAGGTTCAACGGAGTCAGGGAAGAGTATTTGCATTGACCATCGAGCAGGCACACGCTTCAAATTCCATAGTTGAAGGTACCCTTCTAATTTTTGATAGATTTGCTCTTGTCTTAATTGATCCTGGTTCCACACACTCATTTATATCATATGACTTCCCATCATGCATGAAATGTACAAAATACAAATTGGGTATTTGTTTAGAAGTCAGCAGCCCAGTAGGAGAACTAGTTGTAGCACATAAATTCTTACAAGAAGTATCGATACATATATCAGAACAAGAACTTAGTGCAGACTTAATACTATTGAACATGTCAGACTTTGATGTCATCTTCGGCATGGATTGGCTAGCAGATCATGAGGCAATGGTGGACTGTGGGAAGAAAAGAGTCACACTCAGCAACCCGGAAGGGGAAATCATTACCTTTCAAGGGAGGCTAAATGTCTCAGTTATGACCATTATTTGAGCAGTGCGGGCATCACAACTTATTGCTGGAGGATGCCCATCCTATTTAGCTAATGTAGTAACTCAGGGAGGAGTTTGGGCTATAGATTCAAGAAATAGAAGTGGTACGGGAATTCCGAGATGTTTTTCCAGAGGAATTACCTGGGTTCCCACCGAAAAGGGAGTTAGAGTTTTCTATCGAACTGTTACCAGGAACAGCTCCAATCTCTAAGGCACCTTACCGCATGACACCAGCTGAACTAAAGGAGTTAAAGGGGTAATTACACGAGTTGACGGACCAAGGATTTATTCGACCAAGTGTCTCACCATGGGGAGCCCCTGTGTTATTTGTCAAAAAGAAAGATAGATCTATGAGACTGTGCATAGACTATCGATTGTTTAATGGGGTCATAGTTAAGAACAAATATTCATTACCACGCATTGATGATCTCTTTGACCAGTTACAGTTAGCCACAGTATTTTCAAAGATAGATCTGAGATCTAGTTGTCATCAACTAAGGATAAAGGACGAGGATATCTCAAAGACAGCATTCAGAACTAAGTATGGCCACTTTGGACAAATGAATGCACCTGCAACTTTTATGGATTTGATAAATCAAGTATTTTGAGAATATCTTGACAACTTTGTCATTGTATTCGTTGATGATATTCTAGTCTACTCTAGTAGTCAAGATGAACTCCGGGAGCATTTGAAAATCGTGTTGAGCACACTCCAGACTCATAAGCTATATGCAAAATTCTCAATGTGTGAATTTTGGCTTCACCAAGTATAGTTTCTCGGGCATGTTATATCTGCAGATGGTATTGCAGTTGATCCTAAGAAGATATAAGCAATCACCAATTGTGAAAGGCCAAAGGCTGTATAGGAGATCCGTAGCTTTCTTGGGTTAGCAGGGTATTACAGGAGATTTATAGAGGGATTTTCTCTTATAGCATAACCCATGACCCAACTGACCAGGAAGGAGAGAAGATTTGAGTGGACTGATGAATGTGAAAGGAGTTACCTAGAGTTGAAAAGGAGACTCAACATCGCACCTATTATGACCTTGCCAGTAGGTAGTGGAGGATTCGTGGTATATAGTGATGCCTCGGGCAAGGGACTCGGATGCGTGTTAATGCAACATGGAAAGGTGATTGCTTATGCCTCTAGACAGTTGAAGATTCATGAAGTAAACTATCCCACACATGATTTAGAGTTGACTACTGTGGTTTTTGCTCTAAAGATCTAGAGACATTATTTGTATGGCGAAAGGTTTGAAGTCTTTATAGATCATAAAAGCCTTAAGTACATATTCTCACAGAGCGATATAAATATGAGGCAACGACGTTGGATGGAATACCTAAAAGATTATGACTTTATCATCCAGTACCATCCTAGTAAGGCTAATGTCATAGCTGATGCTCTCAGTAGGAAGATAAAAGGAAGGATAGCAAATGTCACTGTAAGATCAGTCTTCACAGACCGTATATTGTTAGCTAAAAAGGAGTGTGAAGAAACTCAGGGCCTGAGTAGTAAGATTAGATTCTCAATGGGTACTGATGGAGGAATACGCTTTCAGGGTAGACTTGTAGTGCCAGCAGTAGCAGGGCTAAGACAGGAAATATTACAAGAGGCACATAACTCGAAGTTTACCATTCATCTTGGGGGTACAAAAATGTATCATGACTTGAAGAGGAATTTTTGGTGGCAGGGCATCACAATAGACATTGGTGAGTGTGTGGCAAGATGTCTAACATGTCAAAAGGTGAAGGCAGAGCATCAGAGGCCGGCAGGACTGTTACAGACATTAGAACTCCCAGAATGGAAGTGGGACCATGTTATTATGGACTTTGCAGTGGGCACAACATGATTTGGGTAATAGCAGATAGACTGACTAAGTCTACACACTTTCTTCCCACTCGACAGAGACAATCACTGGAGAGTTTGGCAAAGTTATATATTAAGGAGATTGTAAGTTTACATGGGCTGCCTTTAACCATTATATCAGACACGGATAGTAGATTCACATCACATTTTTAGTAGAGTGTACAAGAAGGACTTGGTACCTCGCAAAGATTTAGTAAAGCTTTTCACCCACACCCAAAAGATTACATGTCCTAGGAAGTCCCCTTAGCATAAATTCAAATCACTTTGCGCACTAGGATGTTCCCAAACACTATGTCTAGACTTAAGAAGTTTAATGATGCTAGGCACAATGTGCGGGCCGATTGAATGATGTGAAATCCCATGGCACGTGATTGAAATAATACATGTCCTTGGAAGTCCATACATTGCTATATATATAGTTTTTATGGGATGGGTGGACATGTAAATGTCCTTTTCAGAAAATAAATAAATAAATCTAAATGTCAAGGAAATACACGTGGCAAATACTAGACATGGAAGTCATAAAATGGGGCCAGGGATTAGTTTGTAATAGAATACATGAACAAGGCTAGATGCATGATATTTTTGGGCAATAACATATCTAAGATGTGCCCAACAACAATGGTTTGGATCACTGAACTAGGTCCCATTCATACTCTTTTATATAATTCCATGCACTAACATTATAAGATTCTCACTATTAAAAGCTGTCTTTGTTTTGCCATAAAAGGAGTAGTTAGATATGCCTGGTATGAGGACAATTAGGGTTCACTCATTCATGATCGTGAGGGTCTAGGTCCTGTTATCAACAATCATGCACCAAAATTCAGAAGCGATTAAATATCGTGTGTCTCTAAACAATGAATAACCACATTATATGACTCATCTATAGGAGCTTCATCGGGTAAACGATTTAGATCATAGGAAAAAGCGCCCTACGTGTTCTCTTGGCCGCTACTATTTTCTAGTCTAAAATATGCCCTCTAGGTCCAAGCACCGGATGAGAAAGTCAAGAAAAAGAAGAAGTCGGCTTCAGTTAGTAAACTTGGTAATAAATGGGAGAGAGAGATGGCGAGAAGCGGAAAAAAGGAGTTCCATTATTAAAACCGAGGGATGCGAATAATTTAATTTGAATAAATAACAAAATCCCGCTCACTTCGGTTTACGTTTTCCAAGTTTGGGGTGGTGGAATAGAATGAGCGCGGCGAACGGCCCCTTTCCCCAAGTTTAAACACCAAGAAACCCAATGTCACATCAGCATCATCGAGCGAGAGATTTTCTACTTCCCCCTCTCACTCTCTCCCTCCAAAACTCCTTCCCCTCTTCCTCTGCAAGAATCCAGAGAGAGAGAGTTTCCAACATTGCTACTCAATGGCAGACTCATTCCTCGATCTTGTTCTTCTTCTGTTTCTTTGTCTTTTTATGGCTCCGGCAATGGATACACCTCCAGATCGACGACAAGGGAGGTAGGACTCATTCCCAGCAGTGCGAGGACGGCAGCGCTGCTGGGAATGGGGGGGCTATAGTGTGCCAAATCCAACTCATTCCATAGCTAGCATTGCACCTTGTCCTGCTAGTTTCACTGATTCCCACAGCTGCCACGGCAGGAACACTACCGTCACCTCCTATAGGGCTGGTGCAACCTCCTGCCCTAGCGATTAGTGCTCACCAATGGCTTCCTGGGAGCATACTTTTGAGGATGTGAAAAAAAGGGACCCTTGATGCAAGGGTGAGCATTGCAGTGCCCTACCAGGCATGGGAGGATCTTTAGCATGCAAAATCTAACTCGTGCCATGGCTAGTGTTGCACCTAGTCCTATCGGCTTCTCCCATTCCCACAACTGCCTCGGCAGGAACACTATCAAGGGCTCAAGTGCCCATCACCTCCTATAGGGTTGGTGGAACCTCTCGGCCTAGTGAGAAATGCCCACCAAAGGCTTCCTGGGTGCATACTTTTGAAGATGCTAGAGAAAGTGACCCTTAATGCAAGCTCATAGACCAGTGAGTGGTGCTCAGCCAAGGTGTCGTGTGCGCATGCCTCCGAGAATGCAACTAGATGGGAGCCGTGTCTCACCAATGCCTGCTCTGGGGAGCAGTGAGAGGGCGAGCACGGAAGTACCCTGCCAAGCATGGGAGGAGCTTTAGTGTGCCAAATCCATCTAATGCCATGGTTAACATTGCGCCGAGTCCTGCAGGCATCCACAATTCCCACAGAACCCCACTTGTGCCGTGACTAGCATTGCGCCTAGTCCTACTGGCTTCACCAAGTCCTAACAATTCATTGGCAGGAACACTTATAGGGACCAGAGTTCCGTCCACCAACAATAGCATCTTCAGGAGCAAACTCTTCGAGTATACAAAGAAACGAGACTAAAGTAACACCAGCACCTGCTTCGAGTAGTGTGAGGGCAAGCGCGGTAGTGCCCTGTGGGCATGGGAGGAGCTTTAGCATACCAAATCCAACTCATTCCATGGCTAGTGTTGCGTCTAGTCCTGCTGGCTTCACCGATTCCCATAGCTGCCTCGGTAGGAACACTACCAAGGGCTCGAGTGCGCACCACCTGCTATGGGGTTGGCACAACCACCTAGCCCAGTGGGTAGTGCCCACCAAAGGCTTCCTTGGTGCACACTTTTGAGGATGCAAAAAAAAAGGGAACCTTGATGCAACATCACAGACCTGGGGGTAGTGCCCACCAAAGGTGCTGTGTGCACATGCCTTCAAGGACACAACTAGAGAGGACCTGTGTCTCACCAACGCTCGCTCCGGGCAACAACGCGAGGGAAAGAATGGTAGTGCCCTGCTGAGCATGGGAGGATCTTTAGCATGCAAAATCCAACCCGTGTAGCATAGCGCCTAGTCCTGCCAACTTTATAGATTCTTGCAGATGTGCACTTGTGTCGTGAAACAAGCTTTGTGTCGGGTCCTGCCATCTTCAATGAGTCCAAGAAGTGCCTTGGTAGGAACCCTTCCAGGGACCTGAGTGCCTTCAACCAACAATAGCATATTGGGGAGCAAACTCTTCAGGCATGAAGAGAAACAGGACTAAAGTTGCACCCACGCCCACTATGGCGAGCAGTGTGAGGGCGATTGCAGTAGTGCCCTGTCGGGCGTGGGAGGAGCTTTAGCATACCAAATCCAACTTCTGCTGCAGCTAGCATTGCACCTAGTCCTACTTGCTTCACTAATTCCCATAGCGGCCTCAGCAGGAACATTGCTAAGGGCTCCAGTGCCCACCACCTCCTATAGGGTTGGCGCAACCTCCCAGCCCATTGAGCAGTGCCCACCATAGGCTTCTTAGGCACATACTTTTAAGGACATGAAAAGAAAGGACCTTGGTGCAACCTCATAGACCTGCAGGCGGTGCTTAGCTAAGGTGCTGTGTGCGCATGCCTTCGAGAATGCATTTAGATGGGGCCCGTGTCTCACCGATGCCTGCTCCAAGGAGCAATGAGAGGGCGACTACTGTAGTACCCTGCAAGACATGGGAGGAGCTTTAGTGTGCCAAATCCAACATGTGTTGTGGCTACTTTTCGGCCTAGTCTTGCTAGCTTCAATGATTCCCATAGATGCCCACTTGTGCCACGGCTAGTTTTGGCCTAGTCCTGCTTGCTTCAACGACTCCCAGCAGTGCCTTGGCATGAACACTTATAAGGACCCGTGTGCCTGACACTAACAATAGCATCTTTGGGAGCAAACTTTGAAAGTATGCGAAGAAATAGGACTAGAGACGCTCCAAAGCCTGCTCCGGGAAGCTGTGCATGGACGAGTGTAGCATGCCAAATCCAACTTGTGTTGCTGCTAACGTTGCACCGAGTCATGCTGGCTTCAATGATCCCCACAAACGCCCACTTGTGCCACGACTAGCAATGTGCCTCATCTTGCTGGTTTCACCGATTCTTGTAGTTGCCTCGACAAGAACACTGCCAAGGGCTCGAGTGCCTGCCACCTCCTTTAGGGTTGGTGCAACCTCCCGGTCCAGCGAGTAGTGCGCACCAAAGGCTTCATGGGTGCATACTTTTGAGGATATGAAAAAAAGGACCGTTGATGCAACCTCACAGAACCACGAGTGGTGCCTAGCCAGGGTGACGTGTGTGCATACCATCGGGAAGGCAACTAGACGGGACCCATGTCTAACCAACGCTTGCTCCGGGGAGCAATGTGGGGGAGTGTGGGGCAATGCCTTGCTAGGCATGGGAGGAGCTTTAGGGTGCCAAATCCAACTCGTTCCACAGCTAGCATTGCCCTGAGTCCTGTCGGCTTCAACGGTTCCCACAGAAGCCCACTTGTGCAATGACTAGCACTGCGACTAGTCCTGCCAGCCGCAATAGTTTCTTGGTAGGAACACTTCCAGGGACCCGAGTTCCTTCCACCATAATAGCATCTTTGGGAGTAAACTCTTCGACTGTCCAAAGATATGAGATCAAAGTTGCACCAGCTCCCGCTCTAATGGGCCATGTGGGCAAGCTCGATAGTGCCCTGTCAAGCATGGGAGGAGCTTTAGCATGCCAAATCCAACTAGTACCGTGGGTAGCATTGCGCCTAGTCCTATTGGCTTCAATGATTCCCACAGCTCCCTTAGTTGGAATATTGGCCAGGGTTCGAGTGACCGCCTATAGGGTTGGCACAACCTCTCGGCCAAGCGACCAATGCCCACCAAATGCTTCCTATGCACAAACTTTTGAGGACAAGAAAAAAAGGGACCCTTGATGCAACCTCACAGACCCACGGGTAGTGCCCAGCAAGTTACCATGTGCGCATTCCTTCGCGAACACAATTAGACGGGACTCGTGTCTCACCAATGCTTGCTCTAGGGAGCAGTGCCAGGGCAAGCGCGATAGTGCCCTGTCAAGCATGGGATGATCTTTAGCATGCCAAATCCAACTCATGCCATGGCTATCATTGCGACTAGTCTTGCCGGCTTCAAGGAGTCCCAGAAGTGCTTTGGCAGGAACACTTCTAGGGACCAGAGTGCATTCCACCAATAATAGCATCTTCAATAGCAAACTCTTCAAGTATGCAAAGAAATAGGCCTAGAGTTGCACCAATGCAAACTCTGGGAAGCAGTGTGAGGATAAGCGTAGTAGTGCCCTACCAGGCATGGGAGGAGCTTTAGCATACCTAATTCAACTCGTGCTACGACTAGTGTTGCTCTTAGTTCTGCTTGCTTCATTGATTCCCATAGCTGCCTCAGCAGGAACACTGCTAATTGCTTGAGTACCTGCCACCTCCCAATGGGTTAGTTAAACATTGCGACCCAGTGAGCAATGCTCACCAATGGTCTCCTGGGCGTATACTTTTGAGGTGGCAAAAAAAGGGACCCTTGATGCAACCTCACAGAACCGTGGGCGATGCCCAGCCAAGGTGCTGTGTGCGCATGCCTTCGAGAATGCAACTAGACGATACCCATGTTTCACCAACGCCCACTCCAGGGAGCAATGCGAGGGCAAGTGCAGCAGTGCCCTGTCAGGCATGCGAGTATCTTTAGTGTGCCAAATCCAACTCGTGCTACGGATAACGTTGTGCCTAGTCTTGCCAACTTCACTGATTGCCACGTCTGCCTCGGTAGGAACACTGCCAGGGGCTCGAGTGCCCATCACATCCTATAGGGTTGGCGGAACCTCCTAGCCCAGCAAGCAATGCCCATCAAATGCTTCCTGGGCGTATACTTTTGAGGATGAGAAAAAAAGTGACCCTTGATGCAACCACGTAGACACGTGGGTAGGGCCCACCCAAGGTGCTGTGTACACATGCCTTCGAGAACGCAATTAGACGGGACCCATTTCTCACCAAAGCTCACTTTGGGGAGCACTGTGAGGGTGAGCATGGCAGTGCCTTGTCAGGCGTTGGTGTAACATTAGCATGCCAAATCCAACTCATGCTGCAGCTACTATTGCCTCTAGTCCTGTCGGCATTATCGATCACATAAATGCCCACTTGTGCCATGCCTAAGTTTGCACCTAGTTTTGCCATCTTCAACAAGTCCCAGAAGTGCCTTGGTAGGAACCCTTCCCGTGTCCTGAGTGCCTTCCACCAACAATAGCATCTTTGCGAGCAAACTCTTCAAGTATACAAAGAAACTGCACCGAAGTCGTACAAATGCCCACTCTGGGGTGCAGTGTGAGAGTGAGTGCGGCAGTGCCCTGTCGTGCACAGGAGGATCTATAGTGTGCAAAATCTAACTCGTTCCATGGTTAGGGTTGCAACTAGTCCTGCCAGCTTCTCCAATTCCCCCAGCTACCTTGGCAAGAACACTACCAAGGGCTCGAACATCCACCACGTCCTATAGGGTTGGCGTGACCTCCCAGCCTAGTGAGTAGTGCCCACCATAAGCTTCCTAAGCGCACACCTTTGAAGACACGAAAAAATGGACCCTTGATGTAACCTCACAGACCCACGGGCGGTGCCCAGCCAAGGTGCTGTGTGCTCATGCCTTCGAGAATGCATCTAGACAAGGCTTGTGTCTCACCAACACCTGCTTTTGGGGAACAGTGAGAGGGCGAGCGTGCCAGTGCCCTGCCGGGCATGAGAGGAGCTTTAGAGGACGAATTCCAACTCATGCCGTAGCTACCACGATGCCCACTTGTGCCAGGTAGCTTTGCGCCTAGTTTGGCCGGCTTCAACGACTCCCATAAGGGCCTTGGTAGGATCACATCTAGGGACCCGAGTGTCTTCCACCAATAGTAGCATCTTTAGGTGCAAAGTCATTGAATATGCAAAGAATTGGGACCAGAGTCGCACCAACACCCACTCTGGGAAGCAGTGTGAGGGTGAGGGAGGTAGTGCCCTGTTGGGCATGGGAGGAACTTTAGCATACCAAATCCAACTTGTTCTGTAGCTAGCATTGCACCTAGTCCTACCTGCTTCACTGATTCCCCTAGCGCCCTCGGTAGGAACACTGCCAAGGGGTTGAGTGCCCACCACCACCTATGCGGTTGGTGAGACCTCCCAGCCCAGCGAACAGTGCCCACCATAGGCTTCCTAGGCACATACTTTTAAGGACACGAAAAAAAGGGACCCTTGATGAAACCTCACAGACCCGTGGGTGGTGCCCAGCCAAGGTGCCTTGTGTGCATACGTTCGAGAATGCATTTAGACAAGGCCCGTGTCTCAACAATGCCAGCTTTAAGGAGTAGTGAGAGGGCAAGTGTAGCATTCCCCTGCTATGCATGGGAGGAGCTTTCGCATGCCAATTCCAACTCGTACTGTGGCTACCGTTCCGCCTAGTCCTATCAGCTTCAAGGATTCCCATAAACGCCCACTTGTACCGCGGCTAGCTTTGTGCCTAGTCCTACCGGCTTCAATGACCCCGAGAAGGGCCTTGGTAGGAACACTTCCAGGGACCCGAGTGCCTTCCACCAACAATAGCATCTTCAAGAGCAAACCCTTCAAGTATGTAAAGAAATGGCAACAGACTCACACCAACACCCACTCTAGGGAGCAATTCGAGGGCAAGCACGACAGTGCCCTGCGGGCAAGGGAAGAGCTTTAGCGTGCCAAATCCAACGCATGCCACTAATAGCATTGCACCTAGTCCTGCCTGCTTCATTGATTCCCACAGCTGCCTTGGCAGGAACACTGCTAAGGGCTTGAGTTCCCACCACCTGTTATAGGGTTGACACAACCTCCTGGCCCAACAAGCAGTGCCCACCAAAAGCTTCCTAGGCACATACTTTTGAGGATGTACGAAAAGGAACCCCTGATGCAACCTTACATAGACGCGGGTGGTGCCCAGTGCATTTGCCTTCGAGAACGTAACTAAAGAGGACTCGTATCTCACCAACGCCCATTCTGGGGAGCAATGTGAGAGTGAACGAGGTAGTGCCTTACCAAGAATGGGAGGATATTTAGTGTGCCAAATCCAACTCGTGCCATGGCTTGCGTTGCGCCTAGTCCTGCTGGCTTCACTGATTTCCACCGCTACCTTGGTAGGAACAATGCCAAGGGCTTGAGAGCTCGCCACCTCCCATAGGGTACGCTATTAAACAGAAAAGATAACTCTTCTCGGGGCCCCCGCTAACGTCTCTAGACTTTCCAACATTGCCGTCAGCCACCACATCCCGATTCAGGAATTTTAACATGAGTCCCTTTCAAAGATCATGTGTTGCACGCTCTCTGACGAGCTTCCTCCATCTCTTAGGATCGACTAACCCATGCGCAAGTGCTATTCACATGGAACTTTTCCCCACTTTAGCCGTCAAAGTTCTCATTTGAATATTTGCTACTACCACCGAGATCCACACCGATGGCCGCTTCACCTGGGCTTGCACCCAAGGTTTTGCAGCAGCCACAGTGCCCTCCTACTCATATGGGCATGACAATTATCCAGATGGCTGGGTTTGGGTCACGCGCTTCAATGCCATCCATTTTTGGGGCTAGTTTATTTGGTAGGTAAGTTGTTACATGCTCCTTAGCTGATTTCCACTTCCATGACCACCATCCTGCTATCTTAATCGGCCAACACCATTTGTGGGTTCTAGGTTAGCGCACAGTTAGGCATTGTAACCTGACTTCTAGTTCGTCTTGTAACACTAGTTTTTCTTACAAAAAATGACACACTTGGAGCTCTCAATTCCTCGGCACTGCTCAACAAAGCAGCCTCACTGTCCTACGTGTTTAAAGTTTGAGAATAGGTCGAGGGTGTTGCCCCCCGAATGCCTCTAATCAATGGATCTACCCAATAGAACTAGCACGCAAGCTCCCGCTATCTTGAGAGAAACTTCAGAGGGAACCAGCTACTAGATGGTTCGATTAGTCTCTTACCCCTATACCCAAGTCAAACGATTGATTTAAATGTTATTATTGCTGTGGGCCTCCGCTAGAGTTTCCTCTAGCTCCTTCCCACCAAGAACACAATGGGTTTCACTGATTCACGAGTTGTTCTACTTTAGCAGAGTGTTCTTGACAATGATCCTTCCACAGGATCACCTACAGAAACCTTGTTACAACTTCTTCTTCCTATAAATGATAAGGTTAAGTGGACTTCTCATGACGTTGTCGGATGTGAACTGCCCATGTTGCCTCGATCCATACATTTCATCGGTCCGTTCAATCTATAAGAGCAACAGGCAGTGTGTACAATGGGCAGGGCCATAGCCAACATGAGCTGATAATTCACTTTTATTAGGAATTCCTCATTGAAGACCAACAATTGCAATGACCTATCCCCATCACGATGAAATTTTCAAAGATTACCCGAGCCAGTAGGTCAAGGCTATAAACTCGTTGAAAACATCAGTGTAGCGCACGTGCGGCTCAAAACATCTAAGGGTATCATTGACATGTTATTACATTAAACTTTTGTTGCCTAAACAGCCATAGTCACTCTAAGAAGCTGGTCGTGGAGGGTCACCTCCATATAGCTATTTAGTAGGCTGATGTCTCGTTCGTTAATGGAATTAACCAGACAAATTGCTCCACCAACTAAGAATGGCCATGCAGCACCACCCATAGAAACAAGAAAGTGCTCTCAATCTGTCAATCCTTACTATGCTTGGACCTAGTAAGTTTCCCCGCGTTGAGTCAAATTAAGAAGTAGGCTCCACCCCTGGTGGTGCCCTTCCGTCAAGTCCTTTAAGTTTTAGCCTTGCTACCATGCTCGCCCTGGAACCCAAAAATGTTGTTTTCTCATAAGGTGCCAGCATAGTCTTAAAAGCAACATTTGCTGGTCCCTGGTTGGCATCATTTATGGTTGAGACTAGGACGGTATATGATAGTCTTCAATCCCCCAACTTTCCTCCTTGATTAATGAAAACATCCTTGGCAAATGCTTTCGCAGTTGTTCGTCTTTCATAAATCCAAGAATTTTACCTCTAACTATGAAATACAAATGCCCTCGACTGTTCCTATTAATCATTACTCCGATCTCGAAGGCCAACACAATAGGACCGAAATCCTATGATGTTATCCCAAGCTAATGTATCTAGAGCTTGGGCTTGCGTTGAGCACTTTAATTTTTTCAAAGTAACAACACTGGAGGCATGACCTGGCCAATTAAGGCCAGGAACACATCATTGGTAGGAAGGGATGGTGCAAAAGGTGCACACTTAGAGGTGGATCGATCGTTGCATCCCGAGGTCCAACTTGAGCTTTTTAACTACAACAACTTAAATATATGCTATTGGAGTTGGAATTATCACGAATGTTGGCACTAAACTTGCCCTCCAATGGATCCTCGTTAAGGGATTTTGATTGTACTCATTCCAATTACCAGACTCAAAGAGCCAAGTATTGTTATTTATTGTCACTACCTCCCCATGTCAGGATTGGGTAATTTACACGCCTGCTACCTTGGATGTGGCAATAGTTTCTCAGACTCCCTCTCTAGAATTGAACCATAATTCTTTGTCACTCATCACCACCATAGTAGGCCACTATCCTACTTTTGAAAGTTGATAGCGTAGAAATTTGAATCTTGTGTCACCGGCACAAAGGCCGTGCGATCCATCAAGTTATCATGAATCATCAGAGCAACTGGTAAAGCTTGCGTTGACCTTTTATCTAATAAATGCATCCCTTCCAGAAGTCAGGGATTTTTGAACATGTTAGCTTTAGAATTACTATAGTCATCCGAGTAGTAGATGCCATCAAACAAACTATAACTGATTTAATGAGCCATTTGCAGTTTCACAATCTGAATTTGTCCATACTTACACATGCATGGTTTAATCTTTGAGACAAGCATATGATTACTAGCAAGATCAACCTGGTAGCATTCTTCCAATAGAATCAATTACTTTGCGACTCCTTACAGAGGTGAGGGAAAAAGGAGGAAGGGCCATTCTTCTTCGCAAGTAACAAAATGTACTTGCCAAAGGACATTGGATGAGATCACCCCACTCCAATCACATCCACTGCACTCCAGAGCACGAGTAAGTCCCTCACACCAAGACATGCAACACACTCTCATGGTCAAGGAAACAAAGGCACAACATCTAGGGCCATTACGCATCCGCAGCAAAGGAATGATAGAGAGAGGCAAAGCTAGCAACAACAACAACCAGGATTCCCAACAATAAGGGTAGTAAATAGAGGCACCACACCATGAACCAATGCATTAAGCATTGGAGTCATGCTGAAAAGGACTAGAATGTGTGGGCGACCACACAACAATAGCGATCCCTCCCATATACACAACCCTGATGCCACTCATGCACCATCACATTGTATACAAAAGGTCTAAAACCCAAGCCCAACCATGTCTCCCAATCAAGGAAGAAAGGGAAAAGAAGTCGAACTCAAGCATCAAACATAAAGAAACATTGCTGCATGCGAAGCTATATTCATAGCCCTGTTATTGCCTCAAACAAGGGACCCGAATATACCAATGCCCCACTCCAAGAGGCAGTGTGAGGGTGAGCCTAGCAGTGCCCTGCAAGGCTTCTAACTGGAGTTACTGTGCCACATTTAACTTGCGTTGTGGCTAGCATTGAGCCTAGCCCCATCGGCTTCACCGAGTCCCTAAGGTGCCTTGGTAGGAACACCAAAAGGGAGTCAAGTGCCTTCAACTTCCAATAGGGTCTATGGGAGCATACTGTTGAGTAAATGTAAAAGGGAGGGAACAGAGTCGAATCCAATGCATGCTCCAAGGACCAGCGCAAGGGCACGCGCTGCAGTGCCTTACCTGGCCTGGGAAGAGCCTGACCATGCCAATTCCCACTTGGGCTGTGGCTAGCATTGTGCCTAGTCCTGCTAGCTTCACAGAGACCCTAAAGTGCCTTGGTAGAAACATTGTCTGGCACTCACGTGCATTCCAAATCCAATAGGGTTTGTGGGAAAATCCTTCTAAGTATGTAAGACTATGGGACCCGAGTAGCACCAATGCCCGTATAGTGAGGCAATGCCCAGCGAGGCTTACGACGTGCTTTAGCTTGCCAATTCCCATTTGTGCCGTGGCTAGCGTTGCACCTAGTCCTCCCAAAAGTGCCTTGGTAGGAACATTGTTAGGGACTAGGGTGCCTTCCACCTCCAATAGGCACAACCCCGGCACCACTCATGTGCCATCATAGTGTATACCAATGGTCTAAAACCCGAGCCCAACTAGATCTCCCAATGAAGGAAGAAAGGGAAAAGAAGTTGAACCCAAGCATCAAACATAAGGGAACATTACTGCACACAAAGCCATATTCTTAGGCAAAACAGGGTCCAAACATTAGCCAAAGGCAAGAGCATGGGATGCCTCCAACTAGGCAGGCAAAAATACAAGGCACAACGGGCACTGCCCACCATAGGTGTCAGGGCCACATAGCCTTGTAAAGGCAATAGAATGAAACAACATGCAACAACACCGATGGCCGACCCAGTGTCCACCTGGGCGGGCCATTGCTAAGGTCTCCAGTGCTTGCCAAGCCTTGTTGGATTAGTGCAACCACTTAGGCCAGAGGCTAGTGCCTACCAAAAGGTGTTGTAGGTTGACGCCTCTGGAAGCGTGATAAAAAGGGACTTGAGATGCATCAACGCCTACTTTAGGGCAACAAGGTGGGGGTGAGAGCAACAGTGCCCTGCCAGGAATGGGACAAGGCTTACCCTGCCAAATCCAACCTGTGTCGCTGTTAGCGTTGCACTTAGTCCTGCTGGCTTCACGGAGTCCCACAAGGCCCTTAGAAGGAACACAAAAAGGGCCCGAGTGCTTGCCACCTCCTATAGGGTTGGCTCAAGCTCACAGCCTAGTGAACAGTGGCCACCAAGGGGGTTGTGGGTGAATACTTTGGAAAACGAATAAATAAGGGACCCAAATGCACCAACGCCATGCTCTAGGGAGCAGTGCGAGGGCAAGGTCAGCAGTACACGGCAAGGCTTCTGACTAGAGTTAACGTGCCACATCCAACTTGTACCGTAGTTAGTGTTGAGCCTAGTCTCACCGCCGGCTTCACCGAGTCCCTAAGGTGCCTTGTGTCAGGACTCACATTGCAAAGGACTTGCTCAAATGCAAAGAGTGGGACACCAGCGAAGATGTGTTGATGTGGGCGTCAACGTTATCTAGTGGGGGAGAATGTCACAGACTCACATTGCAAAGCCCGTGACCAAGGCTTAGAGCCTCTAAGGAGGACTCACTTAGGATGTGGACCTAGACTGAAGGACTTAGGTCTACTGTTGAGGAACCTAATGGCGTTTAGCTCACGGGTTTAGCCTGAAGGACTCAGATCCATCTAAAGGATCCATAATCTAGAAGCCCCCAACACATCATGTAAATATCTAGACTTTACAATTGTCCAAGAGCTTCTTGAATGTGGAGGAACAAAGGGCTTGTGTAGAGACTTCTAGAGAGAACTCTAAAATAGTCACTAACCGTTGGATGAGCAACATTTGTAAAGATCCTCACTTGTAAGGCATCCAAGGGAGTGATCTAGGAGTGTGATCAAGGAGTGATCCAAGAGAGTTGTAAGCATCTTCAAGCAATAAAGCAGCAAGTTCCTTCAAAGTTCTCTTTTATTTGTTCTCCTCCTTTGAGTTTCGGTCAGGTTTACTTAGTTGGTTCAAGGTGAGAAGCCAATCTAAGTGCCGCACAGGAGTGAAAATCTCAGCCCATGACACTTGGTAGGAACACTGCTGGGACTTGAGTGCCTTCGACTTTCAATAGGGTTTGTGGGAGCATACCATTGAGTAAGCATTAAAAGGAGGGACCAGAGTAGCACCCAACGCGTTCTCTGGGGAACAGCGCGAGGGTTAATATGGCAATACCTGCTTGGCATGGGAGGAGCTTTACCGTGCCAATTCCCACTTATGCTGTGGCTAGCATTGCACCTAGTCCTACCAGCTTCACAGAGTCCAAAAAGTGCCTTGGTGGGTACATTGTCAAGCACTCATGTACATTCCAACTCCAATAGGGTCTATGGGAAAATCCTTTTGGGCATGCAAGACAACACGACTAGAGTGGCACCACCACCTGCACAGTGCGGTAGTGTGAGGACAAGCCCAACAGTGCCTAGCAAGGCTTGTTAAGAGCTTTACCATGCCAATTCCTACTTGTGTAGTGGCTAGCATTGCACCTAGTCTTGCGTGCTTCGCCAGTCCCAAAAGTACTTTGGTAGGAACGTTGCCAGGGACTCGAGTGCCTTCCACCTCGAATAGGGTCGGTCTTTCGGAGCATACTGTTTGAGTATGTAAAAAAAATGGGACCAAATTCGCCCCAACTCCATCATTGAGGAGCAAGCAAGGGCGAGAGTGGCAGTGCCCTACCTAGCATGGGGAGGAGCATTAGTGTGCCAAATCCAACTCGTGCTGCGGCTAGCAATAGGCCTAGTTCTGATGACTTCGACGAGTCCTAGAAGTGCTTTGGTAGGAACACTGCCAGGGACCCGATTACCTTCCACCAACAATAGCATCTATGGGAGCAAACTCATTGAGTATGCAAAGAAATGGGACCAGAGTCACACCAATGCCCGCTTCAAGGAGTAGTGCGAGGGCGAGTGCGGCAGTGCCCTGCCGGGAATGGGAGGAGCATTAGCAAGCCAAATCTAACTCTTGCTGTGGCTAGTGTTGTGCCTAGTCCTGCTAGCTTCATTGATTCCAACAGATTCCTTTATAGTTGGCCATGAGTGCCTGCCACCTCCTATAAGGTTGGCGCAACCTCCCCGTGTAGCGAGCAGTACCCACCAAAGGCGTCTTAGGCGCATACTTTTGGGGATGCAAAAAAAAGGGACCCTTGATGGAAACGTCACAAACCCACGGTCGGTGCCCAGCTATGGTTATCCATGTGTGCAGACTAGACACAATGCCAGCCATGGCACGAGTTGGATTTTGAACGCAGAAGCTGCTCCCATGCCCGGCAGGGCATTACTGGGCTCGCCCTCGCACTGCTCCCCAGAGTGGGTGTTGCTGCGACTCGGTCCTGTTTCTTTGCATACTCAAAGAGTTTGCTCCCAAAGATGATATTGCTGGTGGAAGGCAGTCGGGTCCTTGGAGGTGATACTACCAAGGCACTTCTGAGACTCGTTGAAGCTGGCAGGACTAGGTGCAAAGCTAGTCATGGCACAAGTGGGCGTTTGTGGGAATAGATGGGAGGACTAGGCGTAGCACTAGCTATGGCTTGAGTTGGATTTGGCACGTTAAAGATCCTCCCATGCTCGCCCTTGTCCTGTTCCTTAGAGCGAGCATTGGTAAGACACGGGTCCCATCTGGTAGTTGTGGGAATTGGTTAAGCCGGTAAGACTAAGCGCAATGCTAGTTGTGGCACAAATTGGATTTGGCATGTGAAAGCTCGTCCTATGACTGGCAAGGCACTGCCGTGCTCGCCCTAGCATTGCTCCCTGGAGCGGGTGTTGGCGAGACATGGGTCTCGTGTAGTCACATTCTCGAAGGCTTACACACGTGGGTCTATGAGGTTTGCATCAAGGATCCCTTTTTTTTGGGTGCCTAAAAGTATGCGCCTAGGACCCCTTTGGTGGCCACTGCTCATTGCGCACGGAGGTTGTACTAACCCTATAGGAGGTGTGGGGCACTTGAGCCCAACTGCGAACACATTTGTGGGAATCAGTGAAGGCAGTAAGACTAGACACAATGCTAGCCATGGCACAAGTTGGATTTGGCTCTATAATGCTCCTCCCATGCTCGGCAGGGTGCTGCCCCACTCGCCCTCGTACTGCTGCCCGAAGCGCGCGCTGGTGTGACTCTGGACCTATTTCTTTACATACTAAAAGAGTTTGCTCATGAAGATGCTATTTTTGGTGGAAGGCACTCAGATCCTTAGAAGTGTTCCTACTAAGGACCTTTTGGGACTTGTTGAAGCCAGCAGGACTAGGCACAAAGCTAGCTATGGCATAAGTGGGCATCTGTGAGAACTGGTGAAGTCGATAAGACTAGGTGAAATGTTAGCCACAGCACGAGTTGTATTTGGCTTGCTAAAGCTCCTCCCATGCCTAGCAAGGAACTGCCACACTCGCCCTAGCACTGCTCCTCAAAGCAAGCATTGGTGAGACATGGGTCCTGTCTAGTTGCGTTCCCAAAGGCATGCACACAAGGCACCTTGGCTGGGCACCGCTTGCAGGGCTATGAGGTTCCATCAAGTGTCCCTTTTATTGTGTCCTCAAAAGTATGCACGTAGGAAGCCTTTGATGGGCACTGCTCACTACACTAGGAGGTTCTGATAACCCTATAGGAGGTGGCGGGCACTCGAGTCCTTGGCTGTGTTCTTGCCAAGCCAGTTGTGGGATTTTGTGAAGCGGGCAGGACTAGGTGCAATGCGAGCCACGGCAAAGTTGGATGTAACACCTCGGGTTTTTATAACATTTTTTTATAATATAATAATATTCATATTCGGGATCCCATGTTAAAAAGATTCTATTAATTATTTTACTACAATATTTCTTGAAAACCTTTGGGTGTTATTTTTTGTTTCCAAACATCAAAATTGTAATTTAAAACATGACATAGTTTCGTGATAATAGATTTTAAAACAATACACATGTCTACCAACGTTAAATGCATCGGCGCCTTTATTTTCAAAACAATAAATATCCAAAACATTATCATAATATGGCCTAGGGTCTATTCATGATAACATCCCATTAAATGTCTATCATATGTATAACTATCTTAATCAAATCCATAAATAAAAGCATATAGTCCATAAAGAAATTCAAATGGTTGTCCTGTTTATTAACTCACGTCATTGTTTATCAAATCAAGTAAAGGAATCTCCCGCTGCTATCACGGTTTCTCAACGGTTTTGCCCTTCCTGCTGTCGCACTTGAGATCTAAGGCATTGCAAACAAAGCAATGCCTCAACATGCTATTGCTTGTGTAGGTACATAGACAATTAATGTAATAAAGATGGAATAACCGAATAACAGTGGTAATAAAAAGATCTATCATCTATGGAATTAAAATCATTATAAGCCATGCTAACATAGTATCAAATTATCAAGCACGATAAAACATGCATCTCAAGGATTTAAAACATGATATGATCAATGTAAATGAGCATACTATAATAACAGTGCACCCTAAGATACATAGGTCCCATGATCGACGCATACACTCGTATCACTAATCATGAGTACTCATATCCAAATCTCTGAGTGTCGTCACACCTAGGCATACAATCCCATCTCCATGCTCATCATGCAATACAAACCCCTACCGAAAGCCATTTACGAGCAGGTCTCTATCATATCACAATCATATCACATCACAAATCTCGGAAGGGGGGTGGCCAACCCTCTCCTCCTAGCATGTCGTCCACCTGGTGAAAGCACCTGTCATAAAACTCAAAACACGAAAAGAAGTATGTCAAAAACCCAGGAGCACTCGTGCCTTGCAATCCTCAGGGTGTCCCACTCATCCTTGGGTTAGCCTCTAAAAGGACCAGCCACTAAGCCACCACTTTCCTTTCTCATGGAAACCCATCCATTTCAGTGATGAAATAAAGAAAGGGAATTTCTAATTAAGCACAAATAGATCATATCATTCTCATAAAATCATCGGATCATAAAACCATTCGCCACATGATTGAAATCAAGTAACGATTGTGGTATGAAGTTCTAAATATCAGAAGTCAGCGACTAATAATAAGTGCAATGTAAATCACAATCAATCATGATGCTATAATAGATGCAGGGTTTTAAAAATTAAAATAAAACATTACTTGTCGTCACCTACCTCAATGTGAGATCACTCGGTTCAAGCATATATCCTCTTTATTTGACACGTTCAGATATACCTGTCAATACCCCAATACTATCTTAAAAATTTTCAACCTTAAAAGTGGTCAATTTTAAGTTTTTAAGTTCAATCCTGGTCTGTGTCGTCAATATGGTCGCAACGCCTCTTTCGGATAGTGATTTGGACCTCTGTAGCTCTCAAAATCAAGTTTTTTGTAAAAGTACTACATATATAGGGGGTCAAGCGGTGCACCGATTTACACTGGCGACCCAGTTTACACCGGGTTACACTGGTCGGTTGTTGCTGATGACCCTATAGGTGTCCAAATTTCATGATTTTTTCACCGTTTTGCTCAGAATTTCGTGTATTTTCCATTTTCAAACTCCTTTGGCTTGATTTTGCCAAAAACTAAGATTTTTACTCAATTTTTCTCATGTTCCTAAATTTTTTTCTTCATACTGTTCTTCACTATTTCCGGCGTCTTCAACTGTCAAATTTTCCTAAAACTTAAAGGGTTTGTTTGTGGTTCCCTTATGCACTAGATGAATGGTTGGACTCCATTTTAATGAGGTTTTATATGCCTATTGACTCTCCAACAGTAGTGTGTACATATTCGAAGAAGAATGATGTTTTTCCACGGTTTTCCCGATTTTTCATGCATGCTACTGATACCTCTACACACATGCAATTAGGGAAATTACAGGGTTGGGGCTTACGTCAAACGACTGTATCTCGTTAACGCTGCTGGATCCCAAGTAGCTGAAAAATTTCAGTTTTGCAGAAGCTAGAGTTTAGAGGAAAACTTGATGGAAACAAGATAGAAGATGATGATTAAGGCTAACTGAGGAAGATATAGATCATGCTGGAAAGGGGGAAGGGAAACTCTTCCCTTAGATGTCTCCCTCAGACGATTTCTTTGACGAAATCATTAGATTTGATAAGGTAAAGTGGAACGGGGTGCCGTTATCAAAACTACCCCATCTATTTCATGCTCTGTCAATTTCCCAAAATGCCCTTCTTCTTCAACGACTTGTAACTTCTTTGTTTGAGCTATGTTTCTACCGTTCTTTATGGCGTTGGAATTCTATCAATATGTACTTTCTAGTTTCCAAGTTTCCAGAACCAAATTCTATACATAAAAATTTTAATTTAATTTATTTATTTTATCACTAATTTAGGATTAAAATTGAGGATATTACATTGGATTTGGAACACTAAAGCTCCTCCCATGCCTGACAGGGCACTATCGTGCTCGCCCTCGTACTTCTCCTCAGAGTGGGCATTGCTACGCCCTAGTCCTGCTTCTTTGCATACTCGAAGACTTTGCTCTTGAAGATGCTATTGTTGGTGGAAGGCACTTGTGTCCCTCGAACTGATCCTATCGGAGCACTTTTGGGTCTTAGCAAAGCTGTCTAGACTAAGAGCAATGCTAGCCATGGCACAAGTGAGAATTAGCGTGGTAAAGCTCGTACCAAGCCTCACTAGGCTTGTCCTCACACTACCCCACTATGCGGGCAGTGGTGCAACTCTGGTCCCGTTGTCTTGCATGGTTAAAAGGATTTTCCCATGGACCCTATTGGAGTTGGAATGCACGTGAGTGCCAAACAGTGTCTTTACCATCACACTTTTGGGACTCTATGAAGCTGATAGGACGAGGCACAATGCTAGCTGCGGCACAAGTGGGAATTGGCATGGTAAATCTCCTCCGATGCCATACAGGGCACTGTCGCACTAGCCCTCATGCTGCTCCCTAGCACACATGTTGGGTGCAACTTTGGCCCCTCCCTTTTGCGCTTACTCAATGGTATGCTCCTGTAAACCCTATTAGAAGTCAAAGGCACTTGAGTGCCTTGCAATGTTCCTACCAAGGCACCTTAGGAACTCAGTGAAGCTGGCAGGACTCGAGTCATCGCTAGTCACGACGCAAGCCGAATGTGGCATGGTAGGAATTTCCCATAGACCCTATTGGAGTTGGAATGCACATGAGTGCCCTGCATGTTCCTACCAAGGCACTTTTAGGACTCTTTGAAGCCAGTAAGACTAGGCACAATGCTAGTAATGGCACGAGTGGGAATTGGCAGGATAAAACTCCACCCATGCCAGGCCGGGCACTACTGCACTAGTCCTAGCGCTGCTCCCTACAGTGCATGTTGGGTGTGACTCTAATCCCTCCCTTTCTTACTTCCTCAACAGTGTGCTCTCACAGACCCTATTGGAAGTCAAAGGTACTCGAGTCCCTTGCGGTGTTCCTACAAAGGCACCTTAAGGGCTCGGTGAAGACGGTGGGACTAAGCTCAGTGCTAGCTACGACCCAAGTCAGATATGGGACAGCACCTCTAATCAGAAGCCATGCAGTGCATGGCTGGGCTCGCTCTTGTACTACTCCCTAAAGTCGACATTGGTATGGCTATGGTCCTGTTTCTTTACATACTCGAAGAGTTTTCTTTCGAAGATGCTATTGTTGATGAAAGGCACTCGTGTCTCCGAGAGTGTTCCTACCAAAGCACTTTTCGGACTTGACGAAGCCGGCAGGACTAAGCGCAATGCTCACTACAGCACAAGTGGGAATTGGAGCAGTAAAGCTCGTAACATGCCTTCCTGGGCACAGTTGGGCTCGTCCTTGCTCTGCCCCACTATGAATGAGTTGGTGTATTACATGTTCAAATGGACTTTCTCACAACCCCTATTGGAGGTCAGATGCACATGAGTGCCCAATAGTGTTCTTACCAAGGTACTTTTGTGTCTCTGTGATGCTGGTAGGACTAGGCGCAATGCTAGCCATGGCATAAGTGACAATTGGCACGGTCAAACTCCTCCCATGCCAAGTAAGGCGCTGCCGTACTAGCGCTTATGCTACTCCCTAGAGTGCACGTTGGGTGTAACTCTGGTCCCTCCCTTTCACGCTCACTCAACAATATGCACCCCAAAATGCTATTGAAATTCAAGGGTCCCTTTTTTTTCGTATCCTTAAAAGTATGCACCAATGATACCTTTGGTGGGCATTGCTCGTTCCATGGGGATGATGCGCCAACCTTATAAGAGGTGGCAGGCACTCTAGCCCAGCTGCCAAGGCATCTATGGGAATCAGTGAAGCCAGCAGTACTGGGGGCAATGCTAGCCACAACACGAGTTGGATTTGGCTATCTAATGCTCCTCCTATGTCCAGCAGGGCACTGCCGCACTCACCCTCGCACTGCGCCCCGGATCGGAAATTGGTGGGACTATGATTACGTTTCTTTGCATACTCAAAGAGTTTGCTCCTGAAGATGCTATAATTGGTAGAAGGCACTCGAGTCCCTGGTAGTGTTCCTACCAAGGCACTTCTAGGACTCATTGAAGCTAGCAAGACTAGGCGCAAAGCAAACCGAGGAACGAGTTGGATTTGGCATTCTAATGCTTCCCCCCATGCCAAGTAGGGCACTGCTACTCTTGCCCTTGTGTTGCTCCTCGGAGCTGGCATTGGGACGACTCTAGTCTAGTTTTTTTTTTTTTGCATACCCAAAAAGTATGGTCCCAAAGACTATATTGCAGGTGGAAGGCACTTGAGTCCCTAGGAGTGTTCCTACTAAGGCACGGTAAAGCTTGTAACAAGCCTCCCTGGGCACCGCTGGGCTCATCCTCGCACTGCCCCACTCTGTGAGCGTTGGTGCAACTCGGGTCCAGTTGTCTTGCATGCTCAAAAGGATTTTCCCACAAACTCTACCGGAGTTGGAATTCATGCGAGTGCCCAATAATGTTCCTACCAAGGCACTTTTAGGAATATATGAAGCTAATAGGACTAGGTGCAATGCTAGCCATGGCGCAAGTAGGAATTGGCAAGGTAAAAGGCTCCACCCACGCCAGGCTGGGCACTGCTGCGCTATCCTTGTGTTGCTCCTTGGAGCACATTGGGTGCGACTTTGGTTCCTCCCTTTCATACATACTCAATAGTATGCTCTCTCAAACCCTATTGGAAGTCGAAGGCACTCGAGTCCCTTGCGGTGTTCCTATAAAGGCACCTTAAGGTCTCGGTGAAGCTAACGAGACTAGGCTTAATGCTAGTCACGACCCAAGTCGAACATGCCACGGTACCTCTAATTAGAGGCCTTGTAGCGCATTGCTGAGCTCATGCTCACATAGCTCCCTGAAGCGGGCATTGGTGCGACTATGGTCCCGTTTCTTTGCATACTCGAAGAGTTTGCTTCCAAAGATGTTATTGTTGATGTAGGGTACTCGAGTCCCTAGGAGTGTTCCTACCAACGCACTTTTGGGACTTGACAAAGCTGGCAAGACTAGGCACAATGCTAACCATGGAATAAGTGGGACTTGGCATGATAAAGCTTGTAACAAACTTTGCTAGGCACCCATGGGCTCGTCCTTGCACTACCCCACTATGCGGGTGTTGGTGTATTGCATGTTCAAAAGGATTTATGCACACAAGTGCCCAACAGTGTTCCTACAAAGCCACTTTTGGGTCTCTGTGAAGCTGGCAGGACTAGGCGTAACACTAGCCATGGCACAAGTGAGAATTGGCATGGTCAAGCTCCTCCCATGCCAGGCAGGGCACTGCTGCACTAACCCTTACATTGCTCCCTGGAGCTTGTTGGGTGCGACTCTGGTGCCTCCCTTTCACACTTACTCAAGAGTATGCACCCACAAACCCTATTAGAAGTCAAGGGTCTCTTTTTTCTCCCCTCCTCAAAGGTATATGCCAATGATGCCTTTAGTGGGCACTGGTCGTTGCACGGGGAGGATACGCCAACCCTATAGGAGGTGGCAGGCACTCACACCCAATTGCGAAGGCATCTGTGGGAATTGATGAAGCCAGCAGTACTGGGTGCAACGCTAGCCGTGGCACGAGATGGACTTCGCGATCTAATGCTCCACCCATGCTCGGTAGGGAACTACTGCACTTGCCCTCGCACTGCTCCTCGGAGTGGGTGTTGGTGGGACTATGGTCATGTTTCTTTCCATACTCAAAGAGTTTGCTCCCTAAGATGCTTTTATTGATGGAAGGCACTCGAGTGCCTGGCAGTGTTCCTACCAAGGCACTTTTAGGACTCGTTGAAGCCAACAAGACTAGGTGCAAAGCGAGCCACAACACGAGTTGGATTTGGCATTCTAATGCTTCCACCCATACCAGGCAGGGCACTGCTGTTCTCGCCCTCGCATAGCTCCTTAAAGCTAGCATTAGGGCAACTTTGATCCCTTTTTCTTTTTTTTTTTTGCATACCCAAAGAGTATGCTCCCAGAGACCCTATTGGAGGTGGAAGGCACTTGAGTCCTTGGCAGTGTTCCTACCAAAGCACTTTTGGGACCCAACGAAGCCGTCAGGACTAAGCGCAATGCTAGCCGTGGCACAAGTGGGAATTGGCACGGTAAAGCTCGTAACAGGCCTCACTGGGCACTGCTGGGCTCGTCCTCGCACTACCCCACTCTGCAGGTGTTGGTGCAACTCGAATCTCATTATCTTGCATACTCAAAAGGATTTTCCCACAGACCTTATTGGAGTTGGAATGCACATGAGTGCCTGACAATGTTCCTACCAAGCACTTTTGCGACTCTATGAAGCTGGTAGGACTAGGTGCAATGCTAGTCACAGCACAAGTGGGAATTGGTGCGGTAAAGCTCCTCCCATGCCAAGCAGGGTACTGTCGCGCCAGTCCTCACGCAGCTTCTTCGAGCGCACGTTAGGTGCGACTCTAGTCCCTCCCTTTTGTGCTTACTCCACAGTATGCTCCCACAAACACTATTGGAAGTCGAAGGCACTCTGGTCCCTTGTAGTGTTCCTCCAAAGGCACCTTAGGGAGTTGGCGAAGCCCTTAGGATGAAGCTCAATGATAGCCGTAGCACAAGTCAGATGTGGCATGGCACCTTTAATCAAAATCCTTGTAGTGCACTGTTGGGCTCGCCCTCACACTACTCCCCGGAGCAAGCATTGGTGCGACTATGGCCCCTTTTCTTTGCATACTCAAAGAGTTTGCTCAAAAAAATGCTATTGTTGGTGGAAGGAACTCTAGTCCCTAGGAGTGTTCCTACCAAGGCACTTTGAGGACTTATTGAAGCTAGAAGGAATAGGAGCAAAGCTAGTGGTGGCACGAGTTGGGTTTGGCATGCCAATACTCGCCCCCCTGCCAAGCAGGGCACTACTGCTCTTGCCCTCGTGCTGTTCCCTGGAGGTGGCTTTGGGGCAACTATGGTCCCATTTTTTTTCATACCCGAAGGGTATGCTCCCAAAGACCCTATTGGAGGGGGAAGGTACTCGAGTCCCTAGGAGTGTTCCTACCAAGGCACTTTTGGGACTCGGTGAAGCTAGTAGGATGAAGCCGGCAGAGCGGGTGTTGGGGACACACGAGTCCCATCTAATTGCGTTCTTGAAGGCATGTGCCCATGGTACCTTGGCTGGTCACCCCCAGTGGGTCTGTGAGGTTGGAGGTTTGACCAATCCTATAGAAGGTGGCGAGCACTCGAGCCCTTGGCAGTGTTCCTGCTCAGGCAGCTGTGGGAATCGGTAAAGCGGCAGGACTCGTTGAAGCCGGCAAGAGTAGGCACAAAACTAGCCACAGCACAAGTGGGCATTTGCGGGAATAGTTGAAGCCGGCTCGACTAAGCACAACACTAGCCACGAAATGCGTTGGATTTGGCACGCTACAGCTCTGCTTAGGACCGCCTAGGCATTGTCACACTCACTCTCGCACTACGTCCCGGAGCGGGCGTTGGTGAGACACAGCTGCCATCCAGTTGCATTCATGAAGGCATGCGCAATAGGCCCCTTAGCTGGGCACCGCCCGCTGGTCTGTGAGGTTGCTTCAAGGGGCCCTTTTTTTTTTGCATTATCAAAAGTATGTACCCAGGAAGCCTTTGGTGGGCACTGCTCACTTCAATGGGAGGTTGTGTCAACTCTATGTTTAGACATTGGGTTTAAGAACATCCCAGGACTGTTGGAGTGATTTGACTTTGTGCCTAAGGACTTCGATGGACATGTAATATTTTGATATTGAGCCATGGGTCTTCCCAAATCTTAAAGTTCTCAAACATTATTCCAAAAGGACCATCCAGTGGCTTGAAAAGTTTAGACGATGTATTTTGGGACACCCAAGGGCTCAAGGTAATTTGACATTGTGTTGGAAATTCCGAGCCTTTAAGTTGCTCAGACATTGTGCCAAGAATCATCCAATTGGCTTGAAAATATTGGACATTGTGTTTGGTATCATCTTAGGACTCGAAGTAATTTGACTTTGTGGCTAGGAACTTCCAATGATATTTGTAGTTTCGACAATGTTCCTCACGTCACTTAAATTGTCCAAATCATCCAACTTCTTAAAAATTTGAGGCATTGTGTTGGGAAAATCCCAACACTCGGTGATTTTTACTTTTTCTTTAATTCATTATTTAAACTCTCAACCTTTTATAATATGTTTTAATCAAATGATTGTGTTCCCTGCATGACAACGAGTGCATGCCCCAATTGGGTTTTTAAAATTTTAAGAGGGTCCTGCATGATAAAGGAGGTGCCTGGACATTGTCCCAAGGATCATGCAACTACTTCAAAAGATTAGACATTGTGCTCAAAAACATCATTTGACTTTTTGCCTATGAACTTCCAAGGACAATGATTGTTTCAATCACAAGCCATGGGATTTCACATCATTCAATCGGCACGTACATTGTGCCTAGCATCATTAAAAGTCTTAAGTTTAGACATAGTGTTTGGGAGCATCTTACTGCTCAAAGTGATTTGACTTTGTGCTAAGGGGACTTCCTTGGACATGCAAACTTTTGACACTGTGGAGACTTTCCAACATTCATGTTGCTTGACTATCGTGCCTTTGTTGATCCTATGGCTTGAAATAGTGTAGACATTGTTTTTGGGAATATCCTAGGACTCAATATGATTTGACTTTGTGCCTACGTACTTGCATAGATATGTAACGCTTGTGACATTGTGTCATGGTATTTCCAAGAGCTTAAAGTGCTCATATGCAGAGCCAAAAGGACCATCCTAGGCCTAAAAGTGATTTGAAGTTGTGCCTAGGGGACATCCAATGACTTGCACTATTATGAAATCGTGCCTTGGGACAGCTTGCTCAAAAAATGTACCAAGGATCATCAAATGGCTTGAAATGTTTAGACATTGGGTTTAGGAAATTCCTAGGACTGTTGGAGTGATTTGACTTTGTGCCTAAGGACTTCGATGGACAGGTAATATTTTGACATTGAGCCATGGGTCTTCCCAAAGCTTAAAGTTCTCAAACATTGTGCCAAAAGGATCATCCAATGGTTTGAAAAATTAGGCAATGTATTTTGGGACATCCCAGGGCGCAAGGTAATTTGACATTGTGTGTTGGAAATTTCCAGCATTTAAGTTGCTTAGACATTGTGCCAAGAATAATCCAATTGGCTTGAAAATATTGGACATTGTGTTTGGTTACATCTTAGGACTCAAAGTAATTTGACTTTGTGGCTACGAACTTCCCATGATATTTGTAGTTTCGACAATGTTCCTCACGTCGCTTAAATTGTATAAATCATCAAACTTCTTAAAAATTTGAGGCATTGTGTTGGGAAAAATCCCAACACTCGGTGATTTGACTTTGTGTCTAGGGAACCTCCATAGACATGTAATCTTTTACCATTGTCCTTGTGACTGCCCAACATTTAAATTGTCGGACATTGTGCTTGGGATCTTCTGATGAGTTGAAAAGTTTTTGACATTGTGTGCTTAGGACAATCCCAGGACTCGAAGTGATTTAACATTGCATCTAGGGACTTCCATGGACATGTAATGTTTTGACAGTGTGTGATGAGATTTCCAAAAGTGCCATACATCGAACCAAAAGGATCATCTAATGGCTTGAGAAGTTTTCTTTAGGAACTTCCCAAAACTCAATGCGATTCGACTTTATACCAGGGGACTTCCAAAAGGACATGCATTGTTTTGAAATTGTTCCTTGGGACTTTTCAGTGCTTAACTAGTTTGAACGATGTGCTGCAGATCATCAATGACTTGAAAAGTTTAGACATTCTGTTTAGGATCATCCCAATACCATCGAAGTGACATGACTTTGTGTCTAAGGACTTTGATGGAAATGTAAAGTTTTGACATTGTGCCATGCATCGTCCCATCACGCAAAGTGCCCACACATTGTGGCAATAGGATTAACCAATGGTTTGAAAAGTTTAGACGATGTGTTTGGTAACATCCTAGTACTTGAAGCAATTTTACTTTGTTCCTGGGGACTTTCAAGGGAAAATATTCATTGTCTTGACACCGTGACTTTGGCACTTAAGTTGCCTAAACATAGTTTCAAGGGTCATCCAACAACCAGAAAAGAGTAGACATTACGTTATGGAACATCTCAGGAGTCGAAGTGAATTGACTTTGTTTGTGCCTAGGATCTTTCGAGGAAATGTATTCTTCCGATAATGCTCCTCGGGACTTCTGATCTTTTAAATTACCCACACATTATGCCAAGGAGTACCCCACTTCTTAAAAAGCTAAGACAATGTGATTGGCAACATCCAAGCACTCGAGATGATTTAACTTTGTCTATTTTTGAACCATTTTTCTCCCCTCGAGACGGTGAGCAAGATGAACGGCTTAAACTTTTGAAATTCATTTTCTTTAGAATGTGCATCACCGTATATTCTTCTCGCTGTTATTTGCAATTTTACCTACTCAATTGACATCCGATCAAAAAGATTTTTCATGGATTTGATCTTGTTGCCTCTTTGGAGATGATGAATGGTTTGGATCTTTGTTCCAAGATATCATGCTCTCCAAATCAGCTCCTCTCCCTTGATTATTCATTAAAAGGGGGTGGGGTGCCAATATCAAAATGGCACCTCCTTTGCAAGTAATAATTTTTACTTTTTCTTTAATTCATTATTTAAACTTTTAACCTTTTGTAATATGTTTTAATTAAATGATTGTGTTCCCTGCATGACAACGAGTGCATGCCCCACCTGGGTTTTTAAATTTCGAGAGGGTCCTGCATGGTAAAGGAGGTACCTGGACACTGTGCCAATGATCAAGCAATGGTTTGA
This sequence comes from Warburgia ugandensis, assembly GCA_035236585.1. NCBI lineage: Eukaryota > Viridiplantae > Streptophyta > Magnoliopsida > Canellales > Canellaceae > Warburgia > Warburgia ugandensis. Next base: position 46,686,827 of record CP141134.1, read on the forward strand.
AAAGATTAGACATTGTGCTCGAAAACATCATTTGAATTTTTGCCTATGAACTTCCAAGGACATGTATTGTTTCAATCACGTGCCATGGGATTTTCCATCATTCAATCAGCCCGTACATTGTGCCTAGCACCATTAAACTTCTTAAGTTTAGACATAGTGTTTGAAAACATCCTAGTGCTCAAAGTCATCTGACTTTGTGCTAAGGGGACTTCCTCGGACATGTAATATTGTGATAAGTGGAAAGGTGATTGCTTATGCCTCTAGACAGTTGAAGACTTACGAAGTAAACTATCCCACACATGAATTAGAGTTGGCTACTGTGGTTTTTGCTCTAAAGATCTGGAGACAGTATTTGTATGGCGAAAGGTTTGAAGTCTTTATAGATCATAAAAGCCTTAAGTACATATTTTCACCGAGTAATCTCAATATGAGGCAACGATGTTGGATGGAATACCTAAAAGATTATGACGTTACCATCCAGTACCATCCTGGTAAGGCCAATGTCATAGCTGATGCTCTCAGTAGGAAGATGAAAGGAAGGATAGCAAATGTCACTGTAAGATCAGTCTTCACAGACTGTATATTGTGAGCTCAAAAACAGTGTGAAGAAACTCAGGGCCTAAGTAGTAAGACTGGATTCTCAATGGGTACTGATGGGGGGAATACGCTTTCAGGGTAGACTTGTAGTGCCAGTAGTAGCAGGGCCAAGACAGGAAATATTAAGAGAGGCACATAACTTGAAGTTTACCATTCATCTTGGGGGTACAAAAAGGTATCAAGACTTGAAGAGGAATTTTTGGTGGCAAGGCATGAAAAGAGACATTGGTGAGTGTGTGGCAAGATGTCTAACATGTCAGAAGGTGAAGGCAGAGCATCAGAGGCCGACAGGACTGCTACAGACATGAACTCCGAGAATGGAAGTGGGACCATGTTACTATGGACTTTGTAGTGGGATTACCTTGAACCTCCAGTGGGCACGACATGATTTGGGTAATAGTGGATAGACTGACTAAGTCTACACACTTTCTTCACATTCGACAGAGACAATCACTGCAGAGTTTGGCAAAGTTATATATTAAGGAGATTGTAAGTTTACATGGAGTGCCTTTGACCATTATATGAGACAGGGATAGCAGATTCACATTACATTTTTGGTAGAGTGTACAAGAAGGACTTGGTACCTTGCAAAAATTTAGTACAGCTTTTCACCCACAGATTGATGGACAGAGAACTATTCAGACACTTAAAGATGTACTCAGCGCCTGTACTTTACAGTGGAAAGGTAACTAGGATGAACATCTTCCCTTGATAGAGTTTGCATATAATAACAGTTACCACTCTAGCATTGGCATGGCACCGTATGAGGCATTATATGGTAGACCTTGTCGAACACCAACTTGTTGGAGCGATATTGGCGAATGACAATTTGGGAATCAGAATAATCGAGCAGTGTGCAGAGAAGGTACGAATTATCCAGAAGTGGTTATTGGCTGCCCATAGTAGACAAAGAGCTATGCGGATAGGAGGCGCAGAGTTCTTGAATTTATAACTGGAGATCATGTTTTCTTGATGGTCTCACCAACTAAGGGAGTGACGAGGTTTGAAATTAAGGGCAAACGGAGCCCTAGATTCATAGGACCATTTGAAATTCTGGAAAGAATTGGACAAGTGGCATACCAACTAGCACTTCTACCACAGTTATTAGAGGTACATAATGTATTCCATGTGTCAATGCTCAGGAAATATGTTCCCGATACTACCCATGTGTTGGAGCAAGTGCCAATTAAACTACAATCTGATCTGACTTTTGAGACGAAGCCAGTACGGATCCTAGATCGGAAGGAGAAGACATTAAGAAACATGACTATCCCATTAGTCAATGTCTTATGGTATCATCATACGATTGAAGAAGCTACCTGGCAAGTGGAAAGTGACATGAGACAAAGGTTTCCAGAGTTGTTCAATGCAATACCTTAAAATTTTGAGGACAAAATTTTTGTAAGTAGGGAAGATTGTAATAACTTGCATTTTTATAGTATACATAGTTCTTGCATGGAATTCACAACAACAAACTAAATGCCCTAATGGCTATAGAATGAATAGGCAAAACCCTAGAACTAGATTTCAAGTCTCCAAAGATAACCTTTTTGAAGAAATTCCCTTCCCATGGCCAAAAGGTGTCCAGGTACAATGAAACTAGATAATCCTGGTTAGTTGGGAAAGGATGAAGATAAGCATCTAATTAGAATCAAATATGGGATAAAATTGATAAGAAGATAAGAATAAATCTAGAGAATTAGGAAAAGATAGGATACTTAACAAATTAGATTAGATAGATAGGAGATGGGATAGGAAAGAAGGAAAGTCAAATGAAATTAGGATAAGAAGGGGAGAAGAAGAGGGAATGCGTGAAACACAAAGAGAGAGAGAGAGAGAGAGAGAGAGAGAGAGAGAGAGAGAGAGAGAGAGAGAGAGAGAGAGAGAGAGAGAGAGAGAGAGAGAGAGAGAGAGAGAGAGAGAGAGAGAGAGAGAGAGAGAGAGAGAGAGAGAGAGATCTCATCTATGAAGTAAGGGGCATAGGAAATTATCTAAACTAATTGTTTTTTTTATATAGACTCATTGCTTCATATCAATATATGTTACGTTCTTTTGTCTTAAAAAAAAAAAAAAAGAAAGGAGAAATACTATTTGAATTATGCACATATTTCCATATGGTTTACCATCTCAAGTAAATATAAGATTCGTTTATTTACATGCAACCGCATCTTCATCTTATTTTATCTCGCAAATAAGGATTTTAGGTCTGGTTGTAGGGCTTGATTGATTTTTCGATCACTCTCTTATTGTTAACGCAGAGTGACAAGGCTTTTAAATCCTGTAATTGTTCATGGTATAGGTATGAAAACAAGATATCAACGCTTTTGGGGTTGGATCTTCTTTGCTAAGGCCTCACGCACACGTCATAAAAAACTGTGTGCTAATATTCTGTTTTGTTTGCAAAACCTGGAAAAAAAAAAAAAAAAAAACCCACGGTTTTGATCTTACATGGTTGGAAACTAGATTTAATTAAACATGTTGGTGATAGGAGATAATATGCCCAAGATTGTGTGATGAATCTTATGTGGTTTAGTTTAGTTTATAGTTTCTTTTGGTCTCACTATGACATGTTACAGTCCACTATAATGGATTCAAGAATGTAAAATTTTAGTTAACTATAAATCTAAGTGGGGTATGGCTTACAAAATGTAATAGATGTAACTTATGCAAAACTTTAGCACCCATCGTGTGGGAACATGTATTCATTATAGTGACGCTACCTATTGCAATGAAAAGGTGTAGTGGCTATTGCATGGAATATATTTGCCATCAGTATATGCATGTTTACACAACGCCTAGCTTGGACATCATGCATTTCACCGAACACTTGGGGTAGTATAATCAGCACAGTGCACATGACACCTTCCACATGAAGGAGGTTCGGAAACTAAAGCTTGTACATGGAACATAAAACCTAGCACCTAGACTGAGCGCATGTTAAATCACTTCGTGTCCTGGGATTGTCCCAAACACACAACGTAAAAAACTTTTCAACTCATCAGAAGAAACTTGACACAATGTCCAGCAATTTAAATGTTGGGCAGTCACAAGGACAATGCTAAAAGATTACATGTCTATGGAGGTTCGCTTGACACAAAGTCAAATCATTGAGTGTTGGGATTTTCCCCAACACAATGCCTCAAATTTTTAAGAAGTTGGATGATTTAGACAATTTAAGTGACGTGAGGAACATTGTCGAAACTACAAATATCCTTGGAAGTTCCTAGCCACAAAGTCAAATTACATCGACTCCTAAGACGTTACCAAACACAATGTTCAATATTTTCAAGCTATTGGATGATTCTTGGCACAATGTCTGAGCAACTTAAATGCTGGGAATTTCCAACACACAATGTCAAATTACCTTGAGCCCTGGGATGTCCCAAAATACATCGTCTAAACTTTTTAAGCCACTGGATGATCCTTTTGGCACAATTTTTGAGAACTTTAAACTTTGGGAAGAACCATAGCTCAATGTCAAAATATTACATATCCATCAAAGTCCTCAGGCTCAAAGTCGAATTGCTTCAACAGTCCCGGGATGTTCCTAAACCCAATGTCTAAACATTTCAAGCCATTTGATGATCCTTGCTACATTTTTTATGCAAGCTGTCCCAAGGCACGAATTCAAGATAGTGCACATCGTTGGATGTCCCCTAGGCACAATGTCAAATCACTTTGAGCCCTAGGATGGTCCTTGTGGCACAGCATATGAGCACTTTAAGCTCTTGGAAGTGCCACAACAAAATGTCACAAGCATTACATATCTATGGAAGTACCTAGGCACAAAGTCAAATCACGTCGAGTCCTAGGATATTCCCAAAAACAATGTCTGCACTATTTCAAGCCATAGGATCAACATAAGCACGATATTCCGGCAACATGAATGTCGGAAACTCACAAGCCACACTGTCAAAAGATTACACGTCCTAGGAAGTCCCATTAGCACAAAGTCAAATCACTTTGAGCACTAGGGTGTTCCCAACACACTATGGCTAAACTTAAGAAGTTTAATGATGCTAGGCACAATGTACGGGCCGATTGAATGATGTGAAATCCCATGGCACGTGATTCAAACAATACATGTCCTTGGAAGTTCATAGGCAAAAAGTCAAATGATGTTTTCAAGCACAATGTCTAATCTTTTCAAACCGTTACATGATCCTTGGCACAATGTCCGGGTACCTCTTTTACCATGCAGGACCCTCTCGAAATTTAAAAAACCCAGGTGGGCCATGCACTCGTTGTCACGCAGGGAACACTATCATTTAATTAAAACATATTACAAAAGGTTAAAAGTTCAAATAATGAATTAAAGAAAAAGTAAAAAATTATTACTTGAAAAGGAGGTGCCATTTTGATATTGGCACCCCACCCCCTCTCTTAAGGAATAATCAAGACAGACCTGTATGGTCTGTTGCCTGAAATGATGAGTGTGAGAAATTCGGTGAAGAAAGAGAAGAAGATGAAGAAGGGAGAGGAGCTGATTTGGTGAGCGCGATATCTTAGAACAAAGATCCAAACCATTCATCATCTCCAAAGAGGTAACAAGATCAAATCCATGAAAAATATTTTTGATCGGATGTCAATTGAGTAGGTAAAATTGCAAATAACAGCAAGAAGAATGTACAGTGATGCACATTCTAAAGAAAATGAATTTCAAAAGTGTAAGCTGTTCATCTTGCTCACTGTCTCGAGGGGAGAAAAATGGTTCCAAAATAGACAAAGTCAAATCACCTCGAGTGCTTGGATGTTCCCAATCACATTGTCTTAGCTTTTTAAGAAGTTGGGTGCTCCTTGGCATCATGTGTGGGTAATTTAAATGATCAAAAGTCCCGAGGTGCATTGTCAGAACAATACATGTCCAAGGAAGATCCTAGCCACAAACAAAGTTAATTCACTTTGACTCCTAAGATGTTCCATAACATAATGTCTACTCTTTTCTGGTTGTTGGATGGTCCTTGACACTATGTTCAGGCAACTTAAGTGCCCAAGTCACAGTGTCAAGACAATGCATTTCCATTGGGAGCCCCTAGTCACAAAGTAAAATTGCTTCGAGTCCTAGTATGTTCCCAAACACACCGTCTAAAATTTTCAAGCCATTGGTTGATCCGATTGGAAAAATGTCTAGGCACTTTGAGTGATGGGAAGACCCATCGAACAATGTCAAAACTTTACATTTCCATCAAAGTCCTTAGACACAAACTCATGTCACTTCGATGGTCCTGGGAGGATCCTAAACAGAATGTCTAAAATTTTCAAGTCATTGATGATCTGCAGCACATCGTTCAAACTAGTTAAAAACTGAAAAGTCCCAAGGAACAATTCAAAACAATACATGTCCTTGGAAGTCCCCTAGTATAAAGTCAAATAGCATCGAGTTTTGGGAAGTTCCCAAACAAAACTTTTCAAGCCATTAGATGATCCTTTTGGTGCAATGTATGGCACTTTAAGCTCTTAGAAATCTCATAACAAACTGTCAAAACATTACATGTCCATGGTTCAATGTCAAAATATTGTATGTCCATCGAAGTCCTTAGGCACAAAGTCAAATCACTTCAACAATCCTGGGATGTTCCTAAACCCAATGTCTAAACATTTCAAGCCATTTGATGATCCTTGCTACATTTTTGGAGCAAGCTGTCCCAAGGCACCATTTCAAGATAGTGCATGTCGTTGGACGTCCCCTTGGCACAACATCAAATCACTTTGAGCCCTAGGATGGCCCTTTTGGCACAGCATATGAGCACTTTAAGCTCTTGGAAGTAGGCCTGGCAATTCGGGTTGGCGGGTCGTGTTTGTGTCCACACGAACACAACACGCTTCGAGTTTGGGTCGACACAAACACGTCCCACATAATAATCGTGTCAAAAATCTGTAACCCGAACACGACACGATTATTAAACGAGTCGACACGACACGACTCGTATAACACGATTAAATAAATAATATAGTAATATAGGACGGTTTCAGAAGAACTGTCCTATATTACTGCTCTAATATAAAAAATATGGGGTGACAAAAGATAAATTCAAACTACATAGGTCTATTATTGCAGGGACACTTGATTAGGCGGAGGTATACTGACTTTATACAAAAGATATTGAGAACCGTCCTACTCGTTACTCAATCCATAAACTACCTATATTACATGTTACATTACAATATAGGACGGTTCAAAAAGAACCGTCCTATATTGTAATGTAACATATAACTCATATAGATATACATTTACATTACAATAAAGGACGGTTCCTTCGGAACTGTCTTTTATTGTAATGTAAAATGTAACTCATATAGATATACATTTACACTAAAGGAACTGTCCTTTATTGTACTGTAAAATGTAACTCATATAGATATACATTTACACTATATGTTACATTATAATATAGGACGGTTCCTATATTGTAGTGTAATATATAACTCATTACTCACATAGATATAATGTTACACTACAATATAGGACGGTTGGAACCGTCCTATATTACATGTTACATTACAATAAAGGACGGTTCCAAAGAAACCGTCCCATATTACAATTATAGTATATGATGATTCCGTCCTATATTACATGTTACAATGAAGGTTCCGTCCTATATTACATGTTACAATGTACTTGTATAGGAGAACGTTCTCTATTACATGTTATATATAGGACAGTTCAAGATGAACCATCCTTTATTACATATCATATTGTAATATAAGACGGTTCCAAATGAACCGTCTTATATTACTGTTAGTTTACGATAAATAAATAGGTTGCGTGTCAAATAGGTCAACACGATGGGTCATGTTGATTGACCCGAACACGACATGATTTTTGGCGTGTCGTTTCGGGTTGACCCGAAAATGACACGAACACGATAAGACTCGACCCGAACACGCTAAATTCGTGTCGGGTTCGTGTCGTGTTATCGTGTCGTGTCATATTTTGCCACCCCTACATGGAAGTACCATGACACAATGTCACAAGCATTACATATCTATGGAAGTACCTAGGCACAAAGTCAAATCACGTCGAGTCCTAGGATATTCCCAAAAACAATGTCTACACTATTTCAATCCATAGGATCAACATAGGCATGATATTCAGGAAACATGAATGTTGGAAAGTCACAAGCCATAGTGTCAAAAGATTACATGTCCGAGGAAGTCCCCTTAGCACAAAGTCAAATCACTTTGAGCACTAGGATGTTCCCAAACACTATGTCTAAATTTGAGAAGTTTAATGATGCTAATGTATGGGCCGATTGAATGATGTGAAATCCCATGGCATGTGTGGCGATCCGGGTTTTAGAAAAGGATTTTTGAAATAAAATTTGAAAATTTTATCTCTCCTGCAAGAATTTTTTTTTTTTCGAAACATTTGAAATACATAATACATATTTATTTTTCTCAATTCCTCCTTTAACCCAGTGTCACATTAAAACCTTCACATGTAATAGAAGAATAAAACATACCATTACAGGATCTCCTTAGTCACAGCCCAAACAATGACTAATTAGGTTCAAATTAAGGTTCAATGTCGCCTGTCTTATTACATTCATCCTCATGTGTTCATTATTTCAAAATGAAAGATAACAAATAAAATGTCTAACTAACTACTTATCCATACTCCGTTCCTCCTTATTCTCCTTATTTAAATTCTTCTAGCCAAGCATTCCATCCTCTTGCGATTTCCTTCAAATGTTTTGTAGGGGTGAGTACGACGACTCAATAGGAAAATGCCTAAACCAGCTGTTTGAAAACCACAACAAAAGTGTTGGCATAAATTAAGTAGTGCAAACAATAACATGTTCTATCATAATTGTGATATGAATATTATACAACATACATGCCTTTATAAAAGTCTAGTGTTTACAATAATTTATGATATATCCTTCAAATATTATACAAACACGCTCATTAGGACTTATCAAATAATGACATATCAAAATCTATTATATCACTACGTGGTAGCATCCTACCACAAACCCATCTGGGCAATGGTCAAATATCCTCAAGGATGACTAACATGTCTATCTATGTTTGATAACTATACGGTATACTATGCACGTAGAGTACTCATATCCAACTACGTTTGGCCGTGGATACCACGCGTGATACACCAGTCCTCATGGGGGCACTAGATCACAAGAGAGCAGTCTCCCCGTGATACAATACTCTCTACAATAGGCCCTTTTTTTGGGTAGGTATCAACTTTCAGAAGTCAGCGGCCAACTGATCTTCCTAGCATAGCAACCAGAAGGGTCTTAAAATTTGCCCCAAGCTAGGCTCAACTCTTATGAGTTGCCTAATTTTTTATTAAGTCCTTCCACATTTCTTAATACAACTTATGAAAATATTCATACTTTTCAATTCACCAACAGTAGGCATAAATCATCTACTAACTTATTCTTGTAAAATATTGGAATATCTGGTGCTCAATATTTTCAAACTCGTATATTATACCATACCAAGTATCAAGAAGAAGACAATTATTTTGTTTCAATTATCATGACCATCAATTGGTAATTATCTAGTTGTAAATAGCACTTACATAAATAAATTATTGGTGGATTGCCTTCAAAATTCACATAATCTATAATGACAATAAGTAGTAAACTCATTATCCAAATAGCTAGGGTGACCCATCATGGGCTGGTGGCTGAGCACCATGCCCAAGTATATGGGTCCCTACTTATTGTCCATGCGCCATCTGCCACGTGCATGATCCAAGCATCATCTATAATATGCGTGGTTGTTGATGGTTTAGATGTCACACTAGGCACTAGATGCTAGCCACCTCATCTTTAGTGTTATGTTCCACGCAAGTTAGCAAATATAAGAGTCATACAAACACATCCACATTCTAAGTGAAAGTTTATGTGACCCACGTTAAGTTTCATCATGCATGCAAATTAAAAGTCTTGCAAGACATAAAATACTAAATGATAGATAGATAACTATATTATATAATCCATGTGCCTAAGATGCTTCCCATGAAAAACTATCTTATGCACTAGGTGTTGTAACCCTCGACCAATTGCATATTATATTTTATGTTGTTCAAGCAAAGACAACAAAGTAGATATATGATGGTCAAGATGCAAGATTACAACATGCCAATACCATGCAGTCATAGAAACAAGTCATGCGCATGCATGAAACATAAAAGCCGTATCACCCATCAATGGTTCATGTAGATATAAGAGAGGAAGGTATTAGATTATTTTTATTTTATTTTATTTATTTGCCCATCATGGGTGTGTGCTTATTCCAAAAAAGACCATGTACATCTAAGAACTCAAAATGAGATTTCCTATCTAAACATAGAAAAAAATCAGCTCATTCAAAAGTCATACATAGGTCCATAGTAATACCGTAGTTCATACATGTATATCAAAGAACTCAAAACGAGATTTTCTATCTAAACATAGAAGAAAATCAGCTCATTCAAGAGTCATGCATAGGTCCATAGTAAAACCGTAGTTCATACATGCTTTGTTCCGAGTAAAACAAAATCCGCATGCTTATATTTTCAACACAACAAAATCAAAACATAAGATGCACAAAATATCATCAATCAAATGTTCAAATTGAACCATGTCAAAATCTCAATCAACCACATGTTATTCACATGCCCAGTCATGCACCTATCTCAACGAGTTTGATTATACCAAAAGGAAAATATGGGAGCAAATGTGTAGTGACAAATCATCATAAAAAGAACCAACTGATTTAGACTATTTCCTATTCCCCTACCTCGTAGACGAGATCTTTTTCTACAGTCTTCTTTTCCGGAATGCAAAATGGATAGCGCAACCTAATTTTCCTTTGCTTCTCTCTCTCTCTCTCTCTCTCTCTCTCTCTCTCTCTCTCTCTCTCTCTCTCTCTCTCTCTCTCTCTCTCTCTCTCTCTCTCTCTCTCTCTCTCTCTCTCTCTCTCTCTCTCTCTCTCTCTTTCCCTTCTTCTTCACCCCCTCTTATCCCAATTTCATTTGACTTCTTCTTTCCTATCCTATCTCCTATCTATCCAATCTAATTTGTTAAGTATCCTATCTTTTCCTAATTCTCTAGGTTTATTCTTATCTTCTTATCAATTTTATCCCATATCTGATTCTAGTTAGATGCTTATCTTCATCCTTTCCCAACTAACCAGAATTATCTAGGTTCATTACACCTGGAAACTTCCTGGCTTTGGGTAGGGAATTTCACCAAAAATTATCTTTGAAGACTTGAACTCTAGTTCTAGAGTTTTCCTATTCATTCTATATTCATTAGGGCATTTAGCTTTTTGTTGTCAATTTCATGCAAGAAATATATATTATAAAAATGCAAGTTATTACAGTACGTGATTGAAACAATACATGTCCTTGGAAGTTCATAGGCAAAATGTCAAATGATGTTTTCGAGCACAATGTCTAATCTTTTCAAACCGTTGCATGATCCTTGGCACAATGTCCGGGTACCTCATTTACCATGCGGACCCTCTCGAAATTTAAAAAACCCAGGTGGGGCATGCACTCGTTGTCATGCAGGGAACACAATCATTTAATTAAAACATATTACAAAAGGTTAAAAGTTCAAATAATGAATTAAAGAAAAGGAAAAAGTTATTACTTGTAAAAGAGGTGCCATTTTGATATTGGCACCCCACCCCCTCTCTTAAGGAATAATCAAGATAGACCCGTATGGTCTGTTGCCTGAAATGTTGAGTGTGAGAAATTCGGTGAAGAACGGGAAGAAGATGAAGAAGGGAGAGACGTTGATTTGGAGAGCGCGATGTCTTGGAACAAAGATCCAAACCATTCCTCATCTCCAAAGAGGCAACAAGATCAAATACATGAAAAATCTTTTTGATCAGATGTCAATTGAGTAGGTAAAATTGCAAATAACAGTGAGAAGAATGTACGGTGATGCACATTCTAAAGAAAATGAATTTCAAAAGTCTAAGCCATTCATCTTGCTCACCGTCTAGAGGGGAGAAAAATGGTTCAAAAATAGTCAAAGTCAAATCACCTCAAGTGCTTGGATGTTCCCAATCACATTGTCTTAGCTTTTTAAGAAGTTGGGTGCTCCTTGGCATAATGTGTGGGTAATTTAAATGATCAGAAGTCCCAAGGCACATTGTCGAAACAATACATGTCCTAGGAAGATCCTAGGCACAAACAAAGTCAATTCACTTCGACTCCTGGGATGTTCCATAACATAATGTCTACTCTTTTCTGGTTGTTGGGTGATCCTTGACACTATGTTCAACAACTTAAGTGCCCAAGTCACAGTGTCAAGACAATGCATTTCCCTAGGAAGTCCCTAGGCACAAAGTAAAATTGCTTTGAGTGTTGGGAAGATCCATAGCACAATGTCAAAACTTTACATTTCCATCAAAGTCCTTAGACACAAAGTCATGTCACTTCGGGGATGATCCTAAACATAATGTCTAAACTTTTCAAGTCATTGATGATTTGTAGCACATCATTCAAACTAGTTAAGCACTAAAAAGTCCCAAGGAACAATTTCAAAACAATACATGTCCTTGGAAGTCGCTTCGTTTAAAGTCAAATCGCGTCGACTTTTGGGAAGTTCCCAAACAAAACTTTTCAAGCCATTAAATGATCCTTTTGGTGCAATGTATGGCACTTTAAGCTCTTAGAAATCTCATCACAAACTGTCAAAACATTACATGTCCATGGAAGTCCCTAGACGCAATGTTAAATGACTTCAAGTCCTGGTATTGTCCCAAACACACAACGTCAAAAACTTTTCAACTCATCAGAAGATCCCAGGCACAATGTCCGACAATTTAAATGTTGGGCAGTCACAAGGACAATGGTAAAAGATTACATGTCTATGGAGGTTCCCTAGACACAAAGTCAAATCACTGAGTGTTGGGATTTTCCCCAACACAATGCCTCAAATTTTTAAGAAGTTTGATGATTTAGACAATTTAAGCGACGTGAGGAACATTGTCGAAACTACAAATATCCTTGGAGGTTCCTAGCCACAAAGTCAAATTACTTCGAGTCCTAAGATGTAACCAAACACAATGTCCAATATTTTTAAGCCAATTGGATTATTCTTAGCACAATGTCTAAGCAACTTAAATGCTGGAAATTTCCAACACACAATGTCAAATTACCTTGAGCCCTGGGATGTCCCAAAATACATCGCCTAATTTTTCAAACCATTGGATGATCCTTTTGGCACAATGTTTGAGAACTTTAAGCTTTGGGAAGACCCATGGCTCAATGTCAAAATATTACCTGTCCATCGAAGTCCTTAGGCACAAAGTCAAATCACTCCAACAGTCCTAGGAATTTCCTAAACCCAATGTCTAAACATTTCAAGCCATTTGATGATCCTTGGTACATTTTTTGAGCAAGTTGTCCCAAGGCACGATTTCATGATAGTGCACGTCATTGGATCCCTAGGCACAACTTCAAATCACTTTGAGCCCTAGGATGGTCCTTTTGGCTCTGCATATGAGCACTTTAAGCTCTTGGAAATACCATGACACAATGTCACAAGCGTTACATATCTATGGAAGTACGTAGGCACAAAGTCAAATCATGTTGAGTCCTAGGATATTCCCAAAAACAATGTCCACACTATTTCAAGCCATGAGATCAACATAGGCACAATATTCAGGTAACATGAATGTTGGAAAGTCACAAGCCACACTGTCAAAAGATTACAGGTCCGAGGAAGTCCCCTTAGCCCGAAGTCAAATCACTTTGAGCGCTAGGACGTTCCCAAACACTATGTCTAAACTTAAGAAGTTTTATGATGCTAGGCACAATGTACGGGCCGATTGAATGATGTGAAATCCTATGGAACGTGATTGAAACAATACATGTCCTTGGAAGTTCATAAGCAAAAAGTGAAATGATGTTTTTGAGCACAATGTCTAATCTTTTCAAACCATTGCATGATCCATGGCACAATGTCCGGGTACCTCCTTTACCATGCAGGACCCTCTCAAAATTTAAAAAACCCAGGTGGGGCATGCACTCGTTTTCATGCAGGGAACACAATCATTTAATTAAAACATATTATAAAAGGTTGAATGTTTAAATAATGGATTAATGAAAAAGTAAAAATTATTACTTGTAAAGGAGGTGCCATTTTGATATTGGCACCCCATCCCCTCTCTTAAGGAATAATCAAGACAGACCCATAGGGTCTGTTACCTGAAATGATGAGTGTGAGAAATCCGGTGAAGAAAGAGAAGAAGGTGAAGAAGGGAGAGGAGCTGATTTGGACAGAACGATATCTTGGAACAAAGATCCAAACCATTCATCATCTCCAAAGAGGTAACAAGTCAAATCCATGAAAAATCTTTTTGATCAGATGTCGATTGAGTAGGTAAAATTGCAAATAACAGCTAGAAGAATGTACGGTGATGCACATTCTAAAGAAAATGAATTTCAAAAGTCTAAGCTGTTCATCTTGCTCACCGTCTCGAGGGGAGAAAAATGGTTCAAAAATAGACAAAGTCAAATCACCTCGAGTGCTTGGATGTTCCCAATCACATTGTCTTAGCTTTTTAAGAAGTTGGGTGCTCCTTGGCATAATGTGAGGGTAATTTAAATGATCAGAAGTCCCGAGGTTCATTGTCGGAACAATACATGTCCTTGGAAGATGCTAGGCACAAACAAAGTCAATTCACTTCGACTCCTGAGATGTTCCATAACATAGTATCTAGAGAGAGGGAAGGTTAAAGAGTAGTTTACAGTTTTCTAAAGAGAGGTCTAGAGTAGTCCTAAACCATTAGATGGTTAACATTTGTAATAATCTGAACCATCCATTGAGGAGGTCGGTGGGGGAGAGCAAGTATATATAGGTGTAAGCTCCTCACTTATAATCAGCTCTGGTTAGTTCAACTCAGTTATGGTCAATACATTGTGAGGTTTCCTTTTTGAGTTCTATTGAGTTCCTCTCATTGCATTAGTGGGTTAGTGAGTGTAGCCCTAACAAGTGAGAGTTTGGGGGACTGAAGGCTGAACTTAGCCTTGGTGTCTTAAGTACAGTTCAAGACTAAGTGCCACACGGGAGTCTGAAAGTCTAAGCCCATGACACCAGGCAGCTGTGGGAATCAATGAAGTCAACAGGACCAGGAGCAACTCTAGTTGTTATACAAGTTGAATTTGGCATGCTAAAGCTCCTCCCATGCCTGGCAAGGCATTGCCATGCTCGCCCTCGCATTGCTCGCTGGAGCTGGCATTATTGCAACTCTGGTCCCATTTCTTTGCATACTCAAAGAGTTTGCTCCAAAAGATGCTATTCTTGGTGGAAGGCACTCGAGTGCCTAGAAGTGTTCCTTCCATGGGACTTTTAGGACTTGTTGAAGCCGACAGGACTAGGTATAAAGCTAGGCACAACACAAGTGGGCATCTGTGAGAATCGTTGAAGCTGGCAGGACTAGGCACAACACTAATCATGGCAAGAGTCAAATTTGGAACTCTAAAGCTCCTCCCATGCCCGATAAGGCTTTGCCGCACACCCCCTCTTACTGCTCCCCGGAGCGAGGCTTGCTGAGACATGGGTCTCATCTAGTTGCATTCTGAAACACATGCGCACAAGGCACCTTGGTTGGGCACTGCCCGCGGGTCTCTGAGATTGCATCAAGGGTCCATTTTTTTTCACATCCTCAAAAGTATGTGCCCAGGAAGCCTTTGGTGGGCATTGCACACTACGCCGGGAGGTCGTGCCAACCCTATTAGAGGTGGCGAGCACTTGAGCCCTTGGCAATGTTCCTGCTGGGCAGTTGTGGAAATCGATGAAGCTGGAAGGACTAGGCACAATGCTAGCCACGGCACGAGTTGGATTTGGCGCATTAAAGCTCCTCCGATTCCTAGTAGAGCATTGTTGTGCTCACCCTCACACTGCTTCTTGGAGCAAGCATTAGTGCGACTCTGGTCCCATTTCTTTTTGTACTCGAAGAGTTTACTTTCGAGGATGATATTGTTAGTGGAAGGCACTCAGGTCCTTGAAAGTGTTCCTACCAAGGCCCTTCTAGAACTCATTGAAGCTGGCAGAATTAGGGGCAAAGCTAGCCGCGACACAAGTGGGCATCTATGGGAATCGTTGAAGCCAACAGGACTAGGCGCACTGCTAGCCGTGGCACTAATTGAATTTAGCAAGCTAAAGCTCCTCCCCTGGCCGGCAAGGCACTGTCATGCTCACCGTAAAACTGCTCCCCAAAGCAGGTCTTGGTGAGGCACAAGTCCCGTCTAGTTGCTTTCTTGAAGGCATGCACACACGACACCTTGGCTGGCACCGTCCGAGGGTCTGTGAGGTTGCATCAAGGGTCCCTTTTTTTTCGTCCTCAAAAGTATGCAACCAGGAGGCCATTGGGGGCATTGCTCGCTAGGCTAGGAGGTTGTGCCAACCCTAGAGGAGGTGGCAGGCACTCGAGCCCTTGGCAGTGTTCCTGCCAAAGCAGCTATGGGAATTGGGGGAGTTGGTAGGAGAGGGTGCAACACTAGCCAAAGCACGAGTTGGATTTGGCACGCTAAAGCTCCTCCCATGCCCTGCAGAGAACTGCTATGCTCGCCCTCACACTTCTCCCTGGAGTGGGCATTGGTGCAACTCTCGTCCCGTTCTTATGCATATTTGAAGAGTTTGCTCCCGAAGATGCTATTGTTGGTGGAAGGTACTCGGGTCCCTGGCACTATTCATATCAAGGCACTTTTGGGACTCTTTTAGGACTTGTTGAAGCTAGCAAGACTAGGCACAAAGCCAACCATGATATGAGTGGGCATCTATGGGAATCATTGAAGCTAGTAGGACTAGGCGCAATGCTAGCAGTGGCATGAGTTGGATTTGGCACATTAAAGCTCCTCCCATGCCTAGCTACGCACTACCACACTAGCCCTCTCACTGCTCCGTGGAGCAGTTGTTGGTGAGGCACGGGTCCCGTCTAGTCGCATTCTCGAAGACATGAGCACATGGCAACTTGGCTAAGCGCCGCCTACGTGTCTGTGAGTTTACATCAAGGATCCCTTTTTTTTGCATCCTCAAAAGTATGCACACAAGAAGCCTTTGGTGGGCATTGTTCATTGAAGCCTATAGGACTAGGTGCAACACTAGTAGCAGCAAGAGTTGGATTTGGCTTGCTAAAGCTCCTCCCATGCCCAGCAAGGCACTGCCGCACTTTCCCTCACACTACTCCCTGGAGTGGGCATTGGTGGGACTCTAGTCCCATTTCTTTACACACTTGAATAGTTTGCTCCCAAAGATTCTATTGTTGCTGGAATGCACACGAGTGGCCGACAATGTTCCTACCAAGGTACTTTTGGCACTCTGTGAAGCCGGCTGGATTAGGTGCAATGCTAGCCCTGGCATAAGTGGGAATTGGCCTAGAAAAGCTCGTCCCATGCTAGGCAGGGCATTGCTGTGTTCTCCCTCACGCTACTCCCTAGAGCTCGCGTTGGGTGCAACTCTAGTCCCTCCCTTTAGTGCTTACTCAATAGTATGCTCCCACAGACCCTATTGGAAGTCAAAGGCACTCGAGTCCCTTGCTGTGTTCCTATCGTGGCACCTTAGGGACTCAGTGAAGCCAGTGGGGCTAGGCTCAAAGCCAGCCACAACACAAGTCGGATGTGGCAAGGTAACTCTAGTCAGAAGCCTTGCAGGGCATTGCTGGGCTCACCCTTGCATTGCTCCCTGAAGTCAGGCGTTGGGGCATTCGGGTCCCTTGTTTGGGGCAATAATAAGTCTATGAATTTGGCTTTGTGTGCAATGTTGTTTCCTTATGTTTGACACTTGGGGTCGACTTCTTTTCCCTTTCTTCCTTGATGGGGAGACCTGGTTGAGCTTGGGTTTAAGACCTTCGGTATACACTATAATGGCGCATGAGTGGTGTCGGGGTTGTGTGGGCATTGGGGCGACTCAAGTCCTATTGTCTTACATGCTCAAAAAGATTTTCCCACAAACCCTATTGGAGTTGGAATGCACATGAGTGCCCGACAGTGCTCCTACCAAGGTACTTTTGGGTCTCTATGAAGCCAGTAGGACTAGGTGCAATGCTAGCCATAGCACAAGTGGGAATTGGCACAGTCAAGCTCCTCCCATGCCAGGCAGGGCATTGTCATGCTCACCCTCGCTGCTCCTTGGGGTGTGCATTGTGTGCGACTCTAGTCCCTCCCTTTCACGCTTACTCAACAGTATGCTCCCACAAACCCTATTGGAATTTGAAGGCACTCAAGTCCCTTGCGGTGTTCCTACTAAGGCATCTTAAGGACTTTGTGAAGCCAGCAAGGCTAGGCTCAATGCTACCCACGCCACAAGTCGAATGTGGCACAGTAACTCTATTCAGAAGCCTTACGAGGCACTACTAGGCTTGCCCTCGCATTGCTTCCTAGAGTGGGGCATTGGTTCATTTGGGTCCCTTGTTTGAGGCAATAACAAGTCTATGAATTTAGCTTTGCGTGCAACGATGTTTCCTTATGTTTGATGCTTGAGTTCAACTTCTTTTGCCCTTTCCTCCTTGATTGGGAGACGTTGTTGTGCTTGGGTTTTGACCTTTAGTATACACTGTGATGACACATGACTGGCGTCGGGGTTGTGTATGTGGGAGGGATTGCTGTCATTGTGCAGCCGCCCACACATTCTAGTCCTTTTCAATGCGACTTTAAAGCCTAGTGTGTTGGTTCATGTTATGGTGCCTCCGTTTGCTACCCTTATTGTTGGGAATCTGGGTTGTTGTTGTTGCCCACTTTGCCTCTCTCTGTCATCCCTTTGTCAGGGATGCATGATGGCCCTCGATGTTGTGCCCTTGTTTCCTTGTCCATGTGAGCATAATGCATGTCTTGGTGTGAGGGACTTACTCGCGCTGTTGGGTACAATGGATGTAATTGCAGTGGGGTGATCTCATCCCTTGTCCTCTAACAGCTACATTTTATTACTTGCGAAGATGAATGCCCCTCGCTCCTTCTGTTGTCACCTCTATGAGGAGTCGTAAAGGAATCAATTCTATTGTAAGAATGCTACTTGGTTGATCCTGTCAGTAGTCAAATTGTAATAGCCCGAGAGCCCACCCACTGCAACGATATTGTCCGTGCTGGAGTTCCCATACACCCCGGATGGTTTTGTTCTTCCCCTGTAGGGGAAAATGTGTCGTTGCAAGGGAATTCCTCAGCACTATTTTCAACAACCCAGCACCCTTCCCCCTAGCGATGTGGGACTAACTCTCAGTCCCTCACAGTAGCCTAAAAGCCTGCCAGCCTTCTTGGCCTGCCCTCATCAGCCTGAGGCTTCACCTCTCCCCCTTAGGGGCCATGCGTCCTCGCATGTCGCACGCGAGCACCCGTGTGTGGTTAGCCACCCACACCGGGTTAGGGTCTGGCTTTGATACAAATGTAATAGCCCGAGGACCCACCCACTGCAACGATATTGTCTGAGCCAGAGTACCCATACACCCCGCACAGTTTTGTTCTTCCCCCATAGGGAAAAATGCATCGTTGCAAGGGAAGTCCTCAACACTATTATCAACAACCCAGCACCCTTCCCCTTATCAATGTGGGACTAACTCTCAATCCCTCACCCCAGCTTTCTTGGCCCACCCTCATCGGCCTGAGGCTTCACATACTTTAACACCCCGAGGTTTTTTATACACAATATAAAAATAATTTACAAAAATAGTTGGGATCCCTGTTTTAAAAACTTTGATTTTTAAAGTGACCAAAAATAAAAACTTAAATAAAAGCATTTCTTTCAAAGTCCGAGGAGTCATACAACCACAAAACTACGAATTTAACAATGAAATGAAATACCATTTCTATCGAAAATCCGACAGAGTTTCGTCTGTAATTTGTACCGTTGCACATGACCAGTGCAATACAAAACCACCTAATAAACAATGTATAATACATATCATAAGGGAGACTGAGTCTCCACACCCATCCACAACCAAATGTTGTTTTCAATAAAATATACTCCAACAATGGATAAGAAAATATAGTCACTACCAAATACCCAGGGTCCCTCTATACAGCCATCACATCACACATAAATTCACATTCTGACATCCAGGTCACATTACATTTTTAATTAAAGTACAGCCGATACTCAAGACCCAAAGTGAGGTCTTAAGCAAACCTGGTCATCTCTGAATATTGTCTATGCTTCGCTGGAAGCTGTCATCGCTTTTACCTGCTCTGTCAGTACCTAGAAGCCTACCACTTAGAAGCTCGTCACCTAGAAGCTTGTTGGTGCCTCACACACCCACCCTCATCGATCGCCCTCTTAGGATGTCCTCATCAACTACTCACAAGTATAAGACAAAATTTTGAGCTGATTACTCATAAGAAAAGGCTCTCATACTAAACATACCTTACTATCACATCTCTCACCTGCATAAGAAATCAGGCTCATATGCGTAATATAAAATAATATCTATGTCATTGTTATCCTGGAGAACTCAGTCATTCAGCAATACTGTTCACCAGACTAGGGA
Source organism: Warburgia ugandensis (assembly GCA_035236585.1). Classification (NCBI taxonomy): domain Eukaryota; kingdom Viridiplantae; phylum Streptophyta; class Magnoliopsida; order Canellales; family Canellaceae; genus Warburgia; species Warburgia ugandensis. The sequence goes on from CP141134.1 coordinate 46,706,867, forward strand.
GGCAATTAACCTTAGTCATTAGTTCAACTAGTCCCAAATTATCATAGTCCCTATAAACCGTATCTCTATCAGTAAAGGTATCGTGGTCAAGAAAATTCAATTTTTTGGACCATAATTCCAACTTACATACAATTATAGTAAAAGATGAGTCCTTTAGACACTCAGAATACTACACAAGAACTTATGCTCTGCAAGGTCATGATATATAAAAACATCATTCAATGCATAATCCTACTCATCTCAGCAAATTTTGGAAATTCGGCTCATCATATCCAAATGTACTATCAATGTACTAATTTTATCAATTTATATGATCCAGAGCTTGTAGTAATCATAAGAAATTCTAATAATTGTCTTAAAGGCATTTTAGTCACAATCCTCAGCTGGTGATAACCAGACCTCAAATCAATATCTACTAATACTATGCATAATCCAAGACTGATCATAAGTATCATCAATGTACGATAAAGAATATCAATTCTCCACTATGGAGCTATCAATAATCAACAATCCGCACTTAGCAATAAGAATCTATCTCTCTCCTTACAAGGAGGGTTAATGCATCCCATGAAGACCCACTAGGTCTAATAGTCTCTAGTCGAACAACTACCTTAGTTGAAACCCTTCCTACTCAGCCGGGGCCATCCTGTATGGCACTTTAGAAAATGACACTATATCTAATGCCAAATCAATATAAAAATCAATCTCTTGTGGTGTAAAATCCTAAAGCCTCCTTTGGAAGATTGTGAATCTTCACGAACCCATTGTGTGCTCGATTTATAGCAGTTCTTTGTCATCCACAATCACAAAACCAGAATGACTTGATACATCAGATGAGCATATTTTGCCTTCAAGGCAAGGTTAACGCAAATCTCAATGATGCCCCTTCTTACTCAGGAGTGAGATCACTAGTTATCTGATTCATCAAAAGTACCTTTCTTCTCACTACAATCAATTATCCTCTAATGATGGAATTCATCCCAATGGATGATATCATAATCCCTCAAATAGAGGACAATAAAGTCAGTATCTATCCTCTCACTCATCATCATTTTCACCAGTACTCATTAGAGGTACTTATAAGTTTCAATAACTTGCCAATCGATGCCATAACCTCCAACCCAAGGATCTTTAAATATGTGTAAAGGCACATTTATCAGGGTGCCGACACTCAACTACAAGGGTGGTTGCATTTTAAATCAAGGAGGATCTTGGCATGTTTATCAACAATCAAGTAGGTGCCCTCCTTAACTTGGGTTGAGGTTGATACTTGCTTCAAGTAATGATAATGACAGTAACAGATCATCATTACTAATGTGAGGCCATCTTTGCCTTATCTCCAATGTTAGTCAGTCTGACTCATTGTCCACCATGGCAATCTTTAAAGGAATCTCATAGCCATCCACAATCAACCATTTAAAGGGTCTCCACAGTGATGACGGCTACTAATGCCATTACCACTGCTGCGGTGGTCCACTAACTCTAGTACATAGTTGTCCAAGTGCCTATCCTCAATACTAGTACACAGTATGTCTCTCTTCTGCATCCCAACACCGTCTAATCAAATGTAGCTGGCTCAATGGCCTCTGTAGTCATATCAATGAAAAGTCTCTTGCCCTTATTAGGGTGACTCAAACTACCCATGTCTGAGTTTCTGGAGTCAATCTTGATATGAAAATATCCCTCTTACATAGAGGTTATGTCTACAACCTTGCACCCGGTGGAGAATGTGACACAATCATCTGATTCCTCAATACAGTTGTCAACGTATAGCAATCTATCCATGGTCTTCTTCTTCATGATGAAGAAGTTAGGGCAAGTCTCTTCTAATGAGCATACTGGTTCAATACTATTAAATTATTTAATTTCTCTACTCTGCAGCAACAACACTCATAATATCATCAATTCAAGGCAAAGGTATATATATTATCACATGCCTTTCTAAGAGCCTTCTTGATAAAGATCTCAATAATGGAGGAACACATCTTCTCGACTAATCATCCTTAAAATCCTTGTAATTACATTTTCCGTGTCCTCACTTTCGCTATTTTACTTTCTTGAACTAATGAATTATTTGATGGTCATATAGCCAAATCATTTACAATTAGATCAATTTCACACCTTCCTCTGTATCAGTGTTGAATATAATCAATCACAATTGATTTCATCTTGCCTCATTCACTTTATTTGTTCTTTCTAGTTGACTCATTACAAAATAATGTCTATTCAAGAATTATTCACATAAATAAGTCATTATGCCCTCCAAGTAATATGCCCTTCAAATCATAATTAAAGCTCTAAGAACAATTCATAGGTATTAACTCCCCATTGATGTTTTAAAAAAAATTAATTTTTTTCCTCACCTTATTCTCACAAGAATATTCATTCTCCATATTTACATCAATAAGAATCTCTCCCTACCTATTCACATCATTTACACTACTATAATCATAAGGTGGTTCCCATATCCTCAAAGTTCTATAATCTCCAATCATAATTGAAATCCTCATAAAGGTTTATAAGCATTTAGCCTTTTTTGATTACTGGCTATCAATATCTCTATATACACTAACTCATCAGTTTTCGTCTCAAATTCAGATATTTCACACATAGAAATACTAGAATCTTACTTCATCAAACTCTCAATAATTTTTACCATATTATAATTTACTCTCACTTAAATTTTCTTCAAGTTTAAATTAATACCATACTTCTTTCAACGTTCTCGCATTCTCATTAGTTGTAATCATTTTTGATCCTCCATCCTTCTTATCATACTATTGTGATTACTATAATTGTCAGGCTTTTTGTAAAAGTTTAAATGCACAATCAAGTTAGAAATTTGGCCATCAAAAGCAATCCAAATGAGTATATATTCTATCAAATATTAAAGTTCTCATTAAGAGAAACTACCTTAAAAATTTTATTCTAATTCATGATTCTAAGAATCATGTACTTCCCTTAAAAGTGTACTTCCTTGTGCTCACACAAGGACTTAAGGTTCCAATTCCTCTAACAAGTCTGCCAATCTGCATGGCATTATCCATTTCACAATCATCAATATCGCTCACACGAGTTTTCTCTGTAACTCATATTTAGGAAACCGCCTCACCTCATTGACTGTATGTGACCATTGAATCTATTAGAGTGGCTGTGATGGAGTAGACCTGGCCTCTGATACCAACTTTAACACCCCAGGGTTTTTTATACACAATATAAAAATAATTTACAAAAATAGTCAGGATCCCTATTTTAAAAACATAGATTTTTAAAGTGACCAAAAATAAAACTTAAATAAAAGAATTTCTTTCAAAGTCTGAGGAGTCATATAACCTCAAAACTACTGATTTAATAATGAAATGAAATACCATTTCTACCAAAAATCCGACAAAGTTTCCTCCGTAATTTGGACCGTTGTACATGACCAGTGCAATACAAAATCACCTGATAAACAATGTATAATACATATCATAAGGGAGACTTAGTCTCCACACCCATCCACAACCAAATGTTGTTTTTAATAAAATATACTCCAATAATGGATAAGAAAATATAGTCACTACCAAATACCTAGGGTCCCTCCATACAGCCATCACATCCAACATAAATTCACATTCTGACATCTAGGTCACATTACATTTTTAATTAAAGTCTAGCTCATACTCAAAACCCAAAGTGAGGTCTTGAGCAAACCTGGTCATCTCTGAACATCGTCCGTGCTTCGTTGGAAGTTACCATCAACTTTACCTGCTCTGTTAGCACATCAACCTGTTGTCGCTCTCTGTACCTGAGGCATTGTAAAGAAAGCAATGCCTCAGCAAGCTATGCTTGTGTAGGTGATTCATATTCAATTTACCAAAAATGATATAAAATCACATGTCACAAGAAGTCAAAAAAACATAGAAGTTTCCGTAAGAAGAACATATACGCATGAAACAGCATAATCAACAAGGGACAGTACATGAAGTCCCTGATATAAGCAAAGCGATATCAACCTGAGCATCAAGACATACGTAACATGAGAAAATACGTAAGTCCATGTATGTCACATCAATGAAGATCAGTACCCATAGAACATCATGAATGTATGTTAGATCCAATAAAACATCGGATACAGTCCAGCCCTATGAGTGTCTCGAGCACACTCACAGCAACGTGGGGCTAACTCTCAATACTTTTTGCTTTCATCCTTTCACCCTTATGGGCACTCATGGAACGACGCATTCCAATCCCTCTTTCACCCTTACGGGCATTCAGGCACTCACGAAAAGACACATTTCATGCCCGCTTTCACCCTTTCACCCACTAGGGGCACTCAGGTACTCACGACAATGTGGGGCCAATTATGAGTACTTTCCACTTTCACCCTTTCACTCACAATAGGGCACTCTGGCACTCACAGAAAGACGAGGTTCAATTCCACTTTCACCCTTTGGTCTCAATCAAGATTTGTGATAGTGTAATCCATAATGTCTCCAACATGGATACTTATGAAATCAAAAGTCACGATAACAATTCTGAAGAACTATACACATGCAACAAAACACAATAATACATAAGACATATGCCTCAAGAATCGTAGATAAGTCACAATCAATGAAATTAAGAGGAAAATCTCAAATGTAAATCACCTACCTTGTGTGGCGAGTTCATCCATTGTCCACTAGTTGATCGATCTCGCATGCCTCAATCTATACAAGATATAAAAATTCTTTTCTTAATACCTTCACTTACATATAGTTATGACTTAACTATCTGGTCTTATGTCCTTATATCAAGGGTTGGATTTATGTGAGCCTCTAAATTTAGTGTTTTCCACAAGATGACAATAACTGATCAACTATTTATAAATGATCCATATATTAAGATTGGCTAATTATGGTCTAATCCACATTTGTCAGGTAATCCAATGGTCCACATTTACTAAGAGTGGTCAGATCCACCCTTTTCAAGTGATCTAACTATACATATCTACTAAGAGTGGTCAGATCTACCTTTTCAGGCAATCTGATGGTTAAAAACTACTCTAATTGGTCATATCCAGCTAATTTAAGAATGCACAGTGGTTGGATGGACCACTGCTAGTTTTGAATTGACGATTAGAACTCATTTGTGGCGTCCGATCGTTGATCCAACATCAACTAGTCACTATTTGAATAGTGACTGATCAAACAGCTGAGGTTTCTTGATAGTTTTCATCCAAATTACAATAATATAATCACCTCCCAGCTAAGTTAGGGCCATAGGAGTCATCTGTAGTGTCTGATTATCCATTAGATGTTTAAAAGTTACTGTGTAAACAGTAACATATCAGACAGTCTAGATCATCTAATCTATTTTCTAGCACAGATCACGAATTCCATCAAATATATCTTATCTCAGGCATCAATCTACCCATTACTAAGCATGTATTAACAATTTAATGGTTGGATCATCTTTAAATTTAGATCTAAGATCAAAACTCACGAATTTATCAAAATTTCAACAAATCAAGATCAAGGTTTTGTAGATCTTACCTAAAGAATCTATAACCATGCTTTTTCCCTTCCTAGGCATGCTAAATTGGCTTTGATCTTCTATGAAACAATCCATCCCTAACCACGTGCACTGTTCATGGCTCAATCCGCATTCATTTCTTCTCCGAACGTAGCAAATCCAAAGGGGGTTTTCTCGCAACTTCATGCTAAAGAGAATGAATGGCTTAGAGCATCAATCCAGAACACCATTTTCTCCGACGACCTCTACAACTCCAGAAAAATAGAAACCCTACGTTTCTACTCCTCCTCCGTCATGGCTGGGATCTATTCTCCGGCACACAATCTCTCCTCTTCTCCTTTCATTTCTTTTCTCCTCTCTTCTCCTTTCTCTTCCCTCTCCTTCTCCTTCTCCTTCTTCTTATTCCCATCGGGTTCCCCCTTTTCATCGAGTTTGGGAAACAGACCTACGTCTGTTTCTCAATTACGTTTAAGTGAGGGGGTGCAGTTATCAAACCAGCCCCTCTTTTAGTTAGTTTAATTGATTTTTCCTTTATTGATTTTAAAAATAGAGGATGTTACGCATATGCTTGTCTCAAATATTAAGCCATGCATGTGTAAGTATGAACAAATTCAAACTGTGAAATTCCAAATGGCTCATTAAATCTGTTATAGTTTGTTTGATGGTACCTACTACTCGAATAACCATAGTAATTCTAGAGCTAATACGTGCAACAAACCCTGACTTCTAGAAGGGATGCATTTATTAGATAAAAGGTCAATGCAGGCTTTGCCCCTTGCTCCGATGATTCGTGATAACTCGACGAATCGTATAGCCTTCGTGTCGGCTACGCATCATTCAAATTTCTGCCCTATCGGGCTCTTTGAGTCTAGTAATTGGAATGAGTACAACCCTATAAGAGGCGACAGGCACTCTAGCACTTTGTTGTGTTCCTTCCAAGGCCCCTGTGGGACTCTGTGAAGCCAGCAGGAATAGGCGCAATGCCAGCTGTGGCATAAGAGGCGATTGGCATGGTAAAGCTTGATAAGAGGCTTGGCAAGGCACTGCTGCATTCACCCTCTCATAGCTCCCCAGTGTGGGTGTTGGCGAGACACGAGTCCCGTCTAGTTGCATTCTTACAGGCTTGCGCAAGTGGGTCTGTGAGGTTTGCATCAAGGGTGCTTTTTTTTTTTGCGTCCCCAAAAGTATGCACCTAGGACCCCTTTGGTGGGTACCACTGGCTAAGCAGGGTGGTTGTGCCAACCCTATAGGAGGTGGCGGGCACTCAACCCCAATTGCCAACTCATCTGTGAGAATCGGTGAAGCTGGTAGGACTAGGCGCAATGCTAACTGCAACATGAGTTGGATTTGGCTCGCTAATGCTCCTCCCATGCTTGGCAGGGCACTGCCATACTTGCCCTCTCACTGCTCCCTGGAGCAAGCGCTGGTGCGACTCCCGTCCCGTTTCTTTGCATACTCGAAGAGTTTGCTCTGAAGATGCTATTGTTGGTGGAAAGCCCTCAATCCCTAATAGTGTTCCTACCAAGGCACTTTTGGACAGCCTTACCTTGCATTTGCAAGAGGCTATTTCCACACCTTGAACCCGTGACATCAAGGTCACATGATGACAACTTTTACTGCTGCGCCATCCAACACCTCCAAAGGTTAATTAAGTCCACAAGAAACATCAAAGCCTTCTAGTATAGTGGCATGCGGAGGAATCTCTTACTTGGGTGACTAGGATTTTAGGTTATTTGGGCAACCAGGATTCAAGGCTGTGAGCGGTGTTTGTACGTGAAAAACTTTAGAAAAGAACTTAGGTCCATCAGAAAATCTACTACTTCTCTTTGCAAAACCCTAAACGAGTGAAGGTGGATGGATCATCAAAGATTAAGGACAAAGCAATTAAGATTAGGCAGACTCTTTTCTTTTTGTCCTTTTAGAATTTATGAGGCAAACTTGTGGTTGACTATTTGATTGAACAGCTATGATCACATCATCAGGAGCTAAGGGTCCAAAAATGGTTATTAGAAAAGAGCTTTCCTACTTAACAACCCACCATATTTTTGGAGCAAAAACCTAGAATACAAACTGTACTTGAGTTTCTTCCTTTTGCCATACATTTCTCCCCTTGAAGCTGAATCAATGCATGAACAAAAAGAAAAGGATCATTTATTTGACCAAAACCAAAGTCATATCACAATCAAATTGTGCTACGAGTTTCACTTTCTAGATGGCGGGCTAATGTGTTGATGACCAAACTAAGGGTTCAAGACATGTCCTAAAGGCAACAAATGGGGCCAAGGTTTGGGTGATCAACCCTTCAAGGCTTCAACTTTGCTGCCTGATTCATCTGACATTACCCTGCACTGTTATTTCTTGGTTTGGTTGGCAATAAGAGTTTACTTTTTCAATGGAAGGAAAATGAACAATGAGAAGTGCTCTGCGATATATATATTTGCGACGGCAAATTTGGTACAAGTAACTTAAAATGTCATATAAAGACTTGTCAACGGAGTTCTTCTCATGATATAAGCCAGTTGCTTTTATCTCAAAGTCAGGGGAGTATATCACTAAGTTCAGATAACAAGTTTGATCCTGAAGTTTTTTGTGAGTTAGTAACAGTTGCAATTGTTATGCATGATTTGCCTTTTCAATTTATTGAGTATGATGGAATTAGAGCTCTACTAAAATATTTGGGCGAAGATTTGCATTTGATTAGTAGAAATACAATAAAAGTAGATCTTCTGAGTTTGTATAAAAGAGAAAAAGGAAAGATAAAAGAGATGCTAGAGTTAGCACCTGGTAGGATAAGTTTGCATCTTATTTGTGGACTTCTTGTATTACTAATGGTTATATAAGTCTCACAACACATTTCTTAAATAGTGAGTGCATCTTACACAAAAGGATATTAAATTTTTGTTTCCTACCACCTCCACATAATGGAATATCATTAGCAAAACAGGTATACTCATTATTGGTAGAATGGGGGATTGAGAAAAAGACTTTTTTAATCACTTTAGACAATGTTTCTACTAATGATTCTTCTGTTGAGCTGTTAAGGCATCAATTAAACATAAAAAACACTCTTATTTGTGGTGGAGAGTTCCTTCATTTTCGTTATTGTTATCATGTTTTGAATTTGATTGTGCTATTCAGAAAATTCAAGAGAGTATCAAGTGTGTCAAAGCATCACAAAGTAGAAAACAAAAAATTTTAGAGTGTGCGAATCACATGTCAATTGAGACAAAAAAGGGCTTAATATAAGATTGTCCTACAAGATGGATCAACCTATGTAATGCTTGAAAGTGCTCTTTGTTACCAACGTGCATTTTGTCACTTAGAACTAAGTGACTCAAACTATAAGCATTGTTCTTCTATCTATGAATGAGAAAAGGCTACAAAAATTTTGAAGTTTTTGGTAGTTTTTTATGATGCTACCTACATGTTTTCTGGATCCAAGTATCCCATGGAAAATCTCTACTTTTGTGCAACATTTGTAATTTATTTGAGTTTAACACAATACATGAGAAGTGATGATGTCTATATGAAGGGTATGTGTACCCAAATGTTTGCCAAGTTTTCAAAGTACTAGTTTGAATTCAGCACCATTTTGGCAATTGCATGTATGTTGGATCCTTGATATAAGCTCTCCTTTGTGGAATTCTCATACAAGAAATGGTTTGGTAATGGTTGCTTGGGGTTTGCTCAAAGCAATATAAATTTGCTGTAAAGTCAGATATAGTGCAAGCATTGATTTGTGTAAGAGATTGGCTATATGGATTGAAAGGTAATAATTTATTATTCTATATTTAAACTATATTTTATGTGGGCTTAGTAATGACTAATGCATGTTTATTCTATATGATTGTAAACTCTACCATTACAATTGCCATGGATGAGCTTGTTGAGGACATTGTAAGCATAAGTAATAGTGCAGGCCACCTCAACCAACTGAAGACTCTGGAACAATTCATTGTGATTAGTTTGTATAATTTTCATAACTCATATTAATTAGTTGTGTTTGATATATTGATGGAAATAGATTTCTCTCATGTGCCATTTGATCCCTAGTTATTTAATACTATTACAATTATTTGATTCATTTGAATCTCTATTAGATCTCATGTGAGCGGTGAAAGTACTATGTTGCTTCTAAATAAAATATTACAGGAACTTTACTGGTAATTTGGTATGTATCAAGGTTCACCAATACTAGTTGGTAATGCTTTCTGTGTTTGTTTGTGTAATTGTCACGTGGAGCATGAAAGGAGTTAGGGAAATGAATTCCATCCTGACAATTCATGTGGGGGTTGAAAATTTTAGTTCATAACTAAATAACCCATGCCATCTAGTCTTCTTTTGTTCTTTCCATTCATTAAAAAGTGTAATGTTGGGTCCTGAACAACATTTGCAACAATTCCATTCATTGGTCATGCTAGCCTCTTTAGCTGGCTCTTCACCCTACACAAGAAGGCATGAATATGAAGTCCTTGAATGAGGATATCTTACCACCCAAGTTAAGCATAGTGTCATGCCATGTGCTATTGTGCTGAACTCAAATACTGAAACAAGTAGATGCAATTTCTAATTTTCTGCTACAGAACCTCATTGCTACATCTAAGGAGGAGCGAACAACATTGAGAGCTCTAATAACCTAATCGATGAAGCATTTGCATCAAGGCATCATCCCTTTCAGAAGATCAAAAGTATTCATTTGGGGCGAACTTTTCAGGTGATCAGAGATTTAGTTCAGAATCAAAAGATTATAGTCGTGCTCCTATATGTTATATAGGATGGTTAATAAGCAAGCGTCCTATATAATTAAAGGTTTTATAGTCTTATATTTTTATAGGTTCCTATAGGCTATAGGACGGGAGCGTCATGCACCGAGGCTGCCCCCCCTCTATATTTTTATAGGTTCCTATAAGCTATAGGATGGTTAATACAAAACCGTCCTATATTTTTATACATTCTACAAGACAGTTGATAAATAGGTATCTTATATTTGTATGTTATATAGGATAGTTATTAAATAACCATCCTATATTTTAAGGTTCTATAGGACAGTTGTCAAGTAACGCGTGTTAACGAATCATGTCATTTCGTGTCATGTCGTGTTGTGTAATCCAAACACAACTCAATCACTTAATCGTGTTACATGGGTCGTGTTGTGTCAATTTTTTAAGAACAATGTTTGAGTCATAGGTTTTTGACACAACTATTAATCATGTCGTGTTCGTGTCGACCCATAACTATAATCATGTCATGTTCGTGTCGACACAAACATGACCCACCAACCTGAATTGCTAGGCTTACCCACGTATGTAGGGTCCAGAGAAGGGGCATACCATAAAGAGCCTAAAACATGCAACCTTACCTTGTATTTTTGCAAGAGGCTGTTTCCATGCCTCAAACCTGTGACCTCAAAGACAAATGACGACAACTCTACCATTGCGCCAAGGCTTCACTTATAGACACAACAATAACATAAAAATAATATTTTATGGTGTTTTCTAAAAAAAATTGGAAAGTAAATAAACTTAAGATATGCTTTTTGTTTGATATATGAAAACTATTTTCTAATGAGAAATGGCTTATTTTAGGTAGTGAATGTTGCCTTTGATGTCATTAACCATTAGGAGCATATCATGCAATTTCTAACTCCTTAAGGTGGATTCTATGGGGATAATTCTTTTTATAATTAAGTTGAATTTGTATTTTCATATAGTAGGACTTAACCAATTTAAGACTAGCAAGAATTTTTTGGACTTAAGGGGAAAGCTAGCACACGTGCACAATGTCTAAAACTCGAATTTGTTGGATTTAGTCAATATGCATGTATAACTAGCAAAAAGTTGTATTTTATATAGTAAATCTACCAATCCAAGCAACTATTAAAGATTTATAGTTTTTGAAGATTGATTATGACTAAATGTTAGATACATATGTAATTTTATTAAACATTGCGGTGTGGATATTAGGCACCTAGTGAGATTATATACAACTTAATCATGCAATGAGATTAAGTGGCTTATCCAAGTTAAGTGCATCTTGGTGCATGTTACCACACATAGTTCTAGATAAGACACTTTGTCGAGATGTTAGCTATTTGATAGTTTATTAGAGATAAGTAGTGTGTTATGTTTGTTTTCGATGAGCAAATTGTGTTTTGTATTGGTATACATTAGTATCCTATGCATGTATTTAAGATATTATGTAATGAAGCTTTTTTCTTTTATTGAAGAATAAAGATAAATCATACAATTACATAGAATGTTTTTATTATATATCCTTCTCACATTCCTATCTACCTTTTAGCACTCCAAAATTTAGGTGGTACAAAAGAAATTTTTACATGTTTCCCATGTGCTATTCTTTGCACAATCGAACCAAGATCTCAAAAACAAGTGCATTTCTATTTGGTAGTATATATTATCAATCTTTATTGTTGCTTCACTCCTACTCCTCTGCTTGCTAAAATTGCATTTTATATATTATGTCTTTGTTTGACTAATTTTGAATCTTTTCAGCTTTATAACATCTCTCTACAGCTCTAGCTTTGTGTTTATGGGTTCATTGTCTTATGAATTAAAAGTATGTTATCTACAAATAGCATGCATTATGATCCTCTAAATATATTGAGAGTAATATTGCTCTCAAAGGAATGACTTTAAAAAATAATGGATCTCTCTCTTTCAAAGTTACAATTAATGTTGTCAATACTATATTGGATGTTCTATCAATGACATACACCATATTGGGTGATATTTTAATTTTTTGAATTAAAAATATAAAAATAAATTCTAAAAAATAAGAAAAATTACTAAGCCACAAACTTTTTAAATCTAACAACTATAAGCTCACATGCCATCAATTCACACATCCGTATTTTAATTTTTTGAATTAAAAATATAAAAATATATTCTAAAAAATAAGAAAAATTACTAAACTACAAACTTTTTATATCTAACAACTATAAGCTCACATGCCATCAATTCATACACATCCTATGCTAATTTGTCTTCTATAGCATCATGTCATTGTCTAGCTATGCATATTTACTACAAAAAGAAGAAAACAATGACAACCCATCTTAAGCAAGAACAACTTAAATAAATAGATATACCAACCTTCTTAAGTTATTGATGAAGAACAATTGAAAAATAGTCAATAGAGAGAAAACCTAGAAGATCTCATCTTTGTTTTCTAGTGTAACTCTTCCTCCTATTCTATGTAGAATAATAAAAAAGTTGAAAACCCAATGAGCTAGTAGAAAGTAGCAAAAAAAGAACAAAATAAACAAAGATACCAAGTTGCCAACCTTCACAAGCCATTGAAAAAAATCTCATGGAAAAGAGAGAAAACCCATGAAAAAAAAAAGCAAAATTCATCTTGGTCTCACAACTACTTCTAAAGAGAGGAAACAAACCCTTGTGAAAAAGAAAAAGAAAACCCCCAAATCATTTTCTTTTTCCTCTACTTTCCCCTCCTATTTTGATTAGGATGCTTTTGACATTTACCCCTTCTATACATGGCTTAAACTCAGCTTTTAAAACAAGAAAAATTGACTTTGTATAGGAATTTAAAAAAATAAAAATTTAACCACAACTTGTTAGATGAAATGCACTTTTCAGGCAACATGAGAATACTAAACAATATTCATGTATTTGACTGGCCTTTGGAAGAATTCGATTGGAATGGTATTTGGGCTTATATTGCACCATTTTTTTGGACAAGACAATTGTAGCTGCTATGGTACATAATTGACAACATTGGATACAAAACTTCATATTTTACAGTCTTGAAAAATGGAAAGAGTTTAGCAAGAACATGTGAAGATTATAAGTTGTGAGCTTATATTATTTGGTTGATGATTATTGTTGCTATACTTCTCATTAAATCTTCAAAACAAGCTTCTTTTATAGTCTTCAATCCAAAGTAGGCATTGAATTTGCCTTTCTACTTATTGAGTTGAAATACTTCAAACAATAAAAGTAGAAAATAGTTGGCACTTGAGGTTGACGTTTCTACCAACTGGAGTAGAAAATTAGCAGCTTGAAATGCAATTTTTAAAGGATCTCTTTGGATGAACATATGGCTTTGTCTTGTGAGTTAATTGGTCTAAAACCTAGAAGTTCAAACCCATTTTGGCTTGTCGCAAGCAACTAGTTAGAGGCATTCCTTCAATTAACAGCTCTACCCATCATTAATCTCTTCTCTTTGGCTAGTTGATTATGGTATAAATTGGTTGGGTTCATGCCGACATGAAGTTCTTTAAGTACATGGCTCTTATTAGTCTGTCGATCAATTTAGTTCACCTAGTAAAGTTGCAAGAATAGTTTGAGTATCTCTCAACACTTTGAGCAAACAATTGGTTAAATTGTTTCCAAACTTGATCCTTGATTAATTTGATTTCTTCTTTGTTTTAGGTAGTGTTAGTTGGCTGGAAGATTGTTCATCATCTAACTTTCATTGTACTTGCGTGGGAGCTTTTTGTATCGAGTTGGTTGTCCTTGAACTTAATCAATTCTCCTTTGTTACTTGATTATCAACTAGTTGGTATTAGAGATGGACTAGTTGAAAATCTTTATGAGCAAGGACATTCTTTAGCTTCTTTAGATCGAGATGAATTCCTTTACAACTATTTTAACCAATGTTTTTAAGTTATGAGAGATTATCTTTACAAATATAAATATGGTTAGATCATGAAGATCAAGGTTTTGTTATCAATTAAATAAATAAGAGCTTGGGTTAACAAACTTTTGTTGATAATCCATATTAAAAAGTTTTGTTTCTTATGTCATAAATTTAGCTAAGAGATGCTTAAGAAATTTTAAGACAATTCCTTCCAAAGAGGTACATTTATATCTTATAAGTTTCATAATATTGAATATAATTAAGAGATTAGTAACTAAAATTGACTTAGCTGTTGTTAATAAATCATAATAATTTTTTACTTTGTACAGATTGGTTATTTGTCAGTTGTGGCAAAATTTTCATACTAAGACCATCTTTTATGATTTAAATTTGTTATATTTGAGGAGCTTAATCATATTTTGGTAGATATAACAATCTATAAGATTAAATAAAAGATCATTTTGTTACACTTTAGTCCTTAAACTTTTATTTTTACAAATTTATCTCTCAATTATTGAAATTTTTTTCTTCTATCCAACATCTATCTATGGGAATAAGCGGACATCAACAACCTTTGAAGGGCCACACAAAGTATATTATAATATTTTTAAAATAATTTTTATAAGATATTGTCTAGGTATTACATAAAGAAAAATAGCTTAGGGATTAAAGTGTTGTCTGCAAATAGTTTTGTATCTCATCAGAGAAGGTGACCAAAGGTTTTTACTGGCAAGATTTAAAATCTCAAGTGAAACTCCTTTTTGGATTTTTAAAAAAAGTTTTTAGTTATGGAATCTTGAAGTCCTGATCTACAAACCCATAAAGTTGGGTGATTTCCAATAAAAAAAAATTTAAATCTTGTAGGGGAAGATGACAGAAGTTTTTTGCCACCCAGATTAAAGATCTTCATGTGATGCCCTTCTCTTTGGAGATTTAAAAAATATATATTAAATTTAGAATCTAGAGATCCCCATCTACAAACTTATTATTTGCACAATTTTCAGCAAAAAATGCATTTGAAGCTTTGATTATGATTGACGAATATGAAAACTTCGATTATATGATTTTTCTTTGATTTTTTAGAAAACAAATTTTACATCTAGGTTCTAATTGATCTGATTTATGAAACCCTTATATTTGGGAAAGATTTTATGAGAAATGTATTGAAATTCTTATAGAAAAATGATTGTCAAAATTTAGCCCAATCATATTTTTGGGCGAGATACAAAACTATATGGCAACAACAGTTTAGTCCCTAAACTATTATTTATTTCACTTTAGTCATTGAACAAAATCCTATATTAATTTATTTTAAAACATTATAATATACATTGTGGGGCCAACTTTAGATGGATGTGGACAAAAGGATTTATGGAGAAAGTTTTTTCTAATAATTAGGGACAAATTTGTAAAAATAGAAGTTTAGAAACTAAATTGTAACAAAATGATAATTGAGAGTAGTAAATTATACTTTTTCCTTAAATAAAGTTAGAGTTCTTTATAGTCAAGCCATGTTTATGTTCACATTTTTTCTCATCAATTAGGGAGCTCCAATTTATTGAAAAAACCATATGGAATTTCAAAGCTTCACCTCAAGTCCTTGTTTTTATATGGATTGTGGTTCACAAACAAATTCCTTTCCTATGAGAATTTGGTGAGAAGAAGGGGGTCTACCTAGAATTACTAGCTTCTTTGTGGTTGTCCCTTTGTTCTTACTTCACATATTCTGATTCACTGCACTTTTGCTTTCAAAATATGATCTCATTTTCTTTGCTGTTCCCGATTCAACGCGTCTACCTTGCTTCATGGAAGAGTTGCTCTACCAGTGGACCAATATAATTGGGTCAAAGACTAAGAGACTGACATGGAAGGTGTGCTTTCCTTTGATTATTTGGCATCTCCGGAAGGAAGAAACTAGAGAGTTTTCTCCGAAGTGAGTGCTCTAGTGCACACTATTTGCTATAGAATTAAGTCTTAAGACATGCATTGGCTTCATGCTCAAGACGGTTCATGAAGTCCTGATACGTATCTCTTTATTTCAGAATGGTTAAATCTACTCCTAAATGGACTCCTCTTATGGGTTGTTCAAAATCAATTTTGATGGGCAACCTTAAGTACTTCAGGACGGCAGGCTTTGTGGGTTTGGTGAGAGATGAGGATGGGAATAAACTGTTTGATATGGAAGGAAACTTGGAATCTTAAGGACTCAACGGAAGCTGAAGTGCTTGCTGCTTATTTTTCCTTACCAAGCCAGGAGGTAGAAACAATGGACTTCTTTGCCAATGGAAAGTGATTCTTTCAATGTGATGAAATGGCTAGCTGGAACTAAAGATCCTCTATGGAGATTCCAACACTGGATTGATGAAATAGTGAAATTGACTGGGATAAACAAATTGTATTCAGACATGTTTTAAGATTTGCAAACTCGGCTGTAGATAAACTGGCACACAAAGGAACAATCATAAATGGTAATTTGAATACTCATATTCAGATATTTTGAATCGATCTCCTAGAATCTAGAATGCTGTGTTCTTGGTTTTTTTGGTGAGATGCGATGTTGGCGTGTTTCACGTTTGACTGATTTTTCTAGTCAGGTGAATATGCATGGCCAAAGGGGAGCCTTGGCACAATGGTAGAGTAGTCTTCGTGTGACCTTGAGGTCACAGGTTCAAAGCATGAAAATAGTCTCTTGCAAAATGAAAGGTAAAGCTTCATACTCTTACCTCTTGTGGTCCACCCCTTCCCCCACTCCACATATGTGGGAGCTTCGTGCACCAGGGCTGCCCTGGGCTACCCTTTTAGGTGAGTCTGCATGGCTGGTGTGCTGTTCTCTGACATGGTTATTATAAGTTTCATTTCTTTCCTGTGATGTATTGCTTACGATTTTTCTTTGATATTTTGTTATTCCCGTTGTGATCATCTTGATAGCTTTCTCTATCTTTATGATAATCATCAATATATTTGCATATTCAAAAGAAAGAAAAACAGGTCTACCATGAAGATGGTTTAGATTATCTGAAATAGTTGCGTCCACAGTAAATATGCCAATAATATCTCTTACATGGATTCCACTGTAAATATGCCAGTAATATCTCTTAAATGGATTCCATCGTAAATTAGCTAACTTCTCTCCATGTAGCATCAATTGTCAACTTGTCCAGTTTTTCTGTAGGAGTGGTCGTCCACTTCATCTCATGTGTTGCTAGATTCAAAGTGAATGTGTCTGTGTAGAGCCTTACGCAGTAGTAGAGTTGTCCCAGTGTGACCTTCAGATTATGGATTCAAGGCGTAAAAATAGCCCCTTGCAATATAGACCCTTTGTAGTTTGTACCTTCCATGGACCTACATACATGAGAGCTTTGTGCACCAAATTGAATATATGATGCTGTAGTGACCACATGCATGTAAAAGACATAAGCTTCTTGTTTTTACTTAGTCTATTTATTGCATTAGATAATAATTTTAGAAAATCTAGATTGAAAACTGCAGCCCCTCTATTATTATTCAGTGTTTTCCAAGAGAAAATGCCTTTAGAGTAGTACACTCGGATTGCTCTAGAAAGAAGTACACTTTTTAAGGTTTACATGTGCCATGTTAGTATAATGATCTAATCTGTTAATCTAGTGGACAATGACAAGCTCATCCTATATTTGGCATCGCACGAGAGCTAATTAGTTCAGCTATTAATAGTCTGCAAGTTTATTGGCCTAGATCTATATAAAATACATCAATGTGCGCCCAAAATCCACTTCTTCCTTAATAGTAAAAGTACCTTGTTTGCTAGTTAATACTTTTTCTTTAATAAAATGAGGCTAGTGGGCTTGTATAAATTGGCTTCCAATCAGGATTGATTTGTAACATCTATCCAGTAGGCCTTAGAGTTCATATGTTTGAAGTGTGAAAACATCTTCTTGTAAAAACACAAAGTAAGATTGTGTACTATAGACCCTTTTAGTCCGCCCTTTTCCCAGACTTTACACATATGCAAGCTTTGTGCACAGGCTGCTTTTATATATATATATATATATATATATATATTTATTATATATATCAAATAGCAACACCTTAAATCTCCAATAGCTCAATATTATCTCCATTGAGCAATCCTAATATCCTACCAAACAAGTTTTTGGTTCTTGTGAGTATCAATGGTCAATCATTGCGTACGCACCGTTAATGCACGACAACTAGATATGACTAGAAATGGACTATCCAATGGTACGCTTTGAAATAGTTTAAAATCTAACTTGCATCTCACTAGATGGACGATCTGGATCAATCCTAACTGGGCCCAACGATGTAATGTAGGCTAATACATGTCTCCTGCATCGTTGGTCAGTATGGTGATGCACCTTTTTGCACGTTCAATTTGTTTAGATCAGCTCCTAGTTAAGCGAAGAGTGCCCTAACCAAAGCAAGGGACTGCGAATATCACCCCAATGAGGCAGGTTGGTAAACAGTGCCCGAGGAGTCACGGGCGCAGCTTATCTCGTTGGTCTACCTCACATACCCTATTGTCTAAAGGAAAGCGCTGCACTGGTAAATGCACGACCTTATGTGGATCCCACACTCATGTACCCGTTCGAGCATTTGCAGACATCCCATGGTGTGGTGTGGGGATCAGGTTTATGGCAGGATTGTAAGGAAAGACGAAGATTCCATCTCCATCGTCCAAAAGCCGTTAGCATTTGGGTCTACCCCAAAATCGGAATTTTTGGCTAAAGCTTTTGGAATCATGGATAATGAACAATATCAAACCAAAGCATTGGCCCCACATTCCACAAAGTGCTATTTTTTCGGCTTCTCTCAAACATTGAAATTACAATAATACCCTCCCTCCCGACAAGCAATGTGGTAGCACCAGAGAACATTTCCACGTTGTATTATCTTAATTAATACAACGAGGCATGCACGTCTGCTAAAGCATATCGTGCCTACCCGTGTTGATCGTTGCCATCCATCTCATTTCTGTTTGTCGATCAACGACTGCTCGCAATCGACGAGGAAAACATAATATCGAATAAGCAACATGATTAGTACATAAGGCAAGGTTGCAGTCCCCAAGTATTCCTTTTGCATGCCATTTCCACGCAACCATGAGCATTTGTGTTTCATTAAGTTGGGTATTTTTTGGAAAATTGCCATTTTATTGGTGTTGCGTCAATGGTTGAGAAGTCCATGTTCTGGACCCCTGCGTCTTCCTAGCAGGTCTCTGACTTTGGTTTGATGGCGACACTCTTCCCATTAAATACTTACATTAATTGACGGCTGAATTTTTCCAAACACAAATCACATGGTTTATTTGCAACGCCTGGCCAAAAGTTCATTCTCTACCAAGGCTTTGGCGGTGCAAACTATTTGTATAGATCGTATATTAACTTGACAAGTGTAAACTCTGATTGGTCTAGATTTAGTTGTTCAATTTTAGGTCATTCGAAATTGAAAAGATTTTCAGCCGTTGATGCATCAAAGATGGGGCTAAGTAGATTAATGGTTCCGATGACCAAACAATTGAGCTTGTATGTCCTTAAAACTTAAAATGAAGTTAAGACTCCTGTGGTCCACCTATATATATATATATAGTTTTTATAGGATGGGTGGACATGTAAATGTCCTTTTCAGAAAAAAAAATCTAAACATCAAGGAAATACATGTGCCAAATACTAGACATGGAAGTCATATACTTTGCCTTTCATGCACCATCCATCAAATTTTGTAACTCGTTATTTTGGATTGGATGTCATAAAATGGGGCCAGGGATTAGTTCGTAATAGAATAAATGAACAAGGCCAGATGCATGATATTTCTGGGTAATAACATATCTAAGATGGGGCCCAATAGCAATGGTTTGGATCACTGAACCGTGTCCCACTCGTAATCTTTTATATAATTCCATGCACGAACATTATAAGATTCTCACTATTAAAAACTGTCTTTGTTTTGCCATAAAAGGAGTAGTTAGATATGCCTGGTATGAGGACAATTAGGGTTCACTCATTGATGATCGTGACGGTCTAGGTCCTGTTATCAACAATCATGCACCAAAATTCAGAAGCGATTAAATATCAGGTGTCTGTAAACAATGAATAACCACATTATATGACTCATCTATAGGAGCTACATCGGGTAAACGATTTAGATCATAGGAAAAAGGGGCCCACGTGTTCTCTTGGCCACTACTATTTTCCAGTCCAAAATATGCCCTCCAGGTCCAACCATCGGATAAGAAAGTCAAGAAAAAGAAGAAGTCGGCTTTAGTTAGTAAACTTGGTAATAAATGGGAGAGAGAGAGATGGCGAAAAGCAAAAAAAAGGAGTTTCATTATTAAAACCGAGGGATGCGAATAATTTAATTTGAGTAAATAACTAAATCCCGCTCACTCCGGATTACGTTTTTCAAATTTGGGGTGGTGGAATAGAATGAGCGCGGCGAACGGCCCCTTTCCCCAAGTTTAAACTCCAAGAAACACAATGTCACGTCAGCATTATTGAGCGAGAGATTTTCTACTTCCCCCTCTCACTCTCTCCTTCTAAAGCTCCTTCCCCTCTTCCTCCGCAAGAATCCAAAGAGAAAGAGTTTCCATGGACTTCTCCCTGCAATGCCATTTTACAGCTACTACTCCTTTTGACGACGACTCTCTTTAAACCGGCAAAATCAGGTGGAACATAGAAAGCGGAAAACATTGTTGCTCAATGGCAGACTCATTCCTCGATCTTGTTCTTCTTCCGTTTCTTTGTCTTTTGATGGCTCCGACAATGGATACACCACCAGATCCATCACGCCTGGTCGTGCGCGGAGTGATTCGGGTCAGTATTCCTTTAACAGGGCCCACGGGAGCCAGAATTCGCCAGAGACGATGCTTGGGGAGGAGGTTGAGAGACCTAGGTCTGGGGACAGCATTTCCGTGACGGTTCGGTTTAGGCCGTTGAGGTATGGCTAGATCTGGTTGAGTATGTGTAGATCTGTGGTTTTGATGATTGCAGGAGTTGCCTTAGTTTGAATTCCGATTGCAATGTGAGTTTGTGGATCTGATGATGGGTGGTTGTGAATTTTGTGATGTAGCGAGCGGGAATTTGAGAGAGGAGATGAGATCGCATGGATCCGGACGGGGATAACCTGGTCCGGAGTGAGTATAATCCAGCCACGGCATATGCATTTGGTACTATTCTTATTTACGATTGATGAGTTGAAAATTTTGGATTAATGTTGTAAAGAATAAGAAGCTTCAGTTGAGCTATGATCCATTGTCTGTGCATTTTTGCATCGATTGGTGCTTGGAAGACTTTGTTCTTGGGCACAGCTGTGGTTAAATGCTTGTTTCTTTAGTTTAGAATAGAAGAATTTTTCAGTGGGCTACCCCGATAAGTTGACACAGATGCTAGATCCAGAATGCTCATGGTTCCTTCTTTGTTGTCGTTTACTTGGCTGATTTGATTGGAACTCTTACTATTCCTTATGGAAGCCTGCCAGTTGCTGGCCTTATGCCCCTTAATTTGTAGTTCCAATTCCAATGGTTGGAAAATTTATACTTTCAGCCATTGAAACAAGTTCATTTTGCATTAACGACATTCTGAATAACTTCTATTGCTCGGGTTATTTTTGCTTCTTCTCCATGTCTTGGAGAGTGATATTAGCATTCTGGCAATTCCTTAGTATCAGTTCGATCTAGATATGACCAGTTCTTCCCTTCCCATTGTCATATTTTCTTTTCCTTTCTTTTTTTCTAAATGGTGGATATTATTAAAAAAGAGGGAAGGAAATGCTTAAAACGATCCAATTGAGGTGTTCAAACTGCTCAATAACTGGCAGTTCAAAGAGAAAACGAGGCTAGACCACATGCAGTTCCAACCAAGCAGCTCTCCAGTGGCCATTGTCTTACAATCAAGAGGGCACAATGTAAGACAAATTGTAACTAAGAACTGACTGGAGGGGGAGCTTTAGGCAAACAGAAAGCAAGAGCCTGAAAACATGAAAACAATGGATTAGTTGCCAAGTGAGGCAGACTCATTCACACAAAAACAAAAGAACAACAAAAAAATATGGAGAATAAATGTGCAATGTAGCTCAAATCCCACCATTTCTTACTCTTTTGTTCTTCAACTTGCAAATGTGAATATGTGAAGAATTTTATTGCACTGTTTTCCACAACAAAGCTGGGCTCCTAAACATGTCTTATTTATGGAAAGGGGTGGTTCACAATGATCAAAAGTAGCCTTTACTTTGTATGGATGGTTATTGAAATTTTGTACCACCTTGTCCCAGGTTTCACTGTACTTCTAATGGTGTTGTCTTGTGCTTATTAGATCCGAAACCTAAAACTTGGTATGGTAGATCTTGAAATATTTCATGGTCTCGTGTTATAGATTCAGTACTCTTAATTTCATCTCAAGTACTTGTGGAACTACCCTCTTTTTGAATGGTGACTAGAGACTTTACCCACATTCCTGGTGGTTGCCCAATGAAGCACCTTACATTGAGATTCGGTTGTGCCGAGTGACCATTTATTTATTTCTGCTGTGCAAGTCACTTTTCATAGGTTCCCTTACTATGTCATTTACATTTTGAGTTCCATGCACATATAAATGAAAAGAATGAGAGGAAGATACTATAAAGTTTGTTTATTTTTGGAAACAAGCCCACTTCACTTGTTAAGCTATCAAACAGAATAGCTTCAGGATAAGGTGAATAATTCCATCTTTGTTTGGTTTTTCGCCTTGTTATAAGATTTAACCCCTTTAGAGTGTTCAACACTTCTGCATTTCCTGGTAACCATGAGATTGTGCTTTCAATCTAGGCATAGATACCAATGAGGACCCCATAATATTTAAAATATAGTTTCAAAAAAGGAAAAAGTCAGAGTATTTGGTTGAGAACTTCTATAGTAGAAACTTTCCTGACGTTTGAGCAGTATAAATAAATTTTGAATCATCCTCAGCACCATTTTTAGCAGTAATCTTTGCTTGCAGTGTGCAGAGAATAAAGAATTACGAGAGAAATTGCCACTTTTACAGCAACAACTGAGTTCTATTATGGGAGGAAAGTCACAAGTATCTTCTGAACATTGTGCTTCAGAGGAATATGTTGATGACTTGAAAAGGGGAATTCAGTTTCAGGTGATTATTAGGATCTTTTAGCATTGAAATGCACATGTTTTTCAATATGTGCTATTTGTTGTTAGTGTTGTGAATTTCAATACCCTATAGACTGTATTATTACTTGCTGATAAAATTCTCAATTTAATGTCCTTCAGTTGTCCGAGGTTTTGTCTAAACTTGTGTTTTACTAGAGCTGGTTATGTTGGCCACTATATTTTGTCATGCAGTTTCAATGGATGCTAAATTTAGTGAATGTTGTACAAGGCAAAAGTATAGTACAGGATGTGGAATGGGTTGCTTGGATCATATAGACCTCTAGTTAATTGGTTTCACCTTAAAGCTGATTACATGAGCTACTCATGTTATTGGATTTTGAATCATCAAAATAACTTTCCAACACAAGCAAGAAGGGAGAGTGCGATCAATTAAAATCTCTCTTAGCAGTTTGTAGTCTTGGTATCTATTACAAAATATGAGTACATTGCCTCTCAAATTATTTGTCTATGCCTCCTGGTATTTTCAAAATTGTATGGGATCTGCATGCTTGAATCATATAGACCTCTGGTCGATTTATTTCACCTTAAAGCTGATTGCATGACCTACTCACGTTACTGGATACTGAATCATTAAAATAACTTTCCAACACACATGAGAAGGGAGAATGCGATGAATTAAAATCTCTCTTGGTATCTATTACAAAATATGTATACTTTGCATCTCAAATTATTTGTCTATGCCTCTTGATATTTTTGAAATTGTATGGGATCTGCACGCTATGCACTCTTTTGATACTGTGTATCGAATGTTAGCATGCCTAAGCTTTCTTCAAATCTCATTCTGGTTTTAGAATCTATTGTGTGGTTATATCCAAATAAGTGGTAACCTTAAGTAAATGCTTCTTTTGTTTATTTAATTTTCTTCCCTTAGCGTGAGGCTTTCTTTGGTCTTTGTTTTGGGTGAAAAGTGGAAATATATTTTCTATTTCATGCAAAGTTGACATTTATTTTCCACTAACCCATGAGCCATTGGAATCTGTGAAAGAATTCATCGCTTGTCAATATTCACACTTAGGTGCAATAGTGATTTAAATCTATATGCAGTGTCAGATCTTTTGTGTAGTCAGGTTTATTTGCTGCTCTATTCTACTATTTACATTTTTATCATTCACTACAGAAGCTTGAGAAAGAGAAACTAGAGCAAGAACATGTGCAACTTGTGGACGAGAATAGTGGATTTCCTGCACAGAATAAAAAAATTGGCAGAAGAAGTAACAAGGTTTCCTTAGGTGAACCTGCGGAAGGATCATTGTTAAGACCTCTATGCTAAAGCAGAATGATTTGCGAATTAGTGAAACCCATTGCATTCCTAGTGGGCCGAAAGCCCTTTTAGGATGCTCTAAAAATTTCCTTTGATCTCCTCTAAAAATTCTCTAACCTATCTTTATCCATTCACTCAAATAGACAGTCTGTGAGACTGATGACTCAGTGCAATGGGAAAGATTTTGAGTTAGAAGTGAGTTTTTGACTACTTAAATTCCATGTTTCTGCAGTAAATGATTGTCTCCTTCCATTATGACTTGTTATGAGCTACTAGTTGAATACCGTACTTCTCAGCATAATGAATCCAAATCATTTCATTTAACTCGTGGTTCTTGTTTAAAGCAGATAAAATCAGGAGACAATCGTATACTGCAGGAACAACTTCAGGATAAGGTGAATAATTCCACCTTCGTTTGGCTTTTCCCCTTGTTATAAGATTTAACCCGTTGACTGTTCAACACTTCTACATTTCCTGGTAACCATGAGATTGTGCTTTCAATTCAGGCTTAGATACCAATAAGGACTACATAATATTTAAAATAGAGTTTCAAAAAAGAAAAAAGTTAGAGTATTGGGTTGAGAACTATAGTAGAAACTTTCATGACGTTTGAGGAGTATAAATCAATTTTGAACCATCGTTAGCAACATTTTTAGCAGTAATCTTTGCTTGCAGTGTGCAGAGAATAAAGAATTACAAGAGAAATTACTACTTCTACAGCAACAACTGAGTTCTATTATGGGTGGAAAGTCACCAGTATCTCTTGAACATTGTGTTTCAGAGGAATATGTTGATGACTTGAAAAGAAGAATTCAGTTTCAGGTGATTATTAGGATCTTTCAGCATTGAAATGTATATGTTTCTCAATGTGCTGTTTGTCTTTAGTGTTGTGAAGTTCAATACCCTATAGACTGTATTATTACTTGTTGATAAAATTCCTAATTTAATTTCCTTCAGTTGTGTGAGGTTTTGTCTAAACTTATGTTTTCCTAGAGTTGGGTATATTGGCCTATAGATTTTGTCGTGCAGTTTCAATGGAAGCTGAATTTAGTGAAAGTTGTACAAGGCAAAAACATACAACAGCATGCATAATGGGTCGCTTGGATCATATAGACCTCCAGTTAATTGACTTTGCCTTAAACCTGATTGCATGAGCTACTCACGTTACTGGATACTAAATCATTAAAATAACTTTCCAACACACACAAGAAGGGAGAATGCAATCAATTAAAATCTCTCTTAGTAGTTTGTAGTCTCGGTATCTATTACAAAATATGTATACTTTGCCTCTCAAATTATGTCTATGCCTCTTGATAGTTTCAAATTTGTATGGGATCTGCACACTGAACTCTTTTGATGCTTTGTGTCTGAAGCCCTGAAGTGCATTGCTGGGCTTGCCTTCACACTGCTCCTTGGAGCGGGTGTTGGCAAGACATGGGTCCCATCTATTGGCTTTGTTGAAGGCATGCGCACATGGATAACCACAGGTGGGCACTACCTGCGATTCTGTGAGGTTTGCATCAAGAGTTCCTTTTTTTTGCATCCTCAAAAGTATACGCCTACGACGCCTTTGTTGGGCATTGCTCACTCCCTGGGGAGGTTGCACCAACCCCATCGAAGTTGGCGGCAACTTGAGCCCAACTTCCAAGGCATCTATGGGAATCGGTGAAGCCAGGAGGACTAGGCACAATGCTAGCCACGACACAAGTTGGATTTGGCTCACTAATGCTCCTCCCATGCCCGACAGGGCACTGCTGCACTCGCCCTTGCACTGTTCCTCGGAGAGGGTGTTGGTGCGACTATGGTCCCATTTCTTTGCATACTTGAAGAGTTTGCTCTTGAAGATGCTATTGTTGGTGGATGACACTCGAGTCCCTGTCAGTGTGCCTACCAAGGCACTTATGTGACTTGTTAAAGCTAGGAGGACTAGGTGCAAAGCAAGCCATGGCATGAGTTGGATTTGGCATGCTAATGCTCACCTTCATGCTAGGCAGGGCACTGCTACTCTTGCCCTTGAGCTTCTTCTCGGAGCTAGCGTTGGGGTGACTCTGGTCCTGTTTCTTTGCATACCCGAAGAATATGCTCCCAAAGACCGTATTGGAGGTGGAAGGTACTCGAGTCCCTAGTAGTGTTCCCATCAAGGCACTTTTGGGACTCGGCTAAGCCGACAAGACTAGGTGCAATGCTAGCCACGGCATAAGTGGAAATTGGCACGATAAAGCTCGTAACAAGCCTCGCTAGGCACTACTGGGCTTGTCCTCGCACTGCCCAACTGTGCAAGCAGTGGTGCAACTCTGGTCCCTTTGTCTTGCATGCTTAAAAGGATTTTCCCATGGATCCTATTCTAGTTGCCTGACAGTGCTCCTACCAAGGCACTTTTGGGTCTTTGTGAAGCTGGCAGGACTACGCACAAAGCTAGTGGCGACATAAGTGGGAATTGGCACGGTCAAGCTCCTCCCATGCCAGCCAGGGCACTTCTGAGATTGCCCTCACGCTACTCCCCAGAGCGTACATTGGGTGCGACTCTGGTCCATCCCTTTCATGCATACTCAATAGTATGCCCCCATTGACCCTATTGGAAGTTGATGGCAGTTGAGTCCCTTATGGTGTTCCTACCAAGGCACCTTAAAGGACTCAGTGAAGTTGGGGGTGCTAGGCTAAACGCTAGCTGCGGCACAAATTGAATGTGGCACGGTAACTCTAGTTAGAAGCCTAGCAGGGCACTGTTGGGCACGCCGTTGCACTGCTTCTTGGAGCAGGGTGTTGGTGCATTCGGGTTCGTTGTTTAAGTCAATAACAGGTCTATGGATTTAGCTTCATGTGTAGTGGTGTTTCCTTATGTTTGATGCTTGAGTTCGACTTCTTTTCCCTTTCTTCCTTGATAGGAAGACAAGGTTGGGTTTGGGTTTTAGACATTTGGATACTACGATGGTGCATGAGTGGCATCAGGGTTGTGTATTTGTGAGGCATCACTGTCATTGTGCAGCAGGCTGCATATTCCAGTCCTTTCGACGTGACTCCAATGCCTAGTGTGTTGGTTCATGTTGTGGTGCCTCCATTTGCTACCCTTATTATTGGGAATCCGAGTTGTTGTTGTTGTTGCCCGCTTTGCCTCGCTCTATCACCCCTTTGTAGGGGATGGGTGATGGCCCTCGATGTTGTGCCCTTGTTTTCTTGACCATGTGAGCATGTTCCATGTCTTGGTGCGTGGGACATACTCGTGCTCTTGGGTGCAGTGGATGTGATTGGAGTGGGGTGATCTCATCCCATGTCCTTTGTTAGCTGCATTTTGTTGCTTGTGAAGACGAATGCCCCTCGCTCCTTCTGTCGTCACTTGTGTGAGGAGTCACAAAGGAATTGATTCTATTCTAAGAATGCCACCTGATTGATCTTGCCAATAGTCATATGCTTGTCTCAAGGATTAAGCCATGCATGTGTAAGTATGAACAAATAGATTGTGAAACTGCAAATGGCTCATTAAATCAGTTATAGTTTGTTTGATGGTATCTGCTACTTGGATCGCATGGTCTTTGTGCTAGCGATGCATTATTCAAATTTTCTCCCTATCAACTTTCTATGGTAGGATAGTGGCCTACTATGGTGGTGACATGTGATGGAGAATTAGGGTTCAATTCTGGAGAGGGAGCTTAAGAAACGGCTACCACATCCAAGGAAGGTAGTAGGCGCGCAAATTGCCCAATCTTAACACGGGAAGGTTGTGACAATAAGTAACAACACCAGGCTCTTTGAGTCTAGTAATTGGAATGAGTACAATTTAAATCCCTTAATGAGGATCCATGAGAGGTCAAGTCTTATGCCAGCAGCCAAGGTAATTCTAGCTCTAATAGCGTATAATTAAGTTGTTGTAGTTAAAAAGCTCGTAGTTGGACCTTGGGATGTGCCTTAGTAGGAACATTTCCAAGGACCCATGTGCCTTCTGCTAATAATAGAATCTTCGGGAACAAACTCTTTGAGGGTGTAAAGAAACAGGACTAAAGTCCCACTAAAGTGCACGGCGAGGAGCAATGCAAGGGTGAGCGTGGCAATGCCTTGCCGGGCATGGGAGGAGCTTTAGCGTGCTAAATGCAACTCGTGTTGCGGCTAGCATTATGCCTAGTACTGCCACCTTCACTGATTCCCATAGATGTGTACTTCTGCCACGGCTAGCTTTGCGCCTATTCCTATCGGCTTCAATGAGCTCCAGAACTGCCTTGGTAGGAACATTTCCAGGGACCCGAGTACCTTCCACCAACAATAGCATCTTTGGTATTAAACTCTTTGAGCATGCAAAGAAATAGGACCAGAGTCACACTAATGCCTGCTCCGAGGAGTAGTACGAGGGCAAGTGTGGCAGTGCCCTGATGGGCATGGGAGGATCTTTAGCATGCCAAATCCAACTAGTGCCACAGCTAGCATTGCGCCTAGTCTAGCCGGCTTCAACTATTCCCACAACTGCCTTGGCTCTACGAAGGCCTCGAGTCCCTGCCACCTCCTATAGGGTTGGTGCAACCTCCCGGCCCGGCGAGGAATGCCCACCAAAGGCTTCTTGGGCACATACTTTTGAGGATGCGAAAAAAGGGACCCTTGATGCAACCTCACAGATCAGTGGGTACTGCCCAACCAAGGTGCCGTGAGCGTATGCCTTTGAGAATGCAGTTAGATAGAACCTGTGTCTCACCAACACCCACTCCAGGGAGTAGTGTGAGGGAGAGTGCGGTAGTGCCTTGCCGGGCGTGGGAGGAGCTTTAGTGTGCTAAATCCAACTCATGCGACGACTAGTGTTGCGCCTCGTCTTGCTAGCTTCACTGATTCCCATAACTGCCTCGACAGGAACACTACCAAGGGCTCAAGTGCCTGCCACCTCTGATTGGGTTGTTGTAGCCTCTTGGCCTAGCAAGTAGTGCCCACCAAACGCTTCCTCAGCGCATACTTTTGAGGATGCAAAAAAAAGGGACCCTTGAAGCAACCTCACAGACCCGCAGGCAGTGCACAGCCAAGGCATCGTGTGCGCATGCCTTTGAGAACATAAATAGATGGGACCTGTGTCTCACAAACAATCACTCCAGGGCGTAGTGCGAGGACGAGCGTGACAGTGTCTTGCCGAGCATAGGAGGATCTTTAGCATGCCAAATCCAACTCATGCCGCGGCTAGCGTTGCATTTAGTCCTGTCAACTTCACCGATTCCCACAGTTGCCTCGACAGGAACACTGCCAAGGGCTCAAGTGCCGGCACCTCCTATTGGGTTAGTGCAACCTCCCTACCTAGCGAGCAGTGCCACCAAAGGCTTCCTAGGCAAATAGTTTTGAGGATGCTAAAAAAAGGGGACCATTGATGCAACCTCACAAACCCGCGGGTAGCGCCCAGCAAAGGTGATGTGTGCGCATGCCTTCGAGAATGCAACTAGATGGGATCCATGTCTCACCAACGCTCGCTCTAGGGAACAGCATGAGGCTGAGCACGTTAGTGTCCTGCGGAGTATGGGAGGATTTTTAGCATGCCAAATCCAACTCATGCTACGGCTAGTGTTGGGCCTAGTCCTGCCATCTTCAATGAGTCCCATAAGTGCCTTAGTAGGAACGCTTCTAGGGACCCGAGTGCCTTCCACCAACTATAGCATCTTCAAGAGCAAACTCTTCGAGTATGCAAAGAAATAAGACCAGAGTCGCACCAACTCCCACTCCTAGGGGAGGTGTGAAGGTGAGTGCTGTAGTAACCTAGCAACTCGTGCCATAGCTAGCGTTGCACCTGGTCCTACCTGCTTCACCAATTCCTCCAGCTGCATCAGCAGGAACACTGCCAAGGCTCAAGTACCTGCCACCTCCTATAGGGTCTGTACGAACTCTTGGCCCAGCGAGTAGTACCCACCAAAGGCTTCCTAGGCGCATACTTTTGGGGACATGAAAATGGGAACTTGATGCAACCTCACAGATCTGCGGGTGGTGCCTAGCCAAGGGGCAATGTGTGCATGCCTTCAAGAACACATCTAGATGGGGACCGTGTCTCACCAACGCTCGCTACTGGGAGCAATGAGAGGGCAAGCCCAGCAGTGCCCTACTGGGCATGGGAGGAGCTTTAGTGTGCCATATCTAGCTCGTGTCCCAATTATGGTTCTTCCTAGCCTTGCTGGCTTCAATGATTCCCACAGATGCCCACTTGTGGCACAATTAACTTTGCGCCTTGTCCTACCGACTTCAACGACTCCCAGAAGTGCCTTGGTAGGAACACTTACATGGACCTGAGTCGCACCAATGCTTGCTCCGAGAAGCAGTGCGAGGACGAGGGTGGCAGCCCCTGTTGGGAATGGGAGGGACTCTAGTGTGCCAAATCCAAGTCATTCCATAGCTAGCATTGCACCTTGTCCTACTGGTTTTACTGATTCCCACAGCTACCATGGCAGGAACACTGCCGCCACCTGCTATAGGGCTGGTGCAACCTCCTTCCCCAGCAATCAGTGCTCACCAAAGGCTTCCTGGGCGCATACTTTTGGGGATGTGAAAAAGGGGACCCTTGATGCAACCTCACAAACCCACAAGTGGTGCCGAGCCAAGGTGCCGTCTGCGCATGCCTTCGAGAATGCAACTAGAAGGGACCGGTGTCTCACCAACACTTGCTCCGAGGAGCAGTGCGAGGGTGAGCATGGCAGTGCCTTGTCAGGCATGGGAGGATCTTTAGCGTGCAAAATCTAACTCGTGCCATGGCTAGCGTTGCACTTAGTCCTATCGGCTTCTCCAATTCCCACAACTGCCTCGGCAAGAACATTGTCAAGGGCTCAAGTGCCCGCCACCTCCTATAGGGTTGGTGGAACCTCCTGGCCCAGTGTGAAATGCCCACCAAAAGCTTCCTGGGTGCATACTTTTGAAGATGCTAGAGAAAGGGACCCTTAATGCAAGCTCACAGACCGGCGAGTGGTGCTGTGTGCGCATGCCTCCGAGAATGCAACTAGATGGGAGTCGTGTCTCACCAACGTCTTCTCTGAGGAGCAGTGTGAGGGCGAGCACGGCAGTGCTCTGCCAGGCATGGGAGGAGCTTTAGTGTGCCAAATCCATCTAATGCCATGGTTAGCATTGCGCTGAGTCCTGTCGGCATCAACAATTCCCACAGAAGCCCACTTGTGCCATGACTAGCATTGCGCCTAGTCCTGCTGGCTTTACTAAGTCCTAACAATTCGTTGAGAGGAACACTTATAGGGACCAGAGTTCCTTCCACCAACAATAGCATCTTTGGGAGCAAACTCTTCAAGTATACAAAGAAATGAGGCTAGAGTCACACCAGCACCCGCTTCAAGTAGTGTGACGGCAAGCACAGTAGTGCCCTGTGGGCATGGGAGGAGCTTTAGCATACCAAATCCAACTCATGCTACTGTTAGCGTTGTGTCTAGTCCTACTAGCTTCATTGATTCCCACAGCTACCTCAGCAGGAATACTGTCAAGGGCTCGAGTGCGCACCACCTGCTTTAGGGTTGGCACAGTCGCCTAGCCCAGCGAGTAGTGCCCACTAAAGGCTTCCTTGGCGCATACTTTTGAGGTTGCAAAAAAAAAGGCAACCTTGATGCAACATCACAGACCTGGGGGTAGTGCCTACCAAAGGTGTTGTGTGCACATGCCTTCCAGGACGCAACTAGACAGGACTTGCGTTTCACCAAAGCTCACTCCGGCCAACAATGCGAGGGCAAGCACCGCAGTGCCCTTTCGAGTATGGGAGGATCTTTAGCATGCAAAATCCAACCCGTGCTGTAGCTAGCATAGCGTCTAGTCCTGCCGGTTTTATAGATTTCGGCAAATGTGCAGTTGTGTCGTGGCAAGCTTTGCACCTAGTCTTGCCATCTTCAATGAATCCCACAAGTGCCTTGGTAGGAACCCTTCTAGGGACCTGAGTGCCTTCAACCAACTCTTCAGGTATGCAAAGAAATAGAACTAAAGTTGCACCCACGCCCACTACAGGGAGCAGTGTGAGGGCGATTGCAGTAGTGCCCTGCCGGGCGTTGGAGGAGCTTTAGCATACCAAATCCAACTCGTGCTGCAGCTAGCATTGCACCTAGTCCTACCTACTTCATTGATTCCCATAGCGGCCTCAGTAGGAACACTGCCAAGCGCTCGAGTGCCCACCACCTCCTATAGGGTTGGTGCGACCTCCCAACCCAGCAAACAGTGCCCACCATAGGCTTCTTAGGCACATACTTTTAAGGACATGAAAAGAAGGGACCTTGATGCAACCTCACAAACCCACGGATGGTGCCTAGCCAAGGTACCGTGTGCGCATGCCTTCGAGAATGCATTTAGATGGGGTCTGTGTCTCACCAACGCCCGCTCCAAGGAGCAATGAGAGGGCGAGTGCCGCAGTACCCTACAAGACATGGGAGGAGCTTTAGCGTGCCAAATCCAATGTGTGCTGCGGCTACTTTTCAGCCTAGTCTTGCTAGCTTCAATGATTTCCACAGATGCCCACTTGTGCCACGGCTAGTTTTGCCCTAGTCCTGCTTGCTTCAACGACTCCCAAAAGTGCCTTGGCATGAACACTTCTAAGGACCCGAGTGCCTTCCACCAACAATAGCATCTTTGGGAGCAAACTTTAAGAGTATGCGAAGAAACGTGACCAGAGTCCCTCCAATGCCTGCTCCGGGAAGCTGTGCATGGTTGAGTGCAGCAATGCCCTGCCGGGCATGGGAGGAGGTTTAGCATGCCAAATCCAACTTGTGATGCTACTAACTTTGCACCGAGTCATGCGGGCTTCAATGATTCCCACAAATTCCCACTTGTGCCACGACTAGCATTGCACCTCATCCTGCTGGTTTCATCAATTCTTGTAGTTGCCTCGACAAGAACACTGCCAAGGGCTCGAGTACCCTCCACCTCCAATAGGGTTGGTGCAACCTCCTGGTCCAACGAGTAGTGCGCACCAAAGGCTTCGTGGGTGCATACTTTTGAGGATATGAAAATAAGGGACCCTTGATGCAACCTCATAGAACCACGAGCAGTGCCTAGTCAGGGTGTCGTGTGTGCATACCATCGGGAAGGCAACTAGACAGGACCCATGTCTAACCAACGCTTGCTTTGGGGAGTAATGTGGGGTAGTGTGTGGCAATGCCTTGCCAGGCATGGGAGGAGCTTTAGGGTGCCAAATCCAACTCGTGCCACAGCTAGCATTGCCCTGAGTCCTGTCGGCTTCAACGGTTCCCACAGAAGCCCACTTGTGCAATGACTAGCATTGCGACTAGTCCTACTGGCTTCAGTAGGTCGCAATAGTTCCTTGGTAGGAACACTTCCAAGGACCCGAGTTCCTTCCACCACAGTAGCATCTTTGGTATAAAACTCTTCGAGTGTCCAAAGATATGAGATCGGGTCGCACCAGCACCCGCTCCGATGGGCAGTGTGGGCAAGCGCGATAGTGCCCTGTCGGGCGTGGGAGGAGCCTTAGCATGCCAAATCCAACTCGTGCCGTGGCTAGCGTTGCATCTAGTTCTCTTGGCTTCAACGATTCCCACAGCTCCCTCGGTTGGAATATTGCCTAGGGTTTGAGTGACTGCTTATAGGATTGGCGCAACCTCTCGGCCAAGTGAGCAATGCCCACCAAATGCTTCCTATGCGCAAACTTTTGAGGATGGGAAAAAAAGGGACCCTTGATGCAACCTCACAGACCCATTGGCAGTGCCTAGCAAGTTACCGTGTGTGCATTCCTTCATGAACACAGCTAGACGGAACTCGTGTCTCACCAATGCTTGCTCTGGGGAGTAGTGCCTGGGCAAGCGCGACAGTGCCTAGTCAAGCATGGGAGGATCTTTAGCATGCCAAATCTAACTTATGTCGTGGCTAGCATTGCGGCTAGTCTTGCCGGCTTCAAGGAGTCCCAAAAGTGCTTTGGTAGGAACATTTCCAGGGACCAGAGTGCATTCCACCAATAATAGTATCTTAGGTAGCAAACTCTTCAAGTATGCAAAGAAACAGGACTAGAGTTGCACCAATGCCAACTTCGAGAAGCAGTGTGAGGACAAGTGCAGTAGTGCTCGACCAGGCATGGGAGGAGCTTTAGCATACCTAATTCAACTAGTGCATACTTTTGAGGTGGCAAAAAAAAGGGACCCTTGATGCAACCTCAATGAACAGTGGGGGATGCCCAGCCAAGGTGCTGTGTGCGCATGCCTTCGAGAATGCATTTAGACGGTACCCATGTTTCACCAATGCCCGCTCTAGGGAGCAGTGCGAGGACAAGTGTAGTAGTGCCCTGTCGGGCATGCGAGTATCTTTAGTGTGCCAAATCTAACTTGTGCTGCGGATAGCGTTGTGCCTAGTCCTACTAGCTTCACCGATTGCCACATCTGCCTTAGCAAGAACACTACCAGGGGCTCGAGTGCCCGTCACCTCCTACGAGGTTGGCGGAACCTCCTAGCCCAGTGAACAATGCCCACCAAATGCTTCCTGGGCGTACACTTTTCAGGATGCGAAAAAAAGGGACCCATGATGCAACCACATAGACATGTGGGTAGGGCCTAGCCAAGGTGCTGTGTGCACATGCCTTCGAGAAGGCAATTAGACAGGACCCATTTCTCACCAAAGCTCGCTCTGGGGAACACTGTGAGGGTGAGCATGGCAGTGCCTTATCGTGCGTTGGTGTAACATCAGTGTGCCAAATCCAACTCGTGCTACAGGTAGTGTTGCCCCTAGTCTTGCCGGCTTTATTGATCACACAAATGCCCACTTGTGCCGTGCCTAAGTTTGCACCTAGTTTTTCCATCTTCAACGAGTCTTAGAATTGCCTTGGTAGGAACCCTTTTAGGGTCCCGATTGCCTTCCACCAACAATAGCATCTTCGGGAGCAAACTCTTCAAGTATGCAAAGAAATGGCACCAGAGTTGCACAAACGCCCACTCTGGGGTACAGTGTGAGAGTGAGTGCGGTAGTGCCCTGTCGGGCATAGGAGGATCTTTAGTGTATAAAATCTAACTCATTCCACAGCTAGGGTTGCAC
This sequence comes from Warburgia ugandensis, assembly GCA_035236585.1. Lineage (NCBI taxonomy): Eukaryota > Viridiplantae > Streptophyta > Magnoliopsida > Canellales > Canellaceae > Warburgia > Warburgia ugandensis. The sequence continues at coordinate 46,742,356 of CP141134.1, forward strand.
TTAGTCCTGTCGGCTTTTCCAATTCCCACAGCTGCCTTGGCAGGAACACTGCCAAGGGCTCGAGTGCCCACCACCTCCTATACGGTTGGCACGACCTCCTAGCCTAGTGAGTAGTGCCCACGATAAGCTTTCTAAGTGCACACCTTTGAGGACACAAAAAAGGGACCCTTGATGCAACCTCACAAACCCTCGGGCAGTGCCCAACCAAGGTGTTGTGTGCTCAAGCCTTCGAGAATGCATCTAGACGAGGCTTGTGTCTCACGAACACTTGCTTCGGGGAGTAGTGAGAGGGAGAGCGTGCCAGTGCCCTGCCGGGCATGGGAGGAGCTTTAGAGGGCCAATTCCAACTCATGCCGCAGCTACCACAGATGCCCACTTGTGCCATAGGTAGCTTTGTGCCTAATCTTGCCAGCTTCAACGAGACCCATAAGGGCCTTCGTAGGATCACATCCAGGGACCCGAGTGCCTTGAACCAACAGTAGCATCTTTAGGTGCAAATTACCTCCTATAGGGTTGGTGCGACCTCCCAGCCCAGCGAGCAATGCCCACCATAGGCTTCCTAGGCACATACTTTTAAGGACACGAAAAAAGGGACCCTTGATGCAAGCTCACAGACCCTCGGGTAGTGCCCAGCCAAGGTGTCGTGTGTGCATACCTTCAAGAATACATTTAGACGGGGCCCGTGTCTCAACAATGCCTGCTTTAGGGAGTAATGAGAGGGCAAGTGTAGCATTCCCCTGCCACGCATGGGAGGAGCTTTAGCATGCCAATTCCAACTCGTGCCGCGACTACCGTTCTGCCTAGTCCTACCATCTTGAAGGATTCCTATAAATGCCCACTTGTACCGCGGCTAGCTTTGTGCCTAGTCCTGCCGGCTTTAATGACACCCAGAAGGGCCTTGGTAGGAGCACTTCTAGGGACCCGAGTGCCTTGCACCAACAATAGCATCTTTAGGAGTAAACTATTCGAGTATGTAGGGAGCAATGCGAGGGCGTGCGCGACAGTGCCCTGCGAGCAAGGGAAAAGCTTTAGCATGCCAAATCCAACTTGTGCCTCGAATAGCATTGCACCTAGTCCTGCCTACTTCATCGATTCCCACAACTGCCTTGGCAGGAACACAACCAAGGGCTTGAGTGCCCGCCACCTGTTATAGGGTTGGCGCAACCTCTTGGCCCAGCGAGCAGTGCCCACCAAAAGCTTCCTAGGCGCATACTTTTGAGGATGCATGGAAAGGAACCCTTGATGCAACCTCACATAGTCGCGGGCAGTTCCCAGCAAAGGTGGCGCGTGCGGTTGCCTTCGAAAACGTAATTAAATAGGGCTCGTATCTCCCCAATGCCCACTTTGGGGGCGCAATGTGAGAGCAAACACGGTAGTGCCCTACCGAGAATGGGTGGATCTTTAGTCTGCCAAATCCAACTTGTGCCATGGCTAGCATTGCGCCTAGTCCTGCTAGCTTCACTGATTTCCACAGCTACCTTGGTAGGAACAATGCCAAGGGCTTGAGAGCCTGCCACCTACTATAGGGTTGGCACAATCTTTTGGCCTAGTGAGCAATGCCCACCAAAGGCTACCTGGGAGCATACTTTTGAGGATGCGAAAAAATGGACCCTTGATACAACCTCAAAGACCAGCAGGCTGTGCCTAGCCATGGTGTCGTGTGCGCATGCTTTCGAGAACACAACTAGATGGGACTCGTGTCCCACCAACATCGGCTCTAAGGAGTAGTGCGAGGGCAAGCACGATAGTGCTTTACCGGGCATGGGAGTAACATTAGCATGCCAAATCCAACTTCAACAATTCCCACAGACGCCCACTTGTGCCATGACTAACATTGCACCTAGTCCTGCTAGCTTCACCAGGTCCCAACAGTTCCTTGGTAGGAACACTTTTAGGGACCTGAGTGCCTTCCAGCAACAGTAGCATCTTTAGGTGCAAAGTCATCGAGTATCCAAAGAAACGGGACTAGAGTTGCACCTATGCCTGCTCTGAGCAGTATTGTGAGTGCGAGCTCGACAATGCCTTGTCGGGCATGGGAGGAGCTTTAGTTGCTGAATCCAACTCATGTCGCGGTTAGCGTTGCGCCTAGTCTTGCCAACTTCATTGATTTCCATAGTTGCCTGGTAGGAACAATATCAAGGGCTCGAGTGCCCGCCACCTCCTATAGGATTGGCGTGACCTCCCACCCAGCGAGCAATGCCCACCAAAGGCTTCCTGGGAGCACACTTTTGGGGATGTGAAAAAAAGTGACCCTTGATGCAACCTCACAGATGAACGGACAATGCCAAGGCAAGGTGGCGTGTGCGCATGCCTTGGAGAATGCAAATGGATGAGACACGTGTCTCACCAATGCTTGCTCTAGGGAGCAGTGTGAGGGCAAGCACAACAGTTCCCTACCGTTCTTGGGAGGAGCTTTAGTGTGCCAAATCCAACTTGTACCATGGCTAGCTTTGTACATATTCCTCCCATCTTCAATAATTCCCACAGATGCCCTCTTGTGCCACGACAAGCATTGCACCTAGTCCTGTCGGCTTCACTTGGTTCGAACAGTTCCTTGGTAGGAACACTTCCTAGGACTCAAGTGCCTTTCACCAACAATAGCATCTTTGGGAGCACACTCTTTGAGTATGCAAAGAAACAGGACTAGAGTCCCACCAACCCCCGCTCTGAGGAGCAATGTGAGGGTGAGTGCGGAAGTGCCCTGCCGGGCATGGCAAGAGCTTTAGCGTGCCTAATCCCACTCGTGCAGCGGTTCACCGATTCCCATAACTACTTCGGCAGGAACATTGCCAAGGGGTCAAGTGCCCGCCACCTCTTGGGAGGAGCTTTAGCGTGCCAAATCCAACTCGTGCCACTGTTAGCGTTGCACCTGGTCCTGCTGGCTTCACTGATTCTCGCAGCTACCTCGGCAAGAACACTGCCAAGGGCTCGAGTGCCCTGTCCCCTCCTATAGGGTTAATGCAACCTGTCGATTTGCTGAGCTATGCCCACCAAAGGCTTCCTGGGAGCATACTTTTGAGGACGCAAAGAAAAGGGACCCTTGATGCAACCTCACAGACCCACAGGCAGTGCTCAATTAAGGTGCCATGTGCGCATGCCTTCGAGAATGACTGTAGACAAGACTTGTGTCTCACCAACACCCCCTCGGGGGAGCAGTGTGAGGGTGAGTGCGGCAGTGCCATGCCCAGCATGGGAAGATCTTTAGCGTGCCAAATTCAGCTTGTGCCGTGGGTAGCATTGTGCCTAGACCTGCCAGTTTCACCAACTCCCACATTTGCCTCGGTAGGAACATTGCCAGGGGCACGAGTGCCCGCCATCTCCTATAGGGTTGGCGCAACATCCCAGCCCATTGAGTAGTGCTCACCAAAGGCTTCCTGGGTGCATACTTTTCAGGATGTGAAAAAAAGGAACCCTTGACTTAACCTCATAGACATGTGGACAGTGCCCAGCCAAGGTGCTGTGTGCGCATGCCTTCGTGAATGCAAGTAGACTGGACTCGTGTCACCAACACTTGCTTTGGGGAACAGCACGAGGGTGAGTGCGGTAGTGCACTGCCGGGCATGGGTGTATCTTTAGCGTGCCAAATCCAACTTGTGCCATGGCTACCGTTCTGCTAGTCCTGCCAACTCCAATGATTTCCACTAATGCCCACTTGTGCCACAGCTAGCTTTGCGCCTAGTCTTGTCGGCTTCAACAACTCTCTGAAGTGCCTTGGTGGGGACACTTCTAGGGACCCGAGTGCCTTCCACCAACAATAGAATCTTTGGGACAAGAGTCACACCAAAGCCCGCTTTGAGGAGCAGTCCGAGGGCGAGCGCGGCAATGCCCTGCCGGGCATGGGAGGAGCTTTGGAGTACCTAATGCAACTTGTGCCATGACAAGCATTGCACCTCATCTTGCTAGCTTCACCGATTCCCACAACTACCTTGGTAGGAGCTTTGCCCAAGGCTCGAGTGCCCGCCACCCCGCTACCTCTTATAGGGTTGGCCCAAGCCCTCAGCCTAGTGTGCAGTGCTCACCAAAGGCTTCTTGGGTGCATACTTTTGAGGAAAAAAAAGAGGGACACTTGATGCAACCTCATAGACCTGCTGGTGGTGCCCAACCAAGGTGCCGTGTGCGCATGCCTTAGAGAAACCATCTAGACGGGACATGTCCTGCCAGCTTCTCCGATTTCTGCAACTGCCTCGGTAGGAACACTTCCAAGTGCTCGAGTCCCCGCCACCTCCTGTACGGTTAGCACAACCTCTTGGCCCAGTGAGCAGTGCCCACCAAAGGCTTCCTGGGTGCATACTTTTGAGGATGCAAAAAAAGGTACCCTTGATGCAACTCACAGACCCGTGGGCTATGGCTAGCAAGGTGCTGTGTGCGCATGCTTTCGAGAACGCAACTAGATGGGACCCGTGTCTGACCAACACCCGCTTTAGGGAGCAGTGTGAGGGCGAGCGCAGTAGTGCCCTACCAGGCATGAGAAGAGTTTTAGCTTGCCAAATCCAAGTCATGTCGCTGTTAGCATTGCGCTGAGTCCTGCTGGCTTCAATGATTTCCACAGACTCCCACTTGTGTCGCGATTAGAATTGCGCCTAGTCCTGCTGGCTTCACCAGGTCCCAACAGTGCCTTGGTATGAACACGGGCTTAGCTTATTCTCATGCAGCACTTAGATTGGCTTCTCAACCTGAACCAACTAAGTAAGCCTGACTAGAAACCTAAAGGAAAAGAACAACTGAAAGAGAACTTGGAAGGAACTCAAGCTTTATTGCTTTGAAGATGCTTATAATTCTTCGATGCTTTGCAAGTAACGAAGCTCTCCTATTTATAGGTGCTTACCTCAATAAATGGTGGGGATCTTTACAAGTGTTAACCATCCAATAGTTGGAGACTATTCTAGAAACCTCTCTAGAAGTCTTTACACAAGTCTTTGGTTCCACCACATTTAGGATTACTCCTAGAGAATTCTAGAGGCAAGATATTTACATGATGTACTTGGGCCTTCTAGATTATGGATCCCTTTGATGGATCTAAGTCCCTCAAGTTGAACTCGTAACCTAAGCAGGCCTCCATTAGGCTTGAGTATCCGCCACCTCCTATAGGGTTGGCGCAACGTCCCTGCGTAGTGAGTAGTGCCCACCAAAGGCATCATAGGAGCATACTTTTGAGGATGTGAAAAAGAGTGATCCTTGATGCAAACCTCACAAACCTGCAGACGGTTATCTAAGTGCGCATGCCTTTGAGAACGCGAATAGATAGGACCTGTGTCTCACCAACTCCCTCTCCGAGGAGTAGTGCAAGGGTGAGCCCAGCAGTGCACTGCAGGGCAAGGGCAAGCGCGGTAGTGCCCTGTAAGGCATGGGAGGAGCTTTGGTGTGCCAAATCCCATTCATGTCGTAGCTATCATTTGCTTAGTCCTACCCGCTTCAATGATTCCCATAAATACCCACTTGTGCCGTGACTAGCACTGTGCCTAGTCCTGTTGGCTTCACTTGGTACCAACAGTTCCTTTCTGGGAACACTTCCAGGGACCTTAGTGCCTTCCACCGACAATAACATCTTTGGGGGCAACCTCTTCAAGTATGCATAGAAATGGGACCAAAGTCGAACCAATGCCTGCCCCGAGCATGGGAAGAGCTTTAGCATGCTAAATCCATCATGTGCAATGGCTAGCATTGTGCTTAGTCATGTTAGCTTCATCGATTCCCACAACTACCTCAAGAAAAACAGTACCAAGGGCTCAAGTGCTCGCCACCTCCAATAGGGTTGGCCCAACCTCCTAGCCTAGTGTGCAGTGCCCACCATTGGCTTCCTGGTCACATACTTTTGGGGACGTGAAAAAAAGGGACCCTTGATGGAACCTCACAGACCCATGAGCAATGCCTATTGGAGGTGGCGGGCACTTGAGCCCTTGTCACTGTGTAATGACTCCAATTTTGTAACATTAAAATCCCAAGTTAGCAAGGAAAAGTCCACTTTTTGGAAATAAGGGTATTTTGGTCATTTCACTATTCACCTTGACTGAACCCAGAAATTTGGTCCTAAAAATGGTACAATTAGGTGCGTCTCGGAAAAAGGAATCCAACAAGACCAAAATCACCCAAAACAGAGTTAAAATGAGCAAGTTATGGCCCTTTGAAGTTTAGGGGCAAAAATGTAATTTTTACAAAAAAAGGATTTAGCCTACAAAACACAGGGGCCCGTTTTGATACAGGCACCCTTCATCTTCAACTCCCTAGAGGGTTCTAGAATAGTGGTGATTAGAGGAGAAATCACCGCCATTCTGGAGGTTTCTCCACCGCCATTCAAGGGCGGTGAGAGCTCCCTCCAGAGCCCTCTTATAGCTTTATAAATAGAGCTCTTGGGTGCCTCTAATGGCAGCCCAAAAGCTTGAGGAAAACCCGTTTTGGAGAAGTAACCAAGAGGAGAAAAACGCAGCAACGAGCTAAGTATGCCGAAGATCCCTCAAAACCGTCTTCACAGTTGTCCTATGATCATTTTCCCTAAGTTTTTGCATGAAAAATCATGCAAAAAAGAACCCTGGAGAGTCACCAAGGACCCAGGGACGTTCCCTGGGACACACTGGTTTGATAGTGTCCTGAGGATGCCCCGGTCCCCCAAACGAGCGAAACGCTCCTTACTGCACAGACACATCGACCGCATTCGAAGAGAACCAAACGGACACGTCCGTGGACGAGCCCGCAAAATGAAACACCGGGCGAAAAGTTCAGCGCGTCTGCAGACGCGCCCGCTAAGGTGCATGCCGCAGACGTATAGCGCGCTAGCAGTTTGGGATTTTCTGCTCCTTAAGAAAAGGCGGGCGCATGTCGCTGACGCGCAGCGCCCTAGCATTCCGCCTTTTCACTCTTAAGACCCTTATGTACGTGTGACACTAAAATGCTTATAATGTGAGATCTAGAACTCTGATTGAGGCGCCGCAAAAGGCGTTGCGTCCGTGTTGACGATGTATACACACCTAAACTATAAAATCCCTGATCAAGGCCCAATCAAAGGTGGGCATGACCCTTAGAATAGGATGGTGGCACGTGGCCGCTAAACCTTTGGAAAACTGAAAATACCAAGGCCCAATTAGGACCTTAGGACACCCATAGGCATAGGGATGGATCCCTAATGCCTGAGTAATAAGACCAACCACTCCAAAACCCATAAAAGATAGGCCAAACTAACCTTGATTCCCTAAACCATGTTCAGGAGCGTACGAGGACAAAGGAGTTAACGCGACCTAGCCAAGTAGGTGCTCTATCGCTACTAGATTCTTTTAAAAGAACTATGATTGTTTTGAGAATACATGTTTTACGTATATGACTTAATTCAGCATATATGTGATAAATGTTTTATGCATAGACATGTTTTATAAATAATTGCATATATGTTATGCATAGATATGTTTTGCAAACAATTGCATACATTGCATGATTTGTGAGCATTAAGTTCTTGCAAAAATTACATGTCCTTGAGGGTTACCAAATGACGCTGGAGTGCTCAAAAGACGCTGGGTAGGCAGTTGTGAGGGACCCAAAGAGGACAGGTTTTGAAAAATACATTGTGCATGTATTGCCAATACATGTGCTACATGCATAGATTGCATGATAAGTGTAGCCTTGACCGATGAGGGCGGGTTGATGAGGGCGGGCCGACAAGGGTGGGCCAAAGAGAGCTGACAAGGCTTCTAAGCTGGAAGGCTTCTAGGCTATCAGGCTTCTAGGCAGGGTTATGACTTTGAATGCAATACTAGCATGAGCTGATTTTTATGCATTTCCTGCATGTTTTGCAACCGATTGCATAAATTGCATGATTTATGACGAAGAAGTGTCATATGCCCCGTGGAGGGATATGATCCTGTGTCCCTAGGTACCCGTGGACCACACGGCGGTGAGGTCGTGGGCATAGTGGGACCCTATGGTTTTGTGGACTTATGTGCATTGCATATGGCATGATATAAGGTTGGTCGACCATACCATACTAGATATCCATGAGTTGGATTCAATGAGGCATCTTATGCATATCATAATGTTATGATATATATGTATATGATACTTTCGATTTTGGATTATGTGATCCTTTAACTCGTCAGTATTCCGGTTTGACAGTGGTTTTTAGTATCGATATTGAAAATGATTATTCAAACATGCATATGTTTTTTTTATGAGCACATGATTTTAGACATAGCATTCATTGCAAAACTAGTAGTGATAGACTCCTACTGAGTATAGTATATACTCACCCTATCCTTAACATTTTTCAGGATAGTTCCACTTACAAATAGAAGATGTCTCGGGAGATATTAGTGCTACGAGCAAGTGAATTAAAAAGGAGACAATTATACATGTAAGTAAACTCTCAACCCTTTGGACATGTATTTATTTACAGTTGGGCTATGTGTTGCGACTGGATAGACCTGGGGAATAATTTATGATTTTTGAAGTTTTTGAAAAACTACCTTGAGTATTGTGAAAGCAAATGACACTTGGGATTTTCAAATTGAATTTCAAATAAAAGATTTTTCCGCTACATTGCATTGTTTTTTTCAAAAGAGGGATCCCGCCTTAGGAATTTAGATTTTTCATTTAAAAATGCATGAGAAAACCCGGGTCGTCACAGTTGGTATCAGAGCCCAAGTTTTATCCTTTCACAGCCAGTCCAACATGTCCAAGGGTCATGGACAATAGAGAAAATCAAGAATAAGTAGTATAAAACGGAGTAGTAGAGATGACTACTTCCATTTGAGTATAAAACGGAGTTCACCATAAATAAATGTGTGAAACACAGCTTGGTTTAACAAATAATTAGGTAGAGGATAGTGCAACCCTTATCCAGAATCTAGTCTAAAGACGACTTAAGGATTAAGGATTGTTGTGTGGTGCAAATATAAAAAACTCATATATGGATCATATTATGAGAATGATAAATGAGGACGATAGTGAACTTGTTAATAGATAAATCTAACCTGTAATGGATTAATCTCACTAAAGATGAGAACATCTGAAAACTTAGATGGTTATCTTACCATCATAAAGAATATCAGAATATGAGCACATTATCAGAAGGGATATGATATGAGTATGATAAGGGATGTAAAAGATAGACTTTGAGAAGATTTTGATGATAATCTAAGAGGGATGAGAATGCAAGATAATATTAGGAAATAACTGTGACGCGTACTAGCTCACAAAGGTATGGATCCTGAAAGACTTAGCTCAATTTTGGATACCTTCATTGGAGTCTTATTAAGAGTAAAGTAGTAATTACCTGAGTATTATGGAGCAAATCAGAAGATGTATACAAGTGACATATCATGTGAATAAGAGAAACATAACACGAATATGATGGGGAAATGAATTCGACCGAGTTATCAAAGGATTTTGATGATAATACTAAGTATGATAATAGATTGATCCTAACATGAACTTGTAAGAAAAGTATAGCATGACCAAAGTGTCACTACCATTATTAAGACATTGTATGAATTTTATTGAGGCTATAGGCAATTGAGGATTTCAATGATCTTAAGACAGTTTAGAATTTCTGAGAAGCATTCAATTTATCATATATGTTACGTAAAGGAATAGATGCCGTATCAATTATATGCAACAAAGCATATAGAGACATTGATCGAGGTAAACAAAAATGAGGATTTTGAAGAAAAGAGAGAAAGAGATAGAGATGTAACTACCAGTATTCAATGAATATTGAATCCAGTAGGAAGGTAGATCAAATCAATGCAAAGGAATAATACTAGATGAGTTGCTGATCTTATTGTAAAAGAGTATAGAAGAAGGAAAGCATCGGGGGTTTAAGACTTTGAGTAGAGTATCAACTATCAGGAGATTATGCGACAAGAAATTTTCGAAGAGGAATGGTGACCAACTAGAAAGTAAATTCTATAAATGGTTTGATATCAATTATTATAATTAGATTCTTATCAGATCCATTAACTTATGAAGAACACCAATGGATATAGTCCATAAGAAGAAAATTTTGGTGATATCTTACCTTGCCGCTACATGAGTAAATAAAGGAATTAAGCCAGAAGGGTACCATCAAGGATCAAATTGAGGTCTTATTATCATAAATTTGGAAGACCAAAAATCTTAAGACCATTATTTAGTCATTACCTTTAGAGTATTGTTGACTAAATAAAGGTATCCCACCCTAATTAATTATGTTAGTATCTATGAGTTAGAAGTTGAAGTTATATACTCAGAAGGATGTTATAAATCTTTAGACTTGAGTTTTCCTGGAAAGAAGTACTTGTTAAAATAAGTCAATTGAGGGAACAATTGCATTTGAGATAGGAGCAAAAACAAGAAGTGATCTAAACAAATGGGAAACATTTTAAAAAAAAAAACCTTAATGGCTACCATGACAAGGTAAAGAAATTACTTTGAGTTTGAAAAATACTACTGACATGGATTGAAAAAGAAGGCAAATAAGTATTGATCACTTTAGAAGCCCTTGAGCTTATGACATAGATATATCTAGAAAGAGATCAATAGGTAATCAAATAAAATCTTTCTATGTCTAAGAAAATGTTTATGCTTACCTGAGTATTGTTAAACTTTTTGAGTTAACAACTTCAGTACAATTTGATATAATTGCTATTGAAGGAGAATGCATTCACCAAGAAGTTATCTAAGAGACAAATACCAGGAAGATGACAATTTATGGAATTTTGAGGATGAAATTATTTTAAGGGGGTAATAATGTAATAAATCCAATTTTTTAACATTAAAATCCCAAGTATCTTCTGATGAGTTGAAAAGTTTTTAACGTTTTGTGTCTGGGACAATCCCAGGACTCGAAGTGATTTAACATTGCGTCTAGGGACTTCCATGGATATGTAATGTTTTGACAGTGTGTGATGAGATTTGCAAAAGTGCCATACATCGAACCAAAAGGATCATCTAATGGCTTGAAATGTTTTGTTTGTGAACTTCCGAAAACTCGATGCGATTTGATCTTATACCAGGGGACTTACAAGGACATGTATTGTTTTGAAATTGTTCCTCGGGACTTTTCAGTGCTTAACTAGTTTGAATGATGCACTGTAGATCATCAATGACTTGAAAAGTTTAGACATTCTGTTTAGGATCATCCAGTACTGTTGAAGTGCCATGACTTTGTGTCTAAGGACTTTGATGGAAATGTAAAGTTTTGACATTGTGGCATGGGTCTTCCCGTCATTCAAAGTGCCCAGACATTGTGCCAATGGGATCAACCAATGGCTTGAAAAGTTTAGACGATGTGTTTGGGAATCCAAACACCAGAAAAGAGTAGACATTATGTTATGGAACATCTCAGGAGTCGAAGTGAATTGACTTTGTTTGTGCCTAGGATCTTCCAATGTATTGACCATAACTGAGTTGAACTAACTAGAGCTGATTACAAGTGATGAGCTTACACCTATTTATACTTGCTCTCCCCCATCAACCTCCTCAATGGATGCTTCAGATTATTACAAATGTTAACCATCTAACGGTTGAGGGCTACTCTAGACCTCTCTTTAGAAAACTCTACACTACTCTCTAACCTTCCCTCTCTCAAGATATTATGTTATGGAACATCTCAGGAGTCAAAGTGAATTGACTTTGTTTGTGCCTAGGATCTTCCAAGGACATGTATTGTTCTGACAATGCACCTCGGGACTTCTGATCATTTAAATTACCCACACATTATGCCAAGGAGCACCCAACTTCTTAAAAAGCTAAGACAATGTGATTGGGAACATCTAAGCACTCGAGGTGATTTGACTTTGTCTATTTTTGAACCATTTTTCTCCCCTCGAGACGGTGAGCAAGATGAACAGCTTAGACTTTTGAAATTCATTTTCTTTAGAATGTGCATCACCGTACATTCTTCTCGCTATTATTTGCAATTTTACCTACTCAATTGACATCCGATCAAAAATATTTTTCATGGATTTGATCTTGTTACCTCTTTGGAGATGATGAATGGTTTGGATATTTGTTCCAAGATATCGCGCTCTCCAAATCAACTCCTCTCCCTTCTTCGTCTTCTTCTCTTTCTTCATCGAATTTCTCACACTCATCATTTTAGGTAACAAACTCTGCCAATGCCGTTCCCAAGCCCGGATAAAAAAGGAGGGTCTTGTGTCAAGTGCTAGCCGGCAAGGGGGAAGTTGAAGATGATTCTATTATTTCTTTCTTACAAATGAATATGCATTTGTAGATTAGTTTGTGAGGAAGAAATGAAAATCAGGTCCAGCTTCATAAAAGATGGCAACCCTTGTGTCAGGTAGGCAGCCAGTAAGGGGGAAGTTGAAGATGATTCTATTATTTCTTTCTTACAAATAAATATGCATTTGTATATTAGTTTGTGAGGAAGAAATGAAAATCATCTTCAACTTCTTAAAATATGGCCACCCTTGTGTTAGGTAGCTAGCCGGCAAGGGTGAAGCTGAAGATGATTTTAATGAAAATCATCTTCAACTTTTTAAAAACTATGGCAACCCCAACATGACATGAATCAAAAAATGACATTCGCTCAAGCTAGGGCATTCTCCATAAGCGATGCGCTACATCGGATCCCGGGTGTAGTGAAAAATGGGCAAGGGCTGTTAGAGCTTCCCCTTAGAAGCAACGCCCTGTATCAGAACTCAGGTGCAGTGAAAAGTGGACATGGGTTCTACCATTGAGGTCAAGAAAGGCGATAGTAAATTGGGTATCTCCAAAACATAAGATTCGCATCGCTACATGGAATATAGGGACACTGATATGTAAGAGTTTGGAGTTAGTAGACACAATGAAACGTAGGATAGTCAACATCGCTTGTATCCAAGAAACCAAGTGGAAAGGGGCTAAAGCTAGAGAAATAGATGGGTATAAATTATGGTACATAGGAAAGAAAAATAGTAGAAATGGCATAGGAATAATAGTGGATAAGGAATTAAAGGATAAAGTTGTGGATGTTAAAAGACTCAGTGATAGAATTATAATAATAAAAATGATTCTAGGAGAGCATATTACAAATATTATAAGTGCATATGCACCACAAGTAGGGTTACAAGATATAATTAAGAGACAGTTTTGGGAAGATATGGAGGGAGTCATGCAAGAAATTCCCAACACTGACGGGATATTTATAGGAGCAGACTTAAATGGCTATGTAGGAAAAGATAAGGAAGGATATGATAGCATACACGAAGGGTATGGTATAGGTGAACGAAACGAGATGGGAGAGAATATCCTTGATTTTGCTTTGTCATATAACCTATCCATTGCAAATACACTCTTTAAGAAGAGGGATGAACACTTAATAACCTTTAAAAGTGGGCTTCATAAAAGCCAAATAGACTTTTTTCTACTTAGGAATAATGAATTATCTATATGTAAGGATTGTAAGGTGATACCCGGTGAGAGTTTAACCTCACAACATAGGTTAATGGTTGTCGATATTCATATCAAAAGATGGAGTAAAAGAACTAAACTTAATACACATCCGAAAACTAGGTGGTGGAACTTAAAAGGAGAGAAAATAACCTCATTCAAAAAGAAGTTGATGCTAGAAGAAAATTGGAACTATGAAACAGAAGTAAATACCATGTGGACTAATATGGCTGAGTCCATTAAGAAAGTGGCAAAAGATGTCTTAGGAGTATCTAAAGGTAAAAGGCTATTAACAAAGGAAACATTGTGGTGGAATGAAACAGTACAAAAAGCTATTGAAGAAAAACAAATGTGTTTTAAAGCATGACAGAAGATTAGAAATAATGAAAACTATGAACAATATAAGAATGCTAAAAACATTACTAAGAGAATAGTAAGTGAGGCTAAACTTAAAGCATATAATGAGCTGTATAATAGACTAGGAACAAGAGAAGGTGAGAAAGATGTGTTTAAACTTGCAAAATTAAGAGAACAGAAGGGTAAGGACTTAGAGCATGTTAGGTGCATTAGAAGTGATGATCAAAGGGTATTAGTCAAAGATGATGAGATCAAACAAAGGTGGGAAATATACTTTCAAAAATTGTTAAATGACAATGGCCTTGAGAATAAAGGGATTGAAAATACTATAAATCTAAATAACACTGGATATTATAGATATGAACGTAGGATTAGAATACTTGAAGTAAAAGGGGCCTTGAGAAAGATGAAATCAGGAAAGGCCATGGGCTTGATGGTATACCAATAGAGGTTTGGAAGCATATGGGAGATATTGGGGTAGTTTGGTTGACCAAGTTGTTTAACAAGATTATAAAATCAAAGAAAATGCCTGATGAGTGGAGAAAAAGCTCTATTGTACGAATTTATAAGAATAAAGGAGTCATTCAAAGCTGCACTAATTATCGAGGGATCAAACTTATGAGCCACACCATGAAACTTTTTGAAAGAGTGATTGAGAAGAGGCTACGACATGAAACAAGTGTATCGGAGAATCAGTTTGGTTTCATGCCTGGGAGGTCTACTATGGAAGCTATTTTCTTACTAAGACAATTAGTAGAGAAATATAGGGAGAGGAGAAAAGACCTCCACATGGTCTTTATTGACTTAGAGAAAGCTTATGATAGAGTCCCTAGAGAGTTAATATGGAGGGTGTTGGGTGGTAAAGGGGTTTCTCAGGGGTATATAGACATAATTAAAGATATGTATGAGGGAGCAGTAACAAATGTTAAGACCACTAGTGGCGTGACTGGTGATTTTCCTGTCACTGTCAGATTGCACCAAGGATCGGCATTGAGTCCATCCCTTTTCACATTAGTTATGGATGAGTTAACAAAACATCTGCATGAGGAGATTCCCTGGTGCATGCTATTTGCAGATGATATAGTCCTACTTGGTGAGACAAGGGAGGGTGTAAACATAAAGATAGAGTTATGGAGAGAAGCACTAGAATCAGAAGGATTTAAAATTAGCCGAACTAAGACAGAATATATGGAATGTAATTTTAGCAAGGAGAGTAGGAGTGGAACACCAGTCAAGATTGATAACCAAGAGGTCCCCATGAGAGACCACTTCCGATACTTAGGATCATTGATCCATGAGAGTGGAGAGATTGAGAGGGAGGTTACCCAGAGAATCCAAGCGGGTTGGAACAAATGGAGATGTGCATCGAGTGTTTTATGTGATCAGCGGGTGCCACTCAAACTAAAGGAAAAATTCTATAGGATGGCTATAAGGCTGGCCATGCTCTATGGATCTAAGTGTTGGGCAATTAAGGAACATCATGCTCATAGGATGAGTGTCGCAGAAATGAGGATGTTGAGATGGGTGAGTGGTAAGACAAGAAAGGATAGAATTAGAAATAAAAATATTAGAGGAAATTTAGGGATAGCACCAATAGGTAATAAGATGAGGGAGATTAGACTTAGATTGTTTGGATATGTTGAAAGCAGACCAACAAAGGCACCAGTTAGAAGGATTGAGGCAATACAAGTTGAAGGTTCTAAACGGGAAAGGGGAAGGCCTAAAAGAACGTGGATAGAAGTGGTGAGGAAAGACCTAAAAACTTTGGGACTAAATGAAACCATGGTATTTAATAGAGTGGAATAGAGGAATAAGATTCATGTGGCCGACCCCTAATTGGGATAAGGTCTTGATGATGATGATGATGACCAATAGGTAATAAGATGAGGGAGATTAGACTTATATGGTTGGACACGTCCAAAGGAGACCAACAATGGCATTATTTCAAAGGAGTGAGGCAATACAAGTAGAAGGCTCTAAAAGGGCAAGAGGAAAGCCCAAAAGAACGTGGATAGAAGTGGTGAGGAAAGATTTAAAAACTTTGGGACTAAATGAAACCGTGGTATTTAATAGAGTGGAATGGAGGAATAAGATTCATGTGGCCGATCCCTAATTGGGATAAGGACTTGATGATGATGATCATCATTTTAGGTAACAGACCATACAGGTTTGTCTTGATTATTCCTTAAGAGAGGGGGTCGGGTACCAATATCAAAATGGAACCTCCTTTACAAGTAATAATTTTTACTTTTTCTTTAATTCATTATTTAAACTTTCAACCTTTTGTAATATGTTTTAATTAAATGATTGTGTTCCCTGCATGACAACGAGTGCATGCCCCACCTGGGTTTTTTAAATTTCGAGAGGGTCCTGCACTGTAAAGGAGGTACCTGGACATTGTACCAAGGATCATGCAACGGTTTGAAAAGATTAGACATTGTGCTTGAAAACATCATTTGACTTATTGCCTATGAACTTCCAAGGATATGTATTGTTTCAATGACGTGCCATGGGATTTCACATCATTCAATCGGCCCATACATTGTGCCTAGCATCATTAAACTTCTTAAGTTTAGACATAGTGTTTGGGAACATCCTAGTGCTCAAACAACTTCTTAAGTTTAGACATAGTGTTTCAAGGATATATATATATTATAAAAATGCAAGTTATTACAGCACGTGATTGAAAAAATATATGTGCTTGGAAGTTCATAGGCAAAACGTCAAAACAATACATGTCCTTGGAAGTCCCTTGGTATAAAGTCAAATAGCATCGAGGTTTGGGAAGTTCCCAAACAAAACTTTTCAAGCCATTAAATGATCCTTTCGGTGCAATGTATGGCACTTTAAGCTCTTGGAAATCTCATCGTGCACTGTCAAAACATTACATGTCCATTGAAGTCCCTAGATGCAATGTTAAATCACTTCGAGTCTTGGGATTGTCCCAAACACACAACGTCAAAAACTTTTCAACTCATTAGAAGATACTGGCACAATGTCTGGCAATTTAAATGTTGGGCAGTCACAAGGACAATGGTAAAAGATTACATGTCTATGGAGGTTCCCTAGACACAAAGTCGAATCACAGAGTGTTGGGATTTTGCCCAACACAATGCCTCAAATTTTTAAGAAGCTAGATGATTTAGACAATTTAAGTGACATGAGGAACATTGTCAAAACTACAAATATCCTTGAAAGTTCCTAGCCACAAAGTCAAATAACTTTGAGTCCTAAGATGTTACCAAACACAATGTCCAATATTTTCAAGCCATTGGATGATTCTTGGCACAATGTCTGAGCAACTTAAATGGTAGGAATTTCCAACACACAATGCAAAATTACCTTGAGCCCTGGGATGTCCCAACATACATCGTCTAAACTTTTCAAGCCACTTGACGATCCTTTTGGCACAATGTTTGAGAACTTTAAGCTTTGGGAAGACCCATGGTTCAATGTCAAAATATTACATGTCCATCGAAGTCCTTAGGCACAAAGTCAAATCACTGCAACAGTCCTGGGATGTTCCTAAACCCAATGTCTAAACATTTCAAGCCATTTGATGATCCTTGGAACATTTTTTGAGCAAGCTATCCCAAGGCACGATTTTAAGATAGAGCACATCGTTGGACGTCCCCTGGGCACAACGTCAAATCACTTTGAGACTTAGGACGGTCCTTTTGGCATGACATATGAGCATTTTAAGCTCTTGGAAGTACCATGACACAATGTCACAAGCATTACATATCTATGGAAGTACCTAGGCACAAATTTAAATCATGTCGAGTCCTAGGATATTCGCAAAAACAATGCCTACACTATTTCAAGCCATAGGATCAATATAGGCATGATATTCAGGCAACATGAATGTTGGAAAGTCACAAGCCACACTGTCAAAAGATTACATGTCCGAAGAAGTCCACTTAGCACAAAGTCAAATCACTTTGAGCGCTAGGATGTTCCCAAACACTATGTCTAAACTTAAGAAGTTTAATGATGCTAGGCACAATGTACAGGCCGATTGAATGATGTGAAATCCCATGGCATGTGATTGAAGCAATACATGTCCTTGGAAGTTCATAGGCAAAAGGTAAAATGATGTTTTTGAGCACAATGTCTAATCTTTTCCAACCATTGCAAGATCCTTGGCACAATGTCCCGGTACCTCCTTTACCATGTAGGACCCTCTTGATATTTAAAAAACCCAGGTGGGGCATGCACTCGTTGTCATGCAGGGAACACAATCATTTAATTAAAACATGTTACAAAAGATTAAAAGTTTAAATAATGAATTAAAGAAAAAGTAAAAATTATTACTTGTAAAGGAGTTGCCATTTTGATATTGGCACCCCACCCCCTCCCCTCTCTTAAGGAATAATCAAGATAGACATGTAGGGTCTGTTACCTAAAATCATGAGTGTGAGAAATCCAGTGAAGAAGGAGAAGAAGACGAAGAAGGGAGAGGAGCTGATTTGGAGAGAGTGATATCTTGGAACAAAGATCCAAACCATTCACCATCTCCAAAGAGGTAACAAGATCAAATCCATGAAAAATATTTTTGATCGGATGTCAATTGAGTAGGTAAAATTGCAAATAACATCGAGAAGAATGTACAGTGATGCACATTCTAAAGAAAATGAATTTCAAAAGTCTAAGCCGTTCATCTTGTTCACCGTCTTGAGGGGAGAAAAATGGTTCAAAAATAGACAAAGTCAAATCACCTCGAGTGCTTGGATGTTTCCAATCACATTGTCTTTGCTTTTTAAGAAGTTGGGTGCTCCTTGGCATAATGTGTGGGTAATTTAAATGATCAGAAGTCCCGAGGTGCATTGTCAGAACAATACATGTCCTTGGAAGATCCTAGGCACAAACAAAGTCAATTCACTTTGACTCCTGAGATGTTCCATAACATAATATCTTGAGAGAGGGAAGGTGAGAGAGTAGTGTAGAGTTTTCTAAAGAGAGGTCTAGAGTAGCCCTCAACCGTTAGATGGTTAACATTTGTAATAATCTGAAGCATCCATTGAGGAGGTTGATGGGGGAGAGCAAGTATAAATAGGTGTAAGCTCATCACTTGTAATCAGCTCTAGTTAGTTCAACTCAGTTATGGTCAATACATTGGGAGGTTTCCTTTCAGAGTTCTCTTAAGTTCCTCTCATTATATTTGTGGGTGAGTGAGTGTAGCCCTAACAAGTGAGAGTTTGGGGCACTGAAGGCTGAACTTAGCCTTGGTGTCTTGGGCGCAGTTCAAGACTAAGTGCTACATAGGAGTCTGAAAGTTTAAGCCCATGACACTAGGTAGCTATGGGAATCAGTGAAGTCGACAGAACTAGGCGCAACTCTAGTTGTTACATGAGTTGGATTTGGAGCTAGCAATGGTGCAACTCTGGTCCCATTTCGTTGCATACTCAAAGAGTTTGATCCCAAAGATGCTATTCTTGGTGGAAGGCACTTGAGTCCCTAGAAGTGTTCCTACCATGGGACTTTTAGGACTCGTTGAAGGCTATAGGACTAGGTGTAAAACTAGGCACAACACAAGTGGGCATCAGTGAGAATCGTTGAAGCTGGCTGGACTAGGCACAACATTAATCATGGCAAGAGTCGAGTTTGGAATGCTAAAGCTCCTCCCTTGCACGATAAGGCATTGCCACACACCCCCTCTTACTGCTCCTCGGAGCGGGGCTTGCTGAGACATGGGTCTCATCTAGTTGCATTCTAAAAGGCATACGCACAAGGCACCTTGGTTGGGCACTGCCCGCGGGTCTCCGAGATTGCATCAAGGGTCCTTTTTTTTTCACGTCCTCAAAAGTATGTGCTCAGGAAGCCTTTGGTGGGCACTGCACACGGCACAGGGAGGTCGCACCAACCCTATTGGAGGTGGCAAGCACTTGAGCCCTTGGCAATGTTCCTGCTGGGCAGTTGTGGAAATCGATGAAGTTGGCAGGACTAAGCACAATGGTAGCTGCGGCACGAGTTGGATTTGGCACATTAAAGCTCCTCACATTCCCGGTAGAGCACTGTTGTGCTCACCCTCACACTGCTTCTTAGAGTAGGCGTTAGTGCGAATCTAGTCCCATTTCTTTGCGTACTCAAAGAGTTTGCTTTCGATGATGATATTGTTGGTGGAAAGCACTTAGGTCCTTGGAAGTGTTCCTACCAAGGCCCTTCTAGAACTCATTGAAGCTGGAAGAACTAGGGGCAAAGCTAGCCGCGACACAAGTGGGCATCTATGGGAATCATTGAAGCCGACAGGACTAGGCGCAATGCTAGCCATGGCACTAATTGAATTTACCACACTAAAGCTCCTCCCATGGCCGGCAGGGCACTGTCGTGCTCACCCTCAAATTGCTCCCCATGGCGGGTCTTGGCGAGGCATGAGTCTTGTCTAGTTGCATTCTTGAGGGCATGCGCACACGACACCTTGGTTGGCACCGTCCGAGGGTCTGTGAGGTTGCATCAAGGGTCCATTTTTTTGCGTCCTCAAAAGTATGCACCCAGGAAGCCTTTGGGGGGCATTGCTCGCTAGACTGGGAGGTTGTGCCAACCCTAGAGGTGGTGGTGGGCACTTGAGCCCTTAGTAGTGTTCCTGCCAAAGCAGCTATGGGAATTGGGGAAGTTGGCAGGACAGGGTGCAACACTAGTTGAAGCATGAGTTGGATTTGGCATGCTAAAGTTCCCCCCATGCCCTATAGAGAACTGCTATGCTTGCCCTCACACTTCTCCCTGGAGTGGGAGTTGGTGCAACTCTTGTCCCGTTGTTATGCATACTTGAAGAGTTTGCTCCCGAAGATGCTGTTGTTGGTGGAAGGTACTCGGGTCCCTAGCACTGTTCATATCAAGGCACTTTTGGGACTCTTTTTAGGACTTGTTGAAGCTAGCAAGACTAGGCACAAAGCCAGCCATGACACAAGTGGGCATCTATGGGAATCATTGAAGTCAGTAGGACTAGGTGCAACGCTAGCTGTGGCATGAGTTGGATTTGGCATGCTAAAGCTCCTCCCATGCCCAGCTACGTACTTCCACACTCGCCCTCTCACTGCTCCTTGGAGCAGGTGTTGGTGAGGCACGAGTCCCATCTAGTTGCATTCTCGAAGGCATGAGCACACGGCACCTTGGCTAAGCACCGCCTGTGGGTCTGTGAGGTTGCATCAAGGGTCCTTGTTTTTTGCCTCCTCAAAAGTATGCACCTAGGAAGCCTTTGGTGAGCATTGTTCATTGCACTTGGAGGTTTAGCCAATCTGATAGGAGGTGGCGGCACTCGAACCCAACTGCCAACTCATCCGTGGGAATCAATGAAGTCCGTAGGACTAGGTGTAACACTAGTAGCAGCAAGAGTTGGATTTGGCTTGCTGAAGCTCCTCCCATGCCAAGCAAGGCACTGCCGCAGTTTCCCTCGCATTGCTCCCCGGAGTGGGCATTGGTGGGACTCTGGTCCCATTTCTTTGCACACTTGAAGAGTTTGCTCCCAAAGATTCTATTGTTGGTGGAATGCACGCGAGTGCCCGACAGTGTTCCTACCAAGGCACTTTTGGCACTCTGTGAAGCCGGCTAGATTAGGTGCAATGCTAGCCCCTGCACAGGTGGGAATTGGCCTGGCAATGCTCCTCCCATGCCAGGCAAAGCATTGCTGTGCTCTCCCTCACCCTACTCCCTAGAGCTCACATTGGGTGCAAGTCTAGTCACCCCCTTACGCGCTTACTTAATAGTATGCTCCCACAAACCCTATTGGAAGTCAAAGGCACTCGAGTCCCTTGTTGTGTTCCTACCATGACACCTTAGGGACTCAGTGAAGTTGGTGGGGCTAGGCTCAAAGCCAGCCGCAGCACAAGTCGGATGTGGCAAGGTAACTCTACTTAGAAGCCTTGCAGGGCACTGCTGGGCTCACCCTCGCACTACTCCCTGAAGCGGGGCATTGAGCATTCAGGTCCCTTGTTTGGGGCAATAACAAGTCTATGAATTTGGCTTTGTGTGCAGCGGTGTTTGCTTATGTTTAACACTTGGGGATGCCTTCTTTTCCCTTTCTTCCTTGATGGGGAGACCTGGTTGGGCTTGGGTTTTAGACCTTCGGTATACATTGTAATGACGCACGAGTGGTGTTAGGGTTGTGTGGGCATTGGGGCGACTCGAGTCTTGTTGTCTTACATGCTCAAAAGGATTTTCCCGCAGACCCTATTGGAGTTGGAATGCACGCGAGTGCCCGACAGTGTTCCTACCAAGGCACATTTGGGTCTCCTTGGAGCGCGCATTAAGTGCGACTCTGGTCCCTCCCTTTTGTACTTACTCAACAGTATGCTCCCACAAACCCTATGGGAATTTGAAGGCACTCAAGTCCCTTGTGGTGTTCCTACTAAGGCATCTTAGGGACTCTGTGAAGCCAGCAAGGCTAGGCTCAATGCTACCCACGCCACAAGTCGAATGTGGCACAGTAACTCTATTCAGAAGCCTTACAGGGCACTACTGTGCTTGCCCTCACATTGCTTTCTAGAGTGGGGCATTGGTGCATTCGGGTCCCTTGTTTGAGGCGATAACAAGTCTATGAATTTAGCTTCGCTTGCAGCGATGTTTCCTTATATTTGACGCTTGAGTTCAACTTCTTTTGCCCTTTCTTCCTTGATTGGGAGACGTGGTTGGGCTTGGGTTTTGACCTTTGGTATACACTGTGATGGCACATGAGTGCCGTTATGTGGGAGGGATCGCGGTCGTTGTGCAGCCGCCCATACATTCTAGTCCTTTCCAACATGACTCTAAAGCCTAGTGTGTTGGTTCATGTTGTGGAGCCTCCATTTGCTACTCTTATTGTTGGGAATCTGGGCTGTTGTTGTTGCCCACTTTGCCTCTCTCTATCATCCCTTTGTCAGGGATGCATGATGGCCCTCAATGTTGTGCCCTTGTTTCCTTGTCCATGTGAGGATAATGCATGTCTTGGTGTGAGGGACTTACTCACGCTCTTGGGTACAATGGATGTGATTGCAGTGGGGTGATCTCATCCCTTGTCCTTTAGTAGCTGCATTTTGTTGCTTGTGAAGATGAATGCCCCTCACTCCTTCTATTGTCGCTTCTATGAGC
Organism: Warburgia ugandensis; assembly: GCA_035236585.1. Taxonomy (NCBI): domain Eukaryota; kingdom Viridiplantae; phylum Streptophyta; class Magnoliopsida; order Canellales; family Canellaceae; genus Warburgia; species Warburgia ugandensis. Next base: position 46,765,129 of record CP141134.1, read on the forward strand.
AGTCATAAAGGAATCAATTCTATTGTAAGAATGCTACTTGGTTGATCCTGTCAGTAGTCATATTGTATTAGCCCGAGGGCCCACCCGCCGCAACGATATTGTCCATACTGGAGTGCCCATACACCCAGCACGGTTTTGTTCTTCCCTTGTAGGCGAAAGTGCATCGTTGCAAGGGAAGTCCTCAGCACTATCATCCCTTCCCCCTAGTGATATGGGACTAACTCTCAGTCCCTCACCCCAGCCTAGAAGCCTGCCAGCCTTCTTAGCCCGCCCTCATCTGCCTGAGGCTTCACTTCTCCCCCTTAGGGGACACGAGTCCCCGTGTGTCACATGCGAGCGCCCCACGTGCGTTTAGCCACCCACACCGGGTCGAGGTCTGGCTCTGATACTAATGTAATAGCCCGAGGATCCACCCACTGCAACGATATTGTCCATGCCAAAGTGCCCATACACCCTGCATGGTTTTCTTCTTCTCCCGTAGGGGAAAACAGTTCGTTGCAAGGGAAGTCCTCAGCACTATTATCAACAGCCCAGCACCCTTCCCCCTATCGATGTGGGACTAACTCTCAGTCCCTCACCCCAGCCTTCTTGACCCACCCTCATCGGCTTGAGGCTTCACATACTTTAACACCCTGGGGTTTTTTATACACAACATAAAAATAATTTACAAAAATAGTCGGGATCCCTATTTTAAAAACTTCAATTTTTAAAGTGACCAAAAATAAAAACTTAAATAAAAGAATTTCTTTCAAAGTCTGAGGAGTCACACAACCACGAAACTACAAATTTAATAATGAAATGAAATAGCATTTCTACCGAAAATCCGACAGAGTTTCCTCTGTAATTTGGACCGTTGCACATGACCAGTACAATACAAAACCACCTAATAAACAATGTATAATACATATCATAAGGGAGACTCAGTCTCCACACCCATCCACAACCAAATGTTATTTTCAATAAAATATACTCAAACAATGGATAAGAAAATATAGTCACTACTAAATACCCAGGGTCCCTCCATACAGCCACACATCCAACATAAATTCACATTCTAACATCCAGGTCACATTACATTTTTAATTAAAGTACATCCCATACTCAAAACCCAAAGTGAGGTCTTGAGAAAACCTGGTCATCTTTTAACATCGTCTGTGCTTCACTAGAAATTGCCATCACTTTTACCTACTCTGTCAGTACCTAGAAGCCTGCTACCTAGAAGCTCGCCACCTAGAAGCCTGTCGGTGCCTCACACACCCACCCTCATCGCCCACCCTCTTAGGCCACCCTCATCAGCTACTCACAAGTATAAGACAAAATTTTGAGCTAATTACACATAAGAAAAGGCTCTCATACTACAGATACCTTACTGTCACACCTCTCACCTGCATAAGAAATCAGGCTCATATGCGTAATATAAAATAGTATCTATGTCATTGTTATCCTGGAGAACTCAGTCATTCAGTAATATTGTTCACTAGACTAGGGAGGCAATCAACCTTAGTCATTAGCTCAACTAGTCCCAAATTATCACAGTCCTTATAAACCGTATCTCTATTGGTAAAGGTATCGCGGTCAAGAAAATTTACCTTTTTGGACCATAATTCCAACTTACAAACAATTATAGTAAAAGATGAGTCCTTTAGACACTTAGAATACTACATAAGAACTTCTTATGCTTTGCAAGGTCATGATATATAAAAACATCATTCAATGCATAATCCTACTCACCTCAGCAAACTTTGGAAATTCAGCTCATCATATCCATACATACTATCAATGTACCAATTTTATCAATTTATATGATCCAGAGCTTTTAGTAATCATAACAAATTCTAATAATTGTCTTAAAGGCATTTTAGTCACAATCCTTAGCTGGTGATACCCAGACCTCAAATCAATATCCACCAATACTATGCGTAATCCAAGACTGATCATATGAATCATCAATATACGGTAAAGAATATCAATTCTCCACTGTGAAGCTATCAATAATCAACAATCTACACTTAGCAATAAGAATCTATCTCTCTCCTTAAAAGGAGGGTTAGCGCATCCCATGAAGACCCACTAGGTCTAATAGTCTCTGGTCGAACAACTACCTTAGTTGAAACCCTTCCCACTCAGTCGGGGCCATCTTGTATCACACTTTAGAAAATGACACTATATGTGATGCCAAATCAATATAAAAATCAATCTCTCGTGATGTAAAATCCTAAATCCTCCTTTAGAAGATTGTGAATCTTCACGCACCCATTATGTGCTCGATTTATAGCCATTCTCTGTCATCCACAATCACAAAACTAGGATGACTTGATACATCAGATGAGCTTTATTTTGCCTCAAGGCAAGGTTAACACAAATCTCAATGATGCCCCTTCTTACTTAGGAGTGAGATCAGTAGTTATTTGATTCATCAAAAGTACCTTTCTTCTCACTGCAATCAATTATCCACCAATAATGGAATTCATCCCCAGGGATGATATCATAACCCCTCAAATAGAGGACAATAAAGTCAGTATCTATCCTCTCACTCATCATCATTTTCACCAGTACTCGTTAGAGGTACTTATAAGTTTGAATAACTTGCCAATCGGTGCCATAACCTCCAACCCATGGATTTTTAAATACATATAAAGGCACATTTATCAAGGTGCCGACACTCAACTACAAGGGTGGCTGGATTTTAAATTAAGGAGAATCTTGGCATGCTTATCAACAATCAAGTAGGTGCCCTCCTTAACTTGGGTTGAGGTTGATACTTACTTCAAGTAATGATAATGACAGTAACAGATCATCATTACTAATGTGAGGCCATCTCTGCCTTGTCTCCAATGTTGGCCAGTCTGACTCATTGTCCACCAGGGCAGTCTTTAAAGGAATCTCATAGCCCTCCACAATCAACCATTTAAAGGGTCTCCATAGTGATGATGGCTACTGATGTCATTACCACTGCTGTGGTGGTCCACTAACTCTAGGACATAGTTATCCAAGTGCCTGTCCTCAATACTAGTACACAGTATGTCTCTCTTTTGCATCCCAACACCGTCTAATCAAATGTCGCTGGCTCAATGGCCTCCGCAGTCATATCAATGAAAAGTCTCTTGCCCTTATTAGGCTGACTCAAACTAACCATGTCCGAGTTTCTACAGTCAGTCTTGATCTAAAAATATCCCTCTTACATAGAGGTTATGTCTACAACCTTGCACCCGGCGGAGAATGTGACACAATCATCTGATTCCTCAATACAGTTGTCAACATATAGCAATCTATCCATGGTCTTCTTCTTCATGATGAAGAAGTTAGGGCGAGTCTCTTCTACTGAGCATACTGGTTCAATACTGTTAAATTATTAAATTTCTCTACTCTGCAGCAACAACACTCATAATATAAACAATTGTTCACAAGGCAAAGGTATATATATTATCACAAGCCTTTCTAAGAGCCTTCTAGATAAAGATCTCAATAATGGAGGAACACATCTGCTCGGCTAATCATCCTTAAAATCTTTGTAATTGCATTTTCCATGTCCTCACTTTCGCTATTTTACTTTCTTGAACTAATGAATTATTTGATGTTCATATAGCCAAATCATTTACAATTAGATCAATTTCACACCTTCCTCTGTATCGGTGTTGAATATAATCAATCATAATTGATTTCATCTTGCCTCATTCACTTTATTTGTTCTTTCTAGTTGACTCATTACAAAATAATGTCTATTCAAGAATTATTCCCATAAATAAGTCATTATGCCCTCCAAGTAATATGCCCTTCAAATCATAATTAAAACTCTAAGAAAATTCGTAGGTATTCACTCCCCATTGATGTTTAAAAATCAAAATAAAAAATAATTCCTCAGCTTATTCTCACAACAATATTCATTTGTCATATTTACTTCAATAAGAATCTCTCCCTACTTGTTCACATCATTTACGCTACTATAATCAAAAGGTGGTTGCCATATCCTCAAAGTGCTATAATTTCCAATCATAATTGAAATCCTCATAAAGGTTTATAAGCATTTAGCCTTCTTTGATTACTGGCTATCAATATCTCTATATACACTAACTCATCAGTTTTCGTCTCAAATTCAGATATTTCACACATGGAAATACTAGAATCTTACTTCATCAAACTCTCAATAATTTTCACCATATTATAATTTACTCGTCACTTAAATTTGCTTCAAGTTTAAATTAATACCATGCTTCCTTCAACGTTCTCGCATTCTCATTAGTTGTAATCATTTCTGATCCTCCATCATTCTTATCATACTATTGTCATTACTATAATTGTCAGGCTTTTTCTAAAAGTTTAAATGCACAATCAAGTTAGAAATTTGGCCATCAAAAGCAATCCAAATGAATATATATTCTATCATATATTAAAGTTCTCATTAAGAGAAACTTCCTTAAAAATTTTATTCTAATTCATGACTCTAAGAATCATGTGCTTCCCTTAAAAGTGTACTTCCATGGCATTATCCATTTCACGATCATCAATATCGCTCACATGAGTTTTCTCTGTAACTCATATTTAGGAAACCGCCTCACCTCATTGACTGTATGTGACCATTGGATCTATTGGAGTGGCTGTAATGGAGTAGACCTAGGCTCTGATACCAACTTTAACACCCCGGGGTTTTTTATACACAATATAAAAATAATTTACAAAAATAGTCAAGATCCCTATTTTGAAAACTTTGATTTTTAAAGTGACCAAAAATAAAAACTTAAATAAAAGCATTTCTTTCAAAGTCCGAGGAGTCATATAACCACAAAACTATGGATTTAATAGTGAAATGAAATACCATTTCTACCAAAAATCAGACAAAGTTTCCTTTGTAATTTGGATTGTTGCACATGACCAGTGCAATACAAAACCACCTGATAAACAATGTATAATACATATCATAAGAGAGCTCAGTCTCCACACCCATCCACAACCAAATGTTATTTTCAATAAAATATACTCCAACAATGGATAAGAAAATATAGTCACTACCAAATGCCAGGGTCCCTCCATACAGCCATCACATCTAACATAAATTCACATTCTGACATCCAGGTCACATTACATTTTTAATTAAAGTACAGCCCATACTCAAAACCCAAAGTGAGGTCTTGAGCAAACCTAGTCATCTCTGAACATCGTCTGTACTTCGCCGTGCTTGGTTGGAAGCTACCATCACTTTTACCTATTTTGTCAGCACATCAACCTGTTGTCACTCTCTGTACCTGAGGCATTGCAAACAAAGCAGTGCCTCAGCAAGCTATGCTTGTGTAGGTGATTCATATTCAATTTACCAAAAATGATATAAAATCACATGTCGCAAGAAGTAAAAAAAACATAGAAGTTTCTGTAAGAAGAACATATATGCACGAAACAGCATAATCAACAAGGGACAGTGCATGAAGTCCCTAATATAAGCAAAGCGATATCAACGCAAGCATCAAGACATACGTAACATGAGAAAATATGTAAGTCCATGTATGTCAAATCAATGAAGATCAGTATCTATAGAACATGAATGCATGTTAGAGCCAATAAAACATCGGATACGGTCCAGCCCTATGAGTGTCTCAAGCACACTCACGGCAATGTTGGGCCAACTCTCAGTACTTTTTGCTTTTTCCGTTTCACCCTTACGGGCACTCTGGCACTCACAGCAAGACACATTCCAATCCCGCTTTCACCCTTACGAGCACTCAGGCACTCATGGAAAGACACATTTCATGCCCGCTTTCACCCTTTCACCCACAAGGGGCACTCAGGCACTCACGGAAATATGCATTTCATGCCCGCTTTCACCCTTTCACCCACAAGTGGCACTCAGGCACTCACGACAATGTGGGGCCAATTCTCAATACTTTCCACAAGACACATTCCAATCCCGCTTTCACCCTTACGGGCACTCAGGCACTCATGGAAAGATACATTTCATGCTTGCTTTCACCCTTTCACCCACAAGGGGCACTCAGGCACTCACGGAAAGACGCATTTCATGCCCGCTTTCACCCTTTCACCCACAAGTGGCACTCAGGCACTCACGACAATGTGGGGCCAATTCTCAATACTTTCCACTTTCACCCTTTCACCCACAATAGGGCACTCACGCACTCACAAAAAGACGAGGTTTAATTTTGCTTTCACCCTTTGGTCTCAATCAAGATCTGTGATAGTGTAATCCATAATGTCTCTAACATGGATACTTATGAAATCAAAAGTCACGATAACAATTCTGAAGCACTATACACATGAAACAAAACATAATAATACACAAGACATATGCCTCAAGAATCGTAGATAAGTCACAATCAATGAAATTAAGAGAAAAATCTCATATGTAAATCACCTACCTCGTGTGGTGAGTTCATCCATTGTTCACTAGTTGGTATGCTTCAATCTATACAAGGCATAAAAATTCTTTTCTTAATACCTTCACTTACATATACTTATGATTTAACTATTTGGTCTTATGTCCTTATATCAAGGGTTGGATTTATGTGAGCCTCTAAATTTAGTGTTTTCCACAAGATGACAATGACTGATCAACTATTTATAAATGATCCATATATTAAGATTGGATGAAGATCGTCTAATCCAGCTTTTCAGGTAATCCGATGGTCCACATTTACTAAGAGTGGTTAGATCCACCCTTTTCAAGTGATCTGATTGTACATATCTACTAAGAGTGGTCAAATCTACCTTTTTTAGGCAATGTGATGGTTAAGAACTACTCTAATTGGTCATATCTAGTTAATTTAAGAATGCACGGTGGTTGGATGGACGACTGCTAGTTTTGGATTGACGATTAGAACTCATTTGTGTCGTCTGATTGTTGATCCAACATCAACCAGTCACTATTTGAATACTGACTGATCGAATAGCTGAGGTTTCATCCAAATTACAATAATCTAATCACGTCATAGCTAATTTAGGGTCGTAGGAGTCATCCGTAGTGTCTGATTATCCATCAGACGTTCAGAAGTTACTGTGTGAATAATAACCGATTGGACGGTCCAGATCATTCGATCTATTTTCTAGCACAGATGGCGAATTCCATCAAATATGTCTTATCTCAGGCATCGATGTACCCATTACTAAGCATGTATTAACAATTTAATGGTTGGATCATCTTTAAATTTAGATCTAAGATCAAAACTCATGAATTTATCAAAATTTCTACAAATCAAGATCAGGGTTTTGTAGATCTTACCTAAAGAATGTGTAGCCTTGCTTTTTCCCTTCCTAGGCATGCTAGATTGGCTTCGATCTGCTGTGAAAAAATCCATCCTTAGCCACGCGCACTATTCATGGCTCAATCCTCATTCATTTCTTCTCCGATCATAGCAAATGCAAAGGGGTTTTTCTCGCAACTTCATGCTAAAGAGAATGAATGGCTTGGAGCATCAATCCATGCCACCATTTTCTCTGATGACCTCTGCAACTCCAGAAAAATAGAAACCCCACATTTCTACTCCTCCTTCATCATGGCTGGGCTTTATTCTCTGGTGCACAATCTCTCCTCTTCTCCTTTCCTTTCTTTTCTCCTCTCTTCTCCTTTCTCTTCCCTCTCCTTTTCCTTGTTCTTCTTCTTATTCCCCTTTCTTTTCTTCCCATCGGGTTCCCCCTTTTCATCAAGTTTGAGAAACAAACCTACGTTTGTTTCTCAATTACGTTTAAGTGAGGGGGTGCCGTTATCAAACCAGCCCCTCTTTCAGTTAGTTTAATTGATTTTTCCTTTATTTATTTTAAAAATAGAGGATGTTACACATATGCTTGTCTCAAATATTAAGCCATGCATGTGTAAGTATGAACAAATTCAGACTGTGAAATTCCAAATGGCTCATTAAATCTGTTATAGTTTGTTTGATGGTATCTACTACTCGGATAACCATAGTAATTCTAGAGCTAATACGTGCAACAAACGTTGACTTCTAGAAGGGATGCATTTATTAGATAAAAGGTCAATGCAGGCTTTGCCCCTTGCTCCGATGATTCATGATAACTCAATGGATTTTATAGCCTTCGTGTTGGCTACGCATCATTCAAATTTCTGCCTTATCAACTTTTGATGGTAGGATAGTGGCCTACTATGGTGGTGATGGGTGACAGAGAATTAGAGTTCGATTCCAGAGAGGGAGCCTGAGAAACAGCTACCACATCCAATGAAGGCAGTAGGCGTGCAAATTACCCAATCCTGACATGTGGAGGGAGTGACAATAAATAACAGTATCCGGCTCTTTGATTGTAGTAATTGGAATGAGTACAATCTAAATCCCTTAATGAGGATCCATTGGAGGTCAAGTCTGGTGCCAGCAGCCGAGTATTTTCAGCTCCAATAGAGTACATTTACCAGGTCCAAGCATAGCAAGGATTAACAGATTGAGAGTTCTTTCTTGATTCTATGGAAGGTGGTGCATGGCAGTTCTTAGTTGGTGGGGAGATTTTTTTGGTTAATTCCATTAAGGAACAAGATCTCAACTTGCTAACTACTTATGTGGAGGTGACCCTCTATGGCTAGCTTCTTAGAGGGACTATGGCCTTTTAGGCCACAAAAGTTTGGGCCAATAGTAGGTCTGTGATGCCTTTAGATGTTCTAGGCTGCACATGCGCTAAACTAATGTATTCAATGAGTCTATAGCCATGGCCGACACACCCAGGTAATCTTTGAAAATTTCATCATGATGGGGATAGATCATTGCAATTGTTGGTCTTCAACGACGAATTCCTAGTAAGTGCGAGTCATTAGTCTTGCGTTGACTATGTCCCTACCCTTTGTACACATTGCCCATCGTTCCTACAGATTGAATGGTTTGGTGAAGTGTTCGAATCTTAGCGACGTGGGCTGTTCGCTGCCGATGATGTCATGAGAACTCCACTGTACCTTATCATTTAGAGGAAGTAGAAGTCATAACAAGATTTTTGTAGTTGAAACTATTGAAGGATCATTGTCAAGACCTCTCTGCTAAAGCAAAATGACTAGTGAATTAGTGAAACCCATTGTGTTCCTAGTGCGTAGAATGCCATTCTAGGACACTTTGGCCACCCCCCACCCCACACACACTGTAAGCTCCACTTCCCATCTTCCCTCATTCTGGCCTTGAGAAATTGGGTGTGCCAGTTTGTAGGTGTGTTGGGTGGTGGCTTGCACAACAAACCCCTGGCATAAACGGGCGCCAAGGACTTTTGACAATGAAGATCTTAGCTCTTGCATTGATGAAGAACATAGTAAAATGCGATACTTGGTGTGAATTACAGAATCCCGTGAACCATCGAGTCTTTGAACACAAGTTGTGCCTGACACCATTAGGCCTAGGGGATGCCTACGTGGGCATCACACCACACTTTGCTCCCCAGCACCATGGGTGATGGGATACGGAGATTGGCCATGCCATATATGTGCATGGTGGGCCAAAACTTGGGCCTCGAGCGAGGCAGGACACAGCGAGTGGTGGTCTATCAGAGCTTCTAGCTGGGGAGTCATGTGTAAGTCACTCCGAGGGGACCTTAAAATCCAAGGTTATCACCTTGCGACACTGACCATGACCCCAGGCCAGGTGGGATGACCCACTGAGTTTAAGCATATCAATATTCAGAGGAGAAGAAGCTTACAAGGATTCCCCTAGTAACCGTCAGCGAACCAGGATCAGCCCAGTTTGAGAATCGGATAGTTTTGCCATTTGAATTATAGTCTATAGAAGTGTACTCAGCTTTGGCGTGTGCCATCTTTGGCGTGCCCTCACGGCACCTATGCATTCATACGGAGCAATCAACGAATTCCGACGAAATAGAAGATCTATGTGACCAAATTTTCCTACTAAAAAGATTTTCTTTTTTCTTCTTCATTTGATACAAGAATGCATCAACAAAACTGCTATGGGTCCCCCATTCGACCCATCTTGAAACATGGACCAAGGAGTCTGACATGTGTGTGATTCAATGGGTGTGCAAAACTCATAAGGTGCAAGGAAGCTGATTGGTGGGATCCCCTCAGTGGGTTGCACCACCAACAAACCTAGATCTTTTGAGACGCATTCACATGTGAGCATGCCTGTCAGGACTCGAAAGATGGTGAACTATGCCTGAGAGCGGTGAAGCTAGAGGAAACTCTAGTGAAGGCCTGGAGTGATATTGATGTGCAAATATTTTGTCTGACTTGGGTATAGGGATGAAAGACTAATCAAACCATCTAGTAGCTGGTTCCTTCTTGAGTTTCCCTTAGGATAGCTAGAGCTTGTGTACGAGTTCTATCGAGTAAAGCCAATGATTAGAGGCATTGGGGGCTCAACGCCCTAGACCTATTCTCAAACATTAAATAGGGAGGACGGTGCGGCTGCTTTGTTGAGCCGTGCCAGGGAATCGAGAGCTCCAAGTGGGCCATTTTTGGTAAGCAGAACTAGCAATGTGGGATGAACCAGAAACTAGGTTATGGTGCCTAACTGTGTGATAACCTAGAACCCACAAAGGATGTTGGTCAATTAAGACAGTAGGACGGTGGTCATGGAAGTTGAAATGTGCTAAGGAGTGTGTAACAACTCACCTACCAAATCAACTAGCCTCGAAAATGGATGGCACTGAAGTGCGTGACCCACACCTAGCTGTTTGGACAATTGTCATGCCCAGATGAGTAGGAGGGCATTGGTGTAGATCTTGGTGGTAGTAGCAAATATTCAAATGAGAACTTTGAAGACCAAAGAGGGGAAAGGTTCCATGTGAACAATAATGTTAGGAAGTTTGGAGACATTGGTGGGGGCCTCAAGAAGAGTTATCTTTTCTATTTAACAGCTTGTTCACCCTGGAAATGGCTCAACTGGATGTAGGGTTCAGTGGCTAGAAGAGCACTGCACGTTGCGTGGTGTCCAATGCACCCTCGGTGGTGCTTGAAAATCTAGAGGACCAAATGCCTCTCACACTCGATCGTACTTATAACCGCACCAGGTCTTCAAGGTGAATAGCCTCTAGTCAATGGAATAATGTAAGCAAGGGAAGTCAGAAAAATGAATCTATAACTTCAAGAAAAGGATTGACTGTCTTAAGGTATCCAAATGCCTCATCATCTAATTAGTGATGCTCATGAATGGATTAACAAGATTCCCATTGTCCCTGTCTACTATCCAGTGAAACCACAGCCAAGGGAATGGGCTTGGTAGGATTAGCAGGGAAAGAAAACCCTGTTGAGCTTGACTCTATTCCAACTTTGTCACATGACTTGAGAGGTGTAGGATAAGTGCGAGCCATCTCGGTGGCACAAGTGAAATACCACTACTTTTAACTTTATTTTACTTATTCCATGAGTCGGAGGGGGGCACTGCCCCTCTTTTGGTTCCAAGGCCAGCTTCAATGGGTCAATTAGGATGTGGCCACCTTGAAGTGGAATTCCTACCAGATGATGGGTAGAATATTTTGCAAATGACTTAAATATGCAACGAGCTATTGTAAGTGGCAGTGTGGCCTTGCTGCCATGATCCACTAAGATCCAGCCCTATGTCGCACTGATTCGTCCCTCCAACTTAGCGCCTGCTCCCACCTCCACCAAGACCCAATGTAAGGGTCCAAGTCTACCCAAGGCATCTAATGTCCCTGAAGGGCACTATGTCACTTAGAACATCTAGGGACGAGAGGCATTGCACAAGGCATGAATCCATTGGCACCGCTAGATGAGGTGAGTCACAAATTGCATTTGGAGAAAGGCGCTGCATCACTCAGCACCTTTCCAAGGTTGCGAGGCAGGGGCAACAAATGCATCTCTTGGCCCCGTCCAATGTTATGTCCATAAAAGTATGCGCCCACAACACCTCTGGTAGGCAGGACGCCTATAGGAGGTGGAAGGAACCCGAGCCCTAGGCAGGGCTAAGCGTATAGCATATGGAGTGTATTCAAAACATCAGACAAGATTTTAACCGACTTCAAGGCTGAATTTTGAAAAATAGACAAGGGCAAACTAATCTACAGGCGGTTTGCTAAATAGATCTCGTTGAGATCTTTGAAACATATAAGATCATTTTTGTCTCATTCCCAAAGGTATGAACCCTCACAGCACCTCTGGAAGGCACTGCCCGCTGGGCAATGAGGCTATGCCAACCCTATAGGAGGTGGCAGGCACTCAAGCGCTCTACAGTGCTCCTACCAAGGCAATAGAGGGACTTGGGGAAGCTTGCAGGACTAGGCTCAATGCTAGCTACAACACAACTGAGAGTTGGCATGGTAACATCCCCTCAGAGGTTTGGTAGAGCACTACTCCTTGGAGCGGGCTTGAGTGAGACTCGCATCCCATCTACTGGCATTCCCAAAGGCAAGTCGTGTGCTCGTGGGCCTTGAGGATGCGTCAAGGGTCCCTTTTTTTCATGTCCTTAAAAGTATGCGTCCATGAAGCCTTTGAGGTTGCACCTACCCTATAAGAGGCAACGGGCACTTGAGCCCTTGGCGAGTTCTTGCCAAGGAAGCTATAGGAATCGGTGAAGCCAGTAGGACTAGGCGCAACACTAGCCGCAGCAGGAGTTGGATTTGGCATGCTAAAGATCCTTCCATGCCCAGTAGCGCACTGCCACGCTCGCCCTCGTACTATTCCCCGAAGCAGGCGTTGGTGAGACACGGGTCCCATCTAGTTGCGTTCTCGAAGGCATGCACACACGACACCATTGCTGGGCACTGCCCATAGGTCTATGAGGCTGCATCAAGGGTCCCTTTTTTTTGCATCCTCAAAATTATGTGCCAAGGAAACCTTTGGTGGGCACTGCTCATTGGGTCAGGAGGTTGCACCAACCTATTGGAGGTGGCGGGCACTTGAGCCCTTGGCACTGTTCCTGTTGAGACTGCTATGGGAACCGATGAAGTCGACAGGACTAGGTGCAACGATAGCCATGGCATGAGTTTGATTTGGCACACTAAAGCTCCTCCCATGCTCGGCAGGGCACTGTCGCGATAACCCTCGTGTTGCTCCCCGGAGTGGGTGTTGGTGCAACTTTGGTCTCGTTTCTTTGAATACTTGAAGAGTTCCCTCCCAAAAATGCTATGGTTGGTGGAAGGCACTCGGGTCCTTAGAAGTGTTCCTACCAAGGAATAGTTGGGATTGGGTGAAGCCGATAGGACTAGGTGCAATGCTAGTCGCGGTAAAAGTGGGCATCTATGGGAATCGTTGAAGCCGCTAGGACTAGCCGCAACACTAGCCGCAGCACGAGTTGGATTTGGTAGGCTAAAGCTCCTCCCATGCCAAGTAGGGCACTACTGTGCAATCCCTCTCACTACTCCCCGGAGCAGGCGATGGTGAGACACGGGTCCCATCTAGTTGTGTTCCCGAAGGTATGCACACACGACACCTTGGCTGGGCGCCGCACACGAGTTTGTGAGGTTGCATCAAGGTTCCCTTTTTCTTGCGTCCTTAGAAGTATGCACCTAGAAAGCCTTTGGTGGGCATTGCTTGATGGGCTGGGAGGTTACACTAACCCTATAGGAGGTGGCAGGAACTCGATCCATTGGCAGTGTTCCTGTGGAGGCAGCTGTGGGAATCGGTGAAGCCGACAGGACTAAGCGCAATGCTAGCCACGGCATGATTTGGATTTGGCACATTAAAGCTCCTCCCATGCCCGGCAGGGCACTTCCATGCTCATTGAAGATTTTGCATACTCAAAGAGTGGGCGTTGGTGCGACTCTAGTCTCATTTCTTTGCATAGTCTAAGAGTTTGCTTCCAAAGATGCTATTGTTGGTGGAAAGCACCCGAGTCCCTGGAAGTCTTCCAACCAAGGCACTTCTAGGACTTGTTGAAGCCTTCAGGACTAGGCACAAAGCTAGCCATAGCACAAGTGGTCATTTGTGGGAGTCAGTGAAGCTGGTAGGACTAAAGTCAGCTACAGCACAAGTGGGCATCCGTGGGAGTCAGTGAAGCCGGCAGGACTATGCGTAAAGCTAGCCGCGGCAGGAGTTGGATTTGGCACCCTAAAGATCCTCCCATGCTTAGTAGGGCACTTTTGCACTTGCCCTTGCATTGATCCCTGGAGCGGGCGTTGGTGAGGCACGGGACCCGTCTAATTGCATTCTCAAAGGCATGCACACATGGCACATTGCTGGGCACCGCCTATGGGTTTGTGAGGTTGCATCAAGGATCCCTTTTTTCACATCCTCAAAAGTATGCACCCATGAAGCATTTGGTGGGCACTGCTCCCTAGGTTGGGAGGTTGCACCAACCCTATAGGAGGTGGCGGGCACCCGAGCCCTTGGCAGTGTTCCTGTTGAGGAGGTTGTGGAAATCGGTGAACCCGGCAGGACTAAGCACAATGCTAGCCGTGGAACAAGTTAGATTTAGCATGCTAAAGCTTCTCTCATGCCTAATAAGGCACTTTTGTGCTTGCCCTTGCACTACTCCCTAGAGGGGGTGTTAGTGCGACTCTGGTCCCATTTCTTTGCATACTCAAAGAGTTTGCACCCGAAGATGCAATTGTTGGCGGAAGGAACTCAGGTCCATGGAAGTGTTCCTACCAAGGCACTTCTGGGACTCGTTGAAGCCAACAGGACTACGCGCAAAGCTAGCTATGGCTAGCACAAGTGGGCATCTGTGGGAGTCGGTGAAGTCAGCAGGACTAGGTGCAACCGACCGACCTAAACTTCTGAGAAGGGTTCGAGTGTGGGCATGCCTATCGGGACCTGAAAGATCGTGAACAATGCCTGAGCAGGGTGAAGCCAGAGGAAACTCTAGTGGAGGCCTGCAGTGATACCGACATGCAAATGGTTTTGGGAATTCCCCAATATTTCACCACATTCCTTAGGAATAGTTGGGCCCCCTCTTCTGCTGTGCAGTCTACAGGTGTTTCCCATGGTCTCTTTGGAATAGGGAGGGGCTCAAGTAGTCCTCTTGGACCACTTTGCTCTATCTTGTCATGTTGACACACAAGACAATCCCTATGTAGGTTTTCACGTCTTCCCTCATGCATGGCCAGTAGTAGCGTCTCCCAATAATGTTAAGGTGCAGTGAGTTCTAGGGTATCCTGCCCACTTGCTTATCTGTTTGCACATTGGCATCCAACCACTCTTGTGCTCTACAAGGATCATCATCAAGTCATGGGTAGATTTGTCCTCATGCGCACCCTTGCATAAACGTGATCCAAAGAGCTCGTTAAGTCTTAATGCAGCCATCCCTTGTTGATGTGCCTCTTGCACATCAATGTAGCAATTACCAATTGTTGCGCTTCCTTCATGATTTTCCTTGGATTCATCCATTCTGGAGTCCCCCTACTGTGGCACACTCCCCATTGTGCCAATAATTGTGTCAACACCCTTGTTGATCACCATCTTCTCCTATGACTCATTAAGTCCAAGCAATCTTGCAGCACTTAAGCTTAGTAAGCCTAGCTATGTCGTATCCACATTTATTGCGAGTTCCCTTGTTAGCTCCAAATCTTTCAACCCAACCACTTCCTCGTGTGGCCTAATCATTTGGCCTGATTGAGCTACATCATTTGGCTTATCCTTCTTCTCTTCCTCCTTGGGTAATGCCACAGCTTCCTTGCACAAGGATATGTCCTTGCATATCACATTCATATCATCATGGAGTGTAGCTAACTCTGCTAATAGCTTATCAAACTGGGTTTGGAACTCCACATGACTTGCATTCCTCATGGAGCTTAGACCCTTCTCCCACTCTCCCTTAAGCTCTCCCCCCATAGCTTCAAGGGACCCAAACGTTGGGTGCTCTAACTATAGCCGAGTGGAGATATCCGCAACGGCTGTTTCCATCTTAATAAGTCTAGATTCCAAAGAAGAGACTAAGTCCTTGGACTTACCTCTCTTGTTGTTCCTTCGAGCATCTTCACAAGAAAACTCCATATTTGAGACATGAGAACCGTCCATCATCTTCTTCTCCATACTAGGATACGAACCTTCACTCCTAACTTGCCGAACCTTACTCTGATACCAACTGCCACGGGCTTACCTTCTCAGACTCTCGTGTAGCACTTAGATTGCCTTCTTACCCCGAACCAACTATGTAAGCCTGATTAGAAACCTAAAGGAGAAGAACAACTGAAAGGAAACTTGGATGGAGCTTTAGCTTTATTGCTTTGAAGATGCTTACAACTCTTGGATGCTTTGCAAGTGAGGAAGCTCCCCAATTTATAGGTGCTTACCTCCTTCCACCTCCTCAATGGAAGGTGGGGATCTTTACAAGTGTTAACTATCCAACGGTTAGGCACTACTCTAGAATCCTCTCTAGAAGTCTCTACACAAGTCTTTAGTTCCACCACATTCAAGATGCTCCTAGAGAATTCTAGAAGCAAGATATTTACATGATGTACGTGGGCCCTCTAGATTATGGATCCCTTTAATGGATCTAAGTCCCTTAAGTTGAACTCATGAGCTAAGCACGCCTCCATTGGATTCCATGTGCATTGGTCATGGACCTTGCAATGCAAGTCCGTGACATTCTCCCCCACTAGATGCAGCGATATCCTCAGCGTGTTGCTTGTGAAACTTCTTGATATGATTCTTGAATTGCCGAAGGGACTCTTCCATCTCCTAGCTAGCTTCTACTTCTAACAAGCCCTTCCATTTGACAAAATACTTGATGTGTGGAGATCTACCTCTTCCACATATTTGTCGCTCAACAATTACTTCTTCCACATACTTATCAAAGAAGTGGTTACAATGGTTGGTGCTTGGTGAGATTGGTTCCTGCTCCTCATCTGCTCGATAAGGTTTTAAGTTGCTTACACAGAAGACTGGATGAATCGTCAGTCTAGGTGGTAGCTCCATTCGTTAAGATGCCTTTCCTACCTTCTTCAGAATGGGGAATGACCCTTCGTGCTTCCTTAGAAGTCCCTTATGTAAGGGTCTCATAGCCTTGTGCTGTGATGGCAGGAGTTTGAGCATCACGAGATCTCCTTCTTGAAGCTCTAGTGATCATCATCTCCTATCAACCCACTTTTTCATCTTCTTAGAGGCTTTCTCTAGTGAAGCACGAGCTAAGTCCTGTTGTTCATGCCATCCTTCAGCAAACTTATCAGCTACCAGGACTACTCCTTGCATACCCTACTGCTAGAGTGTTTAGTGTTAGAGGTTGTTGCCCAGTCGCCACTTCGAATGGGCTATGTTCTGTGGATTTAGACCTCTATAAGTTGTAAGAGAATTGGGTGATGTTTAATAACTTAGCCTAATCTCTTTGGTTGGTACTTACATAGTGCATCAAGTATAACTCTAGCAAAGCATTCACCCTCTCTGTCTAACCATCGATTTGTGGGTGAAAGCGAGTGGAGAAGTTCAACTCGGAATCAAGGAGTTTGAAGTGTTCTAACCAGAATCTCGCTCTAAAGCATTTGTCCATTTCATTGATGATGGTTTTTGGAATTCCCCAATATTTCACCACATTCCTTAGGAATAGTTGGGCCCGCTCTTCTGTTGTGCAGTCTACAGGTGTTTCCCATGGTCTCTTTGGAATAGGGAGGGGCTCAAGTAGTCCTCTTGGACCACTTTGCTCTATCTTGTCATGTTGACACACAAGATAAGTCCCTATGTAGGTTTTCATGTCTTCCCTCATGCATGGCCAGTAGTAGCGTCTCCCAATAATGTTAAGGTGCAGTGAGTTCTAGGGTGTCCTGCCCACTTGCTTATCTCTTTGCACATTGGCATCCAACCACTCTTGTGCTCTACAAGGATCATCATCAAGTCATGGGTAGCTTTGTCCTCATGTGCACCCTTGCACAAATGTGATTCAAAGAGCTCTTTAAGTCTTAATGTAGCCATCCCTTGTTGATGTGCCTCTTGCACGTCAATGTAGCAATTACCAATCATTGTGCTTCCTTCATGATTTTCCTTGGATTCATCCATTCTGGAGTACCCCTATTGTGGCACACTCCCCATTGTGTCAACACCCTTGTTGATCACCATCTTCTCCTATGACTCATTAGGTCCAAGCGATCTTGCAACACTTAAGCTTTGTATGCCTAGCTGTGTCGTATCCACACTTATTGTGGGTTCCTTTGTTAGCTCCAAATCTTTCAACCCAACCACTTCCTCATGTGGCCTAATCATTTGGCCTGATTGAGCTACATCATTTGGCTTATCCTCCTTCTCTTCCTCCTTGGGTAGTGCCACAGCTTCCTTGCACAAGGATATGTCCTTGCACATCACATTCATATCATCATGGAGTGTAGCTAACTCTGCTAATAGCCTATCAAACTAGGTTTGGAACTCCACATGACTTGCATTCCTCATGGAGCTTAGACCCTTCTCCCACTCTCCCTTAAGCTCTCCCCCCATAGCTTCAAGGGACCCAAACGTTGGGTGGTCTAACTCCAACAGAGTGGAGATATCCGCAACAGATGTCTCCATCTTAATGAGTCTAGATTCCAAAGAAGAGACTAAGTCCTTGGACTTACCTCTCTTGTTGTTCCTCCGAGCATCCTCATAAGCAAACTCCACATTTGGGATATGAGAACTATCCACCATCTTCTTCTCCTTCCTAGGATATGAACCTTCGCTCCTAACTTTCTGAACCTTGCTCTGATACCAACTGCCACAGGCTTACCTTCTCAGACTCTCATGTAGCACTTAGATTGCCTTCTTACCCCGAACCAACTATGTAAGCCTGATTAAAAACCTAAAGGAGAAGAACAACTGAAAGGAAACTTGGAAGGAACTCTAGCTTTATTGCTTTGAAGATGCTTACAACTCTTGGATGCTTTGCAAGTGAGGAAGCTCCCCTATTTGTAGGTGCTTACCTCCTTCCACCTCCTCAATGGAAGGTGGGGATCTTTACAAGTGTTAACTATCCAATGGTCGGAGACTACTCTAGAATCCTCTCTAGAAGTATCTACGCAAGTCTTTGGTTCCATGACATTCAGGATGCTCTTGGATAAATCTAAAGACAAGATATTTACATGATGTACTTGGGCCTTCTAGATTATGGATCCCTTTGATGGATCTAAGTCCCTCAAGTTGAACTCATGAGCTAAGCAGGCCACCATTGGATTCCATGTGCATTGGTCATGGACCTTGCAATGCAAGTCCGTGACATAAGACTCCTTAAGGGCTCAATGAAGCTGGCAGGACTAAGCTCAATGCTAGCCGCGGCACAATTGGGATGTGGCAAGATAACTCTAGTCAGGAGCCTTGTAGGGGACTGTTGGGCTTGCTCTCACACTGCTCCTTGGAGCAGGGCATTGGTGCATTCGAGTCCCTTGTTTATGCAATTTCCAAAGTATTCACCCACAGCACCCTTGGTGGGCACTACTCGCTGGGCTATGAGCTTGAGCCAACCCTATAAGCGGCGACAAGCACTCTAGCACTTTGTTGTGTTCCTTCCAAGGCCCCTATGGGACTCTATGAAGCCAGCAAGACTAGGCACAATGCTAGCTGTGGCACAAGTGGCAATTGGCATGGGAAAGCTTGATAAGAGGCTTGGCAAGGCACTGCTGCACTCGCCCTCTCATTGCTCCCCAGTGTGGGTGTTGGCGAGACACGAGTCCCGTCTAGTCGCATTCTCGCAGGCTTGCGCAAGTGGGTCTGTGAGGTTTGCATCAAGGGTCCCTTTTTTTTTGCGTCCCCAAAAGTATGCACCTAGGACCCCTTTGGTGGGCACCGCTCACTAGGCGGGGTGGTTGTGCCAACCCTATAGCAGGTGGTGGGCACTCAAGCCCAATTGCCAACTCATCTGTGAGAATCGGTGGAGCCGGCAAGACTAGGTGCAATGCTAGCTGCAGCATGAGTTGGATTTGGCTTGCTAATGCTCCTCCCATGCTCAGTAGGGCACTGCCGTACTTGCCCTCTCTCATTGCTCCCTGGAGTGGGCATTGGTGCAACTCTGGTCCCATTTCTTTGCACACTCGAAGAGTTTGTTCCCAAAGATGCTATTGTTGGTGGAAAGCACTCGAGTCCCTAATAGTGTTCCTACCAAGGCACTTTTGGACAGCCTTACCTTGCATTTACAAGAGGCTATTTCCACACCTTGAACCCGTGACGTCAAGGTCACATGATGACAACTTTTACTATTGCACCATCCAACACCTCCAAAGGTAAATTAAGTCCACAAGAAACATCAAAGCCTTCTAGTATAGTGGCATGAGGAGGAATCTCTTACTTGGGTGACTAGGATTTTAGGTTATTTGGGTAACCAGGATTCAAGGCTGTGAGTGGTGTTTTTACGTGAAAAACTTTAAAAAAGAACTTAGGTCCATGAGAAAATCTACTACTTCTCTTTGCAAAACCCTAAACGAGTGAAGGTGGATGGATTATCAAAGATTAAGGACAAAGCAATTAAGATTAGCCAGACTCTTTTCTTTTTGTCCTTTTAGAATTTATGAGGCAAAATTATGGTTGACTATTTGATTGAACAGCTGTGATCACATCATTAGGAGCTAAGGGCCCAAAAATGGATATTAGAAAAGAGCTTTCCTACTTAACAACCCACTTTATTTTTGGAGTAAAAACCTAGAATACAAATTGTACTTGAGTTTCTTCCTTTTGCCCTACATTTCTCCCCTTGAAGCTGAATCAATGCATTAACAAAAAGAAAAGGATCATTTATTTGACCAAAACCAAAGTCATATCACAATCAAATTGTGCTACGAGTTTCACTTTCTAGATGGCGAGCTAATGTGTTGATGACCAAACCAAGGGTTCAAGTAATGTCCTAAAGGCAACAAATGGGCCAAGGTTTTGGTGATCAACCCTTCAAGGCTTCAACTTTGCTGCCTGATTCATCTGACATTGCTGTGTACTATTATTTTTGGGTTTGGTTGGCAATAAGAGTTTACATTTTCAATGGAAGGAAAATGAACAATGAGAAGTGCTCTGCGATACATATATTTGTGACGGCAAATTTGGTACAAGTAACTTAAAATGTCATATAAAGACTTGTCAACAGAGCTCTTCTCGTGATATAGGCCAGCTGCTTTTATCTCAAAGTCAGGGGAGTATATCACTAAGTTTAGATAACAAGTTTGATCTTGAATTTTTTCATGAGTTAGTAACAGCTGTAATTGTTATGCATGATTTGCCGTTCCAATTTATTGAGTATGATCGGATTAGAGCTCTACTAAAATATTTGGGTGTAGATTTGCATTTGATTAGTAGAAATACAATAAAAGTAGATCTTCTGAGAATGTATAAAAGAGAAAAAGGAAAGATAAAAGAGATGTTAGAGTTGGCACCTGGTAGGATAAGTTTAACATCTTATTTGTGGACATCTTGTATTACTGATGGTTATATAAGTCTCACAACACATTTTCTAAATAGTGAGTGCATCTTACACAAGAGGATATTAAATTTTTGTTTCCTACCACCTCCACATAATGGAATATCATTAGCAAAAAAGGTATACTCATTATTGGTAGAATGGGGAATTGAGAAAAAGATTTTTTTAATCACTTTAGACAATGCTTCTACTAATGATTCTTTTGTTGAGCTGTTAAAGTATCAATTAAACATCAAAAACACTCTTGTTTGTGGTGGAGAGTTCCTTCATCTTCGTTATTGTTATCATGTTTTGAATTTGATTGTGCAAGATGGTTTTAAAGAAATAGATGATGCTATTCAAAAAATTCAAGAGAGTATCAAGTGTGTCAAAGCATCACAAAGTAGAAAACAAAAAATTTTAGAGTGTGTGAATCACATGTCAATTGAGACAAAAAAAGGCTTAAGATAAGATTGTCCTACAAGATGGAATTCAACCTATGTGATGCTTGAAAGTGCTCTTTGTTGCCAACATGCATTTTGTCACTTAGAACTAAGTGACTCAAATTATAAGCATTGTTCTTTTATCGATGAATGAGAAAGGCTATAAAAATTTTGAAATTTTTGGTAGTTTTTTATGATGCTACCTGCATGTTTTCTAGATCCAAGTATCCCATGGAAAATCTCTACTTTCGTGCAACATTTGTTATTTATTTGAGTTTAACACAATACATGAGAAGTGTTGATGTCAATATGAAGCGTATGTCCACCCAAATGTTTGCCAAGTTTTCAAAGTACTCGTTTGAATTCAGCACCATTTTGGCAATTGCATGTGTGTTGGATCCTTGATATAAGCTATCCTTTGTGGAATTCTCATACAAGAAATTGTTTGGTAATGGTTGCTTGGAGTTTGCTCAAATTCAGGAAAAGTTATTCCCTCTCTTCAATGAATATATGGTTAAGTGTTCCCCTAATCCTTCCTCATCTTCCCCAATGGCTTGAGGTAGTGCTCTCAATGCTGACGATAGACAAAACTTGTCATATAGTTAAGAAGTTTAGATGTCATGAAGGTAATTATATTTATAATTATATCTTTCATTATATGTCGCTTAGCATATTAAAATTTACTATGAATTGTCTTACATTAAGTTGAATAATATAATTGCATTTGCATTAGGAATTTGATTCATTTGAAAGTGAGGGACGTTCTTTGGCTATGCAAAAATCACAATTGGAGCTTTATTTGGATGAACCAAGATTGCAAGAGTCATAGCTGGACATTCTTGCATTCTGAAAAGTCAAAGAATACAGGTTGGTTGATTAATAATCTCTTATCACATAAAAATAATATTTTTTATAATCTTATTTACAATTATATTTGATTCAAATGTTGATTTTAGGTATCCTGAACTTGCTAACATGGCTCGTGATGTCTTGAGCATTACCATATCTACAGTTGCATTAGGGTCTGCTTTTAGTGTTGGTGGTCAAGTTCTTGACCAATATAGATTTGCTTTAAAGCCAGATGTAGTACAAGCATTGATTTGTGTAAGAGATTGGCTATATGGATTGAAAGGTAATAATTTATGATTCTATATTTAAACTATATTTTATGTGAGCTTAGTAATGACTAATGCATGTTTATTCTATATGATTGTAGACTCTGCCATTACAGTTGCCATAGATGAGCTTGTTGAGGACATTGTAAGCATAAGTAGTAGTGCAGGCCACTTCAACCAACTGAAGACTCTAGAATAATTCATTATGATTAGTTTGTATAAATTTCATAACTTATATTAATTAGTTGTGTTTGATATATTGATGGAAATAGATTTCTCTCATGTGCCACTTGATCCCCAGTTATTTACTACTATTGCAGTTATTTGATTCATTTAAATCTCTTTTAGATCTCATGTGAGTGGTGTAAAGTACTATGTTGCTTCTAAATAAAATATTACAAGAACTTTATTGGTAATTTGGTATGGATCAAGGTTCACCAATACTAGTTGGTAATGCTTTTTGTGTTTGTCTGTGTAATTGTCGTGTGGAGCATGAAAGGAGTTAGGGAAATGAATTCCATCCTGACAATTCATGTGGGGGTTGAAATTTTAGTTCATAACTAAAAAACCCATGCCATCTAGTCTTCTTTTGTTCTTTCCATTCATTAAAAAGTGTATTGTTATGTCCTCAACAACATTTGCAACAATTCCATTCATTGGTCATGCTAGCCTCTTTAGCTGGCTCTTCACCCTACACAAGAAGGCATGAATATGAAGTCCTTGAATGAGGATATCTTACCCAAGTTAAGCATTTAAGTGTCATGCCATGTGCTATTGTGCTGAACTCAAATACTGAAACAAGTAGTTGCAATTTTTGATTTTCTGCTACAGAACATCATTGCTACATCTGAGGAGCAAACAACATTGAGAGCTCTAATAACCTAATTGATGAAGCATTTGCATCAAGGCATCATCCACTTTAGAAGATCAAAAGTATTCATTTGGGACGAACTTTTCAGGTGATCAAAGATTCAGTTTAGAATCAGAAGATTATAGTCGTGCTCCTATATGTTATATAGGATGGTTAATAAGTAACCGTCCTATATAATTAAAGGTTTTATAGTCTTATATTTTTATAGGTTCCTATAGGCTATAAGACGGGAGCTTCGTGCATTGGGGCTGCCCCCCTCTATATTTTTATAGGTTCCTATAAGCTATAGGATGGTTAATACAAAACCGTCCTATATTTTTATACGTTCTATAAGACAGTTGATAAATAGGTATCTTATATTTGTATGTTATATAGGACAGTTAATAAATAACCATCCTATATTTTAAGGTTCTATAGGACAATTATTAAGTAACTCGTGTTAACGAATCGTGTCATTTCGTGTCATGTTGTGTTGTGTAATCCAAACACAACTCAATCACTTAATCGTGTTACACGGGTCGTATCGTGTCAATTTTTTAAGAGCCAAGTCATGTTCGAGTCATAGGTTTTTGACACAACTATTAATCATGTCATGTTCGTGTCGACCCATAACTATAATTGTGTCATGTTCTTGTCGACACAAACATGGCCCACCAACCCGAATTGCTAGGCTTACCCACGTATGTAGGGTCTAGAGAAGGGGCAGACCATAAAGAGTCTATAACATGCAACCTTACCTTGTATTTTTGCAAGAGGCTATTTCCATGCCTCAAACTTGTGACCTCAAAGTCACATGACGACAACTCTACCATTGCACCAAGGCTTCCCTTATAGACACAACAATAACATAAAAATAATATTTTATTGTGTTTTCTAAAAAAAATTGGAAAGTAAAATAAACTTAAGATATGCTTTTTGTTTTATATATGAAAACTGTTTTCTAATGAGAAATAGCTTATTTTAGGTAGTGAATGTTGTCTTTGATGTCATTAACCATTAGGAGCATATCATGCAATTTCTAACTCCTTAAGGGGGATTCTATAGGGTCAATTCTTTTTATAATTAAGCTGAATTTGTATTTTCATATAGTAGGACTTAACCAATTTAAGACTAGCAAGAATTTTTTGGACTTAACGGAAAGCTAGCACACGTGCACAATGACTAAAACTCGAATTTGTTGGATTTAGTCAATATGCATGTATAACTAGCAAAAATTTGTATTTTATATAGGAAATCTACCAATCCAAGCAACTATTAAAGATTTATAGTTTTTGAAGATTCATTATGACTAAATGTTAGATCCATATGTAATTTTATTAAACATTGCGGTGTGGATATTAGGCACCTAGTGAGATTATATACAATTTAATCATGCAATGAGATTAAGTGGCTTGTCCAAGTTAAGTGCATCTTAGTGCATGTTCCCACACATAGTTCTAGATAAGACACTTTGTCGAGATGTTAGCTATTTGATAGTTTATTAGAGATAAGTAGTGTGTTATGTTTGTTTTCGGTGAGCAAATTGTGTTTTGTATTGGTATACATTAGTATCCTATGCATGTATTTAAGATATTATGTAATGAAGTTTTTTTCTTTTATTGAAGAATAAAGATAAATCATACAATTACATAGAATGTTTTTATTATATATCCTTCTCACATTCCTATCTACCTTTTAGCACTCCAAAATTTAGGTGGTACAAAAGAAATTTTTACTTGTTTCCCATGTGCTATTCTTTGCACAATCGAACCAAGATCTCAAAAACAAGTGCATTTTTATTTGGTAGTATATATTAACTAGTATTACTCTCAACTTAATAGATATCTATTCATTAATTTTGTTGATCTACTGATTGAGGTAAATACTAATTCATGAAATCAATGAAAAATTGCATTATAAATCGTCTCAAGAGGTGGTTGAAATTGGGAGCAAATTAAAATTTAAAAACATTTGCACCAATTGCTCAGCAAAAAGAACAATTTCATAAATCAAAGTAGCTGCACATAATAAGCTAGATATATAGATTTTTTTAGTTCTTTAGCTAGCAAACCAAGGCACTTATTGTATCTAAATGGGTTTGGATTATGTAAAAATCATTCTTACCAATCCTAAGTTTGTAAGCATTTGGTTATTACGTTACATCCAATGGTTGAATTTCCAATCATCATCATCATCATTATTATCAAAGCATTGTCCCGATTAGGGCTCAACTATACAAATCTTGTTTCTCCATTCCCCTCTTTCGATTGTCCTAGCTTCATTTAGTTCAAGAGTTATTAAATATTTTCTCGCCACTTTTTTGAGCCTTTTCATGGCCCTTTTAGAGTCTTTGACTTGAATTTCACCCTTCTAATAGGTGCCATCTTTATTCTTTGTAAGACATGTTCAAACCATCTAAGTCTAGCCTCCCTTATATTGTGACCTATTGGTGCTACTCTTAAGTTTTCTTTAATTCTTTCATTTTTAATTACATCCTTTTTTGTCTTGCCACTCATCTATCTCAATATTATCATTTTAACTATGCTCATCCTATGTATATATTGTTCCTTAACTGCCCAAGACTCTCAACTATAGAGCATGATTGGCCTCACAAATATTTATAGAATTATTTTTTTACTTTGAGTGGCACTCGCTGATCATGCAAAACTTCTAAGACACATTTCCATTTGTTTTAACCTAGTTGCATTCTTTGGTTAACATCCTTCTCAATCTCTCTGCTCTCATGAATTATAGATCACAAGTATTGAAAATAGCATTTTTACAGAACTTTTTTATTATCAATCTTTATTGTTGCTTCACTCCTACTCCTCTCCTTGCTAAAATTGTATTTTATATATTATGTCTTTGTTCGACTAATTTTAAATCTTTTCAGCTTTATAACATCTCTCTACAGCTCTAGCTTTGTTTTTATGGGTCCATTGTCTTATCAATTAAAACTATGTTATCTACAAATAACATGCATTATGATCCTCTAAATAAATTGAGAGTAATATTGCTCTCAAAGGAATGACTTTAAAAAATAATGGATCTCTCTCTTTCAAAGTTACAATTAATGTTGTCAATACTATATTGGATGTTCTATCAATGACATACACCATATTGGGTGATATTTTAATTTTTTGAATTAAAAATATAAAAAAAATATTCTAAAAAATAAGAAAAATTACTAAGCCACAAACTTTTTACATCTAACAGCTATAAGCTCACATGCCATCAATTCACACATCGGTATTTTAATTTTTTGAATTAAAAATATAAAAATATATTCTAAAAAATAAGAAAAATTACTAAACTACAAACTTTTTATATCTAACAACTATAAGCTCACATGCCATCAATTCATACACATCCTATGCTAATTTGTCTTCTATAGCATCATGTCATTGTCTAGCTATGCATATTTACCACAAAAAGAAGAAAACAATGACAACCCATCTTAAGCAAGAACAACTTAAATAAATAGATATACCAACCTTCTTAAGTTATTGATGAAGAACAATTGAAAAATAGTCAATAGAGAGAAAACCTACGAGATCTCATCTTTGTTTTCTAGTGTAACTCTTCCTCCTATTCTATGTAGAATAATAAAAAAAGTTGAAACCCCAATGAGCTAGTAGAAAGTAGCAAAAGGAGAACAAAATAAACAAAGATACCATGTTGCCAACCTTCTCAAGCCATTGAAGAAAATCTCATGGAAAAGAGAGAAAACCCATGAAAAAAAAGTGAAAATCATCTTGGTCTCACAACTACTTCTAAAGAGAGGAAACAAACCCTTGTGAAAAAGAAAACCCCCAAATCATTTTCTTTTTCCTCTACTTTCCCCTCCTATTTTGATTAGAATGCTTTTGACATTTACCCCTTCTATATGGCTTAAACTCAACTTTTAAAACAAGAAAAATTGACTTTGCGTAGGAATTAAAAAAAAAAAAAAATTTAACCACAACTTGCTAGATGAAATGCACATTTCAGGCAACATGAGAATACTAAACAATATTCATGTATTTTGACTAGCCTTTGGAAGAATTCGATTGGAATGGTATTTGGGCTTATATTGCACCATTTTTTTGGAGAAGACAATTGTAGCTACTATGGTACATAATTGACAACATTGGATACAAAACTTCATATTTTATAGTCTTGAAAAATGGAAAGAGTTGAGCAAGAACATGTGAAGATTATAAGTTGTGAGCTTATATTATTTGGTTGATGATTCTTGTTGCTATACTTCTCATTAAATCTTCAAAACAAGCTTCTTTTATAGTCTTCAATCCAAAGTAGGCATTGAATTTGCCTTTATAGTTATTGAGTTGAAATACTTCAAAGAATAAAATTAGAAAATAGATGGCACTTGAGGTTGACATTTCTACCGACTGGAGTAGAAAATTAGCAACTTGAAATGCAATTTTTAAAGGATCTCTTTGGATGAACATATTGCTTTGTCTTGTGAGTTAATTGGTCTAAAACCTAGAAGTTCAAACCCATTTTGGCTTATCACAAGCAACTAGTTAGAGGCATTCCTTCAATTAACCAGTTCTACCCATCATTAATCTCTTCTCTTTGGCCAGTTGATTATGGTATAAATTGGTTGGGTTCATGCCGGCATGAAGTTCTTTAAGTTCATGGCTCTTATCAGTCAGTCGATCAATCCAGTTGACCTAGTAAAGTTACAAGAATAGTTTGAGTGTCTCTCAACACTTTGAGCAAACAATTGGTTAAATTGTTTCCAAACTTGATCCTTGATTAACTTGATTTCTTCTTTGATTTAGGTAGTGTTAGTTGGCTGGAAGATTGTTCATCATCCAACTTTCATTGTACTTGTGTGGGAGCTTTTAGTACCGAGTTGGTCGTGCTTGAACTTCATCAATTCTCCTTTGTTATTTGATTATCAACTAGTTGGTATTTGAGATGGACTAGTTGAAAATCTTTATGAGCAAGGACATTCTTTAGCTTCTTTAGATCGAGATGAATTCCTTTAAAACTATTTTAACCATTGTTTTTAAGTTATGAGAGATTATCTTTACAAATTTAAATATGGTTAGATCATGAAGATGAAGGTTTTGTTATCAATTAAATAAATAAGAGCTTGGGTTAACAAACTTTTGTTGATAATCCATATTAAAAAGTTTTGTTTCTTATGTCATAAATTTAGCTAAGAGATGCTTAAGAAATTTTAAGACAATTCCTTCCAAAGAGGTACATTTATATCTTATAAGTTTCATAATATTGGGAAAAATTAAGAGATTAGTAACTAAAATTGACTTAGCTGTTGTTAATAAATCATAATAATATATGACTTTGTACAGATTGGTTATTTGTCAGTTGTGGCAAAATTTTCATACTAAGACCATCTTTTATTATTTAAATTTGTTATATTTGAGGATCTTAATCATATTTTGGTAGATATAACAATCTACAAGATTAAATAAAAGATTGTTTTGTTACACTTTAGTCCTTAAACTTTTATTTTTACAAATTTATCTCTCAATTATTGAAATTTTTTTCTTCTATCCAACATCTATCTATGGGAATAAGCAGACATCAACAACCTTTGAAGTTGCCACACAAAGTATATTATAATGTTTTTAAAATAATTTTTATGAGATATTGTCTAGGTATTACACAAAGAAAAATAGCTTAGGGATTAAAGTGTTGTCTGCAAATAGTTTTGTATCTCATCAGAGAAGGTGACCAAAGGTTTTTGCTGGCAAGATTTAAAATCTCAAGTGAAACTCTTTTTTGGATTTTTAAAAAAAGTTTTTAGTTATGGAATCTTGAAGCAGGATCTACAAATGCTTAAAGTTGGGTGATTTCCAATAAAAAAAATATATTTAAATCTTGTAGGGGAAGATGACAGAAGTTTTTTGCCACCAAGAATAAAGATCTTCATATGATGCCCTTCTCTTTGGAGATTTAAAAAATATATATTAAATTTAGAATCTAGAGATCCCCATCTACAAACTTATTATTTGGACAATTTTCAGCAAAAAATACATTTGAGGCTTTGATTATGATTGACGAATATGAAAACTTTGATTATATGATTTTTCTTTGATTTTTTAGAAAACAAATTTTACATCTAGGTTCTAATTGATCTAATCTATGAAACCCTTATATTTGAGAAAGATTTTATGAGAAATCTATTGAAATTCTTATAGAAAAATGATTGTCAGAATTTAGCCCAATCATATTTTTGGGCGAGATACAAAACTATATGGGAACAACAGTTTAGTCCCTAAACTATTATTTATTTTACTTTAGTCATTGAACAAAATACTACATTAATTTATTTTAAAACATTATAATATACATTGTGGGGCCCACTTTAGATGGATGTGGACAAAAGGATTTATGGTGAAAGTTTTTTTTTAATAATTGGGGACTAATTTGCAAAATTAGAAGTTTAGGAACTAAATTGTAACAAAATGATAGTTGAGAGTAGTAAATTCTACTTTTTCCTTAAATAAAGTTAGAGTTCTTTATAGTCAAGCCATGTTTATGTTCACATTTTTTCTCATCAATTAGGGAGCTCCAATTTATTGAAAAAACCATATGGAATTTCAAAGCTTCACCTCAAGTCCTTGCTTTTATATGGATTGTGGTTCACAAACAGATTCCTTTCCTATGAGAATTTGGTGAGAAGAAGGGGGTCTACCTAGAATTACTAGCTTTTTTGTGGTTGTCCCTTTGTTCTTACTTCACATACTCTGATTCACTGCGCTTTTGCTTTCAAAATATGATCTCATTTTCTTTGCCTTTCCCGACTCAATGTGTCTACCTTGCTTCATGGAAGAGTTGCTCTATCAGTGGACCAATATAATTGGGTCAAAGATGGGTCAAAGACTAAGAGACTGACATGGCTTGTGTGCTTTCCTTTGATTATTTGGCATCTCTTATGGGTTGTTCAAAATCAATTTTGATGGGCAAGCTTAAGTACTTCAGGATGGCAGGCTTTGTGGGTTTGGTGAGAGATGAGGATGGGAATAAACTGTTTGATATGGAAGGAAACTTGGAATCTTAAGGACTCAACCGAAGCTGAAGTGCTTGCTGCTTATTTTTCCTTACCAAGCCAGGAGGTAGAAACAATGGACTCCTCTGCCAATGGAAAGTGATTCTTCCAATGTGATGAAATGGCTAGCTGGAACTAAAGATCCTCTATGGAGATTCCAACACTGGATTGATGAAATTGTGAAATTGACTGGGATAAACAAATTGTATTCATACATGTTTTAAGATTTGCAAACTCGATTGTAGATAAACTGGCACACAAAGGAACAATCATAAATGGTAATTTGAATACTCAGATTCAGATATTTTGAATCGATCTCCTCGAATCTAGAATGCTGTGTTCTTGAATTTTTTGATGAGACAGGATGTTGGCATGTTTCGCGTTTGACTGATTTTTCTGGTTAGGTGAATATGCATGGCCAAAGGGGAGCCATGGCACAATTGTAGAGTTGTCTTCGTGTGACCTTGAGGTCACAGGTTCAAGGCGTGAAAATAGTCTCTTGCAAAATGAGAGGTAAGGCTTCATACTATTAACCCTTGTGGTCCACCCCTTCCCCCACTCTACATATGTGGGAGCTTCGTGCACTAGGGCTGCCCTGGGCTACCCTTTTAGGTGAGTCTGCATGGCTGGTGTGTTGTTCTCTGACATGGTTATTATAAGTTTCATTTCTTTCCTGTGGCGTATTGCTTACGATTTTTCTTTGATATCTTATTATTCCCGTTATGATAATCTTGATAGCTTTCTCTCTCTTTCTGATAATCATCAATATATTTGCATATTCAAAAGAAAGAAAAGCAGGTCTGCCATGAAGATGGTTTAGATTATCCAAAACAGTTGGGTCCACAGTAAATATGCCAATAATATCTCTTACATGGATTCCATTGTAAATATGCCAGTAATATCTCTTACATGGATTCCATCATAAATTAGCCACCTTCTCTCCATGTAGCATCAATTGTCAACCTGTCCAGTTTTTCTATAGGAGTGATCGTCCACTTCATCTCATGTATTGCTAGATTCGAAGTGAATGTGTCTGTGTAGAGCCTTACGCAATAGTAGAGTTGTCCTAGCGTGACCTTCAGATTATGGATTCAAGGCGTAAAAATAGCCCCTTGCAATATAGACCCTTTGTGGTTTGTACCTTCCATGGACCTGCATACATGGGAGCTTTGCGCACCAAATTGAATATATGATGCAGTAGTGACCACATGCATGTAAAAGACATAAGCTTCTTGTTTTTACTTGGTCTATTTATTGCATTAGATAATAATTTTAGAAAATCTAGATTGACAACTGCAGCCCCTCTATTATTATTCAGTGTTTTCCAAGAGAAAATGCCTTTAGAGTAGTACACTCGGATTGCTCTAGAAAGAAGTACACTTTTTAAGGTTTACATGTGCCATGTTTGTATAATGATCTAATCTGTTAATCTAGTGGACAATGACAAGCTCATCCTATATTTGGCATCGCACGAGAGCTAATTAGTTCAGCTATTAATAGTCTGCAAGTTTATTGGCCTAGATCTATATAAAATACATCAATGTGGGCCCAAAATCCACTTCTTCCTTAATAGGAAAAGTGCCTTGTTTGCTAGTTAAGACTTTTTCTCCAATAAAATGAGGCTAGTGGGCTTGTATAAATTGGCTTCCATTCAGGTTGATTTGTAACATCTATCCAATAGGCCTTAGAGAGTAGCCTTGGCACAATGGTAAAGGTCTCATCATATGACCTGGAGGTCATATGTTTGAAGTGTGAATACATCTTCTTGTAAAAATACAAGGTAAGATTGTGTACTATAGACCCTTTTAGTTTGCCCTTTTCCCAGACTTTACACATATGCAAGCTTTGTGCACAAGTTGCTTTTTATATATATTTTTATATATTATCAAATAGCAACACCTTAAATCTCCAATAGCTCAATATTAGCTCCATTGAACAATCCTAATATCCTACCAAACAAGTTTTTGGTTCTTGTGAGTATCAATGGTCAATCACTGCATACGCACCGTTAATGCATGACAACTAGATATGACTAGAAATGGACTATCCAATGGTACACTTTCAAATAGTTTAAAATCCAACTTGCATCTCACTAGATGGATGATCTGGATCAATCCTAACTGGGCCCAACGATGTAATGTAGGCTAATACATGTCTCCCACATTGTTGCTCAGTATGGTGATGCAACTTTTTGCACGTTCAATTTGTTTAGATCAGCTCCTAGTTAAGCGAAGAGTGCCCTAACCAAAGCAAGGGACTGCGAATATCACCCCAATGAGGCAGGTTGGTAAACAGTGCCCTAGGAGTCACGAGCGCAGTTTCTCTCGTTAGTCTACCTCACATACCCTATTGTGTAAAGGAAAGCGCTGTATTGGGAAATGCGCGTCCTTATGTGGGTCCCACACTCATGTAACCGTTCGAGCATTTGCAGACATCCCATGGTGTGGTGTGGGGATCAGGTTTATGGCAGGATTGTAAGGAAAGACCAAGATTCCATCTCCGCCGTCCAAAAGCCGTTAGCATTTGGATCTACCCCAAAACCGGAATACTTGGCTAAAGCTTTTGGAATCATGGATAACGAACAATATCAAACCAAAGCATTGGCCCCCACATTCCACAAAGTGCTATTTTTTCGGCTTCTCTGGAGCATTGAAATTACAATAATACCCTCCCTCCTGACAATTAATGTGGGAGCACCAGAGAACATTTCCACGTTGTATTATCTTAATTAATACAACGAGGCATGCACGTCTGCTAAAGCATATCGTGCCTACCCTTTGTTGGTTGCTGCCGTCCATCTCATTTCTGTTTGTCGATCAACGACTGCTTGCAATCAACAAGGAAAACATAATATCGAATAAGCAACATGATTAGTACATAAGGCAAGGTTGTAGTCCCCAAGTATTCCTTTTGCATGCCATTTCCACGCAACCATGAGCATTTGTGTTTTTTTTTTTTTTCATTAAGTTGGGTATTTTTTTTAAAATTGCCATTTTATTGGTGTTGCGTCAATGGTTGAGAAGTCCATGTTCTGGACCCCTGCGTCTAGCTAGCAAGTCTCTGACTTTGGTTTGATGGTGACACTCTTCCCATTAAATACTTACACTAATTGACGGCTGATTTTTCCAAACACAGATCACATGGTTTGTTTGCAACGCCTGGCCAAAAGTTCATTCTCTACCAAGGCTTTGGCGGTACAAACTATTTGTATAGATCGTATATTAACTTGACAAGTGTAATCTCTAATTGGTCCAGATTTAGTTGTTCAATTTTAGGTCATTCGGAATTGAAAAGATTTTCAGTCGTTGACGTATCAAAGATGGGGCCAAGTAGATTAATGGTTTCGATGACCAAACAATTGAGCTTGTGTGTCCTTAAAAATTAAAATGAAGTTAAGATTCCTGTGGTCCACCTCTGACTTTATATATATATATATATATATATATATATATACTTTGCTATATATATATATATATATAGTTTTTATAGGATGGGTGGACATGTAAATGTCCTTTTCAGAAAAAAAAAAAAAAAAAAAAAATCTAAACTTCAAGGAAATACACGTGCCAAATACTAGACATGGAAGTCATATACTTTGCCTTTCATGCACCGTCCATCAAATTTATTTTAGATTGGATGTCATAAAATGGAGCCAGGGATTAGTTCGTAATAGAAAAAATGAACAAGGCCAGATGCATGATATTTCTGGGTAATAAAATATCTAAGATGGGGCCCAACAGCAATGGTTTGGATCACTGAGCTGGGTCCCATTCGTACTCTTTTATATAATTCCATGCACAAACATTATAAGATTCTCACTATTAAAAGTTGTCTTTGTTTTGCCATAAAAGGAGTAGTTAGATATGCCTGGTATGAGGACAATTAGGGTTCACTCATTGATGATCGTGACGGTCTAGGTCCTGTTATCAACAGTCATGCACCAAAATTCAGAAGCGATTAAATATCGCGTGCCTCTAAACAATGAATAACCACATTATATGACTCATCTATAGGAGCTCCATCGGGTAAACGATTTAGATCATAGTAAAAAGGGGCCCACGTGTTCTCTTGGCCGCTACTATTTTCCAGTCCAAAATATGCCCTCTAGGTCCAACCACCGGATAAGAAAGTCAAGAAAAAGAAGAAGTTGGCTTTAGTTAGTAAACTTGGTAATAAGTAGGAGAGAGAGAGATGGCGAGAAGCAGAAAACAGGAGTTCCATTATTAAAACCGAGGGATGTGAATAATTTAATTTGAGTAAATAACTAAATCCCGCTCACTCCGGTTTACGTTATTCAAGTTTGGGGCGGTAGAATAGAATGAGTGCGGCGAGCGGCCCCTTTCCCCAAGTTTAAACTCCAAGAAACGCAATATCACGTCAGCATCATCGAGCGAGAGATTTTCTACTTCCCCCTCTCACTCTCTCCCTCTAAAACTCCTTCCCCTCTTCCTCTGCAAGAATCCAGAGAGAGAGAGAGAGAGAGAGTTTCCATGGAAATGAACTTCTCCCTGCAGTGCCATTTTACTGCTACTACTCCTTTTGATGACGACTCGCTTTAAAGCTGCAAAATCAGGTGGAAAATAGAAAGCGGAAAACATTGCTGCTCAATGGCAGACTCATTCCTCAATCTTGCTCTTCTTCCGTTTCTTTGTCTTTTTATGGCTCTGGCAATGGATACACCACCAGATCCATCATGCCTGGTCGCACGCGGAGTGATTCGGGTCAGTATTCCTTTAACAGGGCCCACGGGAGCCGGAATTCGCTGGAGACAATGCTTGGGGAGGAGGTTGAGAGACCTAGGTCTGGGGACAGGATTTCCGTGACGGTTCGGTTTAGGCCATTGAGGTATGGCTAGATCTGGTTGAGTATGTGTAGATCTGTGGTTTTGGTGATTGCAGGAGTTGCCTTGGTTTGAATTCCGATTGCAATGTGAGTTTGTGGATCTGTTGATGGGTGGTTATGAATTTTGTGATGTAGCGAACGGGAATTTGAGAGACGAGATGAGCTGGTCTGAAGCGAGTATAATCTAGCCACGGCATATGCATTTGGTACTATTCTTATTTATGATTGATGAGTTGAAAATTTTGGATTAATACTGTAAAAAATAAGAAGCTTCAATTGAGCTATGATTCATTGTCTGTGCATTTTTGCATCGATTGGTGCTTGGAAGACTTTGTTCTTGGGCACAGCTGTGCAGTTAAATACTTGTTTCTTTAGTTTAGAATTGAAGCATTTTTTAGTGGGCTACCCCAATAAGTTGACACAGATGCTAGATCGAGAATGCTCATGGTTCCTTCTTTGTTGTCGTTTACTTGGCTGATTTGATTGGAACTCTTACTGTTCCTTATGTAAGCCTGCCATTTGCAGGCCTTATGCCCCTTAATTTGCAGTTCCAATTCCAATGGTTGGAAAATTTATACTTTCAGCCATTGAAACAAGTTCATTTTGCATTAACGACATTCTGGATAACTTCTATTGCTCGGGTTATTTTTGCTTCTTCTCCATGTCTTGGAGAGTGATATTAGCATTCTGACAATTCCTTAGTATCAGTTCGATCTAGATATGACCAGTTCTTCCCTTCCCATTGTCATATTTTCTTTTCCTTTCTTTTTTCTAAATGGTGGATATTATTAAAAAAGAGGGAAGGAAATGCTTAAAACAATCCAATTGAGGTGTCCAAGCTGCCCAATAACAAGCAGTTCAAAGAGAAAAACGAGGCTAACCCACAGGCAGTTCCAGCTGATGTGCTTTTCAATGGCCATGGTCTCACAATCAAGTGGATGCAATGGCCATGATCTCATTGAGGTGTCCAAACTGCTCAATAACTGGCAGTTCAAAGAGAAAACGAGGCTAGCCCACATGCAGTTCCAGCCAAGCAGCTCTCCAGTGGCCATTGTCTTACAATCAAGAGGGCACAATGTAAGACAAATTGTAACTAAGAACTGACTGGAGGGGGAGCTTTAGGCAAACAGAAAGCAAGAGCCTGAAAACATGAAAACAATGGATTAGTTGCCAAGTGAGGCAGACTCATTCACACAAAAACAAAAGAACAACAAAAAAAGATGGAGAATAAAAGTGCATTGTAGCTCAAATCCCACCATTTCTTATTCTTTTGTTCTTCAACTTGCAAATGTGAATATGTGAAGAATTTTATTGCACTGTTTTCCACAACAAAGCTGGGCTCCTAAACATGTCTTATTTATGGAAAGGGGTGGTTCACAATGATCAAAAGTAGCCTTTGCTTTATATGGATGGTTATTGAAATTCTGTACCACCTTGTCCCAGGTTTCACTATACTTATAATGGTGTTGTCTTGTGCTTATTAGATCCAAAACCTAAAACTTGATATGGTAGATCTTGAAATATTTCATGGTCTCGTGTTATAGATTCGGTACTCTTAATTTCATCTTGAGTACTTGCGGAACTACCCTCTTTTTGAATGGTGACCAGATTTTACCCACATTCCTGGTGGTTGCCCAATGAAGCACCTTACACTGAGATTCAGTTGTGCCGAGTGACCATTTATTTATTTCTTCTGTGCAAGTCACTTTTCATAGGTTCCCTTACTATGTCATTTACATTTTGAGTTCCATGCACATATAAATGAAAAGAATGAGAGGAAGATACTATAAAGTTTGTTTATTTTTGGAAATAAGCCCACTTCACTTGTTAAGCTATCAAACAGAAATAGCTTTTGCCAAAAGATCAGTGTCCCTGTGATTATATATGCCACTCAGTGAAAGCCACAAAATTATAACCAACTATACGTTCCATTCTCTTACCCTTATCCTTGCATGTTTTTGTCTAGTTTGTGATCCTTTCTCTAAATCTTGTTTCCTGATTCTGCATCTCTGCTTGGTAACAGAAAGAACGAAAGCTCTATGGTTCAATGTTTTTCACATCTTTGATGGATTAAGCAACCTGAAAACTGCAACAAGTTTAGGAAACCTAGAGATAGGCTTCACAGCGTCATATCTTTCTTGTATAATGTTGCACTAGTGTAAAATTTATATTAGATTCTGACCTTAATAAAATAATTAGCCAGCTCTAGAGAAATCTGCATTTCAACCTTTTGCCTAAAACTTCCTAAGCTAAGCAAAAGACTACTATTTTTGCGAATATAGTTGAAATTGTGGCATTTGAAGCTTACTTAAGTCATCTTTCACCAAGCAAAATGTGACCCTGTTATCATGGAAAATAGTTTTGCTAGTGTGTCTTTAGGTACTTTATGAAAATAAAAAAACATATCTAGATATAAATTGGAATTCTTGCAAAAGTTACAGATGTAGTAGAGATCTTAGTTAAGTCATTTAACAAACTTAGTAGAAAAGCCACTTCCCCCTGCCTACATAAAAAACTTGGAAGTCTCATCAAGTACTAGTGTCAGCAGTAAATTCTTCAACCTTGTAATAACTCTTTCATCAAATGTTTGTCCTTCGTAGAATGGAGATAAAGTTAATGTTTGTCCTTTGTGTCACGAATGTTAGCGTGCCTAAGCTTTCTTCAAATCTGATTATGGTTTTAAAATCTATTGTGTGTGGTTATATCCAAATAAGTGGTAACCTTAAGTAGATGCTTCTTTTGTCTATTTAGTTTTCTTCCCTTAACGGCTTTCTTTAGTCTTTGTTTTGGGTAAAGAGTGGAAATATACTTTCTATTTCATGCAAAGTTGACATTTATTTTCCACTAACCCATGAGCCATTGGAATCTGTGAAGGAATTCATAGCTTGTCAATCTTCACACTTAGGTGCAATAGGGATATAAATCTATATGCAATGTCAGATCTTTTGTATAGATAGGTCTATTTGCTTCTCTATTCTACTATTTACATTTTAATGATTCACTGCAGGAGCTTGAGAATGAGAAACCAAAGCAAGAACATGTGCAACTTGTGGACGAGAATAGCAGATTGCTTGCATAGAATAAAAAAATGGCAGAAGAAGTAACAAGTTTTCATAGGTGAACCTGCGGAAGGATTATTGTCAAGACCTCTATGCTAAAGCAGAAGGACCTGCAAATTAGTGAAACCCATTGCGTTCCTGGTGGGTAGAATGCCATTCTAGGATGCTCTAAAAATTTCTTTTGATCTCCTCTAAAAATTCTATAACCTATGCTTATATTTTCCCTCAAATAGACAGTCATGAAATTGATGACTCAATGCAGTGAGAAAGGTTTTGAGCTAGAAGTGAGTTCTTGACTCCTTAAATTCCAAGTTTCTGCCGTAAATGAATTTCTCATGAGCAAGAGGCTTCTAATTCTTAATGTCCTTTATCTTGAATGATCAATTTCATGTATTTCTAACCATTAACAAAGTAGAAAATTGTGCACAATTTAAGTAAGCAACACACTATTAGTATTCATGGGGACAACTACAAATAGCATAATTCAATCTAGTAGCTGGATGTCTTTTTAAATAAAAATTGAAAATCTAACACATGGATCTTCTTATTCTCAATATCTTCTATCTAGAGTGATTAATTTTAAAGATTTTCATCCAATAACAAAACAAAAAATAACACACAAATTTAAGTAAGTAACGTACTCCTACTATTCACATTGACACCTACATGTGGCTTACCTCAAGCTAGTAGTTGGCCATTTTTTTTAATGAAAATTGAAAATCTAGCACATGGGCCTCCTTATTCTCAATATCCTCTATCTAGAATGATCAATTTCAAGGATTTTCAAAAATTAACAAAGCACAAAATTATGCACAGATTTAAATAAGCAACATATTATTACCATTGATGTGGACAACTACAAGCAACATACTACAAGGTAGTAGTTGGATGCCTTTTTGAATGAAAATTTACAATCGAGCACATCACAATGTTCTCCATCAAGAATGATCAATTTCAAATGAACTAGAAAATCAAGCACAGATTTAAGGAACAATGCATTGTTACTATTCATAGATACAACTACAAGCATTCTTCAAGCTAGTAGTTGGATGTCTTTTTTAAATGAAAATTGAAAATCTAACACATGGTTCTTCTTCTTTGCAATGTCCTCTATATATAATGATTAATTTCAAAGATTTCCAACCATTAAAGGAGCAAAAAATACGCAAAGATTTAAGTAAGCAATGTACTATTGCTACTCAAGCGGACAACTACAAATACCATACTTCAAGCTAGTAGTTGGATGTATTTTTGAATGAAAATTCAAAATATAACACACACTTCTTCTTATTCTCAATGTCCTCTATCTAGGATGATTAATTTCCAAGATTTACAAGAATTAACAAAGAAGAAAATCATGCATAGATTTAAGTATGCAAATGTACTATTAGTACTTGTGAGGACAACTACAAATAGCATACTTCAAGCCAGTAGTTGAAAGTCTTTTTGAATGAAAATTGTAAATCTAACACATGGTTCTTCTTATTCTTAATGTCCTCTACCTGTAATGATCAATTTAGAAGATTTTCATACATTAACGAAGCAGAAAATCGCGCACAAATTTAAGTAAGTAATGTACAGTTACTAATCACATAGACAACTACAAGTAGCATACAAGAAACCCTAGACGTCCAAAAATATATAGAGGTAGATTTCTCTATCGCTGTTGCCGAAGATGGGAATGAGACCTTGGGGCTTTTGTAGAGCACCCCTCCTTGAAGAGTTTCAATAGTTCCAGATCAACCTTTAATGGTCTGATTGGTCAGAATAACCAGGATTGACTGTCGAAGATGGTACCCAATAATGTTCTTGTTTTCATTTTGATTTTTCCATTGATCGAGGAGGCAAATCATCCAAATTTCTTAGGGCTTTTGTAGATCTCCTCAGTCCGAACAGATCCAACGATTAAGATTGAAAGTTAATGGCTGAAAATGAATGGCTAATTCAAATAGGGTTTCCTGGGAAAAAACCCTGGTTCATTGAGGATGACGTGTCCCTAGACGTGCCTCAATAACAGACATGAATTGTTTGTCGAATGCATCTGTGGACACTCTCCCAGTGAAAGAAAGACAAAGAAGGAAAGAAGAAAATTTTGAGGAAGATCGGGCAGGATTTTTGAACTAGGATTTCTGTGTGTGATAAGGGACCTCGTGAAGACCATTAGAAATTTTTTTGAGAATTTTTTGGGCTTTTTATAAGGATTTTTGGAATTTTTCATGATTACATGTAATTATCATGTTCAATTGTTTTTTTATTAAATGGTCATTAGTTTCCCACTACCACCTCCTCCACTTGTAAGTGGTAGTGGCTTGACTCATGATTACATGTTTTCTGATCGTTGGATTCCTTTGTGGGCCCCATGGAGGTGTGAAAAGATCATTTTGTTCTTTTAATTCCAAAAATAGAGAAAAATATGGTTTATTTCCATAAACTCGGAATTGAGCATATTTAGTGGTGTTGGAATTGTATTTTCGAGTACATCCTAAATTTTTATGTCTTAGATCTCGGTTATCAGTAAAATTACCATTTTACCATTTTATTCATAAAAATGGAGAAAATAAGGATTTTTCATCCGAACTCAGAATTTGTCATGCTTACAATCATTCTGAATGGTTTGTCAAGTATGTTTTCAATTATACATGTCTTATATCATGATTCTATTTTTATAAGAATTGCATTTTTAATAACCCTAATATTCTAGCCTAATTTTCTTTGAAAATTTTAATTTTATTATTTATTCAATCTCCTTGCAAAAGTTAGGGGGGTTACACTTCTTATTCTCAATGCCCTCCATATAGAATGATCAATTTCATATATTTTCAACCATTAAGAATGTAGAAAATCATGCACA
Organism: Warburgia ugandensis; assembly: GCA_035236585.1. Lineage (NCBI taxonomy): Eukaryota > Viridiplantae > Streptophyta > Magnoliopsida > Canellales > Canellaceae > Warburgia > Warburgia ugandensis. The sequence goes on from CP141134.1 coordinate 46,806,483, forward strand.
GACTTAAATAAGCAACGTACTGCTACTGTACATGTGAATAGTTACAAATACCATAATTCAAGCTAGTAGCTATATGCCTTTTTGAATGAAAATTGAAAATCTAACACATGGGTCTTCCTATTCTCAATGTCCTCTATATAGAATGATTAATTTAAAAGATTTTCTTCCTCTAACAAAGCAAAAATCAATACTGTTTCAAGTTAGTAGATGTATGTCTTTTTGAATGAAAATTTAAAATCTAACACATGGGTCTTCTTATACTCGATGTGCTCTATCTAAAAAGATAAATTTCAAAGATTTTCAGCCATTAATGAATCAGAAAATCATGCACATATTTTAGTAAGCAATGTATTATTACTATTAACGTTGACAACAACAGGTAACACATGACAATGTTCTCTATCAAGAATGATTAATTTCAAACATTTCGTACCCTTAATGAAGTAAAAAATCACATACAGATTTAAGTACGCAATGTATTGTTATTGTTCACCCAGACAACTACAAGGAGCATGCTTCGAGCTAGTTGTTAGATGTCTTTTTTAAATGAAAATTAAAAATCTAGCATATAGTTCTTCTTTTTCACAATGTCCTCTATCTAGAATGATCAATTTCAGCATTAACAAAGTAGAAAATCATGCATAGAGAATCTGCTATTACTATTCACGCAAACAATTACAAATAGCATACTTTAAGCTAGTAGCATGTCTTTAGGAATGAAAATTAAAAATCTAACACATGGTTCTTCTTATTCTTAATGTCCCCTATCTATAATGATCAATTTTAAAGATTTTCATCCACTATCTAAGGAGAAAATCAGGCACATATTTAATTAATGCATTGTTGCTACTCTCATGGACAACTACAAGTAGCATACTTTAAGCAAGTAGTTGGATGTCTTTTTGAATGAAAGTAAAAAATCTAAGACGTGGGTTTTCTTATTCTCAATGTCCTCTATCTAGAATGATCAATTTCAAAGATTTTCAACAATTAAAGGAGCAAAAAATCATGCACAAATTTATGTAAGGAATGTGTTATTACTATTCACGTGTACAATGACAAGTAGCAAACATCAAGCTATTAGGTGGATGCTATTTGGAATGAAAATTTAAAATCTAACAAGTGGTTCTTATTATTCTCAATGTCCTCTTTCTAGAATGATTAATTTGATAGATTTCCAACCATGAGAAAAGCAGAAAATCATGCATTGATTTAAATAAGCAATACACTGTTACTATTCATGCAGAGAAATACAAGTACCATACTTCAAGTAAGTGGTTGGATGCATTTTTGAATGAAAATTGAAAATCTAACACATAGGTCTTCTTATTCTTGGTATCCTCTATCTATAATGATGTATTTCAAAGATTTCCAACAACTAATAAATCAAAAAATTATGTACAAATTTAAGTATGCAATGTTCTATTACTATTCATGTGACCAACTGCAAGCAACATAATTCAAGCTAGTAGTTGGATGCCTTTTGATTGAAAATTGAAAATATAACACAAGTCAACTTATTCTTAATATCTTCTATCTAGAATTATCAATTTCAATGATTTTCAACCACTAACGAAGAAGAAAATCATGCATAGATTTATGTAAACAGTGTACTATTAATATTCATGAGGACAACTACAAGTAGCATAATTCAGGCTAGTAATTGGATGTCTTTTGGAATGAAATTTGAAAATCTAAAATATTGGACTTCTTATTCTCAATATCCTTTATCTGGAATGACCAATTTCAAAGATTTTCAACAATTAGTGAAGCAGAAAATCATGTACAGATTAAAATAAGCAATGTACTATTATGATTCACATGTGCAACTTCAAGTAACATACTTTAAGCAAGTAGTTGGATGTTTTTTTCAGTGAAAAATTAAAATTTAAAACATGACAATGTTCTCTATCTAGAATGATAAATTTAAAATACTTTAAACCATAACAACGCAAAAAATTGTGCACAAATTTAGGTAAGCAAGGTAATATATTGGATGAAAATTGAAAATCTAATACATAATTCTTCATATTTTCAATATACTTTATCTCAAATGATCAATTTCAAAGATTTTCAACTGTTAATGAAGCAAAAAATGATGCATAGATTTAAGTAAGCAATGTATTATTACTCTTCACGAGGATAACTACAAGTTGTATATTTCAAGATAGCAGTTGGATGTCTTTCTAATTGAAAAAATAAAATCTAACACATGACAGTGTCCTCTATGTAGAATGATTAATTTAAAAGATTTCCAGCCATCAATGAAGCAAAAAATTGTGAACAGATTTATGTAAGCAATGTACTATTGCTATTCACATGAACAACTATAAGTAGCATACTTTAAGCTAGTAGTTGGATGCCTTTTTAATTGAAAATTGAAAATCTAACACATGATTCTTTCTATTCTAAATGTCCTCTATCTAAAATGAATAATTTCAAAGATTTCCAACAATTAACAAAACAAAAAATTATGCATAGATTTTTGTTAGCAATGTACTAATACTATTCATGTAGACTAATATAAGCAGCATAGCTCAAGTTAGTAATTGGATGCCTTTTTGAATGAAAATTGAATATCAAACACGTGGACAATTACATGTAGTGTGACACCCCAGGCTTTTCCCAAAAAAAATTTGCATTTATTTTGGAAAGGTGGTGTGCCAATATTTTTAGAAATTCAAAAATAGCGAAAAACATGTTCTTTGAAATTTATTTTTCCAAAAATCCGAATGTCACCTCAACTCCCATAGTATACATAATATAGTTTTTATAGAAGATAGACGCACATTTTATGAAACAACAGGACCCATCTAGTGGTTCCCTATAATCGTTATACTAAATGTCCAAGCAGCATAATCTAAATAACTAACTACACAATACAAAAACTTTAACAAAATATATACTTGAGCGCAGAAGTATGGATGTTGAACTCCTCTTGCTTGTGTATGTCTTCTCTAGTATGTCTGTCCTGAGATTTTGTAAACATAAAATATTTACAATATCTCAGCAAGCTATGCTTGGTAGGAGAGAGTTAAGAAACCATATTAATTACATATGAATTAAGAATTTTATGACAATTAAAATATTCAATTTTATCATGATACTTATATGGGATGAAGTTTACAATATAGTTCATAATTCACTAATTTCATTAATAATTCAATTATTTGAAAGCCTTTGATAAAGTAGTTATTTATAATTCTTTTTTCTCATATGAATATAATAATCACATTTTAGAGATTACACTTTACATGATTTATTTAATATATAATTCACTGGTATTTTAAATATTTATCATTATCATTTTTCATATGATACAATGCTCCAATTTTATGAACCATACTCTGCATAATAAATCTACTAATTTACTTTCCCATACGAAGTTTTTTATGAAACTATGCCCTCCAACATATACATATATGACAATATCATATATAGTTAAAAGTCATACAAAATTACGAACATAGTCCATAGGTTTTATAACTTCCATTCCCAGACTATACTAGGTCTCATACATATACCCCTTACCATAAGGGGTTCATAGAACTCCAGTCGTTGCTGGTAACATCATAAAAGGATCTCATCATGCTATCATATACACACGATAGTGCATCAAATACAAGGACTACTATGCTGCAATCTGATCAGAACCAGTGCGCACGGATAACTGCTTTCATACTCCACAGATACCAAGTATGGAAAATCATCTATGTCATATCTATATGGGTAGATAGACCGTCACAGTGGTGGCCTTCCCATATTGCCCCACCCGACATTTTGCCTCTCTTTGGACACGATATCATCATATATATCACATTTCAGAGATTGGGTAGCCAAACCCTCCTACTCTCCTAGCATAGCATCCCCAGGCCTATACCTGTCTAAAACAAAACTCTTATATATCACATATGATGTAATGGTACCCATGTACAATAAATGCCTTTTTATCACAATGATAACTATAATATTTTTAAGAACATATTGTGTGTATCCTTTAACACCATTCAATAGGCTTCAATTATAACAAGTCATTCATATAGCATTTCAAATCACAAATTTTCATCATTCACAAGTAAACATTATTCATCATCATATATCATATGAAACACACAAATTTAAATGATATAATATCTATCATAAGAATAAGATCATGTTTAAAAGAACATGCATCTTACTATTAAGACATGCTTTCTTAATTCTCCACCTACCTTGTGTGGTGAGTTCATCCATTTCCCACTAGCTAATCGATGATGCTTGAAAAGTCTCCCATATCCATATTAATCTACTCCTTGTTCTTCACCTGAATTCGCCAGATCAATTAATCAATCAGTAATTTCTAATTGAATGGTCTAATTAAATAGGCAAAATTGACCAAGATCATAGAGCTTGATCAATTTCCTTACTTGGATCCTTGATTGATCTCGGTCGTCGATCAAGATCAATGAAATCTTCTCTAATCGAGCTTTTCCTAATGGTCATGATAGCCTATTTGGATTTGAAACACGGAGTCAGATCATCACAAATTAGATGATCTGACCCTTGATCAATGGTCTAGTAAATTCAACTGTTGAATCTTCCTGGATCACAAATTGGGAAGACAAGTTTCATTCCTCGCATCACAAGGATCACGAGGGTACTTTGGATTTCTAGATCTCCTCCTGGATTGCTCAAAATCCATGTTTGAAGGTCAAGGGTTAAACTGGGTCGTGCTAGGGATAGGGAAATGTAGGGGGACAATGGCAAGGATGGTGGTGGTTGAGTGGCTCCCAATTCCTAGCCACCACTCGATGTAATTACGGAGAACAAAGCACACCAGTCGTCCTAAAAGCCTGACTGTGCTGGCACCTGGGGAAGATGAGGAAAAGGGAAAAGCCTAGGTGGTTGGTGTGGCTTAAGCATGCCGGCCTCCTCAGGCCTAGCCATGCTAATGTCCGAGGAGCATACAGGGTAATGGTGGTTGCTGCCAGCCACCTGTTAGGTCATTGCCCAACCACAATAGGGAAATAGATCAGGGCAAAAAGGGTTAGACTGTGACAACCCGGGTTTTTCGAAACAAACTTTTCCAAATTCATTTGAAAATGGTCAAGATCCTGAGATTTTTTAATTTTTTAATTTTAACTATCATATATAGTAGTTTTCAAAACCGCCTTCCTTGCCCAGGTGTCTCATTAAAACTTCCCATATAATCAAAATAATTTTACAAGAATAAGCACTACCAGGGCCCACTGGTCATAGCCCAAACAATCTTAAATGAAATCATAACTTAAATTAAATCAACTCCTCACATTCATAACAAAGTCACTTGTCTCATCATATCATTGCTCTACATGTTCAATGTCCTTATTCTAAAAGAGATAAGTACTAATTTTACTATCAGACTTTTACTCGTCTACTCCAAAGTTCCTGCTTTATCTCAATTCTCTAGTTTTGCTCAAAAGATTGACCTAAAAGTGTTGGTGGGGTGAGTACGACCACTCAGTGGGATATTCTATGTTAGACAAAAACATATGGAAAGCACCTGAATGCATAGAGATATTAGAATGCAAATGATTAAACACTATTAATATCAAACCTCGGTAACGATTAAATCTCAAAGTTCATAGTAAATCACATTGAGTATTGCAAATCTCAATCAAAAGTACATAACATTAAAGGTTGTACCAAATATCTAAAACATGTCACACAATATCAAATAGATCAGACAGCAATGTCCTACTAAGGCCATAAAGGCAAATGGTCTAAATCCCTCGAGGTTGATCAACATATACATATATATCCATATCTAATCTCGTCTGCTATGCATGTAGAGAGAACCAATATCTCATGCCTGCGTTCGATCGTGGATACCGCATGACCTACACCAGTCCTCATGGGGGAGAACGGATCACACTAAATGGAAAGTCCCATGACCCTTCCAAACACACAAAAGCCTTTATCTAAGGCAGGTATCAAAATTTCTTTTCAGAGTGTTAGTGGCCAACTGCACTCCTAGCATAGCAAATGATTCTAAAGAGTTTTCAAATAGCATCAATCACACCCTCCATGCACAGTTAAATAGACACTCCTTAGAGTGAAAAATTCAAAGCCGCGATCAATATATCATTAATTGCAATTCAATATATCTATACATAAAATGTACCTATATCACTTGAACTTAATAATTACAGTTCCAAATCCCCCTAAATGAAGAACTCACATCAATTTGTAATGCATGGTTTGAGTCTAACATTCTTGTAATGCATGTATTAAATATAAATTAAAAACAAATATGCCATTGGTGGGACACGTAGGAAAGCATGTATGGTTTGATTAGATGGGTGCATTTGCTTATCAAAGGTTAGAGTCATCACAATTATTTGGATATCAATAATAGAATGGTAGTGAAATCAATGAATAATAGTCAAAACAATTTAAGCACGAGTACACATGCTAAGATGAAAGATGGAATCAAAGGTGTGATTTCAACGGATACATTGACGATGCAGCACAGAACCAATCTATGGATGGTTCACATATATTTAACTTTAATGGAGGACTTTAAAGAAAATACGCATAGTGCACCTTTGTCAAAAAAATCAATTGTCATGATTTGATTAGTTATACATGGGCGTATTTTTCCTTATGTGATTAGTTGGTGTGATCTTGACCCCTAGTCATGCATTGACTAATGATCGATTCAACAATTAAAATTTCTAGGATATAATGTGCATCTATCTAATAAAATCAGTGGCTGAGGTTTTGACAGATGAGATACATGCCAATCAAGTGAGATCAACGCATATTCTATTACAAAGATAGTGTGATTCTAAAGCCAAAAACCAGCCAGGGGGAAATAAAGGTCAGTATTACCTCTAGTGTAAAAATAATTCAACAATCATAGAATCATCCGAGTGTGCATGATTATGGATGAGAGCTAGATATTGTATCTCCCACTATTGTGAACTTGGTCTTAAAATAATTATCCAAATTATGCATGGCATGGATAATGCCGTTGATATTCATGCATGTTTTGAGATTGGTAGTGAACTTTTATAAACATGGTTTAAATTCCCATTCAACCATTTATGTGTTATGCATCTATATGTGAGCTCTCTCTAAATTACTAGTTTAATAGCAAAGGTGCTCATTCAGTGTCTATCTTTACAAATGGCAATAAGGATGTGTATGCATGAAATCAACTTAAGCCAATTATTTATTCAAAAGGTGCATGGACATGGGGCGCATTATCAAGACTCCTTTTGTTGTTAGATATACTCATGATGCACTCATGCAATAACTACTTAATAGGAAGTGATAAAACACTACTTGGTTGCACACACATTCATGTTAATGAGTTGAATATCAATAATTAATTATACCCCATGTGTATGTCATGCTAGAAGTTTATATCATGGTGGATTAGGATGCAAATCACTTGGCTCAATAATGAATGAATTTAAGGTGATTCAAGATCAAGAAGGTGCTTATTATAAACATGGAATACATAGAAAGATCTAAGAATGCACATGCTTCTATAATTAACGAGATCCTAATCAAAGCATATGTTTAAAACGTCGAACATGCTATAACAAAATCAAACGATCTCAAAATCGATCTAACCTAGAATAACCCATGCCCCCTACCTCTTAAAAGTGAAATACTCTTCTACTTTGTTCTTTTCCAAAACCACGGGGTGTGACTGATCCTTGGTGCAGCCTCCTCCTCCTTCCTCTCTCTCTTTCTTTTTCTCTCTCTCTTTCTCTCTCTTTCTTTTTCTTTCTTTCTCTCCCTTTCTCTCTTTTCCTGTTTGTGTTTCACGCATTCAATCCTCCCCCTCTTAAACCAAATTTTAGTTGACTCTCCTCTATCCTACCATAACTCTAGATATTTCTTTCCTTCTTATCCTTTCCTACTTAGAATTCTCTAGATTCATTGCACTTAGACACTCCTTGATTTTGGGTAGGGAATTTCTCCAAAAAGGTTGTCTTTGGAGACTTGAACTCTAGTTCTAGAGTTTTGCATGCTCATTCTATAGCCATTAGAGCAATTAGATTTTTGTTGTTAATTCTATGCAAAAGAATACTTATATTATGAAAATGCAAGTTATTACATAGACACACCGAAAATTGGGTTCTCTAGAGATCTGGTGACTTCCAGTCACTGTCTGGTACAAATCCATCAGAAAATAGGGATTGAGGTTTTCTGCAAGTCATCGGTGAAAGGGAAAGGGCTACGTGCTGGAGAAGATGGTAAAAGACATTTGGGTTCACTGGAAACAGGGGAATCTTCATTGCTTATGGACGCTAAAAATCTGGATTTTCCATTGAATGGATCTGCCCGAGGAAAAGAAAGAGGTCGGACTGAATGGGGCTTGCTCTAGTAGGGTAGATTAGAAAAAGGGAAGCTTGATATGAGTTTTGGTTTCAGCGGTTTTTAGCTCGTTGGATTTCATTTTTTGAGTACTATCTAATGGTTTTAGTTTTATTTCCAAATTATACTTCTATAAAAAGATATACTCCTTGAAAACTCATAATGTGCTCGGGAAATAGTCAAATTTTATGATGAAATTCATGCGAACCCCGATTTCAATGTTCTTTGTTTTGTTGGACTCAATTTTTTGAGTACATTTCAAAATTCATGTTTCCACGCAAAATTACATTTCTATAAAAAAAAAAAAAAAATTTCTTTGGGTAAAAAATTCCAATTTCACATAATAATGCTTAGAGTAGTATTTACAAGATTTGGGGTTGTTACATGTAGCATACTTCAAGCAAGTAGTTGGATGTCTTTTTCAATGAAAATTTTAAAACTAACATGTGACATTTCTTATTTTCAATGTCCTCTCTCTAGAATAATCAATTTCATACATTTTCAACCATTAAAAAAGCAGAAAATCACACACAGATTTTAATAAGCTATACATGTTTACTATCCAAGGAAAACTACATGTAGCATATTTCAAGCTTGTAGTTGGTTGCCTTTTTGAATGAAAATTGAAAATCTAATACATGGGGCTTCTTATTCTCAATGTCGTCTATATAGAATAATCAATTTCATAGGCTTTTAACCATTAACAAAGAAGAAAATCAAGCACATATTTAAATAAGAAATACACTGTTATTATTCAAGTGCACAACTACAAGTACCATGCTTCAAGCTAGTAGTTGGATGCCTTTTTGAATGAAAATTGAAAATCTAACCCATGGGTCTTCTTATTCTCAATGTCTTCTATCTAGACTAATCAATTTCAAACATTTCCAACAATCAATGAAGCAGAAAATCACGTACAGATTTAAATAAGCAATGTACTATAACTATTCAAGTGGACAACTACAAGTAGCATACTTAATGGTAGTAGTTCGATGTCTTTTTGAATGAAAATCTAAAATCTAAAATGTGGATCATCTTATTCCCAATAACCACTATCTAGAATTATTAATTTCAGTATTTTCCTACAATTGACAAAGGAGAAAATGTAGCATATATTTAAGTAATGCATTATTTTTATTCACTCAAATAACTATGAGTAGCATACTTCAAACTAGTAGTAATGTCTTTTTCAATGAAAATTGAAAATCTTGCACATGGGTCTTCTTATTCTCAATATCCTCTCTCTCCAAAATTATCAATTTCAAATATTTGTAAGCATTAACAAAGTAGAAAATCATGCACATATTTAAGTATGCAATATACTATTACTATTCGCATGGAGAACTACAAACAGCGTACTTGAAGCTACTAGTTGGATGTCTTTTTGAATGAAAATTAAAAATCGCAAGTGCATGAACTATTATAGTAAGCGTATGGATATACAAGTTGATCCCACAGGGACTTGCTTTCAGAAATTAGAGTTTTAATAAAATTTAATTATTCAAAAATTGAAATTAAATGACAAAAAATAATAAAAAGTAAAATCAAACTTTACATATAATTGATCAATGAGAATTACAGAAGTTCCACTCAAGAAGAAAGAAAATAAACTAAAGAAACAAGAAAATTCCACGTTCCTAGACTGATTATCATCAATTTCATCAGATCTAGGCTCACAAACTTTGATCAAACTTCATAACCATCTTTCTCGTACCCTTGATTGATGATCCACTGGATGGATTAGGCACATTCCAAAAATTCTGAGAGATCTGGGCTAGATAGGAATTTTGAGAATTGGATTGTTTAGATCACCTTTTGGAGTTCATATTAAAGATCAGAAAAGTTAATCATGCTAAGGGATGTCCTCAGAATGATATTTAAAAATTAATTGGAAATCTAATATAAAACAGAGGAGGAATTATGTTGCCCTATCGAGTTAGGCTAGGCTGCGTGGGCAGTGCTGGGTGCATGGAAGGCGAAGATGACCTGGGCAGTGAAATGGAGGGAGGATGTTGGTGATGGAGGAGAGACATGGTAGACACTGGTGTTTTGGTGGGAAAGAACACGGGTTTAAGAAATGATGAGAAAGGGAGGTTCGATCACCGACGTTGCGTTGATCGGTGAGGGGATAGTGCTGGTGTGGTAAACAAAAATAAAGATTGGTTGGGTCATGCTGTGTACGGCAATGCCAAAAAGTGGCTGGGATTGGAAACAGTGACGGGGATAGAAGGTGGTGAGGTGAAGGGAAAGAGAAGCAAAAGAAAAGAGGAAAAAAAAAAAACAAAACAATGAAAGCAAGGAGGATTGGGAAACTGACAAAAGCAATGAATAGGACTAGAAAAAAAATAAAAAAATGAAGAATAGATTCAAGGATTAGTTTCTCTTTTTATTATTTTCTTCTCTTGTAATTCTCCTCTCCCTTTTTCCTTATCTTCTAATAATTAGTTTCCTACTAGAAAACCTTCTCTTCCTCCAAGTCATAATCCTAATCTCCTCTTTTGATTAGAATTATTCTTCTTTTAAGAAACCTTCCAATTATGCTTTATTAATGATCTGATCCGTCAATGCTCTCTTGGATAATCTAGATTATTGAATATCAATTTGAGCCATTCAAACCTCCTTTAGTTGATCTACAAGACATTAGAATAGATCAGAATAATCTAACCATACATTAAGCATCTAATTAGCTCAAATTATCATTTGATCTTTGATTTTGACAAATTAATGATTGGATGGTCAATTGGAGCTAATTCAAAATCAAGCTAAATTTTGCAAAATTAAACAGTTAGATGATCTAATTGAATGCTAAATTAAGGGTATTTGAACTAAAATTTATCAATTAACACAACCCCTAACTAACATTTTGCTAGTCCCAAGAAAAACATGCAGAAAACTATTTTACAAAAACTAGTACAAAGTGCCACTTTTGTAGGTACTCACGATTGTATTTAGCGCATGCAATAAGCCCTTGAACCCCTAGGTTACCCCCTAGTGGATGAGTTAGGCCTTGTGAGGGTTTGCAGTAAATATAACCACAAAATTCAATAAGGTTGAGTCCCTTATTTTATCTCAGAGAGTCCTCATTTATTAGTAATCTACCATTTTTTCACAACTTAATGGAGAAGATTTGACAATTTTACATATCATACACATATTAAAGGCATTTTATTTGAGTTATTTCTCGGAGTGCGTGTGTGTACAACCACATAAATCTCAACTTCTAACTAGATATGCTTAAATTCAATCAGAAATATGTCTTGACCTCAAATCCTCATAGGTGTACACTTAGAAATGAAACTCTCAAATAAGGGGTTTAAACATATTTCTCTCATTATGTGACCAAATCCAATAAGCTAATGTTCACATAGATTTTTTTTTATTGCTCATGAGATAAAGGAAAGTGATCCCTATGAGTGGATGTTATTATCAAGAATATTAGGAGTCTTTTACTTTAGTTCCTTCCTTTTATCTCCTTTATAAGACTATGTTCTACTTAAGATCAATAGGTCTTTAACTAGAATGAAACGTAGGCTTAGGATAGGTTTAGAAAAGAAGGGCATAAGGATTTCAAAGGTTCAAAATTGAGTTGAGGTCTTTAATGAATATTTGTTAGGACAACTTTTCTTTTGGATTTGTACTTGAAGTGACTATCTCTTTCATATTTTTGTCTTTCTCTTTCAAGATTTTTTTTTTTTTTTTTGCTTCTTTGGAAGAAAGACTACTCATTTCTTTGGCTTTTTGTCCTGTTTTGAAACATTTTCTACTAACTCTTAAGCTAAATGAGACTAGGAAAGAAAAGGCAGAATAATAGGCTCAAAGGGGCTAACTAGTGGTATAATATATTGGGTGGGCTTTATGTATCTAGGCTGAGAAAGGATGGCCTGTCTCATTTCCTAGGTTTCTTAAAGCCTATTAGATTCAATAATTTTTTCTGAAAATAAAGCTATTACTCCTATTTATATGTATAACCAAAAAAATGATAACAAGATCACACTAAATTATGTATGCCAAAGAAATTGTGAAATTACTTATAACTCTCTGAAAGAAAATAGTTTCAAAATCTCACTGGGTTATAGGTCTCCACTGATTTTCCTTAGGGTCTCTAAGTCATACATCTTTATTAGTCTTGATTATGTGCTGTGTCTAAATAGTTTTGAGAATTAACTTTCATAAAATGCTTCAACACATGAATAATATTCAAAATTAGTCATATGCATTCTCAATAAGAGGTGAAAACTATGGAATTACTAAGTTCTGAACATCCAGTTCTCATCACAGTAAGGGAACTCTACCTTAAATTTTTATTTTTTTTCAAAAGAATGAAGAAAACTCAGAAAATTCAAAATTCCTATATGCATCTACACCCCCCAACCTAAATGAAACATTGTCCTCAATGTTTGAAAAAGATAGGATCCTATAGGATAATGGAAGGATGTAGAAGATGGAAATTTGAAAAACATCTGGGTTGCCTCCTAGGAAGTTTTAAGTTTTGCATCTTTAATAAGACATCGCCTAACTTAACTTTCTAAACCCAGAGCTAATTGGATCATCTTATTTGTCCTAATCCTAACCCTAAGATGAAATGGCAAGAATTCTCATGCTACTTCAGAATCTCGTGGTAGTCTATATATTACCTCCACCCTAAAAATTTTGGTGGTGCAATTAAGAGAACGAAGACCACCATAATTTTTAATTGTGGGGAATCATATTGATGATCCCCCATCTTCAAAAATTCATGGTAGTCAATATAAGTTCTCCACCTCAAAAATTGAGATGATAGTAACATAATGACTTAATGTACTGTCGTGCATTTTGTTGGACCATTTGGAGATGAATGGTCCTGCTCTTCACCAAATTGAGGGATAACAATGGCCCTTATATTCAAGTTATCTTTTTGCTCCATTTCCCTAACATTATCCTGACATAGGGGTATGAGCTGACTCTGCCCTCCCCTAAAAGGTTCTTCTTGTATTGTTAGAGGTGGGGACAAGTTTGACTTAAACCCTAGTTATCTTCTAATGTGTTATGACCCAGGTTTTTGTAACTCATTTTGTAATACATTTTTCAAAGGCATGGAGCCCTTACTAGTAAAATTTTTTTACAAAACAAAGCAGCAGAAATTCTTTTCTTTAAAACTTGTTTTGAAAAACCCAAGTCATCACATCATACATAATATAAGTAGAATTTTGTACAAGATAAAATTCCATGTAAGGAATATACTTTTATTAAATTATAGAATCCATCCAATGGTTCACAGTGTAGCCCGGGTATCAATACAATACTTGTCCAAATTACATAATCCAAATTTCAAACCTCACCATACATTAAAAACTCTCAATACAATACTGTGACGAGCCGGGTTTTTGAAACATGATTTGTAAAGTATTTTGAAAGGCAGGGCCCTTAAGAGTGTAAAATTTTTTTGTAAAACAAAGTAGCAGAAATTCTTTTCTTTAGAACTTGTTTTGAAAACCCAAGTCACCACTTCATACATAACATAAGTACAATTTGTGTACAAAATAAAATTCCATTGAAGGAATATACTTTTATTAAACTCTAGGATCCATCCAGTGGTTCACAAGATCTGACCAAATCTAGTACAATACTTGTCCAAATTACATAATCCAAAACTCAAGCTCACCATACAATAAAACTCTCAACAAAGAAAAATACATGTCTTCAAGGGTATACCTTGAAGATTATTTTCTTCAAGTCTTCTATCGTCTTCAGCTCCTAACTCTCCTTCCCTATATCGAGATATTGCAATAAGTACAATATCTCTGCAAGCAATGCTTGGTAGGGGATTCAAGAAACATAATAATTGCCAAGGTAATTCCAATACTTCATAATCTCATTATCCTTAAAAATACTCTTTACTTTGTAAGTTATGTATATCTATATACACACATATCCTTAATGGGTAAACCAATTAAATTTGTGAAAGTAGTCAAATATCATTCCTAACTAAGCTGATCAATTCTCTTCATTTTGAGAATTGAGTATTACAGCTAATCTTATATTGAGAATTTCCCTTCTTGGAAAATATTGCTAATATACAATTACCTAGCATTTCATTATGCTATACCATAAGGCATTTCACTATGCCTATTCTCATATGCATCATAGTGCAAAATAATCAGAAAGGTTGTTATGCTGCAGTCTAATCCCTACTAACGCTCTCGGATAACTGCCCTGTTCACCACTGATACCATGGTGGAAAATATTATGTTACTGCCCATCTGGGGGGGCAAGACTTTCACAGTGGTGGCCTTCCCATAATTGCCACCACCTGACTTTTAGCCTCTCTTTGGCAAGGTGTTATCATATCATCAAATTTCAAGGAGCAGGTGGCCAAACCCTCATAACTCCTCTAGCAATAGCATTCCCCTAGGCTTATGCCTATTAAGACAAACTCACAAGCCTCCAAGCTTGTATGTAAAATAGATTTCATATATATCAGACCATATATCTATTTACTTAGGGCTGAAATATTTCCTAGTTCCCTATTCACTTATAGTTTAGTCCTTAACCATCTTATATGTGTTTGGTTGGATCATAAGGTTTTGAAGAGATTTAATACAAGTATTAACATTACTCTTGTCAACATAAGATCATGAGTACAATCATGTATATCTCATGTAAATGCATTCATCAAATCCTCCTACCTTTAAGGATTGATCTCTTTTCCCCAATCTTTCATGATCCTGACTGATGTATGTAATCTGTACATCCATACATATTGTCAATATATAAATTATGAACAATCCTATTGATCACTAGATCTGATGTTTAGAATGATCTTTAGATCATTCATATCTAAGTATTTTTCTATCTCTAAGTCTTTGTATGTCCATCTCCTTGATCTTGATCTTTCATAGATCCATTGATTGACAATCTGCACATGTTGATAAAGATCAAGGTCCTAGATCTTCTATCATCTAGTTCTTCTTTGATCTAAGTTCAGTTATTGGATCATCCCCATGGAGGATGATCTTGGTTTTCTTCCTTGAATCATCTTTGATCAAGGGTTTGGATTATCTAATCTAATGAAATATAACAAGTATACTAATAAACATGCATACTAAGTACAATATAGTGTTCTTATTCTTATTGTTCTTGATCATCCAAGATCTAATGGATTTTTTATTATCATCCTCATCTTACTTACTGTTTTTATTAGGGTTAGGTAATTTACTAGCCTTTTATGCTCTTATTATTATTATTCAACCAGTTAATGTGCTCGTTAAAGGTAGCTTATTCAAGCCTTAATCTAGACTGCTCCTCTTATTTCTAATTGGCTAAGGCTTACTAGCTGAATGGGTGAACACAAAGTGGTTACTTCAATCCTCATGTAAGGAGGCGTTTAGACCTCACAAACGTCAATGGAAGGTAGGGGAAGAGCGAGGCTCTATTAGATAACCCCCTTAACCACTATGTTCATCATTCACTAGAATGACCATAGCTCAACCTTTCATAAGGTTCCTATAAGCATGTTTACCCTAAGTACTCTTTCTAATGGATTTTAATTAAGTCCATGAATATTTATAATGTCATTCATGGGGTTTATTATTCTTTTCCTAATTTGGGCCAAGGACTTGATAATCCTTATATTGTCCTACTAACTATAGCCCTTACTAATTAAGTCCAAAGTACTCCATTCTTATTTGTGTAATGAAACTCTACTTTCTCATTAGAATACATTTTTGATGTTTTATGCTCTTTATCTCATAACAAGTAGATCTACTAATAATATTTAACCATAAATGAATTATAAATCCAAAGCATAAAACTACATATTTTAACATTTAATGATAATGAGGCAAGGTACTTAAAATAATTAAATCTAGCGCCTTATGATAACAATGAAATCACATATCATGCTAAAGTCTAAATGTTATACTAGCATGCTTTATAACATAATCATATTTAAAATGCTATTATATAAAATGAAACTAATTACATTAATATTTTTAGAAACCTTTACTTATGATCCAACCATTAGATCTTAGATCTTTTCCTTTGATTAAGGATTTTAGTTATATTTAGGAAATTTTCTTTATTAAGGTCAAAAGATCATATTGATCTATTTTTGTCATAATCCATCCATGATTTCCTTGGATTTCATCATATCAACATTTATTCTTTCCATCCCAAGGATCTGATCACACTTGATCTCATTGATCAAGTGGGTCCCTTTGTATTTTTAGGGTTTTTCTACCATAATGGGTAGATCCCTTATTATATCTCATATATATCCAACTAAACCATAGATCTCACTTTATTTCCATAGTATATCATTATTAAAACATATTTTCAAGATCTGATCATCTTAGATCTTGAAGATCTAGGTAATTGGAAACTTGTTTCTTTAATACAAAAAGTTTTTACTAAATAGTATGTCCATTTTATCATTTCATTAGAAAATAGAGGTTTCAAGCTTTCTATAGCTTCTTTCCGATCTTAATTTGGAGTTTAGATGACTTCGAAATTCGATCTAGAAGTTCGCAGTCCTTCCTAACGCTTGGATTTGATCTGGGCCCAAGGAACGGACGGCCCAGATTTTTTGGGCAGAAAACTAAGCCAGGTGGAACAAGTCGGGCGTGTTCGCTACGCTGAAATGTGGAAGCGTCCGCACGGGGCATCCATGGACATGCGAGGGACGTCATCCGTCCGATCGGGAGATCGGACAGTCCATTTGGATCGTCCAATCAATCCCTTCTCAATTGAGGAACCAAACCTTCTTAGATCTTTGTGAAAATTCTGCCCTAGGGGTTTTGGACCCTTCTGGATTGATTGGTATAGTTATATTTTTCATCTGAGCACTCTATCATCTTGAATTAAGGGTTCTGGTGTTTACTTTATTTTTACCTTTTTATTACCAAAATAAATTACAGTAAACTCAAAATTACATAAAGGAGTAGTAAACATCTATATAAAGTATTCCCACATACCTGATTTCAGAAAAAAAGGTGTTTATGTGTCCAATTTAAAAGAAATACCCTTTGATGAAGATATGGCCCAAGATCCACCTTTCTTGCAAATTCCTGTTGTTTGAACTGTTGGATCTTGAAATTTCTTTGGGGGGTTTTGTAGAATAGATATGTTGGAAAGTTTTGGATGGTGCCATTGATAAAATTAGATCTGGCACAGAGTGCCTAATTGATTTTAGGTCTCTTGTTCCAATCTAAAAAGAAAAACAAATTGAAAAGAGAGATATCTCTTGGAAATTTTGGGTTTTTGGGGAGGGATCTATGTCTAATTTTCATGGAGAGAGAAGAAAATTTCGTGGGAATTTTATGAGGATTTTTGGGGTTGTATTTATAGGCATTTTGGGTCTTTTTTCATGATTATAATATTTTATTTTTTTATTATTAAATGGCATGAAAGTCTCCCATGCCCCATTTTTCTTCCCCAAGACCAGCTGATGTTTGTTGACCCATGAATTCACATGGGCTGCTGATAAGATTTGTTTTTGGGTCCCTTGTGGGCCCCACATGGTGTAAAAAGATCGTTTTGCCATTTATGTATAAAATTTTGGGTTTTATACCCATGATCTCGGATTTAAGTATACTTAGTGGCGTTGGATTCGTATTTCTCAGTACATTCTAAATTTTGATGTCTCATGTTTTGATTTTTGGGAGATTTTGATTGTTTTGGCAAAATTACTATTTTACCCCTTTTGTCCAGAAATGAAGAAACTTAAGGATTTCTCATCCGAATTCAGAATTTGTCGTGCTTACAGTCATTTTGAAGGGTTTGATAGGTTTAATTTCAATTTTACATGTCTTATGATTTGATTATACTTTTATAAAAAGTATATTCTAAATAACCCTAATATTTCAGCCCGACATATTTGAAACTCAAACTTTATTGATTTTCTCAATCAATTACAAAAATTGGGGTTATTACAAATACAATACTCTCAAATAAAAATAAAAATACATGTATTCAAGGGATATACCCTGATTGATTATTCTTCCAAATCTTCTTAAGTCTTGGGCTCTTAATTCTCCTTCTCTATTTCTGAGATATTGTAAACATTGAAACATTTACAATATCTCAGTAAGCTATGCTTGGTAGGGGATTTAAGAAGTATAATAATTTGATAGTATAATCCTAATACTTCATAATCCCATAGTTCATAACATACTCATGAATCAATCTCTTTACTTTATAATATATGTATATCCTTACACATTCATATGGTATACTATGTATAGATATATACATATGGTCAAAACTGTGAAAAATAGTTAATGTCTCAAAACATAATCATATCTAGCTTATGCTAAGTTGATAAATCATCGAAATTGTGCTGGAAATACTCCCCCATTTGGGTAGTATTGGTAACCCACAATAACCTAGCATCTCATCATGCCATATCATAAGGCATTTCACTATGCCATGCGTCATAATGCAAAAATACTCAAAAGGACTAATATCCTACAGTCTGCTCCGTACCAGCGCGCTCGAATAACTACTTTCATACTTTGCAGATACCAAGGGTGGAAAATCATCTGCGTTATGTCTATATGGGTAGACAGACTGTCACAGTGGTAGCCTTCCCATATTGCCCCACGAGACATTTTCCCTCTCTTTGGGCATAGTATCATCCTATATATCACATTTCGGAGAGCGGGTGGCCAAACCCTACTACTCTCTTAGCATAGCATCCTTAGGCTTATGCCTATTTAAAAGAAAACCACAAGCCTCCATGCTTGTATGTAAAGTAATCTTTTTACTTATTAGACGTCCTGTCTGTTTATATAATCATCCTCGTATTTTTGTATTCTTATACTGAGGATAGGATTTTACTTCAAACTTAGGGATCATCATTTACAATGAATGATACCCATGCTCATACAAGTTTAGGGATCACCATTCTATATGAATGATTCTCATGTATTGATTTTATACTTATCAGACAATCTGTCGATTTATCTAGGGCTGGAATACATTCTAGTTCCCTATTCACTTAGGGTTTTCCTTATTTCTAACTTAACCATTTCATATGTGTTTTGGTTGGATCATAAGGGTTTTCAATGGGTTTAATACAAGTATTTGCATTATAATTGACAACATTTCCAAACATAAGATCATGTACACAACATGTACTTCTCATGTAGATGCCTTCATAAAATCCTCTTACCTTCAAGTAGTTATTCATCTCTTCAAATCTTCCATGATCCTGATTGACGTATGAAATCTGTAAATTCATACACACTATCAATATTCATAGAATCTGAATAATCCTATATTTTTTATCCTATCTATATTCTTTGTCTAATCTTGTCCTTTGATATAAATTATCAAGATCTTTTGTCCTGTCATGAT
The DNA here is from genome assembly GCA_035236585.1 of Warburgia ugandensis. Lineage (NCBI taxonomy): Eukaryota > Viridiplantae > Streptophyta > Magnoliopsida > Canellales > Canellaceae > Warburgia > Warburgia ugandensis. The sequence continues at coordinate 46,826,169 of CP141134.1, forward strand.
CTATCTTCCTCAAATAGTGTCTATCTTATTGATCAATAGATCTGACGGTTAGAATGATCTTCTAATCTTTCATATCTAAGTATTTTCTAAGTCTTTGTGTATTCTTTTTTTTTATCTTGATCTTTCATAGATCCTTTGATCAACAATTTATACTTGTTGATAAAGATCAAGGGTTTAGATCTTCTATCATCTAGTTCTTCTTTGATCTAAGTATAGTTGTTTGATCATCCCTAAGGAGGAGGATCCTAGTTCCCTTCCTTGAATCATTATTAATCAAGAGTTCAGATCTTCTATTTGATCTAAGATCTTCTATTCTATTTGATCTAAGTAGCAAGTAATATCTATATACATATACACCATCATCAAGAAGTATTGATTTCTTTTTATTGTTCTTGATCATTCAAGATCCCATGGATCTTGTTTGATCATCCTTATCTAACTTACAATTTTTATTAGAATTAGATAATTTACTAACCATTTATGCTCTTATTAATATTATTCAAGTAGTTAATGTTTTACTGGTTCAAGATAACTTATTTTAGCTTAAGTCTAGACTGCTCCTCTTATTTCTAATTGGCTAAGGCTTACTAGCTGAATGAGTGAACACAAAGTGGTTACTTCAATCCTCATGTAAGGAGGCATTTAGACCTCACAAATGTCAATGGAAGGTAGAGGAAGGGCGAGGCTCTATTAGAAAACCCCCTTAACCACTGTGTTCAATATTCACTAGACTGACCTTAGCTCAACCTTTCATAAGGTTTCTATGAATATGTTAGCCCTAAGTACTATTTCTAATTGATTTTAATTAACTTTATGAACATTTAAGATATCATTCATGTGGTTTATTATTCTCCTAGTTTGGGCCAAGCATTTGATAATTGTTATATTGTCCCACTAACTATAGCCCTTACTTTATTAAGTCCAAGTCATTCACTCATCTTAATTGTCTACGAATCTCTACTTCATTAGATTTCATTTTTGGTGATTTATGAATATTTCCTTAAACTTCAAATTTAAATTAATGTGCCCCTAAGATAATTAAATCTATCAACCTAATATAACAATCTAATAACACATAGAACATAGCATGCTAAAATTTAATAACTATCATACTTTATAACATAAATCACATTTACAATACTATTATCAAATAAAAGATAATCAAACTAATTAGATTAAGATTATTAGAAACTTTTACTTATAATCGAACTATTAGATCTTAGATCTTTTCCTTCTAAATCAAGGTTTCAGTTAATTTTAGGGCTTTGACTCCATTAAGGTCCAAGATCATATTCCTTTGATTTTGGTCATATTCAATCCATGATTTCAATGGATTCCACCATAATATCATTCATTCAATCCATCCCAGGGGTCTGATCATACTTGATCTTATTGACCAAGTGGATCCCTTTGTATTTTTAGGGGTTTTCTACCATAAAGGGTAAATCCTTTAATTTATCTTAGATATGTACAAATAAATCATAGATATTACTTGATTTCAACATTGTATCATTAGTAAATCAGATCCCCAAGATTTGATCATCTCAGATCTTGAAGATCATGAAAATTATAAACCTAATTCTTGAAAACAGAAAGTTTCTAGAATGATTTTATCAATATTATGGTTTCAAAAGAAAATAGACATTATAAGCTTTCCATAGCTTATTTATGATCCCAATTTGGAGTTCAGATGACTCCACAATTGAACTGTGATGTTCACAATCATTCCTAGGGTCTAGATTTGATCAGGGCCTAGCGGAATGGATGGCCTAGATCAATCAGATGGAATGGTCGGGCGGAACGGTTGCCGCACGCCCATCATTAAGACGCACGTTTGACAAGCTCCCATAGGACCAGCGCTGTAATGCAGCTGTTTCGTCGAAATGGCATCACAGGCGACCCGAGCATGTTTTTGTGCGGCGTTTCGCAGCTCGTCTGGGGAGCCAATCTGATTTGGAAGATCAAACAATTCGTTTTGGACCATCTAATCAATCCTCTTCAATTTAGGGCTCAAAACTTAATAAAAATTCTTGAAATTTCTATTCTAGGGGTTTTGGACCTTCTGGATCAATTGGACAGCTCAAATTTTCCATCTGACCCCTCTATCATCTAAAATGGAAGGGTTCTGGTCCTTACTATATTTTTATAAATTTTGTCCTAAAACTAAATTTAGATGATTCATTATTGGATCTTGGAATTGATTTGGGGGTTTTATATATTAGGTAGTCTAGGTCGTATGAATGGTGAGATTCATTTTGGAACAGAGTGGCTAATTGAATTTAGGTCTTTTGTTCTAATTATAGAGAGGAGACAGAAAGTGCAATAAAGGAGATATTTTGAAGTCTTTAGAATCATGGTCGAGCCACCCAAGACGGTAAACCCTGAAGATTTGGTTGCCTTATGTATGATACTCAAAGGGGGCCACCCAAGATGGTAAACCTTGAGGGAGATGACTACTTGATCATTGTGGTGATATCATACTTGTTTATTATTGTCTAGGAAATATTCAAATGGAATAAATTCGTCTACATTTTTATTTGAATGCTATGCTTATGGTTTTGCATTTTGAAATTGGAATGAAGTTCATAACTATGTTACTCTTCTGCTACAATGGAAACGAATGGCCTGTTGATGAACATGGATGGGAAGTTGATATTGCATGGGTTTATTTGAATGCTTTGAATGCCCTGTGGTTGGACATGGATAACGAGCTAATCTTTCATGAGTTTATTTTCATGCTATGGTTATGGCTTTATAATTTGATTTTGGAATAAACTATATTTTGGTTCTAATACTAGTATGTTATCATTTGGTAATACATGCTACTTACTTTGTTGATGACTGATTGAAATAGAAATGAATGTTCCATGGTTGGATATGAATATGCAGTTGAGCCAAGCTCAACAAGAATGGTAGAATATGCATGGATTTAGTTCTTTTCCTTACTGGGCTTCGCAGCTCGCCTAATTATTTTTTCAAGTACCGGTCAAGATGACAAAGGGAAGGCTCTTGATGGAAGTGAATGAAGCCTAACTAACAATGTCACATTTTGTATTGTATATGTATGTGGATGATGAGTATGAGCTATCCCTATTAAGTGATGAGTAGCCCTATACATTTTGTATATTTTATGTTGATGGTGTGTGTATGGGATTCAGTTAAACTTTGAGTTAACAAGTAGAGGTTTTGGTAAATTACCATGATGAATTGTGCAGATAGAGTCTCCTTTAGAGGTTTTGTAATTTTTATATTGTTTATCAAGTGAATCGCATCCCATGCATTAAATTCTTTAGTCCATAAAAAGGGGAGACTCTACTGAAATTCTAGTAGAATATAATAATTTATAAAAAGAATCCGCATAGGCTTTGCTCCACCCAATTGCTATGTTCGATTATGTTAAACCATGGCCTCGGGGATTGTGGTCACAATAGCTTGGTATCAGAGTAAGATGGCTGGTCGCTTGGGAAGAACTTCTTTTCTAATTACTTATGATAAAGGAAGTGTGTATACTTGGTATCTTCTAAATTAACTTTGTCGATTGTTGATTACTTCCAGCTTGTTTGATGAGTGACTAACCCTTATTGTTTGATATTTTTGAAAGGCACAGTCATGGTTGAAACCAAAAGCGATGGCTCTAGTTCTAGAGGATCAGCATTGCGTGCACATGATTTAGTCTAGGACAGCATAGGACAGATGGCCAAGGTAATCACCAAAGCCATTGGCGGGGGAACAAGAGCTTAGCCCCTAGTTGGGTTAGGAACTAGACCTTCCAAAGAGGTCATAAGCAAGGAAACACTTGCATTATGAATGTTTAGGATGTTGGGACCACTCAAGTTTGATTGGATGTTAGATCCCACTAAAGTAGAGGATTGGTTAGAGCAAATTCAAAGGTTCTTTCGAGGCAGAAAAAATCAATGAAGATCTAAAGGTAAGGATGGTCACATTTTAGTTCACTAATGACAGTGATCCACTGGTGGCTAGTGGCAAAGGGTGTTAGAATCAATGATGAGTGGACTTGGGAACTTTTCAAAGAGGCCCATCTAGGAACGTATTTTCCTAGTGCACAGAGAGATGCAAGAGTAGCTAAGTTCTTGAGGGTCACACAGCGTGACATGACTGTGGGACAGTACACTACCAGGCTTGACCAGTTGTTATGTTATGCACCATCGATGATCCCCATTACCAAGGATAAGGCCTATTGCTTCATTCAGTGGCTAAGATATTGTATTCGATTGAGGTTAGTACCCTTCAAATAGGAAGATTATGTGAAGGCCGTAAATAGAGCCCAACTGATTGAGTAGGATTAAGGTAGGAAAATAGTGCACTAGACTTCAGAAAGAGGAGTTTTGGGAAATCTTACTTGCATGGTAGCAAGGATAAGAGGAGGAAAGGATGTCCTCCTCAGGGGAAAAATACTTAGACTCATTCTCTACCTCTTGGAATGGCCAATAATACTTGTTTTTGTTGTCGATAGGAAGGTCATTTCAAGAGAGATTGTCCTAGGCAAAAAGACATGCAGGGCAATGTAGAGAGTAGCAATATGCCACGTGCTCAGGGTTGGTCACCAACACAGAGGATTGATGCACAAGTCAAAGGTATAACCCCTACTTCTGAGCAGAGGATGCATGGTAGAGTTTATGCACTGAAGTAGTCAGACATCCTGTCCAACCACACTATTATAGAAGGTACATTTTCTTTGTTTCATACTTGGGTCAGAGTGTTGTTTGATTCTGGTGCAACACATTCTTATATTTCATCTTCAATTGTTCTTGACTTAAGCATGGAAACAAAACCACTAGACTCAACCTTGCAAGTTGAGTTGCCAACATGGATGAGCATTACCTCCAACAGAGTTTGTCGAAGGTGTGATATTGAAATGGAAAGTCATAGGGTGAAGCTTGATTTGGTGGTGATGGGCATTATTTCTTATGATGTAATTATGGGCATAGATCTCTTATCCAAGTATCGTGCCATTATTAATTGTAGTTGAAAGAGGGTTACTTTTGTCTTACCTAGTGGAGTTCATTTTTATTTCTTCGCCACAGAGGATTATGGTTGCCCACAACTCCATGTTGGAAATAAACACCAGAAAGACTACAGTGGGTGGACGGCTAGGATGGTGGGTCATAATGATGTTGATGCTAGCATTGAATCCATTCCAATAAATAAGTGAATTTGTAGATGTTTTCCTTGATGATTTGTCACATTTACCTTCGAGGAGGGAAGTCGACTTTGCTATTGAGCTTTTTCCTAGCATTTCTCCAATTTTAGTTGTTCCACACTGAATTGCACATACTGAATTACAGGAGCTAAAGGTGCAGTTGAAGGAGTTGTAAGGAAAAGGTTTCATTCAACCTAGTACTTCGTCATGGGGAGCTCCACTTTTGTTTTCAAGCAAGAAAGATGTTGCACTAAGGTTATGTATTGACTACTGGCATTTGAATAGGGTGAAGATCAAGAACAAATACCTATTATTGAGGATTGATGACCTATTTGATCAGTTGAGGGGTTCTACTTGTTTTACTAAGATTGACTTGCGATCTAGATACCATTATCTAAGAGTAAGGGATGAAGATATGCCTAAGAAGGCATTCAAGACTCGATATGGTCATTCAATTTTGTAGTGATGCCTTTTGAGTTGAAAAATGCTCCAACGACTTTTATGAGCCTAATGAATCAAATTTTCCTCCCTTCTTTTGATCAATTCATTATTGTGTTCATGGATGACATGTTGATATACTCGAGGTCTAAGGAGGAGTATGGGCAACACTTGTCTATCGCATTGCAGTTGTTAAGGGATAGCAAGTGTGGCAACCAAGGTAAATTTCCTTGGGCATGTAGTTTCTAGTGATGTGATTTCAGGCGACCTGTCAAAGAATGAAGTTATGATGAGCTGGTAAAGACTAAGGAACGTAAATGAGATCAGGAGTTTTCTTCATTTGATAGGTTATTATAGGAGGTTTATGAAGGACTTATCATGCATAGAAATGGCATCCATGACAAGGCTTACAAAAAAGGGTGTGGTATTTGAATGGGACGATTCATGTGAGCAGTCATTTCAAGAGCTAAAGAGATGATTGATGATGACACCTGTACTTATCATTTGTGAGCGAGGTATGGGGTATGTCGTGTATTGTGATGCCTCACACTTAGGACAGGATGTGTCCTCATGTAAGAAGGAAGAGTAGTGGCATACGGTTCTCATCATTTGAAGCCAAATGAGAAGAAATACCCTACTCATGACTTAAACTTGGAAGTGGTGGTATTTGCCTTGAAACTCTGAAAGCATTATTTGTATTGTGAAAGGTTTAATATCTTCATTAACCACAAAAGTTTGAAGTACATCTTTACTTAGAAAGATTTAAATATGAGGTAAATTAGATGGCTTGAATACTATGAGAACTTTGATTTCAACCTTCAGTATCACCTAGGAAAGGCAGACATTGTTGCAGATGCACTAAGTAGAAAGTTTGGAGGTTTGATAGCAGGACTTTGAGGTTTCAAATGGAAGGCACGTGAGTCATTGACTAAGTATGACTTGCATAGTGGTTGATCTAAAAGTTGCATATTTTTTGGGTTAAAAGATTGCTCAACCTTCATACTATAAGAAGTCTCGCAAGCTCAGAAGGATGATGATGAGGCTAAAAGTATTTGAGCATTGGACTCTAGATTCTTCTAGTGGGTTAAGGCATTTGAGTAGACTTTTGGTACCTCCAGTTGATGAGGTTAGGAGAGGATTGCTGAGTGAGGCACATCGGTCTAAATTTTTGATACATCCTGGTAGCACAAAGATGTATCATGACCTCAAGAGATACTTTTGATGAAAAGGCATGAAGAAGGATGTTGCTGAGTTTGTTGCATGATGTTTGATACGTCAACAGGTTAAAGTAGAGCATCAGAAACCAACAAGATTACTACAGCCTTTACAAGTGGCAGAATAGAAGTGGCATCACATTACTATAGATTTTACCATAGGTCTACCGTGTAGTAAGCAAGGTTGGAACAACATATGGGTGATTGTTGATAGATTGACTAAGTTAGCACACTTCCTGCCAGTGAAGGTTACTGATTCACTAGATGTATGTGAGATTTTAAGATTACATCAAGTACCTGTATCCATTCTATCAGATAGATATTTGAGGTTTACTTCTCAGTTCTTGAAGGGTTTACAAGAAGTGATGGGTACAAGGATGACTTTTAGCTCTACATGTGATCTCCAAACAAATGGATAGTCTGGGAAAGTGATTCAGATGCTCGAAGATATGTTGAGAGCTTGTGTGTTAGACTTTCAAGAGAAGTGGGCCAAACATCTAACGTTGGTGGAATTCTCATACAACAATTTTTAGTCCAGTATAGGATGGCACCAGTTAAGGCATTGAATGGTAGATCGTGTCAATCCCCACTTTGTTGGACAAAGGTTGGTGAGACATCATTATTAGGACTTGAGGTAGTCAGAGAGACTATAGAAAAGGTGACGTGAATCATATAATGGTTGTTGACAGCTTAGAGTAAAACCAAGAGCTATGTTGACCAAAGGAGGCTAATGTTGGAGTTTGAGGTAGGAGATTACATGTTCCTCAAATCTAGACCAAAACTACAAGTGGCACATTTTTACAAGCATGGGAAGCTATCTCCTTGATTTATTAGACTGTTCGAGATTCTGAAACTGGTTGGCAAAGTTGCTTATTGTTTGGTTTTGTTTCCATAGTTTTTGCAGATTCATAATGTATTTTTTCACTTGTTGATGCTGTGAAGTATGAGCAAGACCCTTCTTATGTTCTCGATTGGACAGATCTAGCCAATCAAGGGGATACTTCATATGAGTAGAAATTGATATAGGTGGTTGACTGAAGGGAACAGGTTTTGCGCAGAAAAGTGATACCATATGACAACTTCATGGGACAAAATAAGCCACGTGGGAGATGGAGTAAAAAATCCAATGATAATACTTGGAACTATTTGAGGACTCAGGTATCTATTTACTTTCGAGGATAACATTTCTTTAAGGGGGAAGTATTGTCACACCCATGTCCTAAAAAGTAGGTTCAAGATGAATTAACTTGTTAACCGTCTCAAATTTGGTAAACAGGACAAACAAGGTGGGATTGAGTAGGGGGCCTACATGAATTCATTCGTAAATCGAGCGTAGTTTTGGGTAAATTTTGAATCTTTAGAAGTTATTAAATTGTGTATCTTGTTAAGGATTAAATAACTTGAAATTTTACTCTAGATTCATACCAAATTTAAAGAAATTTTTCTTTAAAATGAAAATTTTATCATAAATAAAGTAATTATAGAACAATTTAAAAATAAATTAAAAACATTGAAATTTGATGATAAAAGATGATTATTGGATTGTGGTTGATAAAAGCTTCCCAATGATACTAAGAACGCATGAAACAAAGTTGGGACCCAAAATTCAAAAAATTTTACAATTGAAGGATATCCAAATTGATAATGGCACCCCCCTCTAACTATCATAAACCTATGAGTCACGTGGAAATGGCTGGACACGTGGGACTCAAACTTACAGCCTGGATCTCTGCTTCCATGCATCAATGATGGGAAGAAATAGGGGGAAAAGTCCATCACAATAGACTTTTCCCCACACCTCTCAATCTCTCCCTCTATGATCCCTCTTATCCTTCTCTAGTGACAAGAATCGAAGCTGATTGCAGTCATTGGGTTGTAGATCCAAGGAGGAAAATAGATCTTCCTACCTCCATTCTATTCTCCAACCTTAAGTAGTAGTTGGATGCCTTTTTTGGATGAAAATTGAAAATCCAAAACATGAATCTCTTATTCTCAATTTACTCTATCTAGAGTAATAAATTTTAGTGATTTCCAACCATTAATGAAATAGAAAATCATGCACAGATTTAAGTAAGCAATGTATTGTTACTATTCACAAGGATAACTATAAGTAGCATACTTCAAGCTAGTGGTTAGATGGCTTTTTGAATGAAAATTTAAAATCTAACACATGATAATATCCTCTTTCTAGAATGATCAATATAAAAGAGTTCCAACCATTAACAATGTAGAAAATTGAGCACAGATTTAACTAAGGAATGTACTACTAATAGTCACGTGGTCAACTATTAAAAGCATACTTCAAACTAGTAGTTGGATGTCTTTTTCAATTAAAATTTAAAATCTAACTTGGGGGACATCTTATTCTCAATATCATCTATCATGAATTATTAATTTCTATGTGTTTCTAGATGTTAACGAAAAAGAAAATCCCACACATATTTAAGTAAGCAATGTACTGCTTCTATTCACTCGGACAACTACGTGTAGCATAATTCAAGCTAGTAGTAATATGCCTATTTGAATGAAAGTTGAAAATCTAACACATGACCCTTCTTATTCTCGATGTCCTCTATCTAGAATTATCAATTTCATAAGTTTGCAAGCATTAACTAAGCAGAAAATCATGCACAAATTTAAGTATGCAATGTACTATTATTATTGACATGGACAAGTGCAAATAACATACTTCAAGCTAGTAGTTGAATGTCTTTTTTCAATGAAAATGGAAAATCTAACATATGGTTCTTCTTACTATCAATGTCCTCTATTGAGAATGATCAATTTCATAAATTTTGGACCATTGTCAAAGAAGAAAATCACGCACAGATTTATGTAAGCAATAAACTATTACTATCCACACAGACAACTACAAGTAGAATACTTCGTGCTAGTAGTTGGATGTCTTTTTGAATGGGTGTTGAAAATCTAACACATGGGCCTTATTATTCTCATTGTCCTATATCTAGAATGATCAATTTCAAAGATTTCTCATAATTTACAAAGCAAAAAATCATGTACAGATTTAAGCAAGCAATATACTATTTCTATTCACACGGACAACAAGAAGTAGCATAGTTCAAGTTAGTAGTTAGATGTCTTTTTAAATGAAAATTTAAAATCTAAAGCACGAGTCATCTTATTCTTAATATACTCTATCTAAAATTATCAATTTCATTGACTTTGAAGTACTTGGGAAGAAAAAAATCACACACAGATTTATGTAAGTAATGTATTGGTAATATTCATGCTAACACCTATCAATAACTTATTTTAAGCCAGCAATTGGATGTCTTTCTGAATGAAATTGTAAAATGTAAAATGTGGGACTCCTTCTCCTCAATTGCCTTTATCTAAAAGGATAAATTTCAAATATTTCCAACCATAAATGGAGCAGAAAATTATGCATGGATTTAAGTAAGCACTATACTAATACTATTCACATGGATCACTTCAAGTAGCATACTTCAAGCAAGCAGTTGGATGTATTTTTGCATGAAAACTTAAAATCTAACACATGAAAATGTCCTATATATGGATTTGTTAATTTAAAATACTTCTAACCATTAAAGAAGCAAAAAATCATGCAAAGATTCAAGTAAGCATTGTACTATTACTATTCGTGGGACAACTATAAGTAGCATACTTCAAGCTAGTAGTTGGATGTCTTTTTTAATGTAAATTAAAAACCTAATACAGGGTTCTTCTTATCTCAATTTTCTCTATCTAGAATGATCAAATTTAAAGATTTCCAGCCACTAATGAAACAGAAATCATGCAAAGATTTAAGTAAGCAATGTATTATTACTATTCACAAGGACAACTACAAGTAGCGTACCTCAAGCTAGCAGTTGGATGACTTTCTGAATGAAAATTTAAAATCCAACTCATGACAATGTCCTCTATTAACAATGATCAATTTAAAAGATTCTAAACAATTAACAAAGTAAGAAATTTGGCACATATTTAAGTAAGCAATGTTAGTTATTCATGTGGACAACTCTAAGTAGCATACTTCAAGCTAGTAATTGGATGCCTTTCTGAATGAAAATTGAAAATCTAACGCATGCTTCTTCTTATTCTGAATGGCCTCTATCTAAAATGATAAATTTCAAAGATTTTCAACCATTAACAAAGCAAAAATTTACACAAGAATTTATTTAAGCAATGTACTAATAATATTCATGCAGACTACTACAAGTAGCATTCTTCAAGCAAGCAGCTAGATGTCTTTTTTAATGAAAACTGAGAATCAAAGATTTTCAACCATTACCAAAGGACAAAATCACTCACAGATTTATGTAAGCAATGTACTATTACTATTCCAGTGGTCAACTATAAGTAGCATATAAGCTAGTAGTTGGATGCCTTTTTGAAAGAAAATTTTAAAACTAACAAAGGGGTTGTCTTATTCTCAATATTCTCCACCTATAATTATTAATTTCAGTGTTCTCCACAATTAATGAAGAAGAAATTCACACACATATTTAAGTATGCAATGTACTACTTCCATTCACTTGAACAACTACAAGTAGCATACTTTGAGCTAGTTTTAATATGTCTATTTGAATGAAAAATGAAAATCTAACATGTGGTTCTTCTTATTCTCATTATTCTCCATCTATAATTGACAATTTCAAAGATTTGCAAGCATTAACAAAGCAAATAATCATGCATAAATTTAAGTATTCAATGTACTGTTATTATTCATGTAGGCAACTAAAATTAACATACTTCAAGCTAGTAGTTAATTGCCTTTATGAATGAAAATTAAAAATATACACTTAGTTCTTCTTCTTCTTCTCAATGTCATCTATTTAGAATGATCAATTTTATAGATTTTCAACCATTAACAAAGCAGAAAATCATGTATTAATTAAAATATGCAACACACTATTACTATTCACACGAACAACTACAAGTAGCATACTTCAAGCTAGTAGTTGGATATCTTTTTGAATGAAAATGGAAATTCTAACATGTCCTCAATCTAGAATGATTAATTTCAAATATTTTCTTCTTTTAACAAAGTAGAAAATCACGAATAGATTTAATAAGTAACATGCTATTACTATTCATGCATGCAAATACATGTAGTATACTTTAAGCAAGTAGTTGCATGTCTTTTTTAATGAAAGATGAAAAACTAATTCATGGGTCTTCTTATTCTCAATGTCCTCTTACTAGAATAATTTATTTCAAAGATTTGCATCCATTAGTGGTGTAGACTATCATGCACATATTTAAGTAATCAATGTACTATTACTATTCGTGCAGACAAGTACATGTAGCATATTTTGAGCTACTAATTTGTATGTCTTGTCAAATGAAAATTGAAAATTGAACACATGGGGCTTTTATTCTCAATGTTCTCTATCTAGAAATGATTTATTTCAAATATTTCCAACAATTAACTAAGTAAACAATCACTTACAGATTTAAGTAAGCAATGTACTATTACTATTCAAGCGGATAACTACAAGTAGCATACTTCAAGCGAGTAGTTGGATATGTTATTGTATGAAAATTTAAAATCTAATACATAGGTAATCTTATTCTCAATATCCTCTATCTAGAATTACGAATTTCATTGATTTTGAACCACTAACAAAGAAGAGAATCGCACATAGATTTATTTAAGAAGTGTACTTTAATGTTCTCACGGGCAACTATAAGTAGGATATTTCAAGCTAGTAATTGGACATCTTTTTGAATGAAAATTGAAAGTCTAAAATTGGGCCTCCTTATTCTCACTGTCCTCTATCTAGAAGGATAAATTTTAAAGATTTTCAACTATAAACAAAGCAAAAAATCGTGCACATATTTAAGTAAGCATTGTACCATTACTATTAAGGCAGCATACTTCAAGCAAGTACTTGGATGTATTTTTGAATAAAAACTTAAAATCTATCACATGACAATGTCCACTATCATGAATGATTAATTTAAAAAGACTTCTAACCATTAAAGATGAAAAAAAATCATGTACAGATTCAAGTAAGCATTGTACCAATACTATTCTCGTGACAACCTCAAGTAGCATATTTCAAGCTAGTAGTTGGATGCTCTTTTTGGATGAAACTGAAAATTCAAAACATGGATCTTCATATTCTCAATTAACAGGATGTAGAGTAATAAATTTCAGTGATTTGCAACCATTAATAAAGTAGAAAATCATGTACAAATTCAAGTAAGCAATGTATTGTTACAATTCATAAGGACAACTATAAGTAGCATACTTCAAGGTAGCAGTTGGATGAATTTTTTAATGAAAATTTAAAATCTAATAGATAATAATGTCCTCTTTATAGAATGATGAATTTAAAAGAGTTTCAACCATTAATAAAGAAGAAAATCAGGAATAGATTTAACTAAGCAATGTACTATTGATATTCACGAGGTCAACTACTGAAGCATACTTCAAGCTAGTAGTTGGATACCTTTATGAATGAAAATTTAAAATCTAACATAGAGGACAACTTATTATCAATATAATCTATTAAGAATTATTAATTTCTATGTTTTCCAAACATTAACGAAGACGAAAATTAAGCACACATCTAAGTAAACAATGTGCTAGTTCTATTCACTCTGACAACTGCAAGATACTTCAAGCTTGTAGTAATATGCCTATTTGAATGAAAATTGAAAATATAACATGTGGGCATTCTTTTTTTTTTATGTTCTATATCTAAAACTATCAATTTCAAACATTTGCAAACATTAACAAAGTAGATAATCATGCGCAGATATAAGTATGCAATGTACTTTTATTATCGACATGGACAAGTGCAAAGGCATACTTCAAGCTAGTAGTTGAATGTCTTTTTTAAAGAAAATTGAAAATCTAACACATGGTTCTTCATATTATCAATGTCCTCTATTTAGAATGATCAATTTCATCAATTTCGGACCATTATCAAGTAAGAAAATCACAGACACATTTATGTAAACTATTACTATTCATATAGATAACTACAAGTAGCATACTTCAAGCTAGTTTGAAACTCTAACACATGGGCCTTGTTATTCTCAATGTCAATCATCAATATTGATCAATTTCAAAGACTTCCCACAATTCACTACGTAAAACATCATGTATAGATTTAAGTAAGCAATGTACTATTACTATTCACACAGACAACTATAAGTAGCATAATTCAACCAAGTAGTTGGATGTCTTTTTAAATGAAAATTTAAAATCTAAAACATGGATAGTCTTATTCTCACTATTCTCCATCTAAAATTATCAATTTCATTGATTTAGAACCACTTACAAAGAAGAAAATTACACATAGATTTAAGTAAGCAATGTATTGGAAATATTCATGCTGTCAACTGCAAGTAGCTCATTTCAAGCTAGTATTTGGATGTCGTTTTGAATGAAACCTGAAAATGTAAAATATTGGACTCCTTTTGAATGTCCTCTATCAAGAATGATAAATTTCAAAGATTTCCAACCATAAATGAAGCAGAAAATCATGCATGGATTTAAGTAAGTATTGCACTAATACTATTCACATGGACAACTTCAAGCTAGTATTTGGATGTATTTTTGAATGAAAACATAAAATCTAACACATGACAATGTCCTCTATCTAGATTGATTAATTTTAAAATACTTTTAACCATTGAAGAAGCAGAAAATCATGCACATATTCAAGTAAGCATTGTACTATTACTATTCATGCAACAACTACAAGTAGCATTCTTCAAGCTAGTAGTTGGATGTCTTTTTTGGATGTAAATTGAAAATCTAATAAAGGGTTCTTCTTATTCTCAATTTTTCCTATCTAAAATGATCAATTTTGTAGATTTCCAACCATTAATGAAGTAGAAATCTTATGCAAATTTAAGTAAACAATGTACTATTACTATTCACAAGGACAACTATAAGTAGCGTACCTCAAGCTAGCAGTTGGATGACATTCTGAATGAAAATTTAAAATCTAACACATGGAAATGTCCACTTTCTAGAATAATCAATTTAAAATATTTTGAATCATTAACAAAGTAGAAAATTGTGCACTGATTTATGTAAGCAATGTACTATTATTATTCATGTAGATGGCTACAAGTAGCATATTTCAAGCTAGTAGTTGGATGCCTTTTTGAATGAAAATTGAAAATCTAATACATGGTTCTTCTTATTCTGAATGTTCTCTATAAAAAATGATCCATGTCAAAGATTTCAACCATTAACAAAGTAAAAATCTGCACACATTTATGTCAACAATGAACTAGTAATATTAATGCGGACTACTACAAGTAGCATTCTTCAAGAAAGTAGTTGGATGTCTTTTTGAATGAAAAATAAAAATCAAACAAATGGGTCTTCTTACTCTCAACGTCCTTTGTGTAGAATTATTAATTTCCAAGATTTTCAACCATTAATAAAGAAGAAAATCACTCAGATATTTATGTAAGCAATGTACTGTTATTATTCCTGTGGTCAACTACAAGTAACATACTTTATGCTAGTAGTTGGATGTCTTTTTTAAAGGAAACTTAAAAACTAATGAAGGGTTGTCTTATTCTCAATGTCCTCTATTTTGAATTATTAATTTCAATGTTCTCCAATAGTTAACAAAGAAGAAAATCACATGCATATTTAAGTATGCAATGTACTGCTTCTATTCACTTGGACAACTATAAGTAGCATACTTCAAGCTAGTATTAATGTCTATTTGAATGAAAATTGAAAATCTAAAATGTGGTTCTTCTTATTCTTGATGTTCTCTAACAAGAATTGATAATTTCAAAGAATTGTAATCATTAACAAAGAAAAACATCATGCACAGATTTAAGCTTGCAATGTACTGTTATTATTCATGCGTACAACTACAAATAACATACTTCAAGCAAGTAGTTAAATACCGCTTTGATTGTAAATTAAAAATCTAGTGCATGGTTCTTCTTATTCTCAATGTCCTCTATTTAGAATGATCAATTTATAGATTTCCAACAATTAACAAAGCAAAAAATCATGCACTAATTTAAGTAACCAACACACTATTACTATTCACACGGACAACTACAAGTAGCATGCTTCAAGCTAGTAGTTGGATGTCTTTTTGAATGAAAATTGAAAATATAATATATGTGCCTTATTATTCTCAATGTCCTCTATATAGAATAATTAATTTCAAAGATTTTCATCTTTTAGCAAAGTAGAAAATCGCAAACAGATTTAAGTAAGCAACATGTTGTTACTATTCAATCAGACAACTACATGTAGCATACTTTAAGCAGGTACATGGTTGTCTTTTTGAATGAATGATGAAAAACTAACTCATGTGTCTTCTTATTGTCAATGTCCTCTCACTAGAATGATTAATTTCAAATATTTTTCATTGATTAGTGAATCAGACTATTGTGCACAAATTTAAGTAAGAAACATACTGTTACCATTCACATGGACAAGTACATGTAGCATGTTTTAAGCTAGTAGTTGTATGTCTTTTCAAATGAAAATTGAAAACCTAGCACATGGGTCTTCTTATTCTCAATGTCTTCTATCTAGAATGATCAATTTCATATATTTCCAACCATTAACAAAGAAAAAAATCACGCATTGATTTTTGTAAGCAATACACTATTACTATTCTTGCGAACAACTACAAGGACCATATTTCAAGCTAGTAGTTGGATGTCCTTTTGAATGAAAATTGAATATCTAACACTTGAGTATTTTTATTCTCAACATCCTCTATCTACAAATGCTCAATTTCAAAGATTTCTAACTTAACTAAGTAGAAAATCACACACAAATTTAAGTAAGCAATGTACTATTGCTATTCATGTGGACAACTACAAGTGGCATACTTCAAGCAAGTAGTTAGATCTCTTTTTTAAAGAAAATTTAAAATCTAACAAATAGGTCATCTTATTCTCCATATCCTCTATCTAGATTTATGAATTTCATTGATTTCGAACCACTAATGAAGAAGAGAATTGCACATAGATATATCTAAGCAATTTATTGTTAATGTTCACGTGGACAAGTACAAGTAGCATATTTCAAGCGAGTAGTTGGAAGTCTTTTTGTATGAAAATTGAAAACCTAAAATGTGGGTCTCCTTATTCTTAATGTCCTCTATCTAGAAGGATATATTTGAAAGATTTCCAGCCATAAATGAAGTAGAAAATTAAGCATGTATTTATGTAAGCATTGTACTATTACTGTTCAAGGAGACATCTTCAAGTAGCATACTTGCAGCTATTACATGGACATATTTTTTAATAAAAACTTAAAATATATACCATGACAATGTCCACTATCTTGAATGATTAATTTAAAAGACTTCTAATCCTTAAGAAGTAAAAATCATGCATAGATTCAAGTAAGCAATGTACTAATACTATTAGCGTGGCAACTACATATAGCATACTTCAAGCTAGTAGTTGGATTCCTTTTCTGAATGAAGAAAAATCTAAAACATGGATCCTCTTATTCTCAATTTACTCTATTTAGAGTAATAAATTTCAATGATTTCCAACCATTAATGAAGTGGAAAATCAAGCACAGATTTAAGTAAGCAATGTATTATTACAATTCACAAGGACAACTACAAGTCGCATACTTCAAGCTACCAGTTGGATCAGTTTTTTAATGGAAATTGAAAATATAACACATGATAATGTCTTCTATCTAGAATGATCAATTTAAAAGAGTTCCAACCATTAATAAACTAGAAAATTGGGCACAGATTTAACTAAGCAATGTACTATTAATATTCACATGGTCAACTACTAGAAGCATACTTCAAGCAAGTACTTGGATATCTTTATGAATGAAAATTAAAAATCTAACACAGGGGACGTCTTATTCAAAATATCATCTATCAAGAATTATTAATCTCTATTCCAACCATTAACAAAGAAGAAAATCTTGCATATATTTAAGTAAGCAATGTGCTGCTTCTGTTCACTCTGACAATTACAAGTAGCATACTCCAATCTAGTAGTAATATGCCTATTTCAATAAAAATTGAAAATGTAACACGTGGGCCTTATTATTCTCGATGTCCTCAATCTAGAATTATCAATTTCAAATATTCACAAGCATTCACAAAGTAGAAGATCATGCATAGAATTAAGTATGTAATGTATTGTTATTATTGACATAGACAAAGGCAAATAGCATACTTCAAACTAGTAGTTGATTGCCTTTTTTAATGAAAATTGAAAATCTGACACATGTTTCTTCTTATTATCAATGTATTCCTTATAGAATGATCAATTTCATAAATTTTGGACCATTATCAAATAAGAAAATCACACATAGATTTATGTAAGCAATATACTACTATTCACATAGACAACTATAAGTAGCATACTTCAAGCTAGTAGTTGGATGTATTTTTGAACAAAAATTGAAAATCCAACATATGGGCCATATTATTCTCAATGCCCTCTATCTAGAATGATCAGTTTCAAAAATTTCTTCATGAAGTAAAAAATGATGTGCCAATTTATGTAAGCAACGTACTATTACTATTCATGTGGACAACTACAGGTAGTATACTTCAAGCTAGTAGTTGGATGTCATTTTAAATGAAAATTTAAAATATAAAACATGGGTCATCTGATTATCAATATCCTCTATGTAAAATTATCAATTTCATTGATTTTGAACCACTTATGAAGAAGAAAATCACACATAGATTTATCTAAGCAATGTACTGGTAATATTCATGTGAACAACTACAAGTAACTTATTTCAAGCTAGTAGTTGGATGTCTTTTCTTAATGAAAATTGAAATTATAATAAGTGGGGCTCCTTGTTCTCAATGTCCTTTAATCTAGAATGGTAAATTTCAAACATTTTCCATCTATAAATGAAGCAGAAAATCATGCACGGATTTAAGTAAGCATTGTACTAATACCATACACACCAACTTCAAGCTTGCAATTGGATTCATTTTTGAATGAAAACTTAAAATCCAACACATGACAATGTCCTCTATCTAGATTGATTAATTTAAAATACTTCTAACCCTTAAAGAAGTAGAAAATCGCTCACAGATTCATATATGCATTGTAGTATTACTATTTGCACTACAACTACATGTCGCATAGTTCAAGCTAGTAGTTGGATGTCTTTTTCGATGTAAATTGAAAATCTGATATATGGTTCTTCTTATTCTCAATTTTCTCTATCTAAAATGATAAAATTTGAAGATTTTCAACCATTAATGAAGCAAAAATCATGCACATATTTAAGTAAGCAATGTACTGTTACTATTCACAAGGACAACTACAGGTAGCATACTTCAAGCTAGAAGTTGATTGACTTTCACATGACAATGTCCTCTATCTAGAATGATCAATTTAAAAGATTTTGAACCATTAACAAAGCATAAAATAAGGCACAGATTTAAGTACGTAATGCACTATTATTATTCATGTGGACGACTACAAGTAGCGTACTTCAAGATAGTAGTTGAATGCCTTTCTAAATGAAGATTGAAAATCAAACACATGATGCTTCTTATTCGCAATGCCCTATATCTAAAATGATCAATTTTGAAGATTTTCAACCATTAACAAACAAAAAAATTTACACATATATTTATGTAAGCATTATACTAATAATATTCATGCAAACTACTACAAGTATCATTCTTCAAGCAAGTAGTTGGATGTCTTTTTGAATGAAAACTAAAAATCAAACAAATGGGTCTTCTTACTCACTACTACACAGAAGGGTTTTAAATTTGACATAAAGAATTTGCTTATACGACTACCGACTTTATAAGTATTTCAGAAGTCATTTGAAAATAAACAACTTTAAATAAATAAATATATATATATATATATATATACTTAAGAAGTTGTTTAAGCCTAAGCAACTTAAAAAAAATTGGTGCAAGGGGGGAATTTTTTGCGGGAAAAACTTTTAAATCATTTTTATGAAAACGACTTCAAAAGTTATCAACTTTTGCAAAAATTTTGGTAAAAATGGCTTTAAAAATACATAATTTTTGAAATCATTTTAAGGAAGCTACTTGAAATGTATCGCAATAAATTTGGCAAAAATATTTTATTTAGCGAGAATGGAATTTTAAAGTCGTTTAGTACTAAGCGACTTCAAAAGTTAAATATTTTCAAAGTTGTTTAGCACTAAACGACTTCTAAAGTCTTCGATGGTTTATAAATAAGCTGTCAAAGTATGTTTTTTCCTTTATCTTTTTCTTCTCATAGTTTTGGCATGAAGGCTTCTTTTTTTGGGCCTCATGCTACTATCTTTTTTCCCTTCTTACTTTCTATTTTTCTATTTTGGCTATTTGTATTATGGAAAAAACTATAATAAACCACAACTTCTTTTAAATCACATGAATATTTCTTTTCTTTTTACTAACTTTTTTGTTTTTTATTTTGTAGATTATGTGGTTTTCACACTACATATCATGGTCTGTTGGATCATCTTTTTTTCCCCAAAATTGTATGATTTCATTGAAAATGACAACTACTTCTCTCTCAAGCCTCACTATTAAAGAAAGGGAGAACAATATGATTTGTGGTTCTCACCCAAAATTAGTGTTTGATGAAGAGTGGTGGTTATAACATCAACTTTTGACCTATTTTGATGAAAAGGAGTGGTATCAGCTAAACACTAGGCCAGATTTTGATGAAAAGAGAAAATTCTCTGTTTGATCTTGGATGATTAGATCTAGTAATATGTAATATTTTTACATATATGTAACATTTTATGCAATAAAAAAATAATTTGATTTCCATGTTGATGTGTTTGTTTATATTATATATATATACATATGATTGTGTTGTAAAATTAGTTTCATTGTGTATTTTATGTATATTTGTAATGTACAAAAGCTAAATAAATATAATTTTCATTCAAAAATTTAAAAATTCTTTGAAGTCATGTTCATAAAAATGACTTTAAAATGCATAACTTTGAAGTCGTTTTAAGGAAGCAACTTGAAAAGTATCATGATAAATTTGGAAAAAATGTTTTATTTAGAGGGAATAAACTTTTAAAGTCATTTATATATAAACAACTTTAAAAGTCCCTCACTTTTAAAGTCGTTTAGTGCTAAGTGACTTCAAAAGTTAGATATTTTCAAAGTCATTTATCACTAAACGACTTCTATAGTCTTTGATAATTTATAAATAGCTGTCAAAGTACATTTTTACCTTTTATCTTCTTCTTCTCACAGTTTTGGAATGACAGCTTTGTCTTAGGGCCTTATGCTGCTCTCTTTTTACCTTCTTACTTTCCATTTTTATATTTTGACTGTTTGTGTCGTGGAAAAAAATGTAAGTAAACCACAACTTCTTTTAAATCATGCAAATATTTCTTTTCTTGCTACTAATTTTCTGTGTTTTTATTTTGTAGGGCATGTGGGTTTTCACACTACATATCATGGGGTCAAAGAATATGTTTGATCATCCTGGTTTCACCAAAACCATATGATTTCATTGAAAATGACAACTACTCTCTTAAGCATCACTGTCAGAGTAAGGGAGAAAATATGATTTGTGGTTCTCACCCTAAATTAGGGTTTGATGAAGAGGGTCGTTATAACATCAACTTTTCACCTATTTTGATGAAAAAGAGTGGTGTCGCCAAAATACTAGGCCAGATTTTGGTGAAAAAGAGCAGATTCATTATTTGATCTACGCTACCAAGATCTAATAACATGTAACATTTTGATATATATTTAACATTAGATATAATTAAAAAATAATTTGATTTCCTTGTTGATGTGTTTGTTGATTGTGTTGTGAAATCAATTTCATTGTGTATTTATGTAAATTTGTAATGTACAAAGGATAAATAAATAAAAAATTTAAGTGAAAATTTAAAAATGATTAAAGTCATTTGACTGAAAATGACTTTAAAAGTCTATACTTTTAAAATTATAGACTTTTAGAGTCATTTTCTTTGAAGACGACTTCAATTGTTCTTTTGTTTTAAGAATTATTTTGTCAACATCCACCTTGCACTCTGTTTATTATTTGTGCACAAAAACTAAACCAGACCTCAGTTTCCCTACTCCAAACCAAATCCTACCTGTGTGAATTGGAATTACATTAACAAATTCGAGGTCAATATTGATATTTTGGTATTGGTTAGTATCTCTATGTTTGTCTCATAAGTATTATGCTTATTTGAAGAATTTTTACAAGCTTGTTGGTTAGAAATTGTTCTTTCAAATTTGATTTTATTCTTGAATGTGTCTGTCATAATCTGCCCTTTTTCGTTGTTAATTGAAAATTTTGATGAAATGTTGTTATTTTGAATACTTCTAATTCAAAGATTTTTAATCATTAATGAAGCAGAAAGTCATGTACAAATTGAAGTAAGCAATGTATTATTACAATTCACAAAGACAACTACATGTAGCATAGTTTAAGCTAGCAATTGGATGTCTTCTTGAACAAAAATTTAAAATCTAATACATGACAAAGTCCTCTATCTTGAATGTTCAATTAAAAAGATTTTCAACCATTAACAAACCAAAAAATCTAGCACAGATTTAAGTAAGCAATGTACTATTACTACTCATGTAGACGACTAAAAGTAGCATAATTAAAGCTAGTAGTTGGATGCCTTTTTGAATGAAAATTGAACACATGGTTTTTCTTATTCACAATGTCCTTTATGTAAAATTATCAATCTCAAAGATTTTTAACTGTAAAAAAATAAGAAAATCACGCACAGATTTAAGTAAGCAATGTACTATCACTATTCAAGCGGTCAACTACAAGTAGCATATTCAAGCTAGTAGTTGGATATCTTTGTGAATGAAAATGTAAACTCTAACATAGGGGTCATCTTATTCTCAATATCCTCTATCTAGAATTATTAGTTTCATTATTTTATAACCCATAATGAAGAAGAAAATCACTCACATATTTAAGTAAGAATGTACATCTTATATTCACTTGGACAACTACAAGTAGCATACTTCAAGATATTATTGATATGTCTATTTGAATGACAATTGAAAATCTAATACATGGGTCTTCTTATTTTTTATGACCACTATTTAGAATTATCAATTTCAAAGATTTGTAAGCATTAACAAAGCTGAAAATCATGCATAGATTTAAGTATGCAATGTAGTGTTATTACTCACGTGAACAACTACAAATTGGATAGTTCAAGCTAGTAGTTGAATGTATTTTCTATTGAAAATTGAAAATCTAACACATGGCCTTCTTATTCTCAACATCCTCTAATTAGAATGATTAATTTCATAGATTTCCAGCCATTAACAAAGAAAAAAATTATGTACAAATTTAAATAAGCAATACACTATTACTATTCACACAAACAGCTACAAGTAGCATACTTCAAACAAGTAGTTGGATGCCTTTTTGAATGAAAATTAAAAATCTAACACCTGGCCTTATTATTCTCCATGTGCTCTATCTAGAATGATTAATTTAAAAGAATTTCATACATTAACAAAGCAAGAAATTGTATACATATTTAAGTAAGCAATATAGTTTTACTATTCACGTAAACAACTACATGTAGCATACTTCAAGCAAGTAGTTGGATGTCTTTATGAATGAAATTATAAAACCTAACACTCGAGTCTTCTTATTTTCAATGTGCTCTCTCTACAACGATCAATTTTAGGGATTTCCAACCATTAACAAAGCAAAAAATCATGCACAAATTTAAGTAAGCTATACACTTACTATCCCAAGGACAACTACAAGTAGCATACTTCAAGCTAGTAGTTGGATGTCTTTCTGAATGAAAATTGAATATCTAACACATGGGAATTCTTATTCTCAATCTCCTCGATATAGAATGATTAATTTCAAAGATTTTCATCCATTAATGAAGCAAAAAAATCATGATCAGATTTAAGTACACAAAGTACTGTTACTCTTCCCGCAAACAACTACATGTAGCACATTTCAAGCTAGTAGTTGGATGTCTATGCAAATGAAAATTGAAAATTTCACACATGAGGAATCTTATTCCCAATGTCCTCTATTTTGAATTATTAATTTCAAAGATTTTCAACCATTAATGAAGCAAAAAATAATGCATAGATTTAAGTAATTAATGTACAATTACTAGTTAGGCAAATAGCTACAATTAGCATACTTCAAGCTAGTAGTTGGATGTCCTTGTAAATGAAAATGCAAAATCAAGCATATAGTTCTTCTTATTCTCAATTTCCTCTATCAAGAATGTTCAATTTCAAAGATTTCCAACCATTAACAAAGAAAAAAATCACACACAAATTTTTGTAAGCAATGCACTATTACTATTCATGCAAACAAGTATAAATAGCATACTTCAGGCTGGTAGAGAGATGTCTTTTTGTGTGAAAATTGAAAATCTAAAACATGTCCCTTCTTATTGTCAATGTCCTCTATTTATAATAATCAATTTCAAAGTTTTCAATCATTGATGAAGCATAAAATCATGCATAAATTTCAGTAAGCAATATATTATTACTATTCACAAGGAAAACTACAAGTAGCATACCTCAAGCTAGCAGTTGGATGTCTTTTTGAACCTCAATTCAAACTCTAAAACATGACAATATCATCTATCAAGAATGATCAATTTAAAAGATTCCTAACCATTAAAGAAGTAGAAAATCTAGCATAGATTTAAGTAAGCAATGTACTATTACTATTCACGTGTATGACTACAAGTAGCATAATTAAAGCTAGTAGTTTGATGCCTTTTTAATGAAAATTGAAAATCTAACACATGGTTCTTCTTATCCTCAATGTCTAGAATTATCAACTTCAAAGATTTTCAGCCATTAACAAAGTAGAAAATCATGCACAGATATAAGTACGCAATGTACTATCATTATTCAAGTGGTCAACTGCAAGTAGCATACTTCAATCTAGTAGTTGGATTCCTTTTTGAATGATAATTTAAAATCTAAATGAGGGTCATCTTATTTTCAATATCCTCTACATAGAATTATTAATTTCTATTTTTTCTTTCCAATAACGAAGAAGAAAACCGCGCACATATTTAAGTAAGCAATTTATAACTTCTATTCACTCGGACAACTACAAGTAGCATACTTCAAGATAGTGTGAATATGTCGATTTGAAATAAAATTGAAAATATAACTTATGGGTCTTTTTATTCTTGATGTCCTCTGTCTAGAATTATCAATTTCAAAGAATTACAAGGTTTAAGGAGCTGAAAACCGTGCACAATTTTAAGTATGCAATTTAGTGTTATTATTCATGCAAACACCTACAATTGCATACTTTAAGCAAGTAGTTGAATGTCTTTTTCAATGAAAATTGAAAATCTAACACATGGGCCTTCATATTCTAAATGTCCTCTATTAAGAATGATTAATTTCATAGATTTCCAACCATTAACAAAGAAGAAAATGATGTGCAGTTTTAATTAAGCAATACACTATTACCATTTACACAGACAACTACAAGTAGCATACTTCAAGCAAGTAGGTAGATATCTTTTTGAATGAAAATAAAAAATCTAAACACCTAGCCTTCTTATTTGCCATGTGAATTGTCGAGAATGATTAATTTAAAATATTTTTTTCATTAACGAAGCTAAAAATCATGCATAGATTTAAGTAAGCAATAGTGTTACTATTCACATAGACAACTACATGTAAGTACTCCAACCAAGTAGTTGGATGTCTTTTTTAATGAAATAATAAAAACTAACACATGAGTCTTTTTCACATAATAGTGTATTGCTGGATGTATTTTTGATGTATACAAGAAGCATACTTGAAGTTTGTTGTTGGATGTATTTTTGAATGAAAATTGTAAATCCAACAAATGGGACTTCTTATTCTCAGTGCCCTCTATATAGAATTATTAATTTCAAAGATTTTCATCCATTAATGAAGAAAAAAATCATAAATAGATTTAAGTAAGCAATGTACTATTACTCTTCATAAACATAACTACATGTAGCATATTTCGAGCTAGTAGGTGGATGCCTTTGCGAATGAAAATTCAATATCTCACACATGAGGCTTCTTTTAGTTGGCACAACAAGAGAATAACTAACTTCAATCTTTATTGAATAACAAAGAAAAAATGATGTAATGGAGTGGTTGGAAAGTAGTATGAATTCTAAGGAGCAAAACAATAAAATCTTAAAGTAATGGAACTAATGTAAAACAAGTAAGTTACTTACTTGAATTGGAGAAAAGATAAGTAAGAGAATAACAAGAAGACCAAAGGAACAAATGCACAAACAATGTTCCAAACTCCAACAACAAGTCAAGCACCAAAGGAAAGTAAGAATTCAAGGTCGTGTCACTCAACCTCTACTTACAAAATTCGTATGGAACATGGGGTTATAGATAGATGAGTGGTTCCCTAACTTGGGATGGGATGAAAATGTAAGGAAATTGTCCCCAGGCTTAGAGTATTGAATGAGGAAGGTAAGATGAAAGATAAATTAGCAAGATGATGTCATAAACATGATATAAGAAAAAGATAAGAAGCATGGGCTAGATGGTTTCTAATTTTGAAAAGGATATAGGTGTCCTTTTTTCTAGAAGGAAAGTGGATGACATGGGAAAAATTGATTGGCTAAGTGGTTTTCTAGGAAGTAGGGATTGGTTGGATGGTTAGGAAGGGAGTTTAGGAGGTGGAAGAGTTATGGAATTGTAGACTCTTGAATAGAAAGTCAATCTCGTGGTGGTCTTTGGTGATGAGATGGAAAGGGATAAAAAGGTGGAAAAAACATAAAAAATTTGAAGGCTCTCATCCTATTGGTCCATATGCCAACTTTTCCTAATAGATTTTTCCCTTAATAATCTCTAAAATAACTCATGGATAATTGTAACAGCCGGGAGTCCAATAGTGTGATATTGTCTGCTTTGACACAATGTGCCTCACAGCTTTAAAACACATCACAACTATTAGACATTCCCATACTCTTATAACCAGCCCAAATCCTTTACCCCGGGCAATGTGAGACTAACTCTCAGTCCCTCAACTATCTCCCACCTATGGGGTCCCTAAGCCTTCACCTCTTCCCTCCTTAGGGAACATGTGTCCTTGCATGACCGCTTGAGTCCCTCAACGGTCTCCTATTTATGGGGTCCCTAAGCCTTCTTCCTTCACGACCAGCACCACATGTGGTTAGCCACCACATCACGTGTAATAATCTCAATTTTTGTAAATTGATTAAGAAAATCAATTTAGTTTGAATTTTTAAAAAATTTGGGCTGGAATATTAGGTTATTGGAAATTCTCTTTTTATAGAGATTAAAAGATGATTTAAAACTTAGAAATTATGAATGTACTCAAAAATCCGATCAAAATAACACTATGTACGTTCAATTCTGAGTTAAAATGAAAAATTCCTAATTTTCTTTATTTTTATGAATAAAAGGGTAAAATTATAATTTTACCCATAATTGAGATCTAAGTCATCAATATTTAGAATGTACTCATAAATATGAATCCAATGCCACTAAGTCAGCTCAATTCTGATTTCGGGAGAATAACTTGGATTTTTTCCCATAAAAGGGTAAAATGATCCTTTCACACCTCGTGGAGACCATAAGGGGCCCACAAACGAATCCAACAGCCAAAAAACATCTAATGAGTGGTCAAACCAATACCAACTACTAGTGGAAAAGGAGGTGGTAGTGGAGGATCCAATGTTAATTTAATATTAAAAAAAATTAAAATATAATTATTGCAAGCAATTATGAAAAATGTAAAACACCTATAAATACCCCTCCAAAAATCCTCCAAAAATGTTTATTAAAATTCCCACAAAATGATCTTACTTACTCTGAAAACCAAAGTCTAGATTCCTTCCCAAAATTCCAAAACTCGCAAAAATCTCCCTTCTTGTACTTTCTCTCTCCTCTCTCTAATTGGAACAAGAGACCTAAATTCAATTAGGCACTCTGTTCCAAATTGAATTTAACAAATCCCACCATCCATACAATCCTAGACTACCTCATCTACAAAACTCTGAAATCAATTTCAAGATCCAACAATGCAATCATCAAAAAATAACAAAATAAGGGAATATCAAGCTATCTTATCATCAAAGGGTATTTATTTCAAATTGGGCTTCAAATGTAGGTTGTTTCCCTAATCAAGTAAGTGGAAACACTTCCTATACTTACTTCATGTTGTTTTATGTAATTTTTATTTTTCTATAATTAGTTTTAGGTTAAAATTTATAAAAATAAAGTAAGGACCAGAACCCATCAATTCTAGATGATGGAGGGCTTAGATGGAAAATCTAAGCCATCCAATTGCTCCAAAAAGGTCCAAAACCCCTAGGGTAGAAGTTTCAAGAAATTTTATAGAGTTTTGAGGCTTTGATTGAAGACGATTGATTGGTCGTTCCAAAATGCGCGCGTCCAGATGATAGGTACATGGCGACTGCTCTATCGAACTTGCTCGCTCCACTCTATCAATTCAAGCCATCCATTTCACTGGGCCTAGATCAAATTTGGACCCTATGAACAATTGTGAACTTCATAGTTCTATTATTAAGTCATCTGAAATCCAAATTGAGATCGGAAAGAAGCTATGGAAAGCTTATAATGTCTATTTTCTTTTAAAACTATAATATTATTAAAAACATTCCAAAAAATTTCTACTTTCAAAAATTAAGTTTCTAAGATAAATTGAGGGATCTACCCTTTATGGTAGAAAAATTCTAAAAATACAAAGGGACCCACTTGATCAATGAGATCAAGTATGATCAAATCCTTAGGATAGATTGAATGAATGATATTATGATAGAATCCATTGAGATCATGGATTGAATATGACAACAAACAAAGGGATATGATCTTAGACCTTAATGGAGTAAAAGCCCTAAAATTAATTAAAAAGAAAAGACCTAAGATCTAATGGTTGGATCATAAGTAAAAGCTTTAATAATGAGAAATGGGTTAGTTTGAGTTATGCATTTATTTAATTTGATTTATTTCATGAATATAAGATCCATGATAGATTAGTTTAGTATAACTTCATTTCAAATATCCATAAAATTATTCATAAATGATGAATTGTAACTTAGGACTATGTTGGTATGTTTTCATGTAATTGTAACTTAGGACCACGCTAGGATTTCAAGTTAGATTAAATTATGGTATGAGATGGTACCTTAGGTCCATGATAGTTTAATTTGAGCTTATTAGATAAAGTACATTAGTTAGAAATCATGCTAGTGTAATCTTAAGTCATTATCATTAGGTTGTTCAATTATGTAGTTTTATACTTAAAATTTATAATTCATTTAAGGTTAAATTTTATTAGTAGATTTAATTGTTAAAGTAGTTATGAGATAAAGAGCATAAAACACCAAAAATGGAATCTAATAAGAAAGTAGAGTTTCATGACACAAATAAGAGTGAATTACTTGACTTGGACTTAATTAGTAAGGGCTATAGTTAGTAGGACAATAAATGGATTATCAAATCCTTGGCCTAAACTAGGAGAATAATTGTAACACTCCTAACTTTTATTAAGGAGATTGAATAAATGATGAAATTAAAAATTTTAAGAAATTTTTGGCTAGAATATTACGGTTACTAAAAATGCACTTCTCATAGAAGTGGAATCAAGAGATAAGACATGTATAATTGAAAACATACTCAACAAACCCTTTGGAATAATTGTAAGCATGACAAATTCTGAATTCGAATGAAAAAACCTTATTTTTCTCTATTTTTAAGAATAAAATGATAAAATGGTAATTTTACAAATAACTGAGACCTAAGACATCAAAATTCGAAATGTACTCAGAAATACAAATCCAACACCACTAAGTATGCTCAATTTTGAGTCTAGGAGAATAAAACTGATTTTTCTCCATAAAAGGACAAAATGGTCTTTTCACACCTCTATGGGGGCCACAAGGAACCCACAAAGGGATCCAATAGCCAGAAAACAAGTCATCATGAGTTAAACCACTACCAGCTGCTAGGGGAGAAGGAGGTGATAGTGGGAATCGAAAGACAATTTAATAATCAAAAGAATTAAATACGATAATTATAAGTAATCATGGAAAATTCCAAAAACCTCTACAAATAGCTCATAAAATTCCTAAAAATTCTCCTAGTGTTCTTCACGAGGTCCTCTAGAGTGCCTCAAAATGCTAGATCGAGAATCCTCCCCGATCTCCCCCAATTCTCTCTTCTTCTCCTCTTGTTTTTTTTTTTTTCTTTGTAAGAGAGTCTGCAGCCCAGCACTCCAGACTCATTGGAGGCGTCGGACGCGCCTAGGGATGCATCGTCCCCGATGAACTAGGGTTTCTGCCTAGAAACCCTAATTGAATTAGCCATCCACTTCTAGCCATAGGTTTTCAATATTTACTGTCAGATGTGTTCGGGCTAAGGAAATCTACAAAAGCCATAAGAAATTTTAATATAAGTATGCTTAGGACCTTAGCATAGTCATGATCCAATCACATAATCCAACCTAAGTGAACCAACCTCATGATCCAATTCCATGATCTAATGACCTAATTAAATGAGGTGAAAGTAATAAGATGTGTAGACTAAGGAAACCCTAACAATAGGGCATAGAAAATATTCCAACCTTAGTTAAACAGACACATCATTTGATATGTACAATGTATTTTACATACAAGCATGGTGGCTTGTGATTTTGTTTCACACATTACTAGGACTAGGGATGCTATGCTAGGGGGTTATGAATGAGGGTTCGGCCACCCACTTCCAGAAACTTATATGATGGATACCATGCCCAAAGAGAGGCTAAATATTGGGTGGGACAATCATGGGAAGGCTGCCACTATGACAGCCAAGGTCCATGAGAACTTGGATTTGTTATTTTCACAGTTGGTATTAGTAGATTATTATATAGTTATTCGAGCATGCTATATAGATTGAGACTGTGGCATAGTAATCCTAATGTATTTTGCATTATGATGCACATATGGTAGGCAATGTAATGCCATGGTATGATGAAATGCCACTACATGAGTTCTTGAAAAGAAAATCCCTGTATGAGAATTGGCTAAATATTCATCTCCTAAGTAGAAGTATAGCCAGGGGAAGGAACAAGTTTTGAGCAAACTTCACTATTTTAACTATTTTATCCTATACTACATAAATAACATATATACTTTATGTTGAGATAACTCATGAGTGGGTAACCATGGTGGAATAATGACTGAGGTATGTATTCTTATATTAGTGAAGTAGTATATTTTTGTATCCCCTACCAAGCATAGCTTGCTGAGATATTGTAAATGTTTCAATGTTTACAATATCGCAAATACAGAGGAGGGTTAGGAGCTCAAGATTGTAGCAGACTTAAGAAGACTTGGAAGAATAATCAATTAGAGTATTTCCCTTGAAGACATGTATTTTTATTTGAGAGCATTGTAATGTATTAAGAGTTTTTAATGTATGGTGAGGTTTGAAATTTGGATTATGTAATTTGGACAAATATTGTATTAATACCAGGATGTAATGTGAACCACTGGATGAATTATGAAATTTGATAAAAATATATTCCTTCAATGGAATTGTATCTTGTACAAAAATTCTACTTATGTTATGTATGAAGTGATGACTTGGGCTGTTCAAAACAAGTTTTAAAGAAAAGAATTTTGTTGTTTTGTTTTGTGAAATATTTTTACTAAGGGCATCTTGCCTTTGAAAAATATATTACAAAATGTGTTACAAAAACACGAGTCATCACAGTTGGTATCAGAGCCATTAATCCTATCACAGTACAGTAATCTTATGTCCAATATGAAGATGACAATCCAATTAGAGGATGAGAAATAGTGAGTGAATAAGAAATAAGATATTATTGGATGAGAATGAGTTATGTGATCAACTCATTAGTTAAGAATGAGTATAGAAAGAGTTGACTCATTAGTGAAGGATGAGTATAGAAAGAGTTAAACTCATTAGTTGAGGATGAGTATAGAAAGAGTTAAGTGTAATGAAGGAATAGTATAACACAAGTAGATATTACTTAGTGAAAGGACTGAAAATACTACTTAGTAAGTATGAATCCCAATAGAGGGAATAGTAAGATATAGAAATCAATAAGGAAAATGTTACAATAGATAAAGATGTGATGTATGATATTTAAGTCTAACCTAAAGTCCTAAGTAAGCAAACATATGTAGAAACAAAGTACACCAATACTAGTATGCATGTAACCATTATTAATTGAAAGAATGGAGTTTAAGAGAAAGAAGTGATAAATTGGAAAAATATGATGGAAATAGTGTAGAAAGAAAAACTTCAACCTTTATAGGAAAAGTGAAATAGAAATTTATGAGAAATAGGTGCTAAGGATGAAACTTTAGAATTATTATAAAATTTGAAATTTAAAATAAATGTATAAATAAATATAAATGTAAGAGTTATAATTGCTACATATATAGTATTGTGGCAATTAGTTAATGGATTTAATTATCAAAATAGAGATGATATTACTTGAAAGGAATTTAAGGAGATAAGTTAGAAATTTCAAATTTTGTAAATGAGAATAGTTTTAAATAAAGATGAATAAGGAGATAAGTAAGTATTTTCTCTCCAAAATTAGTAAAGGCAAAGGATCTAATAAAGAGATGATAAAATTTTAGAACATGAAGAGATGATCTTCAAAATTGGAATAAAATGAAAAGGAAGAAGAGAGTTAGATATGTTGAATGGGAAAAAATATAATCCCAAACTTATTAAGAAAGATAATTAAACCATGAGAATATATGGTTAAGAAAAAATTATAGCCCTATATATGGTACAGCAAATATGAAATCACTAAGTTAGAAATTATATTGGTATGATAAATCAATTGTAGAAATTAGAACAATAGGATTATCAAGGTTTAGAGGGATATTGCTATGATAAACTTGATGATATTGAAAATAATTTTGGGACTGTAGTAAAGAGAAGTATATTTCGTATAGATGGTGAAACAATTATGGAAAAAAAAAATAGAGAGAAATATTGATATGATGAATTGGGAAAATATGATTATTGATTATTATATAGAGGAGTACATCTTATTGATCATGGCAAATGAAAAGCTATATATGAATAGAGATATTAATTCCACTTACATGACAAAGTTGGTGATATTGAAAGATTTAAGAAATATAGTAAGGAGAAATATATTTTGGAGGAATGGTGAAATAAAACATGAGAAATGAAGACCTATAAACAAATATTGGTTGCTAAATTTAAGTTCAAAGATGACTATGAATGAGGTATAAATTCAAATTTTTGGAGATATAAGTGGTTAGATATTTTGAAGATTTTCAATCTTACATGAGATTGAATGAGGAAATATCTATAATAGTTGAAGAAAAGATCATCAAATTATTTGAATGAGTTGAAAGAACAAATTTTAAGGATTCGAAGTGATTATAGAAATTTACATTACGAAAGTAACAAATTTCCTTAGGAAAAAGAAAAAGGAAGAATTAATGTGAGGATGCATTGAAAATAAATGATGTTAAGGGGGAAATTAAGTACCCTTTTACTCTATAAGGATGAGCATTTTTCAATTTATTATCATCAATTGGGAATTGGAAATGAAACATCATAGTTTGAAATCAAAACAAATTTTAAGTTATATGAGTTGGATAAAGGATATTAATGAATTTGAGGAGAATGAAATATAGTAGATGAAGTGGTGATGATATATGGAAATGGAAATGGATTTGAGGAAATCAAGAGCATGTATAGGATATATGTTAGATACTTACAAAACATGTCAATTATTTGGTAAGTGTGCATGTTGATTGAAGAAAGCAAAGTTTAGGGTCATATAAAGTTTATGGATGATATGGAATGTGACCCAACAAGGGTGGAATATGATACTAAAATATGAAATGATAATGAAAATTAGAGAATTCATCTCTTATTGATTGTATAACATCAGGACATTCCTTTAGTGCAATCTTGTTATTGGTTACATAAACCCTAAAAAGAGTTTATGGCAGATTGTTGAGAATTGAAGAATATATGATAAATTATGGAGTTTGTAAAGGTTTGAGAATGGATGACTACAAAGTCAATATGGACTCTTTTAATTGGAATTATTGAGAATACTTTAAATAAAGGGTTAGTATGATATGAAAAAAGGTTATGAGGTATGCTTGAAAGAACCACGAGGAAAGGCATAATCTAGAAATTTTAAAGCCTATGATATATATATATATATATATATGAAAGGAAAAAAGATAAATATTATCATAGATTGTAAGAATGTTCTGAATATGAGAAAGAGATAATAAGAGAGGATAAGGAATATATAGGAAAATTTAAATGATAGTATCTTGGAAGCAAAAATGTAGAAAGTCAAGTATTATGAATAAAATGGCACACAAAGGGAGTTACAAAAACAATGGATGGGATGAGAATGAGGAAAGAATCATTACAAGAAATCTATTATCCAATAACAGAATTTGAAAAGAAATTATCAATAGAAAGGAATAGTAAAGGAGTATGATTATCTAGAACAGAAATGAGATAAGTACTTCCAGATAATGGAAGCACCAAGAAGAGATAATTACTCCTAAATATTGGAAGATTGCTACAAAGAACAATAGTTGAAATTGTAGAATCAAGTAATATGTCATTTTGCTAGATAGTTTAACGACTATACATATCAAGGAAGATATGCCCAAACTATATATGTTGAAAAGGAATGAGGTTGAGCAATAGAATTTAGAATAGAACAGTATGAAGTATTGAAAGATTGGTGAAAATGAGGAGTAGAAATTTAGTATACCACTCAAGGGAAATAGAAGGTTTTGAGAGAAAAGAACAACTCAGTTAAGAGTTATTAATCCTTTTGGAAAGTTTAGCAAGAATCAACTTAAGTGAATAGTGCATAAGCAAGGTTATTCATGTGTGAGCATTTTAATAAGAATCAACCATATGATTTATACCTTTTAGGATAAGGTAGCATGAGAAATGAATGAAAGGAAATAGGATTTCCTTAAGTGGCAAGGCCACATGAGTAAAGCTATGAAAGAGCTTTAAAAACTCATAAGTGAGTCGATATGCAAATTTCAAGGACAAAATTCTTGTAAGGGGGTAGATTGTAAGACCCCTAACTTTTGTAAGGAGATTGAATATATAATGAAATTAAAATTTTCAAGGAAATTCAGGCTAGAATATTAGGGTTACTAAAAATGCACTTCTCATAGAAGTGGAATCAAGAGATAAGACATGCATAATTGAAAACATTCTCGACAAACCCTTTAGAATGACTGTATGCATCACAAATTCTGAATTCGGATGAAAAACACTTATTTTTCTTCATTTTTAAGAATAAAAGGGTAAAATAGTAATTTTACAAATAACCGAGACCTAAGACATCAAAATTTGAAATGTACTCAAAAATACAAATCCAAAGCCACTAAGTATGCTCAATTTCAAGTCTGAAAGAATAAAATCAATTCTTCTCCATAAAAGGGCAAAATGGTCTTTTCACACCTTTGTGGAGCCCACAAGGAACCCACAAAGGGATCCAACACTTAGAAAACAAGTCATCATGAGTCAAACCACTATCACTTGTTAGTGGAGAAGGAGGTGGTAGTGGGAATCCAAAGACAATTTAATAATCAAAAGAATTAAACATGATAATTACAAGTAATCATGAAAAATTCCAAAAACCCCTATAAATAGCTAATAAAATTCCCAAAAATTCTCCTAGTGTTCTTCTGAGGTCCCCTAGAGTGCCCCAGATCCCAGATCTAGAATCCTCCCCGATCTCCCCCAATTCTCTCTTCTCTCCTCTTGTTTTATTTTCTTTGTAAGAGCGTCTATAGCCGCACTTGGCACTCTAGACTCATTGGAGATGTCAGGCGCTGCCAGGGAAGCGTTGTCCCCTATGAACCAAGGTTTTTTCCTGGAAACTCTAATTGAATTAGCTATCCACTTCTAGCCATTGGTTTTCAATCTTTTTACCGTCAATTATGTTCGGGCTAAGGAGATCTACAAAAGCCCTAAGAAATTTTTATGATCCACCATCTAGATTGCTAGGAATTTCAAAATGAAGAATAAGAACCTGTGAATCACCGTCTCTAACAAATTCTCCATCTAATTCTGCCCAATCAAATAGATAATCCTAATCTTAAATTGTTGGATAGATTCTGAACGTTAAGATCTACAATTGCTCCATGGTTCTCGACATTTTCGACAACAGAGATGGAGAAAACTCTGTCTATATATGTTTCCGACAAAGCTAGGGTTTTCAGTTGGTTTTAAGTACTGAACTCATGAAATATATGTTTTCAATTTTATTTATTGGTTATAATCACAAAAATCCATAGTAACAATATTTGATCGTGATCAAGATGATCTCAAAATTGAGATATGAACCGATGGATGGGTTTAGTAGGTCCCAAAACCTTAGGGATCATGATCATAGTGAATTTTTTTGGTTTCTAGATCAAGAAAATTAGCAAAAATAGTAAGATCAAAATTCAGCCCTTAAAACAGGCTGAAATCTTAAAATCCCAATTCTAATCTCAATTTAACTCCAAATTGATATTGGAAAGTTGGGATGGATTTCTTGTGATGAGTAGGACCTACTAAACTTAGAAAATTTAAATTTTGATGCATGTAAAATTCTGTTAATAAAGGAAAGTGTTACTAATTCCTATGATTAGCAAAATTTGGAATGATCAAACTATATAATTATGATCCATTTGATGATCTTATGACTTTGAAACATGGAATCAATGGTTATAAGTGACTGATCTATGTTCAATTGAGAGATCTAGCCTTAAAAGTAGTAAGATTCGTAAAAATGAATGGTAATCTCCTTGATCAAGTTGATCAAGGATGATTGGACAGTATGGATATATTTGGATGAAGATATGAAGTTAATATCATATGTAATTATAGATTGGATGATGATGATCTGGGATAGATCAAGATCTATGCCCTTAAAAAGGATAAAATGACTTGAGATCTTCTTGATCATTTAGATCAAGAAGGATCCGATCATTTGATGAGGTGCATCAATGATCTAATAATGGAATCACGCCAATAAGATGTATTAGATCTAAAGGAAAATGAAAAGATCAAGATCTAAAACCTAAAACCTAAAAGAGATGAA
Source organism: Warburgia ugandensis (assembly GCA_035236585.1). Classification (NCBI taxonomy): domain Eukaryota; kingdom Viridiplantae; phylum Streptophyta; class Magnoliopsida; order Canellales; family Canellaceae; genus Warburgia; species Warburgia ugandensis. The sequence continues at coordinate 46,863,048 of CP141134.1, forward strand.
AAATAAATAATGACCATTGGATCATGATGAATAGTTATGGCATTTTAGATTTTCATTTGATTTATTAAATGTTATTATTGTCATTTATAGCTTAGTAGATTTAATTGTAGATTTAAATATTTATTCATTTATTTATTTATGCTTTAATGTTTATGTGATGAAAATTACATTGAAAATGTAATTAGAATTGAAGGACATTTACATGGAATAAATGACATGGACTTAATGATAGTAAGGGCTATGGCTAGTAGGATAATATAAGAAATATCATTTCCTTGGCCCAAATTTGGAGAATAATGAAAATCCATGAACAACATTTAAATGTCCATGGATTTAATTAAAATCCATTAGAAAGAATACTTAGTGTTAAAATGCTCATAGAAACCTTATGAAAGGTGGAGTTAAGGTCACCCTAGTAGATGTTGAACATGGTGGTAGATAGAGCATCGCTCTTTCCCCACCTTCTATTGACGTTTGTGAAGTCAAAACACATCTTTACATGAGGATTGAAATAATCATTTTGTGTTTAGCCATTCAACTAGTAAGCCCTAGCCAATTTGACATAAGAGGAGCTGTTTAGACTTAGGATGGAATAAACTATCCTTAACCAATAAAACATTAACTGGTTGAGTAATAATAATAAGACCATAAAAGCTTAGTAAATCATCTAATCCTAATAGAAATTGTAAGTAAGATAAGGATGATCAAACAATATCTAAAGGATCTTGTATGATTAAAAACAATAAGAATACTAATGTTGTATTATATTATGTATAGGTATAAATTATGTACATGTAGAAAAATATAGATAAAGAACCCAAACCCTTGATCAAACATGATTCAAGGAAAATTAGGGCATCCCTTATAGGAATACATGTAGAAAGAATACTTGTATAGAGGAATAACTTTATACATATGGTTTGACAGATGTATGAATCAAGACCATGATGGACAATATGGAATGAATACCACTTGAGATGAATGAATCATGACCATGATGGACAATATGGAATGAATACCACTTGAGATGAATGAATCATGACCATGATATCACTTTGAGGTAGGTGGATGTACAAGAATGTATTAAAGATTTATGTGTATACATACATGATCTTTGTCTAGAATTATAGACCTTCATGATATAAGTATGCTTAGTACTTTAGCATAGTCATGATCCAATCACATAATCCAACTAAGTGAACCAACCCCATGATCCAATTCAACGATCTAATGACATAATTAAATGAGGTGAAAGTAATGAGATGTGTAGATTAAGGAAACCCTAAGAATAAGGCATAGAAAATATTCTAGCCTTAGTTAAACAGACACATCATCTGATATGTACAATGTATTTTACATACAAGTATGGTGGCTTGTGATTTTGTTTTACACAGTGTTAGGACTAGGGATGCTATGCTAGGAATGGTATGAGGGTTTGGCCACCCTGTAATAACTTGAATTTTTATAATATATATATTCTTTGTATGGAATTGACAACAAAAAGCTAAATGCCCTAATGGCTATAGAATGAATGGGCAAAACTCTAGAACTAGAGTTCGAGTCTCCAAAGACAACCTTTTTGGAGAAATTCCCTACCCAAAACCAAGAAGTTTCTAGATGCAATGAACCTAGAGAATCCTAGTTAGTTGGGAAAGGATGAGGATAGGTACTTAATTAGAATGAGATATGGGATAAAAATGAGAATGAGATAATTATGAGTCTAGAGAATTAGGAAAAGATAAGGATACCTAACAAATTAGATAGGATAGGTAGGAGATGATAGGAAAGAAGAAGTCAAATGAAATTGGGATAAGAGGGGGAGAAGCAGAAGGGAACGAGTGAAACACAAAGAGAAAGGGAAAGGGAAAGAGAGAAAAACAAAGAGAGAAAGGGAGAGAGAAAGAACGAGAGAGAGAGAGAGAGAGAGAGAGAGAGAGAGAGAGGAAAATGGGAAGAAGCAGAGGAGAATTAGGCTGTGCTATCAATTTTGCGTTCCGAAAAAGAAGACTGTAGAAGAACGATCTCGTCTACAAGATAGGGGATTGTGGTTTAGGAACTAGTCTAAGCTAGTTGGATTTCTGAAATATGCGGAGTTTTATTTCATGTGTTTTGAATTGATAAAGGCATTTTCATACATAATCTAGAAGTGAATAATGCGTGATTACATTGCTTATGTTTTTCAAACCACATGCATAACAATGAATGTATGTGATTTTAGTTGCATTTTATCCGTTGCAGTGTGCATGATTAACAATCACATGATTAAAGGCTCTATCTTAATATGCACGCTTTAATATGTAGTTTGATGGGGTGTGAGGCCCTTATTCCATGAAGAATGAATGGTTATTTACACATGCATTTATATAGCTATGTAAGACAATTGTCCTATAGTTTAAATCATGAGATCTTAGGTTGGCTAATAATAAAACATGCATGACATCAGCACTTGGGTAGCATGATTTCTACCAAGCGCTTGATACCTTGCATGCACTTAGCTAGATTACATGCATACAGTGTATCTTAAATGATATAACCAACTTAAGTGCATCAAAGAAATTGCCAACACGAGTGGCGTCTAAGGCATTGGACAGAGTGATTAGCATCTAATGTGGGTGGTGTGGTGATGCACACTGCCTACCACTTAAATTGAATTCCTGTTGCTTGGTGTAGGGAGAGTAGGCATGGTGCCTAGCACTGGGTTATCATGCTTGGCTTCCAACACAAGGGCTGGCATTCAGCACTTGGCAGCATGTTTAGTATGCAGCGTATATATCTTTACACTAGTACGCTGCACACAGATTTTAGGCAAAGTAGGCATTGTTCTATCTTTGGGTATGGATATATTTCATAGGATGTAACCTAGTTGTAGTTGAGTTCTGTTTCTTTTTGTATTAGAGATCCAACCATTACTGCATAATACATATAAGTGGCATGCAAGAATGTTTGCAAACATTGGGCCATATTCTTCCAATGTTATGAAAAAATCAAACTCTTACCATCCTATTGATCCATCTCAACCTTAGATCTAAGCATAGTTTTCATTATATGCAAATTTTTAATGAGCACATGAGATTTTATGGATAGGTAAAATTAAGTTTGTTCCATCCCAAAGTGGCGTATCTTTGCTAAATCTGTTAAAAATATAAATAAATAAATAAAATCCAACCATTAATCTTTTGAAAGAGGCCCACCCTTCCTAAGTGGATCAAGTTGATCTTGGTCATTGATCCCTTTAATAAGTGTCACACAATATTAGATTGATCCTATAGGGAATTGTCATGCTTTAGATGCTTATAGATGTATCATGTGACATTTGTTTCATAATATCATGAGCACATTCAAATCATGCTCACTATTGATCGGATTGCGTAAATGCCATGTACATATTTGAATCATTGATCTAGATACGACATACAACTGTTGACGCCTCACGCTTGGGTGACAAGCTTAATACCCAATACTTAGGAGAAGCACATTACACCACATGAGTATTAGCTTAAGCACCCAACTACCAATCATTGTGCACATTAGGCACCACAAAACTATCACTTGTGCACTGATGAGGGTAAACTCTAAATGTGCATACATTCTTAATTCACACAGTAATGCATGAATGCTTTGATCATCCTCTTATCTAGTGCATATTCTCCTTAATTTGAATCTAATGAGGAAATATGGCTTGTGAATGGAAAAGTTTGTGAATATTTATTATGATGTAATGAGCAATGCAAAACGATTTGATAAATGAAAATTAGGCAACTCAAAAGAGTTGTGCCTAGCCTTAAATTAGGCAACTCATGTGAGTTGAGCCTAGCCTGGGGAAAAATGTAAGCCCCATCTGGTTGCTATGCTAGGAAGATCAGTTGGCCACTAACTTCAGAAAGTTGATACCTATCTTAAGAGGCCTATTATAGAGAGTATTGTATCATGGGGAGACTGCTCTCTTGTGATCCAGTGGCCCCATGAGGACTGGTGTAGCCCGTGTGGTATCCACGGCTGAACGTAGTTGGATGTGAGTCTATTACGTGCATAATATGCCATATAGTTATCAGATATGGACAGACATGTTAGTCATCCTCGAGGATATTTGACCATTGCCTAGATGGGTTTGTGGTAGGACTCTACCACTCAATAATTGTGATAAGTCATTCTTTATTAAAAGTCTCAATGGGCTTGTATGTATGAGAATTGAATGATATAGTGAATATTGTTAGATTTCTACAAAAGTATAATTGTTTCATAATGTTTGTATCATACTTAGGATTGAGCATGTAATTATTTTCACTACTTAATTTATGCTAATACCCTTGTCGCATTTTTTTCAAACAACTGGTTTAGGCTTGTTCCTATTGAGTCGTTGTACTCAACCCTACCAAACATTTCAGGTGAAGCACGAAAGGACTAAGCAATTTGACTAGAGCAGTTCAAATAAGGAGAACAAGGAGGAAAGAAGTATGAATAAGTAGTAGGTTAGACATTTCAATTATTATTTTGAAATAATGAACATTTGAGGTGAATGAAATAGAATAGGTGACAATGATACACTTAAATTGAATTATAGCTTAAATTTATGTTCTTTATTGTTTGGTCTGTGACCAGGGAGATCCTGTAATGGTATGTTTTATTTCTGCTATTATATGTGAAGGTTTTAATGTGATACCGTGTTGAAGGTGGAATTGAGAAAAAAAAAGTACATAATATATATTTCAAAAAAAAAAAAAAATCCTGCAGGAAAGTAATAAAATTTCAAATTTTATTTCAAAAATCCTTTTCTAACACCCAGGTCGCCACACACCCGCTTCCTGAAACTTATATGATGGATACCATGCCCAGAGAGAGGCTAAATGTCAGGTGGGGCAATCATGAGAAGGCTACCACTGTGACAGTCAGGGTTCCCCCCATGCAAACCTGGATTTGTTATTTTCATAGTTGGTACTAGTGGATTATTTACAGTTATCCGGGCGTGCTGTACGGATTGAGACTGTGGCATAGTAATCCTAATGTATTTTGATTTATGATGCACATATGATAAGCATAGTGTAATGCCATGGCATGATGAAATGCCACTACATGAGTTCCTGAAAACAAAATTCCCGTATAAGAATTGGATGAATATTGATCTTCTAAGTGGAAGTATAGCCACGGGAAGGAACAAGTTTTGAGCAATCTTCACTATTTTAACTAATTTATCCTATACTACATAAATAACATATATACTTTACGTTGAGATAACTCATGAGTGAGTAACCATGATGGAATAATGACTGAGGTATGTATTCTTATATTAGTGAAGTAGTATATTTTTGTATCCCCTACCAAGCATAGCTTGCTGAGATATTGTAAATGTTTTAATGTTGACAATATCTCAGATACAGAGAAGGAGGGTTCAGAGCTCAAGACTATAACAAACTTAAGAAGACTTGGAAGATTAATCAATCAAAGTATATCCCTTGAAGACATGTATTTTTATTTGAGAGCATTGTAATGTATTGAGAGTTTTTAATGTATGGTGAGGTTTGAAATTTGGATTATGTAATTTGAAAAAATATTGTATTGATACTGGGCTATACTGTGAACCACTGGATGGATTTTGAAATTTAATAAGAATATACTCCTTCAATTTTATCTTGTACAAAAATTCTACTTATGTTATGTATGAAGTGACTTGGGTTTTTCAAAACAAATTTTAAAGAAAAGAATTTTCATTGCTTTGTTTTGCGAAATTTTTTTACTACTAAGGGCCCTGCCTTTGAAAATGTATTACAAAATGTGTTACAAAAACCTAGGTCATCATAGTTGGTATAAGATCCATTCATCTAGTCACAGTACAGAACCCTTATTTCCAATATAAAGATGACAATCCAATTAAAGGATGAGAAATAGTGAGTGAATAAGAAGTAAGATAGTATTTGATGAGAATGAGTGGAGAATGAGTTATGTGATCAACTCATTAGTTAAGAATGAGTATAAGAAGAGTTATGTGATTGACTCATTAGGTGAGGAGTTAATGTAATTAACTCATGAAGTACTAGTAGAGTATAAGTAGATATTACTTAGTGAAATAACTAGGAGTACTACTTAGTAAGTTAATGATATCAATATAGGGAATAGTAAGTTTAGAAACAAGTAAAGAAAACCTTAGAATAGAGGAAGATGTAATGTATGATATTCATGTATAACCTGAAACCTTAAGTAAAGATACTTGTAGAAATAAAATATATTAATATAGCTATTATTAGGAGAAATAATGGAGATTAAGAGAAAGAGATGATCAATTGGAAAAATAGGATGGAAAGGAAAAAGAAGGATTAAATCCAACCTTTATAGGAAATGTGAAATAGAAAGTTATGAGAAATAAATATCAAAGATAAAAACATAAAATTATTACAAAATTCGAAATTAATAATAAATAATAAATATAAATGTAAGAGTTATAATTACTACATAGATGTAGTATTATGACAATTAGTTAAAGGATTTAATCATCAAAACATAGATGATCTTATTTGAGAAGAATTTAAGGAGATAGGTAAATATTTTCAAAATTTGTGAATGAGAGGAGTTTTAATAAGTATAAATAAGGAGATAAAATTTAGAGGAATATTGATTCAACTATATGATAGAATTGAAATATGAAAATAATTAGGGACATAATTTGCATTGATGATAGAATGGAAAGTGAAGACCTATAAATGAATATGGATATTAATGTGATGAATTTAGGAATATTGATTCTACTTATATGATAGAAATGGTTGTATGAAATACTAATAGGAATTTTAGTTTCTGAGCGCATGCCGCCAAAGAAGTCACATGGCAGATAGTTAAAAATACTCCAGAAGATAATATGGAGAGATTAACAATGGATAATGTGAAAGAAATGGTAATAAGAGTATTGAGGAACCTTCTTCCTCACATTCAACAACCCCGAAGTTCATCACCTCCAATAGAAGTACGAAGTACTCGGGCTCAAGCTCAGCTTGAAGTGAGACATAATACACCAACACCAAATACTCCCACACTGGTACAGGGTCAATCTTCCCTTGTACCAAGTGAAGAAGCTAGGAATTCTCCATTAGTCCCAGAAAAGGTTGACAAAATGATGGTAACGTTTCAAAAGATGGCTATGGGTTATAATGGAAAGGGTGAAGCAGTGAAGGCTGAGGAATGAATATATGAAATAGAAAGGACTTTCAATGCACTACGTACTCTTCCAGAGTTGAAGGTTAAATTTGCCACCTATCTATTAAAACAAGAAGCTGCATTTTGGTGGAGACTAGCTAACAATACCTTCTTCTCAAATTCTGAAGATACCATGTGGGAGGAATTTAAGGAAGTCTTCAACCATAAATATTTTCCTACTCATGTACAAGCAAGAAAGCTGATTGAGTTTTTAGAACTTAGACAAGGAAACATGTCAGTGGTTAAGTGTGATAATAAATTTACATAGTTAAGGAGATTTGTGAATCATATGTGTAACACTGACATACGTAAAGTGAATCAGTTCATGGAAGGGTTACACCCAGAGCTGAAGGTGAAAGTAATGTGTACTAAACCCACGACTTTGGGAGACTGTGTGGAGATGACATCAAAGTTTGAAGAAGAATTACAAAAGAACTGAATCACTAAATTTGGTGAAGGGGGGAATTATAATCAACGGTCTTTTTAGAAGGGCAAGAGACCCTTAAACAATTTTGGACATCTAAGAAATCAAAGAAATCATACAGAAACAAGGCCATGTCCTAAATGTAGAAGGTTCCAACCTGGAAATATGTGTCCTAATCCAACACAGCAAAGGCCCACTATCAAATGTTATAATTGTGGGGAAATTGGGTACATTGCCAACAACTCCAACAAACCTTTGCCAGTTAAGAAGGCGAATCCAGAGAATATCCCTTGGCATCAAGGAAGGGTATTCGCTATCATCAATGGCCAGGCTAAACCATCCAAAGGAAAGATGGAAGGTACTATGTCTATGCCTTATAGTGATGCAAAAATTTATTTATTATGAATTTGCATAAATCTATCCTTGGAAGATTGTTACAAAGAACAATAGTTGAAATTATAGAATCAAGCAATATGTCATTTTGGTAGATAGTCTAAGGACTACACATATTAGTGAAAACATGCCAAAACTATATATGTTGAAAAGGAATGAGGAAGAGTAATAGAAGTTAGAATAGAAAAGTATGATTGAAAGATTGGTGAAAATGAGGGATAGAAATTTAGTATACTAGTCAAGAGAAATAGGAAGTTGTGAACAAAAGGGTGTGATGACCTGGGTTTTTGGAACACATTTTGTAATATATTTTCTAAGGCAGGGCCCTTAGTAGTAAATTATTTTCCCAAAACAAAATTGCGAAAATTCTTTTCTTTAGAACTTGTTTTAGAAAACCCAAGTCATCACTTCATACATAACATAAGTAGAATTTTTGTATAAGATAAAATTCCATTAAAGGAATATATTTTTATTAAATTCTAGAATCCATCCAATGGTTCACAGTACAGCCCAAATCCATCACAATACTTGTTCAAATTACATAATCCAAAAATCAAAGCTCACCATACAATGAAACTCTCATTACAATACAATACTCTCAAACAAAACAAATACATGTCTTCAAGGGGTATACCTTGATGATTATTCTCTTCAAGTTTTCTATAGTCTTGAGCTCCTAACTCTCCTTCTCTGTATCTGAGATATTGTAAATATTTCAATATTTACAATATCTCAGCAAGCTATGCTTTGTAGGGAACTTAAGAAGCATAATAATTTGACAATATAATTCTAATACTTCATAATCCCATTATTCATAAACATACTCATTTATCTAACTCTTTACTTTATAATATATGTACATCCTTATACATACATACTGTACATGGATAAATCCATCAAATTTATGAAAGTAGTCAAATAACATTCCCAACTAAGCTGATCAATTCTTTCCACTATGAGAAATCAGTATTTCAGCTAGTCCTATACTGGGAATATTTCTACTTGGGAAATACTGGTAATATATAATTACCTAGCATTTCATCATGCCAAAACATAAGACATTTCACTATGTCTATCTCATATACATCTTAGTACAAAATAATCAAAGGACTACCATGTCGTAGTTTGATCCATACTAGCGTGCTCTGATAACTACCTTGTTCACCATTGATACCACAGTGGAAAATATTGCATCACTACTTATATGAGGAGACATGACTTTCACAGTGGTGGCCTTACCATAATTGCCCAACCCGACTTTTAGCCTCTCATAGGGCAAGGTATCTTCAAATGTTTTTAACATTCCAGCTGGTCTTGGTGTTCAGCTTTTACTTGTTGACAATTTAGACATTTAGCCACAAATTCCCGTATTTCTCTTTTCATGCCTTCCCACCAAAAGTTTTTTTCCAAATCCTGATACATCTTTGTACACCTAGAGTGTATGAAAATTTTTGACTAATGGGCTTCTTATAACAGTTCTTTTCTCAAGTCTGTATTTAAAAGAACCACCAATCTCTCCTGAAAACGTATGCCCCCATCTATACCCTCACAAATCTTTTCTTTTTACACAATTCTTGAGTTATTGTATCTTCTTTTTGGGCTTTAAGGATTCTTTCTACAAAAGCTGATTTAATGGTGATGTTTGTAAGTACATCTCTTAGCTATCTACTTAATGCATCAGCTACAATGTTTGCTTTTCTAGGATGGTATTAGATGGCAAAATCATAGTCTTTGATACATTCCATCCATCTTCTTTGTCTCATGTTTAAATAAGCCTGAGTGAAGATGTATTTAAGAATTTTATGATCTATGAATACACCAAAATTTTCTCCCTAAAAATAATGTCTCCAAATTTTCAATGTAAAAACTACAGTTGCTAATTCTAGGTCATGTATTGAGTAATTTATTTCATGTTTCTTCAATTGTCTAGATGCATAAGCAATGACCTTCCCATTTTGCATCAACACACCTCCTAAATCTTTGCCTGAAGCATCATAGTATATGTCATAACCCCCACTTCCAGATGACAAACTCAATACTGGTGCTGTAGTTAACCCTTTCTTTATCTCTTGCAAACTATTTTCACATTCTTTAGCCCAAGTGAATTGTACCCCTTTTCTAGTCAATAATGTCAAAGGAAGGACTATATGGGAAAATCCTTGAATGAATCTATAGTAGTATCCTTCTAGTCCAAGAAAACTACTTATTTCTGTTACTGTTTTAGGTTTCTCCTAATTCATTACTGCTTCAACCTTGGTGGGATCCACTTCTACTCCATTCTTAGAAATTACATGACGTAAGATATTCACATTTACTAAATTTAACAAATAGTTTATGTGTTCTAAGGGTATTTAGTATAATTCATAAGTGTTCTTGATGCTCCTTGATACTGGTAGAGTAAATTAGTATATTATCAATAAATACAATCACAAATTTATCCAAAAATTCCTCGAAGATTCTGTTCATCAGCTCCATAAACATTGCTGGTGCATTGGTCAACACAAAAGACATGACTCAAAACTCGTATTGCCCATATAGAGTTCTGAATGCTGACTTCAATATGTCTTCATCCTTAATACGCAATTGATGATATCCTAATCTAAGGTCGATTTTGGAAAAGACCTTAGTATATTGGAGTTGATCAAAGAGATCATCAATGCGAGGTAAGAGATACCTATTTTTCACTGTGACATTATTCAACATTCTATAATCAATGCACAATTTCATAGACCCATCCTTCTTCTTCACAAATATTACTAGTGCTCCCTAGGGTAAACTACTTGGTCTAACAAACCCTTTGTCTAACAATTCCTATAACTAACATTTTAACTCTTTCAACTTTGCTGGGGCCATCCTATAAGGTGCTTTAGAAATTAGAGTTGTACCAAAAATTACTTCAATGGTAAACTCAATTTCTCTTTGGGTAATCCTAGTAGTTCTTCTAGAAAAACATCTTAGAATTCCCTGACTACTTCAATTTCTGTTATCCTGGGCTATTCAACATCTAAAGAAATTACTATTGCTAGAAATGCTTGACACCCTTTTAACATATGTTTAACTGCTTTCATGGCTGAGATAATGGATTTGTTTAAGTCATTGTGTTTCTCGTACAATAGTACTTCCTTACCTGGTATGCTAAATGTGATTTTCTTCTTATGACAGTCTATAACAACCCAGTATTTTGCTAACTAGTCCATACCCAGTATGATGTCAAAACCCACCATGTTTGGTAAAATGAGGTCTATGTCCATTCTTTTTCCTAATACTTCTACAAGTACATTATGCAAGTATTCTTGTAATTTAACTGTTTTTCCAACTGGAGTTGTTACATCTAGATTAAATCCCAAGTTTTTCACTGATAGTTGTATACTAGATGCAAATACACAAGATATAAAGGAATGCGTAGATCTAGAATCAAACAGTACTTTGGCATAGTTGTTAGCTACAAGTAATGCACCTTCAATCACTACATTAGATGGTCCAACCTAGCTGTCAGTGATGGCAAAGGCCCTCCCTTGACTACTAGTGGTTTGGGATAGTGGTTTTGCTCCTTAACCGCTAGTGGTTTAGAATAGTAGGTGGCGATGTGTCCATACTGTGGAGACCCAGGTTTTTATAACACATTTTATAATACATTTTGTAAAGATAGGGCCCTTAGAGTAAAAAAAATTTCGCAAACCAAAGCAGCAAAAATTCTTTTCTTTAGAATTTGTTTTGTAAAACCTAAGTCACCACCTCATACATAACATAAGTAGAATTTTATATAAGATAAAATTCCATTGAAGGAATATTCTTTTATTAAACTTCAGGATCCATCCAGTGGTTCACAGTACACAGCCCATTGTATCCTTACAATACTTGTCCAAATATACAATCCAAATTACAAAGTTCAAAATTCAATACATGTTCTAATACAATGTTTCAAGGGATATACCCTGATTACTTATTCTTCAATTGTTCTTCAAGTCTTGAGCTCTTAAGTCTCCTTCTCTATATCTGAGATATTGTAAACATTCGAACATTTACAATATCTCAGCAAGCTATGCTTGGTAGGGGATAAGAATGTAAGTTATTGATAATATAGTCTCAATATACAAGTATCCCATAATTTGTTCTATCATAAACACATTCATTAATAACTATTAGTTATAAGGACATCTCATTTCCTTGTCATTTGTGTTCACCTTTATGCATACATATTATATAAGGACAAATCCATTAAAAATGTAAAAGTAATCAAGAATCATTTCTATACAAAGCTAATCAACTCCTTTCATTATAAGAGATTTGTTTCTCAGCCAGTTACAATACAGGGAATTTCCCTTCTTGGGAAAAATATTGGTAATATACAATTACCTGACATTTCATCATGTCATCCCTTAAGGCATTTCACTATGCCAATTTCATATGCATCATAATGCAAAATAATCAAGGACTACTATGCTTGTAGTCTGATCCGTCTGTGCCTTGGGATAACTGTTCAATAATCAACTTATACCATTCTCAGTGGAAATTACAATATCCATGTCCATATGGGAGGACCATGGCTGTCACAGTGGTGGCCTTCCCATAAATGCCCCACCCGACTTTTAGCCTTTCTTAGGCTTGGTATTCAATATCATCAAGTTTCAGAGAGTGGGTGGCCAAACCCTCTTAACTCTCCTAGCATAGCATCCCCAGGTCTATGCCTGTTTAAAATAAAACCACAAGCCTCCAAGCTTGTATGTAAAATAATACTTATACATATCAGACTATCTGTCTGTTTATCTAGGACTAGAATATTTTCTACTTTCCTATTCACTTATGGTTGTTCTCAATTCTCAACTTGACCATTTAATACTTATTTTCCTCATCATTTGGTTGGATCATATTTCAATTTGAGGTATTTACCTTAATATATTGGTATCATACATGTCAATACTTCAAAACATAAGATCATGTATTAGACATGTATCTTCATGTAAAGGCATTCTTAATAATCCACCTACCTCAATAAGGTATTCTTACTCCTTGAAATCTGCCATAGTCTCGATCAACATATATCTGTCAAATCATATGTATAATGTCATTTTTCTAATCAATGGTACATACTACATGGTCTTTTGATCATCCTTATGTAGGATGATCTGAATCTTTCTTCCTTGAATATCCTATATCCATGGGTTTAATATCATCTATACAAATACTATCTATATCATACATAACAATCTAATTTACATTGATGTTTCTTTTTCCTTATTGCTTTTAATCATACAAAATCTCATCTTGTTTGATCATCCTTATCTCACTTACTATTTTTATTAGGGTTAGATAATTTGCTATCTTTTTATGTTCTTATTATTATTCAACCAATCAGTGTCTTACTTGGTTGAAGATAATTTATTTCTTCCTATCACTAGACAACTCCTCCTTATTTCAGGATGACTAGTACTTACCAGTTAAAGTCTGCTCAAAAAGTGGTTAATACAACCCTCATGTAAGGAGGCATTTAGACCTCTCTTACGTCAATGGGAGGTGAGGGAAAAGCACTTGGCTCTTATATACCCCCTATAACCACAATGTTCAGAGTCCACTAGAGTGGTACTAGCTCAACCTTTGACAAGGTTCCTATGAGCTCTTTACCTTAAGTCCCTTCTCTAATTGATTTTAATTAATTTCCATGGATATGCACAATGTCATCCATGGATGTTCATTATTTTCCTACTTTGGGCCAAGGAAATGATAAATCATTCCTTATATTGTCCTATTAACTATAGCCCTTATTAAGTCAAAATCATTCATTCATCTTAGTTGTCCATGAATTTCTATATTTCATTAGTTTACATTTTTTGTGATTTATGCTCCTTATATCTTAACAATTACTTAACAATTGAATAAAATTTGACAATAAGTAAATCATCAACTTGAAAGCATAAATCAAATATAAGTTTAACAACTATATACTACCATTCTTCCGATGAATGTAACTTAAGCTAGTGAAATAAAACTAATATGATCCTAAGTTATGAAACACATCTTCTATCATAATGAAATCATGTTTAAATCCTAATTTACACTAACATGATCCTAAGATAATCAAATCTATTAACAAATTACTCATTTAGGGCATATCATACTAAAATTTAAAGATTACACTATTATGCTTTCTAACTTAGAACATAAATCACATTTACACTTCTATATCCAATAAAAGACAATTAAAATAATTTTATTAAGATTATTATAAACCTTTAAATATGATCCAACCATTAGATCTTATGTGTTTTCCTTTAGATTAAGGGTTTTAGTTACCTTTAGGGCTTTTAATCCATTAAGATCCAAAAATCATATCCACTTGATTTTGTCACATTTCATTCATGATCTAACTGGATTCCATCATAATATCATCCCTTTAATCCATCCCAAGGATCTGATCATACTTGATCTCATTGATCAAGTGGGTCCCTTTGTATTTTTTTATTTTTATTTTAGGGTTTTTCTACCATAAAGGGTAGATCCCCTATTTTATCCAAGATCTGTCCAAATTAACCATAGTTATTACTTTATTACATTATTATATCATCATTAAAATAAATTTCCAAGAGCTGATCACCTCAGATCTTGAAGATCTTAGAAATTGGACATTTATTTCCAAAATACAGAAAAATACAGAAATAATTTTTCAAAATATTATGACTTCATTAGAAACTAGACATTACAAGATTTCCATAGCTTCTTTCCAATCTCAATTTGGAGTTCATATGACTTCACAATCTTAAATTGAAGTTTACAGCTGTTCCTAGGGGCCAGATTTGATCTGGGCCCACCAGAATTAATCTCTCTCAATTGAGGGTCCAAACCTTGTTAGATTTTCTTGAAAATTGTACCCTAAGGTTTTTTGACCCTTCTGGATTGATTGGAAAGATCAGAATTTCCATCTGAGCTCTCTATCACCATAAATTGAAGGCTCTTGTATTTACTTTATTTTTACCATTTTTCATTCAAATTAAATTACAGAAAAATAAAATCTACACTAAACCATAATAAATATGTATGGAAAGTAGTTTCACCTACCTGATTGGAGAGAAACAATATGATTGATGCCCAATTTGAGAGAATTACCGGTTAATGATAATATAGCCTGAGTGTCCACCGTTTTGTGATTTTCTATTGTTGGAACCGTTGGATCTTGAAATTGATTGGGTCTTTTGTATATACTATAGTATAGGATGTTTTGGACGGTGAAATTGATGAGATTCTTCTTGGAACGGAGTGCCTAATTGAATTTAGGTCTCTTGTTCCAATTAGAAAGAGGAGAGAGAAATAAGGAAAAGAGAGTTTGGGGAGGGACGAAGGGGAATTTGGAGCTGAAATTCCAGGGAAGATTTGAAAATTTTGTGGTTAAGCTTTTGAAAATTTTTGGAAATTTTTTGGATATATTTATAACCAAATTTGAATTTTTTATCATTTCTTTTGATAAGATATTTTATTACTTTAGAATTTTTAATTGCTAATGCATTCTCCATTCCCACTACAATCTCCACTACCAGAAATAATGCACTGAGCAATTATTGGTGCTTTTAGAAAGTTGGCCCACTTTGTGGGCCCCACTTTTACGTGAAAAGACCTTTTTGCCCTTTTAACTCCAAAATTGGAGAATAATAGGCAATATTTGTCCGAACTCGGAATCGAGTGTACTTAGTGGCGTTGGAATCGTATTTCTAAGTACTTCATGAATATTGAGGTCTTATTTATTGGATATGGGATATGGGTAAAATTACCATTTTACCCCCAAATGGAAAAATTAAGGAATTTTCATTTTAACTCAGAATTGAACGTACTTAATGTTGTTTTGATTAGTTTTCCAAGTACATCCATAATTTCTATGTTTTAATTTATAATATAATCTCTATAAAAAGAGAATTTTCAATAACCTAATATTCCAACCCAGAATTTCTAAAAATTCAAACTTTATTAATTTTCCTTAATAATTTACAAAAATTCGGGGTCATTATACATACTCCCCACAATTATGGCACTTGATCAGAAGCCATTGTGGTTACTGTTGTCCAGGTCTAGGGCAGATATTGCCTTAGTGAATTTTTTTGCATCTTGGACATGGTCGTCTATTTTGCCCTGGTGCATTGTTCCTCTGATTTCTTTGGGGCTTATAATTGTTGTAAGGTCTTTTATTCTTCTGGAAGGGCTTTGGGTTCTTATTTCCTCCTCCACTAAACTTGGTGGTTTGACTCTTCTTGTATTCTTCTTCAAACTTGGAAGTCATTTCCACACATTCTGCTAAGGTCGTGGGTTTATATGAAGTGCCTTTACTTTCAGCCCTGGGTGCAGCCCTTCAATGAATCAATTCACTATGTGTGTTTCAGAGTTACACACATGAGCCGCAAATTTCCTTAACTACGTGAAGTTGTTATTGTACTCTACCACTAACATGTTTCCTTATCTTAGTTCCAGAAACTCTATTAGCTTTCTTTCTTG
This sequence comes from Warburgia ugandensis, assembly GCA_035236585.1. NCBI lineage: Eukaryota > Viridiplantae > Streptophyta > Magnoliopsida > Canellales > Canellaceae > Warburgia > Warburgia ugandensis. The sequence continues at coordinate 46,879,522 of CP141134.1, forward strand.
TATATAAGAAGGGAAATATTTGTGGTTAAAGACTTCCTTAAATTCCTCCCATGTATTATCTTCAGAATTTGAGGTGTTGTTAGCTGATCTCCCCCAAAATACAGCTTCTTATTTTAATAGATAGGTGGCAAATTTCACCTTCAACTCTAGAGGAGTACGTAGAGCACTAAAAGTCCTATCTACTTCATACACCCATTCCTCAGCATTCTCAGCTTCACATTTGCCATTATACACTATAGCCATCTTTTGAAATCTCTCCATCATTCGTTAACTTTTTCTAGTGCTAATGGATACTTTCTAACTTGGTACAAGGGAAGATTGCCCATGTACTAGTGTGGGAGTAGCTGGTGGTGTTAGTGTATGTGTCACTTCAGGATGAGCCTGAGCCTACGTACTTGGTATCTCTACGGGAGGTGATGAACTTTGGGTTTGTTGAAGGTGAGGAAGAAGCTTCCTCAATACCCTTGTTACCATCTCTTCCACATTATTCATGGCTAATCTCCCCATATTGTCTTCTAGAGTATTTTGAATTGTCTGCCTTGTGACTCTCTTTGGTGGAATTTACTCATAAATAAAAATTTCTATCAGTATTCTATACAACTATTTCTATCTTAATCTAAAATTGGATTATCATCTCTCCTTTGGACATATTTGTACTATACTATGACTGGATGAATGCCTCGATACCAACTGTGATGACCCGAGCTTTAGGAACAAATTTTGTAATATATTTTCAAAGGCAGGGCCCTTAGTAATAAACTATTTTTGCAAAACAAAGAAGTGAAAATTCTTTTCTTTAGAACTTGTTTTGCAAAACCCCGCCATCACTTCATACATAAGTAGAATTTTTGTACAAGATAAAATTCCATTGAAGGAATATATTTTCATTAAATTCCAGAATCCATCCAGTGGTTCATAGTGCAAACCAAATCCATTACAATACTTGTCCAAATTACATAATCCAAAACTCAAAACTCACCATACAATGAAACTATCATTATAATATAATACTCTCAAACCAAACAAATATATGTCTTCAACGGGTATACCCTGATGGTTATTCTCTTCAATTCTTCTACAATTTGAGCTCCTAACTCTCCTTCTCTGTGTCTGAGATATTGTTAAAATCAAAACATTTATAGTATCTCAGTAAGCTATGCTTGGTAGGGGATTCAAGAAGCATAATAATTTGATAGTAAATTCTAATACTTCATAATCCCATTATTCATAAACATGCTCATGTATCTAACCCTTTACTTTGTACTATATATACATCCTTATACATATATATTGTACATGGATAAATCCATCAAAATTATGAAAGTAGCCAAATAACATTCCTAACTAAGCCGATCAATTCTTTCCACTATAAGAAATCAGTATTTCAGCTAGTCCTATACTAGGAATTTTTCTTCTTGGAAAATACTGGCAATAATTACCTGGCATTTCATCATGCCAAAACATAAGACATTTCACTATGCTGATCTCATATGCATCATAGTGCAAAATAAATAAAGGACTACCATGCTGCAGTCTGATTTGTACTAGCACCCTCGGATAACTACCCTGTTTACCATTAATAGAAAATATTGCGTCACTACCTACACGGGGAGACAAGTCTTTCACAGTGGTGGCCTTCCCATAATTGCTCCACCCGACTTTTAACCTCTCATAGGGCAAGGAATCTTCAAATCATCAAATTTTGGGAAGTAGCTCATAACTCCCCTAGCATAGCATCCACATGCTTATGCCTGTTTAAAACAAAGCTACAAGCCTCCACGCTTGTATGTAAAATAGGTTTCATATGTATTAGACAATCTGTCTATTTACTTAGGGCTAGAATATCTTCTAGTTCCATATTCACTTAGAGTCTAATCCTCAATTCTAACTTAACCATTTCATATGTGTTTGGTTGGATCATAAGGGTTTGAGGAGATTTAATACAAGTATTAACATTACACTTGTCAACATAAGGTCATGTGTTCAACATGTGACGACCCGGGTTTTTAAAACACATGTTCTAGTACATTTGTTCAAAGGAAGGGCCCTTAAATGAGTAAAAAAATTTCACAAACAATGTAGTGGAATTTCTTTTCATTTAAATTCATTTTGAACAAAACCCAAGTCTCACTAGAAGATACATAATACACATAGCCATTTTGTACAAAATAAAAATTCATTGAATACCAAGATTCATCTAGTGGTTCACTCATACACAGCCCTGTATTAGGTTATAACCCATTGTCCAAAATTACAGAATCCAAACTTCAAACCTCACCTTACATTAAAAACACTCAATACAATACACTCTCAAATAAGGAAAAATTACATATCTTCAAATACATACTCTGATTTTCTTATTTTCTTCAAATCTTCCACTGTCTTGCTCCTAGATCTTCAAGCTTTAATCCTTTAAGTCTTTTATGGCCTTGAGTTTATTTCCCCCATTCTCTATGCCTGAGGTATTGTAAACATGGAAACATGTACAATACCTCATCAAGCTATGCTTGGTAGGGGATACAAAAATATACTACTTTATCAATACAAGGATACTTACCTCAGTCATTAAGCCCTAATGGATCATCTCATACTCATATATAGAGGATATACATTATTTATGTAGTATATGAAAAATTAGTTAATATATTGAAGATTACTCAAAACTTGTTCCTTCCCCTGGTTATACTTCCACTTAGGAGAGTAATACCTAGCCAATTCACATATAGGGGTTTTCATTCTAGGAACTCATATAATAGCATATCACTATGCCATGGCATCATACTATGCCTATAAGCTATGCATCATAATGCAAAATACATTAGGACTACTATGCTCACAGTCTCAATTCGTACAGCGCACCCAGATAACTGTATAATCTTCCACTGATACCAACTGTGGAATAATCAATCCATGTCCTCATGGGGTGGACCATGGCTATTACAGTGAGGCCTTCCCATTATTGCCAAACCCAACATTTAGGTATTCATCATATAAATTTTATGAAGTGGGTGGCCAAACCCTCATAACTTCCCTAGCATGGCATCCCCAGTCTCTATCTCTGTGTAAATCAAAATTCACAAGTCTCCATACTTGTATGGAAAATACTTTGTACATATCAGATGATGTGTCTGTTTAAGTAAGGCTGAAATATTTTCTACATCCTATCCTTAGGGTATCCTTAGTTTTCATATCTCATCCTTATCACCTCATTAAGTTTGATCATCATATTTGATCAAATAACTTAGATTATGAGGTTATGTAATTTAGTAAATCCTCTAATTTCATCCTTTATTTTGATCATGCAAATATTTTAGATCACTTAACATAATCATTTAGTGGGATCATAGAAATTTCTTATTTGGATCATGTGTTTTGGATCACTTATTTGGATCATGACTATGCTAAGGGACTAAGCAACACTCATACAATGAAGGTTTATACTACTAGACAGATAATCATGTACGTATACACATGAATCTCTAATACATCTTTGTATATCCACCTACCTCCAAGTAGTATCAGGTCTTGATTTGTATATTCTCAAGTGGTATTCCTCCACAATGCTCATCCTAGTCTGTATTCATACATCTGCCACACCATACATCTCAAGTTATTTATCCATACTTATATATATATATCCCTATAAGTGATACCCTAAGTTTCCTTGAATCAATTTTGATCAAGGGTTTGGGTTCTCTATCTATGTTCTTCTATATATATACACACTATACATACACAATATAATACTTCATTAGTATTCTTATTATTCTTGATCATTCAAGATCCTGTGGATCTTGTTTGATCATCCTTATCTTGATTACCATTTTTATTAGGGTTAGATGATTTCCTAACCTTTTATGCTCTTTATTATTACTCAACCATTTAATGTTGTAATGGTTGAGGATAGTTTATTTCATTCTAAGTCTATACTGCTCCTCTTATGTTAAATTGGCTAAGGCTTACTAGTTGAATGGTTGAACACCAAATGGCTACTTCAATCCTCATGTAAGGAGGCGTTTAGACCTCACAAACGTCAATGGAAGGTGGGGGGAGAGCGTGGCTCTATTAGATAACCCCCTTAACCATTATGTTCATCATTCACTAGCTTGACCCTAACTCAACCTTTCATAAGGTTCCTATTAGCATTTAACCCTAAGTATTCTTTCTAGTTGATTTTAATTAAATCCATGAATTAAAATGTCATTCATGGAGATTTATTATTCTCTTAAGTTGGACCAAGGAATTTATATTCCTTATATTATCCTACTAACTATGGTCCTTACTATCATAAAGTCCATGTCATACATTCCATGTGAATGTCTTTTCCTTCTAATTTCATTTAATTACAATTTCAATGAAATTTTCATTACTTAAGCATTAAAGCATAAATTTAAAGAATAACTAAACAATTCAATAATCAATTCTATAAGTAACTCAACTAAGAAATGAAAGACAATAATGTTCAATAATCCAAATAGCAATCTAACATGCTATCATGATCCAAGGGTCTTAATTGATCCATATTCATTTTTCCTTTCTTTAGGGTTTAGATCTTGATCCTTCATTTTATTTTAGATTCAACATTTTATATTGATGTAATTTAATTATTAAATCATTGATTTATCTTATCCACTGATTTGATCTTCCTTGATCTACCAAATCAAGGAGATCTTAAGTTGCTTTATAACATTTAAGGGCATAGATATTGATCTAGTCCAAATCCTCATCATCCATTCATTAATCCCCTATGATCTTATCTTAAGATAGTCATCCATACTGTCCAATCATCCTGGATCATCTTGATCTAGGAGATACTATTCATTTTTAGAGATTTTAGTAACTTTTTAGTATAGATCTCTTAAGATCTGTCAAATTAATTCAATTTAAGCCACTGATTTTATTTATTACATTATAAAATTATCATCCAACAAGGTATTAGCGGTTGGATCATCTTAGATCTTGTAAATCAAGGATGTTAGTTAATTATCCACTTAATTACAGAAAATTAAATTAATTAAAATTAAAATTTTATAGGTTCAGTCCCTTATAATTATCACAAGGAACCCATCATAACTTTTTTATCTCAATACGAATCTCAATTGAGATCGAAATTGTGATTTTAAGATTTTAGCCTGTTTTAAGGGCTAAATTTCACCTTACTGGTTGGGATCAGTTTTACTGATCTAGAGACATATAATTTCTACTTTGAACAATTTTACTAAAGTTTTGGGACATTCTAAACACATCTATCGGTTCAGATTTCAATTTTGGGATCATCTTGGCCATGATCCAGGATCAATGCCACGGATGGTGCTACATAGATCATGTAAATACTAATTAAAAATAAGATCTAACATGTTCTATGCTTTAATAACATAAATATTAATTCCAGGAAGGTTTTTTATCTAAATTTGGGGATCTATTAAAATCATAATTAAGTTTTTAAGATTTCAGCCTGTTTTAAGGGTTGAATTTTAGCTTTACTGTTTTTGATCAATTCCTTCATATCTATGCATAAAAATCTGACTGTGAATATGATCCTAAAGTTTTAGGGGGTCTCTGAAGGCATCCATGGGTTTAGATTTATCTTTTAAAGTCATCTAGTCCATGATCTAAGATCATGGGTACTGATTTTACTAAATAACTTATGTAAATACAAATTAAAGCATGGAATGAAAAAAGTAATGACCCAATTTTTGTAATATTAAAAGCCCATAAAAAAGTTCAGTTTTAAAGATAAGGGCATTTTAGTCATTTCACTAGTTTTCTTGACTAAACCCAGGAATTTAGTCCTAAAAGTGGTGCCATTAGATGCATCTCAGAAAAAGGAATCCAACGAGACCAAAATCACCCAAAACGGAGTTAAAATGAGCAAGATATGGCCTTTTGAAGTTCAGGGGCAAAACTGTAAATTTCACAAAAACAACTTAACCTGAAAAACACAGGTGCCCGTTTTGATACGGGCACCCCGTCGTCTTCAAGCTCCTAGAGGCTTCTGGAATGGCGGTGGTTTCTCCTTGAGAAACCACCGCCATTCTGGAGGTTTCCCACCGCCATTCAAAGGCGGTTAGAACCCCTCCAAAACCCTCTTTAAAAGCCCTATAAATAGAGCTCTTGGGTGCCTCTAATGGCAGCCCAAAACCTTGGAGAAAACCCATCGCAGAGAAGTGACCAAGAGGGGAAAACGTGGAGAGAAAACCACCCACGAAGCAGGTATGCCCAAAAACTCCCCAAACCCATCTCACCCATAGTCTTAGGCTTAATTCCCCTAAGTTTTTGCATGAAAAACCATGCAAAACGGAGCCTGGGAGCGCCACCAAGGACCCTGGGACGTCCCCAGGGCCGCACTGGTACGACAGGGTTGAACCAGGATGACCTGAGGACGACCCAGGTCACTAACGGGCGGGACGATCCAATAGGAACGTCCCACATCGACGCAGGTCGACGTCTGTTTAAAAACCAAACGGGCGCGTCCAAGGACGCGCCCGCTAAAGGTACAGATGGGCGGAGATTCGTGCGCGTCTGCAGATGCACCCGCTGAGGCATGCACCGCAGACGCGAAGTGCGTTAGCGTGCGTCCTTTTTTTTGGTTACTTAAGGAAGCTGGGCGCACGTCGCAGACGCGCAGCGCCCTAGCATTCCTCCTTTTTTGTCTTTAAGACTCTATGTACATCCAATACTAAAACGCTTATAACTTGAGATCTAGAGCTCCGATTGAGGCGCCGCCAAAGGAGTTGAGTTCGTATCGACAACTCGAACACATCCAAATCATAAAATCCCTAATCAAGGCCCAATCAAAGTAGGGCATGACCCTTAGAATAGGATGATGGCACGTGGCCACTAGAACTTTGGAAAACTGAGGATACCAAGGCCCAATTAGGACCTTAGGACACCCATAGGCATAGGGATGGACCCCTAATGCCTAAGTAATAAGACCCAATTGCTCTAAACCCATCAAAGATAGGTTAAATTAACCTTGAGTCCTCAAACCATGTTCAAGAGCGTACGAGGACAAAGGGGTTAACGCGACCCAGTCAGGTAGGTGCTCTATCACTATTAAATTCTTTTAAAAGAACTATTGTTATTTGAGAACATATGTTTTAGATATATGACTTGATTTGCATGTGATTTTCATGAATTAATTCAGCATGCATGTTAAATGCTTTGTACATAGCCATGTTTTGAAATGACTGCATATACATTATGCACATATATGTGTTGCAAACAAGTGCATGCATTGCATGATTTAAGTACTTGCAAAGATTGCATGTCCTTAAGGGTTGCCAAAAGATGCTGGAGTGCCGAGGGTCAGGCAGTTGTGAGGGACCCAAAAGAGGACAAGTTTTAACAAAAAGGTTTTGACTTATCTTATGTGATTTAGGCAAGTAAGCCCGTGGGTGCTATGTCGAGGGGTCTGGGTTGGCCACCCGGCCTCTACCACTAATAGGTGGATGGGTACCACGCCCAAAAAGAGGCAAGTCCCTACGTCGACTGCATGTGGTACAGGGGGCTACCACTGGTGTCACGGCACTGGGTTGGCGTGTCATAGGCCTCGTGGAGGCTATGACCAAGTCTCCTCAGGTACCCGGAGACCACACGGAGAGGAGGTCGTGGGCATAGTGGACCCTACGATTTGATGTGCATTTCATATAGCATGATATGAGGTTGGTCGACCATACCATACTAGAGATCCATGAGTTGGACTCCATGAGGCATCTATTGCATATCATGATGTCATCATAAATATGATACTTTCACTTTTGGATTATGTGATCTTTTAAGTTATGAGAATTTCAGTTGATTATGGATTCTTATACTGACATCGAACTCGAGTATTCAAACATACGCATATTTTGAATTTCAGTTGATTATGGATTCTTATACTGATATTGAACTCGAGTATTCAAACATACGCATGTTTTGAATGAGCATATGATTTTGAAACATCTCATGCATTCATAAAACTAGTAGTGATAGGCCCTACTGGGTATATTATGTACTCACCCAATCCTTAACATTTTTCAGACATCAGTAAGCACTCAAGGACAAGATACGTCCGTATGTATCATGGTTCAGGACAACTTCACTCACAAAGAGGACATCTATGTTAGTGCTATGAGCAAGTGAATCCAAAAGGAAACAAATACACATGTAAGTAAACTCTCAACCCTTTGGACATGTGTTTGTACTTAGTTACAGTTGGCCTGTGCATTGTGACTGGAAAGACCTGGGGAAAAACATTTATGATTTCTCGTAGTTTTTCAAAAACTACCTTAGTTGTTGTGAAAGCAAATGACACTCGGGGTTTTAAAAAAATGAGTTTAAAACTAAAGGTTTTCTGCTACATTGCATGGTTTTTATAAAATGGTTTTCAAATAGGGATGCATCCCGCCTTAGGAAATTAGGTATTGCATTTAAAAAAGACATGGTATGTCACAGCCCCGTCGGGCCCCCAAACCGTGCCAAGATGGCCTGAGGGTTGGCCTTGTGAGGGGACTCAAGATGGTCTGAGGGCGGGACGCAGGAGAGTTAGCCCGACATCGGCTAGGGGGGGTGATGGGCCTGGTTATAAGGGGGGTTCTCTCCCTTCACAGCAATGATGCGTTTTCCCCTGGACGCGGGGGAAGGACCAAAACCCGTGCGCATGCACACGGGACAATATCATTGCTGGGGGCCCGACGGGGCTGTGACATGGGAGAAAACCCGGGTCGTCACAGTTGGTATCAGAGCCCAGGTTTTATCCTTTCACAGCCAGTCTAGCATGTCCAAGGGTAATAGACAATAAAGAAAATCAAGGATAAGTAGTATAAATAGGAGTAGTAGAGATGACTACTTCTATTCGAGGATTATAATATTAATGACTCAAGACATTTCACCATAAACACATAGGTGAAAAAGGAGATAGTCCTAGCAAATACTTAGATATTGGATTGCTTGAATCCTATCAAAATTATAGGAAATAAGAATTATTGTGCAGTGATGCAAAGATGAAATCTCATATAAGGATTATTGTAAGGTGCAAATGTGAAAACTCATATATGGATGATGAGAATGAATGAATGAAGATGATTAAAGGACTTGTAAGAAGATAGAGTTGATCTGCAATAAAGTAATCTCATCAAAGGTGAGAAAATTGAAGAACCTAGGTGGATATCTTTCCGTCATAAAGAGTATCAAGGGATATGAGATGAGTATAAGGGATTTAAAAGATAGATTTTGAGAAAAATTTGATGATAATAGGGATAAGCATACAAGATGATACTAAGGGATAACTGTGACTTGTACTAGATCACAAAGGTATGAATCTAGAAAGACTGAGCTCAATTTTGGATACCTTAATTGAAGTCTTACAAAGAGTGAAGTGCTATCGAATAATAACTACTAGAGTGTTATGGAACAAATCCGGAGATGCATACAAGTGACATATTATGTGATAGGGAAATGAATTCAACCGAGTGATCAAAAGATTTTGATGATAATACTAAGGATGATAATAGATCGTTCCTAACATGAACTTATAAAAGAAATATAACATGATCAAAACATCAATGCAATTATTAAGACATTGTATAAATTTTATTGAGGCTGTAGGGGACCGAGGATTTCAATGATCTTAAGACGAGCATTCAGTTTATCTGTTAAGTAAAGGAATATATGAAGTATCAATTATATGCAACAAAGCATAAAGAGGCGTTGATCTAGGAAGACAAAAGTAAGGATTTTTTAGGAAAAGAGAGGAAGAGATAGAGATGTAACTACCAGTATTCAATGAAAAGAACATCATGACTCTATGAAGATACATACAATTCTAACATCTTGAATCTTGTAGGAGGGAAGATCAAACAAATACAAAGGGATAATACTAGGTGAGTTGATGATCTTATTGTAAAAGAGTATCAAAGAGAGGAAGCATATGGGGTTTAAGGCTTTGAATAGAGTATCGGATTTCATGAGAATATGTGACAAGAAATTTTCAAAGAAGAATGGCGACCAACTAAAAATGGTTTGATATCAATAAGATTCTTATCAAGATCCATTAGCGTATGGTAGAACACCAATGGATATAATCCATAAAAGGAAAATTTGGTGGTATCTCACCTTGCCACTACATGAGTAAATAAAGTTATATTGAAAAAGGAAATAGGCCAGGACAGTAACTTATCCATTTAGCAAGAAGAGTACCATCAATGATCAATAAAGGTCTTGCTATCATCAATTGGAAGACCAAATATCTTAAGACCATCATTAAGTATTGTCAACTAAATAGAGGCATTCCACCCTAATTAATCAGGTATGTTAATATCTATAAGTTAGTAGTTGAAGTTATATACTGAGAAGGATGTTATAAGTCTTTAAACTTGAGTACTTGATAGGCTAAGTCATTTGAGGGTATAAGGCCAGTTGATTAGGCCACATCATGAAGTTGATTAGGCCACGTCATGAAAAGCTACAAGTATAATAAATATGGTAACAACTAAGATAGGAGCAAAAATAAGAAGTGATCTAAACCAATGTGAAAGGTTTTTCAAACCTTAGTGGCTACCATGACAAGGTGAAGAAATTACTTTGGGTCTGAAAAATACTACTGACTTGGATTGAAAAGAAAGGTATATAAGTACTGATCAATTTGGAGACCCCTGAGCTTATGACAAAGAAATATCTGGAAAGGGATCAACAGGTAATCAAATAAAGTCTTTCTATGTCTAAGGAAATGTTTATGCTTATCTAAGTCAAAACTAATTCCTAATGTGGGATCGATCTCTATTTGAAAATAATTTTAAGAAAAACAATGCAATACAGCGAAAAAATCTTTTATTTTAAATTCATTTTGAAAACCCCGAGTGTCAATTTCTTTCAAGACGAACAAAGTAGTTTTGAAAATTACGGTAATCATAGATGTTTCCTAGGTCTATCCAGTCACAGCTCACAGTCCAACTGTAGTAATTACAGATACATGTCCAAAGGATAGATCATATACTTACATTTATACTTGTCTTCTCTCATTTGATCATAGCACTAACATTTTATGATGCTTCCTCTAATCCTGTGTGGAGCTAATATGTAAAAATAATATATTTGGGTGAGTATTCCTCATACTTAGTAGGTGATCTGATACTACTATTTTAAAAATACGGCATGCAACATACACGGTTTCAAAAGAGGCTTTCCATGTGAAACATCATGCAATTTTTTTTATAAAAACATACATTTTTATGCATAAATCATACACTTGTTTTGCACATTTTCAATCATGAGAGCTTTTATCAAAATCTAGAAATCAACCATATAAATATGACAGAAAACATAAAGTAGTGATTACTCAATCCTTGTACCTTGGTGAGGTTTTGGATGTTATTTGGACATAAAATCCAAGTATTATTTCTAGATTCACATATCAACAGCTAGATCTATACGATTTATGGGTCCTTAGCAGTTAATTAATGTGATTTTTTGGGTTGATCTTGGGCTACTAATCTTCTAGCACCTCTAATGGATCCATTCATGAGATCTGATCATATTTGATATTGTAAATCTATGAGATTTCTATAGTTTTTAGGCTATAGTCATATTGAATAGCCTATGATCCTAACTTTTATAGTATCATTAGGTCTATGTGGTCAATAGAAATACAATAGTTCTTTCAGATCGTCGATCGGAGTTATATAGCCTCCATAATTGTATTTTTAGTGTTCTGAACCAACGGACAACCCAAATTCGTCCATACCATGCCCACGCGTCACTATTCTCAGGACGCGTGTGCGTCCCAGTCGAATCGAGACCACGTTCGCACACCTGAACGACGCTCCAGGGAGTGAATCTTGGATGGTATCACGCCCGTGCGTCTTCGGCACACATCATGGTCGATTGGGATGGGGAGGCTCGATCTGGACCGTCCAACCGTCCCAACCCCAGATCAATGCCCAGGATGTCCCGATGCCCAGAATGTCCTGTGTTTTCAGGGGTTTTGGGGTCCCACGAATGCCTTCGACAGCTCAAATCTCGTATCCGAGCTGCCCAGGTGATGGATCTGCAACAAATCATCATCCACTGGTGTCATTGGTGATTCATTACCCGGTGAGACCAAATCTGGTTGGGATCTGGGAAAAAGGAAGAGGGAAGAGAGAGGAGTAGAGTGGGGAGGAGGATCGTACCTAGGGAGCCCTCGATGCTGCACGATGAAGGCCTGGAACGTGACTGCAAACCCTTGTTGCTAGAACGTTTCTTAGGAGCGATTTGAGGGGAAGAAAACGTGATTTTGCAAGAGGGGGTGGAGGAGATTTATAGAGGAAAGAAGGCGATGCCGTCCCATGGTGGTGAGGCCATTTTTCCTGGCACTGCACTGTAATGGTGGTACGAATTTTATGAAACCATGTGCTATGGCTCAAATTCGTAGTCAATCCTATTTTCGATAGGAGCAGTTGACAAATTGAATCCAATTTTGTTGGATTCCATTTTGAGCGTAGAATCTAATTATAAAGATATTTCTAACAAATTCTTTTGTTACATATTTTAATTAAAATAGAACATTTATCCACTTATTAATATAATTCATTTTCGAAATAAGCTATAACAAAATTTTGGATTATTACAAGATCCTTTATATCAAAGTACAATATTAGTCAAAGAATATAGATAGGATAAAAAATATAGGATTATTTAGATTGTACATATATATTCACAGTATTTATGGATTTACAGATTACATACATCAGTCAGAATCATGGAAGATCTGAAGAGATGAATCACTACTTGAAGGTAGGAGGATTTTATGAATGCATCTACATGAGAAGTACATGTTGTATACATGATCTTATGTCTGGAAATGTTGACAAGTATAATGTAAGTACTTGCACTAAACCCATTGAAAACCCTTATGATCCAACCAAAACACATATGAAAGGATTAAGTTAGAATTGAGGAAAACCCTAAGTGAATAGGAAACAAGAAAGTGTTTTAGGCCTAAGTAAATAGACGGATTGTCTGATACATATGAGAATTACTTTACATACCAGCATGGAGGTTTGTTTTAAATAGGCATAGGCCTAGGATGCTATGCTAGGAGAGTTAGTAGGATTTGGCCACCCACTCTACGAAACTTGTTACTATATGGATACCAAGCCTAAATGAGGGTAAAAGTTGGGTGGGGCAATTATGGGAAGGCTGCCACTATAACAGCCATGGTCCTCCCCATACGGACATGGATATTGTGATTTCCACTAAGGATGGTATAGGTGGATTATTGAGCAGTTATTCATGCGTGTTAATATGGATTTTGACCGCATGCATAGTAGTCCTTTGAGTATTTTTGCATTATGAATCATGGCATAGTGAAATGCCTTATGATATGGCATGATGAGATGTTGGGTAATCATGGATTACCGATACTACCTAAATGAGGGAGTATTTTTAGCAGAGTCTAGATGATTTATCAACTCAGCATAAGCTAGATATAATTAGATTTTGAAATATTAACTAGTTTTCATGGTTTTGACCGTATGTATATATCTAAACACAGTATACTGTATGTATGCATAAGGATATACATATATGACAAAGTGAAGAAATTGCTCCATAAGTATGAATAGCGGGATTATGAAGTATTAGGATTATACTATCAAAGTTTTATGCTTCTTGAATCCCCTACCAAGCATAGCTTACTGAGATATTGTAAATGTTTCAATGTTTACAATATCTCAGATATAGAGAAGGAGAATTAGGAGCTCAAGACTAAGAAGACTTGGAAGAATAATCAATTAGGGTATATCCCTTGAAGACATGTATTTTATTTGAGAGCATTATATTGTATTAAGAGATTTTAATGTATGGTGAGGTTTGAAGTTTGGATTATGTAATTTGGACAAGTATTATACTGATACCGGGCTATACTGTGAACAACTGGATGGATTCTAGAATTTAATAAAAACATATTTCTTCAATGGAATTTTATCTTGTACAAAAATTCTACTTATGTTATGTATGAAGCGATGACTTAGGTTTTTCAAAACAAGTTTTAAAGAAAAGAATATTTGCTGCTTTGTTTTATGAAATTTTTTTACTACTAAGGGCCCTGCCTTTGAAAATATATTGCAAATTGTGTTACAAAAACTCTGGTCATCACATCATGAGAGTAACTAGTTCTAATACCATTTGTAATAGCAGGGGTTCCAATTGTCATAATATTGTCTGCTTTGGGGCACCCATACACCCCTCACGGCTTTGTTCTTTTTCGGTTTCTTAGGAAAAATTAGGGACCCCGTAGGTGGGAGACAATTGAGGGATTGAGAGTTAGTCCCACATTGCCTGAGGAGAAGGATTTGGGCTGGTTATAAGAGCATCAGAATCTCTAATAGTTGTGACATGTTTTAAAGTCGTGAGGCACACTATTCCCAAGCGGACAATATCACACTGTTGGACTCCCAACTGTTACAAATGGTATCAGAGCCAGTTCTTCTTGTGATGTGGTGGCTAACCACATGTGGTGCTGGTCACGAAGGGAGAAAGCCAAGGGACACCATAAATGGGAGATGACTGAGGGACTCAAGCGGTCATACGAGGATGCATGTTCCCTAATGGGGGGAGAGGTGAAGACTCAGGGACCCCATAGGTGGGAGACAGCTGAGGGATTGAGAGTTAGTCCCACATTGCCCGAGGTGTTGACGTTGGGCTGTTGATAAGAGTGTGGGTAACTCTCCTAGCAATGACCAATTTTCCCCGTTCGCGAGGAGAAAGAAAACTGTGTGGTGGCTGGGGTATGGGTCCCAATCTGCCAAAGCAGACAATATCATTGCACTGCAAAGCTCTTGGCTATTATAGTGGTATTAGAGCTACTTCCCCTCGTGATGTAGTGGCTAATCGCATGTGGTGTTGGCCATGAAGGCAGAAGGCCTAGGGACCCCATAAATGGGAGACGGCTAAGGGACTCAAGCAGTCATGCATGGACACATGTTCCTTAAGGGGGGAAGATTTAGGCTTAAGGACCCCATAGGTGGGAGACAGATGAGGGATTGAGAGTTAGTCTCACATTGCCCAGGGAGAAGGATTTGTGATGGTTATAAGAGTATGGGAATCTCTAATAGTTGTGACGTATTTTAAAGCTATGAGGCACACTATGCCAAAGCGGACAATATCACACTGTTGGACTCCCGACTTTTACAAATGTTATCGGAGCCAGTTCCCCTCATGATGTGGTCGCTAACTGCATGTGGTGTTGGTCATGAAGGGACAAGGCCTAGGGACCCCATAGATGGGTGTGATGACCTAGGTTTTTGTAACACATTTTGCAATACATTTTCAGAGGCAGGGACCTTAGTAGTAAAAAAATTTCGCAAAACCAAGCAACGAAAATTCTTTTCTTTAAAACTTGTTTTGAAAAACCCAAGTCATCACTTCATACATAACATAAGTAGAAATTTTTGTGCAAGATAAAATTCCATTGAAGGAATATATATTTTTATTAAATTTCAGAATCCATCCAGTGGCTCACAGTACAAACCAAATCTATTACAATACTTGTCCAAATTATATAATCCAAACTCAAAGCTCACCATACAATGAAACTCTCATTACAAAATAATACTCTCAAATAAAACAAAATACATGTCTTCAATGGGTATACCCTAATGATTATTCTCTTCAAGTCTTCTACACTCTTGAGCTCCTAACTCTCCTTCTCTGTATCTCAGATATTGTAAACATTGAAATATTTATAATATCTAAGCAAGCTATGCTTGGTATAAGCATAATAATTGATAGTATAATTCTAATACTTCATAATCTCATTATTCATAAACATACTCATGTATCTAACCTTTACTTTGTAATATATATCCTTATACATACATACTGTACATGGATAAATTTGTCAAATTTATGAAAGTAGTCAAATATCATTCCCAACTAAGCTGATCAATTCTTTCCACTATGAGAAATCAGTATTTCAACTAGTCCTATCTCATATGCATCATAGTACAAAATAATTAAAGGACTACCATGCTACAGTTTGATTTGTACAAGTACGCTCGGATAGCTGCCCTGTTCACCACTAATACCACGATGGAAAATATTATGTCACTACCCATATGGGGGAGGAGGACTTTTATAGTGGTGACCTTCCCATAATTTCTTGACTTGACTTTTAGCCTCTGATAGGGCAAGGTATCATCAAATTATCAAATTTCAGGAAGTGGGTGGCCAAACCCTCATAACTCCCATAGCATAGCATCCTCAGGCTTATAGCTATTTAAAATAAAACCACAAGCCTCCATGCTTGTATGTAAAATAGGTTTCATACGTATCAGACAATCTATCTGTTTACTTAGGGATGAAATATCTTCTAGTTTCATATTCACTTAGAGTCTAGTCCTCAATTCTAACTTAACCATTTCATATGTGTATGGTTGGATCATAAGAGCTTTAGGGGATTTAATACAAGTATTAGCATTACACTTGTCAACATAAGGTCATGTGTTCAACATGTACATCCCATGTAGATGCATTCATAAATCCTCCTACCTTCAAATAGTGATCCATCTCTTTAGATCCTCCATGATCCTAACTGATGTATGAAATATGTAAATCCATACATACTGACAATACATATACAATCTAAAAATCCTATCTCTATTCTTTGTCTAATCTCATCCTTTAATATAAAGGATTTAGATCTTTTGTCCTACAATGATCTATCTTCCTTAGATAATATCTATCCTATTGATCAATAGATCTGATTATTAGAATGATCTTCTAATCTTTCAGATTTTCTATTCTAAGTCTTTGTATATTCCTTTATTTGATCTTGATCTTCTATAGATCCTTTGATCAACAATTTATACTTATTGATAAAGATCAAGAACTTAGATCTTTTATCATCTAGTTCTCATTTGATCTAAGTTTAGTTATTTGATCATCCCCAAGGACTATGATCTTGGTTCTCTTCCTTGAATCATATTTGATCAATGGTTCATATCTTCTATTTGATCTAAGATCTTATATTCTATTTGATTTAAGTTGCAAGCAATATATATATATCATCATCAAGAAGTATTTATTTCTTGTTTATTGTTCTCAATCATCTAAGATCCAATGGATCTTGTTTGATCATCCTTATCTAACTTACAATTTTTATTAAGGTTAGATAATTTACTAACCTTTTATGCTCTTATTATTATTATTCAACCATTTAATGTTTTACTGGTTGAAGATAACTTATTTTAGCCTAAGTCTAGACTACTTCTCTTATTTTCAATTGGCATGCTTCTAATTTTAAATTTCAAAAATTGCAAAAGATAGTTTTCTTTGAAATTCATTTTTCCAAAAACCCGAATGTCAGCTCAACTCCCACACTATACATAATATAGTTTTTATAGAAGATAGACATGCATTTTATGAAATAACAGGATGCATCCAGTGGTTCACATACACGTCACCTATAATCATTATATTAAATGTCCAAGCAGCATAATCCAAATAACTAACTACACAATACAAAAACTTTAACAAAATATGTACTTAAGTGTAGGAGTATGGCTGTTGAACTCCTCTTGCTTGTATATGTCTTCTCCTGTATGTCTGTATCTAAGATATTGTAAACATAAAATATTTACAATATCTCAGCAAGTTATGCTTGGTATGGGAGAGTTAAGAAAACATGTTAATTACATATGAATTAAGAATTTTACATCAATTAAAATATTCAATTATCTGCAAGCCATTGATAAAGTAGCTGTTTATAATTATTGTTCTTTATATGAATATAAAAATCCAACTTTAGAGATTATACTTTACATGATATATATAATTCAGTAGTATTTTAAATATTTATCATTATCATTTTTCATATGATACCATATTCTAATTTTATGAACCATACTCTACATAGTATATCTACCCATTCACTTCCCTATACAAAAACTTTTATGAAACTATGCCCTCTAGCATATACATATAGGGCTATATCATATATGTTAAAATTGTTAAAAGTCATACAAAGTTATGAACGAAAATAGTCCATAGGTTTTCTAACCTACATTCTCATACTATACTGGGTCCCAAAATCATACCCTTTCCATTCAAGGTTTATAATACTCCAGCCACTACTAGTAACATCATAAAAGGCATCTCATCATGCCATCATCATAATAGGCATCTCATCAGGCCATCATCATATAAGGCATCTCATCATACCATCATCATATAAGGCATCTCATCATGCCATCATATACACATGTCATCATGTTATCATGTACGCACCTTAGTGCATCAAATACAAGGACTACTATGTCGCAGTCTAAATCCGTACAGCTTGCCCAAATAACTACATAATAATCTACTGATACCAATTGTGAAAATAACAAAATCCATGTCCACATGGGGGGACCATGGCTGTCACAGTGGAAGCCTTCCCATGAATGGGGCACCCAACATTTAGCCTCTCATTGGGCATGGTATCCATCATATAATAAATTTCGGAGAGCGGGTGGCCAAACCCTATAACACTCCTAGCACAGCATCCCTAGGCATATGCCTGTCTAAATCAAAACTCTCAAGTCACCACGCCTAGATGTAAAATAATAATACACAAGCATCTTGCCTGTTCATAATATATATATATATATATATATGAATATCTCATCATAATCATAACATCCTTATTTATTAGGTGATTTCCCACCAAGGATGTATTGTAAAATCCTAAACTCATACATCACATATGAGGTAATGGTACCCACGTACCATAAATGTTTTTTTATGACAATAACAGCTACGATATTTTTAAGAACAGATCGTGTGTATCCTTTAATATCGTTCAGTAGGCTTCAATTATAAGAATGTCATTCATATAGCATTTCAAATCACAAATTTTCATCATTCACAATTAAACATTTTTCATCATCATATATCATATGAAATGCACAATTTAAATGACATAATATCTATCATAAGAATAAGATCATGTTTAAAACATGTATCTTACTATTAATACATGCTTTCTTAATTCTCCACCTACCTCATGTGGTGAGTTCATCCATTTTCCACTAGCTGGTCGAATCCTCATTTCACCTGGACCCTCCAAATTAAACAATCAATTAGTAAATTCTAATTGAATAGGCAGAAATGACCAGGATCATAGAGTTTGATTAATTTCCATGCCTGGATCCTTGATTGATCTCGACCGTTGATCAAGATAGGTGAAATATTCTCTAATCGAGGCTTTGATCCTAAATCTCTCATCAGATTCTTGATCTACACTTCCTAATGGTCATGATAACCTATTTGGATTTGAAAGATGGAGTTAGATCATCACAAATCAGATGATCTGACCCTTGATCAATGGTTGGATCTTCTCAGATCTCAAATGGGGAAGATAGGTTTTTGTTCTTCGCATCAGAAGGATTACGGGGGTACTCTTGGATTTCCAAAACTCCTCCTGGATTGCTCAGAATCCAGGTTTGAAAGTCAAGGGTTAAACTGGGTCATGCTAGTGACAAGGAAATGTTGGGGACAATGGCGGGAATGATGGAGGTGGTGGTGGCTGGTGGCCAGAATGGCACAGTCCAATCTCAGCCACCAAAAATTGTAGGTGGGTGGCAAAAACTTGGTGCTATTCACCGATGACCGTCGGGTTCCTTTGCTTGGACCCGATAGAGAACAATTACAGAGAGGGAGACCGCGGGGACAATCTGGGCATGCTAGTCGGCTGGCCTGGAGGCCTGATTGTGCTATGCGTTACAAAAAACAAGAGAAAAAAGTGAAAAACTCAAGTGGTCAGGGTCTGGGCACGCCTGCCGTTCATGGCTAGGCCATGCCCCAAGAATTTGATCAAGGTTTTGGTACATGGAGGAGATGGGGAAGGATTTGGGCACGCCTAAACGAGGTTGTTGCCAAAAAGGAATGGCAACCAGAGGGGTAAACAGGTATGCTGGCTAATTGTTGTCGGTAAGTGTCTAAACAGAAGGGTCTCGGGAGGTGGTTGATGGCCCTTACCCATCATCGCTTGGCTCCATCATTGCTTGAAACCAAATCAAACAAAGAGGAGAAGGGGAACAAGTACTGGGCTAGCATGCTGATCAGACAACACCTATCAGAGAAGAGCCGGAGGAAGAAGGGGCTGAGACTATCGTAGCTTGCCAGTCGAGCTACACAAGTCCCCAATGGGTCAAATTAGGGGAGAAAGGAAAGAGGAGAGACCCGTGGCCAGAGATCCCGTGTGAAATCTCTGTACTCAGGCATAGAAAGAGAAACTGGGTTTTCAAGTCATCGGGGAAAGGGGTTTTTTCGAATGTCCTCCACACAGGCACCTATATTTGGCCAAGATCGTTGTTGGATAAAGACCATTGTCCTGTGGAGATCTGTACTTACAGGCTATTCAGGTCGATGTAGGGGAGGAATCCGATCAGAATGGAGAAAATTAGGTTGTCAGTGAAAAGAATGTCTGCCCCGGGGAGAGGAGTGAGCTGCATCAACGAAAGGCAGCCTAGGCAACCGGAGATGAAGAAGATTATCTTGATTGTGTTTGTAAAAAATCAGTGATAGGAACAAAAATCAACCGGGAAAAAAGGGTTGCACATGCTGGAGAGGAGAGATCTCGATTGCAGCCTTTAGCATTAGGATATGGGGCGATCAGAAGGGGAGGTACTGACATTGGGAAGGCTTCCCAGGAGAAGGGCTACGCATATGGTGAACGGAGATTGCTGGGATTCAGGGGATGAAATGATCTGGGTTTTGGGTCTTCCAGTGAGGAATGATGAGATTGGAAACATGGGGAAGAAGAGCTGTGAACAAGCTCCAAGGTTAGGTGTCACCAGTGAGCTGTGCTCAAGCTGTTGCGTTGGGCACGAAGGCGTCGATGGTGACTAGTCGGGGAGAGAGAGAGAGATAGAGAATTAGACCAAACCCTACATGTCGTTGGGTTTGCAATGTGAGGGGGTGCCAATATCAATTTGGTCCCCTTTCGTTAACTTGTGTTTTTTTTAATTACCGTATTGCCCATAACTTCTTCATACGGACTCTGTTTTTAGTGTTTTTTGGCTTGTTGAATTCCATTTTTCGAGCATTGTCTAATGGTTTTAGTTTAGTTCCAAATTATACTTCTATAAAAAAGATAAATCCCTTGAAAACTCATAACTTGATCATGGAATAGTAAAATTTGGGGTGAAATTCATCCACAATCCGATTTTAGTGTTCTTGATGTCGTTGGACTCGATTTTTTGTGTACATTCCAAACATTCATGTTTCCACTCCAAATTCCATTTCTATATAAAATTATTTTCTCTGGGTCAAAATTTCAATTATATTTCAAAATTCTAATTTCACATAATAATGGCCAGAACAATATTTACAAAATTTGTGGTTGTTACAATGTCATACCATAGTCTAATCTAACATGAAATCCTAGCATGGTCATAAGTTACAATTGCATGAAATCATCCAACATGGTCGTAAGTTACAATTCATCAATCAAGAATAATTTTATGGACATTTGAAATGAAGTTATACTAAAATAATCTATCATGGATCCTATATTCATGAAATAAATCAAATGAAATCAATGCATAACTCAAGCTAACTCATGTCTCATTATGAAAGCTTTTACTTACAATCAAACCATTAGATCTTAGGTCTTTTCCATTTTAATCAAGGGTTTTAATTAATTTTACAGCTTTTACTCCGTTAAGGTTCAAGATCATATTCCTTTGTTTTTTGTCATATTCGATCCATGATCTCAATGGATTCCATCATAATATCATTCATTCAATCCATCCTAAGTGTTTGATTATGCTTGCTCTTATTGATCAAGTAGGTCCCTTCGTATTTTTAGGGTTTTTCTATCATAAAGGGTAGATCCCTCAATTTATCTTAGATCTATTCAAATAAGTCATGGCTATCACTTTATTTCAACATTATATCATCAGTAAATCAGATCCCAAAGATCTGATCATCTCAAATTTTGAAGATCATGAAAATTAGAAGCTTAATTCTTAAATACAAAAAGTTTCATGAAGAATTTTCAAAATTTTATTATTTCAGAAGAAAATAGAAGTTATAAGCTTTCCATAACTTCTTTCCGATCTCAATTTAGAGTTTAGATGACTCTACAATTAAACTGTGAAGTTCATAATAGTTCTTAGGGTCTAGATTTGATCTGGGCCCAGTGGAATGGATGGCCCGAATTGAAAGGGCAAAGCAGTCGCCGTGCGCCCATCATTAGGACGCACATGCAACGTGCTCCATACTTCTTATGTTCATTATTTTAAAATAATAATTGAAATGTCTAACCAACTACTTATTCATACTTCTTTCCTCCTTGTTCTCCTTATTTAAATTGGTCTAGTTGATTGCTTAGTCCTTTCTAGCTTCACCTGAAATGTTTTGTAGGGGTGAGTACAATGACTCAATAGGAACAAGCCTATACCAGCCATTTGAAAATAACATGGCAAGAGTATTAGCATAATTTAAGTAGTGAAAACAATTACATGCTCAATCTTAAGTATGATGCAAACATTATAAAACAATTATACTTCTGTAGAATTCTAGTATTTCTAACAATTTTCAATATATCCTTCAATTCATACAAGCCCATTAGGACTTTTATCAAAGAGTGACTTATCACTATTTATTATATCACTGAGTGGTAGCATCCTACCACAAACCCATCTGGGCAATGGTCAATATCCTCGAGGATGACCGACATGTCAATCCATGTCCAATAACTGTACGGTATACTATGCGCGTAGAGGACTCACATCCAACTACGTTCAGTCGGGATACCACACGGCTACACTAGTCCTCATGGGCGCACTGGATCACAAGAGAGTAGTCTCCTCATGATACAATACTCTCTACAATAGGCCTCTTAGGGAAGGTATCAACTTTCAGAAGTCAGTGGCCTACTGATCTTCCTAGCATAGCAACCAGAGGGGTCTTTAAAACTTGCCCCAGGCTAGGTTCAACTCTTATGAGTCGCTTAATTTTAGGCCAGGCACAACTCTCTAGAGTTGCCTAATTTTCATTTATTATATCATTTTACTTGCTCAATACATCATAATTTCAAATATTAAACTCATCACTTTTCAATTATCTCAGTTGCAAATCACACTTACTACAAATTTAGGGGCTATGCACACTTATAAACATCAATTTATGAATCGAAACTTCCAAAACCACATGATGTTAACCAAATCAATACTCTGTGGCTATACTTGTAGTGCGCCCTATGAACTGTATGTGTGCACTATTCCTAGTGTAGTACCCCATGGCAAGCCTAGTATGATGCACCATGGCCAAGCGCTGCTCAAGTGCCATGCCCATGCTACCCATGAGCTAGTGCCACAACAGCTGCCCATGCACTAGGTGGACAATGCATCATCTACACACCAGGAGGCTTATGTGTGAAGAGTTTGCTAAGCTTTATTTACACCACCCATGTCACTATGTTATGTATGTTGTCCTAGCAAAACTTCATGCGAACATTTCCTGCGCTTGGTGTTAATCCCATCACTTAAGTGTTATCTCGTGTGCTATGCAAGGCTCCATACAAGGTACCAATCGCTTCACATCAAGATAAGATTATGGTGTGAATATTGTCAATTATCACATGTTAATCCATGCAAGGTGTCCCCATATAATTCACGATGATTTAAATCTCAAAATATCTATTAACTTATTAAAGGCCAATGTACACAATCCAAAACGTTAAAACATTCACCAAGACCCACGTTTCATACATGTATATGAATTAAAGATCATGCATGGCATCTTAAACGTAGTGAGAATTAAAGTCACATGCGACAACATCCAATCTAATACTTTTCATAACACATTTGATGGCCTGCTATCCTAAGATAACTACCAGCACTTAAACCACGTGATGCGTCTAATATTGAAAATCTAATTTGCGCATATGTATCCAATCATTGGTCATAATTTTGTGAACTTTGCTGATTATCCGTATGGAATTTTCTGGGTAGTGGTCTTGTGTTAGACATTACGCATGCCATCCAAGTTCCAACCGTCATGCAAGCTATGCAAATGCTGGGTGCCAAACATGGTGCCCAAGTGATAGGTATGTCGATCTTCCATAACCCCTTGCTTGTAATAATGTATGTAAGTCAAGAAACTAAAACATCATGCAACTCATAAAATTAAACAAAACTAATTATAAATCATATTCAATCCAAGACACTATGTGCCACATTCAATATAGCAAAATAATATGCCTTTCAAATAAACTATATGAAAAACCTAACTAGTTTAGGAATGATCTTGATTCCCCTACCTCGTAGACGAGATGTTCCTCTCTCTCTCTCTCTCTCTCTCCCTTTCTCTCTTTTCTTTTTCTCTCTTTCTCTTTCTTTCTTTCTTTCTCTCCCTTTCTCTCTTTCCCTTTCTCTTTGTGTTTCACGCATTCCCTTCTTCTTCTCCCCCTCTTATCCCAATTTCATTTGACTTCTTCTTTCTTATCATCTCCTACCTATCCTATCTAATTTGTTAGGTATCCTCATCCTTTCCTAATTCTATAAATTCATTCTTATCTCATTCTCATTTTTATCCCATATCTCATTCTAATTAAGTACTTATCCTTATCCTTTCCCAACTAACCAGGACTATCTAGGTTCATTGCACCTAGACACTTCCTGGCTTTGGGTAGGGAATTTCTCCAAAAAGTTATCTTTGGAGACTTGAACTCTAGTTCTAGAGTTTTCCCTATTCATTCTATAGCCATTAGGGCATTTAGCATTTTGTTGTCAATTCCATGCAAGAAATATATATATTATAAAAATGCAAGTTATTACAATCTTCCCTACTTTCAAAAAGTTCATCTTGGAAATTTCAAGGCAATACAGTGAACAACTCTGGAAACCTCTATCTCATGTCACTTTCCACTTCCCAGGTAGCTTCTTCAATCATATGATGATGCCATAAGACTTTGACTAATGGAATAGTCTTGTATCTCAAAGTCTTCTCCTTCTAGTCTAGGATTCGTACTGGCTTCGTCTCAAAAGTTAGATCAGATTGCAGTTCAATTGACACTTGCTCCAATACATGGTTAGGATCGGGAATATATTTCCTGAGCATTGACACATGGAACACATTATGTACATTTGATAATTGCGGTGGAAGTGCTAGCTGGTATGCCACTTGTCCAATTCTTTCCAAAATTTCAAATGGTCCTATGAATCTAGGGCTCAGTTTGTCTTTAATTCCAAACCTCATCACTCCCTTTGTTGGTGAGACCTTCAAGAAAACATGATCTCCAACTATAAATTCAAGATCTCTGTGCCTCCTATCTCCATAGCCCTTTTGTCTACTATGGCAGACAATAACCGCTTCTGGATAATTTGTACCTTCTCTACACACTGCTCGATTAATTTTGACTTCACAAATTATCGTTCACGAATATTGCTCCAACAAGTTGGTGTTCGACAAGGTCTACTGTATAATGCCTCGTACGATGCCATGCCAATGCTAGAGTGGTAACTGTTATTATAAGCAAACTCTATTAAGGGAAGATGTTCATCCCAGTTACCTTTACACTCTAAGGTAATGGCCCTGAGCATATCTTCAAGTGTCTGTATAGTTTGCTCAGACTGTCCATCACTCTGCGGGTGAAAAGCTGTACTAAATCTTTGCGAGGTACCAAGTCCTTCCTGTACATTCTGCCAAAAATGTGATATGAATCTGCTATCCTTGTCAGATATAATGGTCAAAGGCACTCCATGTAAACTTACAATCTCCTTAATATATAACTTTGCCAAACTCTCCAGTGATTGTCTCTATCGAATAGGAAGAAAGTGTGCAGACATAGTCAGTCTATCTACTATTACCCAAATCATGTCATGCCCACTGGAGGTTCGGGGTAATCCCACTACAAAGTCCATCGTAATGTGATCCCACTTCCATTCTGAGAGTTCTAAAGTCTGTAGTAGTCCTGCTGGTCTCTGATGTTCTGCTTCACTCTCTGACAAGTTAGACATCTTGCCACACACTCACCAATGTCTCTTTTCATGCCCTGTACCAAAAATTCCACTTCAAGTCTTGATACATTTTTGTACCCCAGGGCGAATGGTAAACTTTGAGTTATGTGCCACTTGTAATATTTCCTGTCTTAGCTCGACTACTACTGGCACTACAAGTCTACTATGAAAACGTATTCCTCCATCAGTACCCTTTGAGAATCCAGTGTTACCACTCATGCCTTGAGTTTCTTCACACTCCTTTTGAGCTCGCAATATACGATCTATGAAGGCTGATCTTATAGTGAGATTTGTTATCCTTCCTTTCATCTTCCTACTTAGAGCATCAGCTATGACATTGGCCTTACCAGGATGGTATTGGATGGTAAAGTCATAGTCTTTTAGGTATTCCATCCAATGTCATTGCGTCATATTGAGATCACTCTATGAGAATATGTACTTAAGGCTTTTATGATCTGTAAAGACTTCAAACCTTTCGCCATACAAATAATGTCTCCAAATCTTTAATGCAAATACCATAGCGGCCAACTCCAAATCATGCATGGGATAGTTTACTTCATGAGTCTTCAACTGTCTAGAGGCATAAGCAATTACCTTTCCATGTTGCATTAACATGCATCTGAGTCCCTTGCCCGAGGCATCACTGTATACCATGAATCCTCCACTACTGACTAGCAAGGTTAGAATAGGCACAGTGGTGAGTCTCCTTTTCAAATCTTGGAAACTCCTTTCACATTCATTAGTCCATTCAAATCTTTTCTCTTTCCTGGTTAGTTGGGTCATGGGTTGTGCTATGTGGGAAAATCCCTAAATAAATCTCCTGTAATACCTTGCTAACCCGAGAAAGCTACAGATATCTTATACAGTCTTTGCCCTTTCCCAATTTGTGATTGCTTCTATCTTCTTAGGTTCAACTGCAATACCATCTACAGATATAACATGCTTGAGAAACTGTACATAGTCAAGCCAAAATTCACACTTTGAGAATTTTGCATATAACTTATGAGTTTGGAGTGTGCTCAACATGATTTTCATATGCTCTCGGTGTTCATCTCTACTACTAGAGTATACTAGAATGTCATCGATGAATACTATGACAAACTTGTCAAGATATTCTCGGAATACCCAATTCATCAAATCCATAAAAGCTGCAGGTGCATTCGTTAGTCCAAAAGGCATAACTAGGAATTCGTAGTGGCCATACCTAGTTCTGAATGATGTCTTCGAGATATCCTCGTCCTTTATCCTCAGCTGATGATAACTGGATCTCAGATCTATCTTTGAAAATACTTTGGTAGACTGTAACTGGTTGAAAAGATCATCAATACGTGGTAATGGATATTTGTTCTTAACTGTGACCCCCTTCAATAATCGATAGTCTATGCACAGTCTCATAGATCCATCTTTCTATTTGACAAATAACACAGGGGCTCCCCATGGTGAGACACTTGGTCGAATAAATCCTTGTTCCATCAACTCTTGTAATTGCACCTTTAACTCCTTTAGTTCAGCTAGAGCCATGCGGTAAGGTGCCTTAGAGATTGGAGCTGTTCTTAGTAGAAGGTCGATAGAAAACTCCAACTCTCTTTTTGGTGGTAACCCAAGCAATTCCTCTGGAAAAACATCTTGGAATTCCCGTACCACTTCTATTTCTTGAATCT
The DNA here is from genome assembly GCA_035236585.1 of Warburgia ugandensis. NCBI lineage: Eukaryota > Viridiplantae > Streptophyta > Magnoliopsida > Canellales > Canellaceae > Warburgia > Warburgia ugandensis. The sequence goes on from CP141134.1 coordinate 46,907,156, forward strand.
CTGATCGTGATTCCTCCTGAGTCATTACATTGGCTAAATAGGCTGGGCATCCTTTGGCTATAAGTCGTGATGCTCGCATTGCTGATATAATGGTCATTCTCAAGCCATTTAGCCTTCCCTGAAAGGTAATGATTTCCCCTTTAGGGTTGTTGAGTGTGACTCTTTTCTTCCCACAGTCAACCATAGCCTCATGGTCTGCTAGCCAATCCATGCTTAAGATGACATCGAAGTCTGACATGTTCAATAGTATTAAGTCTGCCCTAAGTTCTTGTTCTGATATATGTATCGGTACTTCTTGTAAAATTTCATGTGCTAGAACTGATTCTCCTACTGGGGTGCTGACTTCTAAACAAATGCCCAGTTTCTGTTTTGTACATTTCATGCATGATGCAAAATCATATGGTATAAATGAGTGTGTGGAACTAGGATCAATTAAGACACAAGCAAATCTATCAAAAATTTGAAGGGTACCTTCAACTATGGAATTTGAAGCGCGTGCCTGCTTGGTGGTCAATGCAAATACTCATCCCTGACTCCTCTGAACCTCTTCCAGATTTGGTCACTCATCCATTCTTTCCTTCGGGCAATCTTTGAGAAAGTGACCTTTATCACCACAGATGAAGCATCTTCATTCACAAACATAGCAAGGCTTGCCGGGGTGGTACTTATGGCATGTGGCATCTTCCTTCTCCCTTCTTCTAAAGTTTCCCAGTGCTGGTTTCTGTGTCCTAGCAAACTTCGTTGGTGCAGTATGTCTCTTCCCTTTCCAATTTGGCTTGTGTCCAGCATATCTCTCACTGTCTCTATTGGAAACTTTGTACTCCCGTTCCACAATGGCTGCTAACTCCACTACCTTAGACAATGAGGAAGGTTGAACTATCAATATCTTGCTCTTGATGTGAAAGATTAATCCTCTGACAAATTTTTGTGCAGCTCTCAATTTTGTGGGGCATACTTTTGGAGCAAAACGCCTCAACTTAACAAATCTAGTTTCATACTATTCCACTATCATGGAACCTTGCACCAATCCTAAGAATTCTTGTTCCTTTTGTTCCTTAACATGAGGTGGAAAGTATTTGTCAATGAAGACTATTTTGAAGTCTTCCCACTCCACTACTTCCATATCACTGAGGTAGGTCCTCTCAGCTATTGGCCACCAGTGTAGGGCCTCTCTTGTCAGCACGAAGGTAGCAACTAGTACTCACCTGTCCTCTGGTACATTCATAGCTTTAAAAATCGTCTCTACCTCATAAAGCCAACTCTCGGCTACTTCTGGTCCATCTTCTCCTAAAAACTTTGGAGCTATCTTTTTGAATCGCTCAAGTAATGTGTCACCTTTTAGCCCCAATTCATCATCTCCAACCATTGCCTTAAGTTCTCCTCTTTGCCCTGGGGTCTCTAGCCTTTGTTTCATTCGCTATAAAAGGAGCTCTATAACATCCTCGATCGTATCATATTGGGCTTTAGTATTTTCTGGGGCTTCAGAGGAGGTGGTCTCAACAACATTTGCAGCTTTACGTCTCTTAGGTGCCATCTGAATGTCAATAATCAAAATCCTAGTAAGTTTCTGCTTTTACTTAGCTAATGTAACCAAGACTTATTATTCTATCGTTAATTTTTTATTTTTTTATTTAGCAGTGAGCAGAGTGAACCATGCTCTGATACCAAGTGTGGCGACCCGGGTTTTAGGAAAGGATTTTTGAAATAGAATTTGAAATTTTATTACTTTCTTGTAGGATTTTTAAAAAATATATATATTATGTACTTATTTTTCTTAATTCCACCTTCAACCCAGTATCACATTAAAATCTTCACATATAATAGCAGAAATAAAACATACCATTACAGGATCTCCCTTGTCATAGCCCAAACAATAAAGAACATGATTTTAAGTCATAATTCAATTTAAGTGTATCATTGTCACCTATTCTATTACATTCACCTCAAATGTTCATTATTTCAAAATAATAATTGAAATGTCTAACCAACTACTCATTCATACTTCTTTCCTCCTTGTTCTCCTTATATAAACTAGTCTAGTCGATTGCTTAGTCCTTTCACGCTTCACGATGTTAAAACGTTAAAACGTTTACCAAGACCCACGTTTCATACATGTATATGAATTAAAGATCATGCAAGGCATCTTAAACGTAGTGAGAATTAAAGTCACATGTGACAACATCCAATCTAATACTTTTCATAACACAATTGATGGCCTACTATCCTAAGATAACTACCAGCACTTAAACCACGTGATGCGTCTAATATTGAAAATCTAATGTGTGCATATGTATCCAATCATTGGTCATAATATTATGAACTTTACTGATTATCCATATGGCGTTTTCTGGGTAGTGGCCTTGCGTTAGACATTACACATGCCATCCAAGTTCCAGGCTAATGGAAGCTATGCAAATGCTGGGTGCCAAACATGGTGCCCAAGTGATAGGTATGTCGATCTGCCATAACCCCTTGTTTGTAATAATGTATGTAAGTCAAGAAACTAAAACATCATGTGACTCATAAAATTAAACAAAACTAATTATAAATCATATTCAATCCAAGACACTATCCGCCACATTCAATATAGCAAAATAATATGCCTTTCAAATAAGCTTTATGAAAAACCTAACTAGTTTAGGAATGATCCTGATTCCCCTACCTCAGAGACGAGATGTTCTTCTTCAGTCTTCTTTTTTGAAACGCAAAATGGATAGCATAGCCTGATTCTCCTCGGCTTCTTCCCTTTTCCTCTCTCTCTCTCCCTTTCTCTCTTTTCTTTTTCTCTCTTTCTATTCCTCTTACTAATGGGATGCCCTGAGACGTTACAAAATTTTTCTTTAGCCAATGATCTAATTAGAGGAATAATTGGGACTAGGGTATCAAATTTCTTAATAGCAGTATCTATTAGATAGAAATTCTCTTGTATTTGACTCCTTACCACCAAAGGGTTTACTCATACACTTTCAAAATAGCCCATAAAGTAAAAGGAATGATTGTATAATTGGTTTATATGAATCCTCTTCTGTTGAGACCATAAGGAAAAATGGCATTGCCATAAATTGATAAGGTGATATTTCCATTTCTTCATCAGAAAATGAGTCCCTTTTGAAGCCATAATCGATTTTCCTTGATATCTGACATAATGGATGAAAGGATCCTTGAACAACATAGGGTCTTCTGAAAATCATTACGAAGTGTTACTATAAGATGTTCTATTTTTCCATGGAAATGTGTTCGCTCAAATAAGGGTCCATAAGATGTTGATCGTAAATAAGAGGCTTGTTTACAGAAAAAGTCTAATATAGATTCGTACTCATAACTCAAGTTGGGTAATTCTCAAAGAGCTCGAATGGAAATCCTTCGACATTTATTGAGCCATCTCTAACCTTTTTTGTTTGTCTCTTCTAGAATCTCTTTTCTTCCTCATTCTGATCTAATTCTAGTTGTTGAGACAATTGAAAATGGTCTTTACTTGTTCCGATATCCTTTATCTTTGTTTTGAATCATTAGGTTTTGACATTACTTCGATGATCCTTAATCTATCAAAACAGTGGCAACATACCCTTTTTCATTTCTTTATATTGAAGAATTATATGAAGGATTGATTCCCCTGTAATACACTTTTGATCAAAATAGTTTTCTAAATTTTGACGAATTTCACTTTTTTATTTTTATTTGAAACTTGTTTGAATTTGAACCTTTTGATTTCTATATCGAAGATATGCTTACGAAGTTGTTCCAACTTATTGATTGCAACCTTCCCCTAAAAGGTTGGGGTTCTAGTAGAACAGAACAAACTATGTCGAGCCAAGAGCTGAAATTGGAGTGGGCCACTCCATGGCATCGGGTAACCACACATGAAGGGGAAATTATGTGGATTTTGCAACTGCACCGGCAAATAATAGGGAGGCACATAGAGCCGCAAATAAAGAATTAACTGCATTATTATGGATCAAGTTATTGAAGATTTCAAACAAATTTTGAATTTCCAAACTGCCTGTTATCCAATAAAACCTTTCATTTAATAATAAACCAAAATCCCCTACACGATTAGTTACAAATGCTAAAGGTCATTCCTTAATCAATAACTTGACATTGGAGAGGATTTTTGCTTTCTGTAGTAGTGGAATAAAAAATGGGATTGGTCCACCCTTGCCTCTCCCTTCGCCTTGTGGGGCTCGTAAACCCTCTTACTAGCAAGTTAAGGCAACAATGAAATAAGTAGCGCCCTTCTCACGCCTCGTCATTCCCTTCTCACGTATTTGACTCCCTTCTCTCTTAAGTTTTGTTGCTCGCCCCTATTCTCTCTTAAAGGCTTACTGACTTCACTCACTAGGGTCCCGTTCATGTTAATGTAAATCTATAAGTAGCCTCTCTTTTGTTATCCTACCTTTAGAGCAACCTACCCTATCTTCTCTCTCTTCACTTCAGTTAGTCATGGGGGATCACCCAAAGGATAGCATATCAAGCCCTCTTTGATGAGGCTACCTCCATTCATCTTTGGGTTGGTTCAGCCACATTTGCATGTGCCTCCCTAGGCTTATTTAGCTATCTGGATAGATATATCTTTTGCTCGGCTTTGGCCTCGCTCCCGAGAAGAGGTAGATAGGCCAAAGCCTTTGATCTATAGAATCAAATAGATCATCAATCCTGGTGCCCTTCCTTAACAAAAGAGAATTGCCGCGAGCTCTCCTTCATAACATCATATTAGGGTGATCTTGCTCTCATTTCTTTCCTTCCATAGTAGCGGGATCCTGGGTACAACGAGACTGTAACTTTGACTTATTCCACCGGGAGGGGTTCAAACCTGGGACTTGTAGCGTGACGGACCATCACTCTAACCAACTTAGTGATTTCCCACCGAAACGCTCTCTCAATGAGAGCTCATAAAAAAGAAAGGCTTTAGAATTGACTTTTGAAGCAACTGTTAAAGACTGAAAGACTGCTTTCTTACTATAAGGTAACAACACTGATGGTCACTAGGCAACCTTTTAGATTGAATACAGTCACTAAGCTAGTCACCTTACCTTTCTTTCTCGCCATACTAATAAAGGCTAATAGAGTTGCGCTTTCTTAGTACATTGCCTTTCATTACCAACCTGTCGTCTTATAGCACGAAGTTACCATATGTTCTTAATTACTACCACAAGCAGAGAGATGTTTGCCTTTCGCTATTAGTAATCACTCACTTACTTTCTTTACGTTGAGTTAACCTGGCGGGTTCGCCTAAATGCCTAGTGGAGTCCTATGGAGTAAGGGGTGAGTGTAGGTTAGTCTCAAAAGATTCCTTTCCTTTAACATATATAACAGGAGGAAATGCAAATTCTTGTCAAAAGAATTCATGGGGCCCTTACGTTTATGGCAGGCAAAAACTACTCCAATTTGCGGCTTTGACTGTATGATCCTCTACTAAATCCTTAAGCTACTTGAGCTTGAACGAGAACATGATCCCAACCTCTACCCATGCATTGCTCCTAGGAAGACTTATGAATGCCTGAATAAAGCATTAGTGCCAACAGAGCCCTAGTGCATCCTATAGTCAACAACCGACTCCGACAAGAAAGCTGATTCGCCTATCAAAGGAAATATAAAAGAGTTTCCTCTTATCTTATGCTTTCTAATGAACATTCCTTCAGTTGGTAGAAGCAGATATTTCATTTCTAGCTCAAGCACAGTTGGATCCAGGCAGTTCGGATAGGGATGGAGCACAAGCTCAAGACCTGGGGAAGGGATGGATGGAAGAACTTCTGGATGTAGTAACACTAGGAGAGGAGTCACCCATGGATGGCCCCTATGGAGGACTTGCAATAGGAGTGGGTCTCAACATTCTCGGTGGTGCGATAAGAGCACATGAGAAATTGAATCTTTCTAAGTTGTGGAGTCATCTTGTGTTGATGCCACTCCAATCTTCCTCTTATTCCCCCATATCTAACTGGGAAAAAAAAGGTCACTCATTACTCATCTATGGGGCCTCTTCTCTATTAGGTCCTTGGGTCCTTTGCCCAAAAAAACAAGTATTAAGAAAGAAGTCCTCAATGCTGAAATCAAACTTAGTCTGCTGGCCATTTCATCGACAGCTCAAGGAACTCTTTGTTGATCTCCCTATATCTCGATGAAAAGGCCTTAAAAAAAATTTCCCCCACCATATTGGTTTAGTTCCTATTAATGATACGGGTCAAATCTTAGATGTAGAAATATAAGAAGGTGGATCCCCCCCCTTCTCCATCGAATCAAATGAGATTGTCGCCGATATAGCACATTAAAAAAAAATTGAATTAAGTAGAATTAACCAAATTTGCCTGATGTAGAGGCAATCAAGAAAGCTGCATAAGTGAATATATAACCTACAGAAAAGTGGGCTAATCCAACCAATCTTGCTTGTACAATGGAAAGAGCCATGAGTTCCTCCATCAAATCAAATTAGCCAAAGGTGTGTGTTCATGAGCCCATGCTAAAGTTTCAATTAATTCCTGCCAATATCCACACTAAGAAATTAAGAACATAAATCCAGTAGCCCAAACAAGATGCCCAAATAAGAACATCCACACCCACACTGATAAACTATTCATACCAAAAGGGTTATATCTATTGATAAGTTGTGAAGAGTTTAACCATAGATAAACTCTTAACCATCCCATCAAATAAGTGGAGGATTCATTAAATTGTGAAACGTTACCTTGCCATAGTGTGATATGCTTCCAATGCTAATAAAAAGTAACCCATCCAATGGTATTTAACAACCAGAAAACTGTCAAAGAAAATGCATCCCAAGCCAAAATATCACAAGTACCTCCTCATCCCAGACCGTCGCAAGGAAAACTATAACCAAAATCCTTTTTATCTGGCATTAACTTGGAACCACGTGGTTCTAAAGCATCTTTTACTAAAATCAATGTTGTTGTATGAAAATCTAAAGCAATAGCATGATGAACCAAGAAGTCTCCAGGACCTATTATTAAGAATAGTTAATTACTATTCTCATTAACTGCATTTAACTAGTCAGGTAACCATATGCTTCGACCAGCATTGAATGTTGAGCCATTCATTGAAGATGAGAGTACATCAAAGCCATATGAAGCCTTACCATGAGTGGATTGTATCCAATGGGCAAATATGGGTTCTATCAAGATTTGTTTTTCTAGAGTACCAAAAGTAAGCATGACATCGTTATGATCATAGAGTCCTAAGGTATGGAACCCCAGAAAAAGGTTGGTCCAACTTAAATGAGATATGATAGCTTATTTATGGTCTAACATTCTTGCCAATACACTATCCTCATTCTGTTCTGGATTGTAATCTCGAATCAAGAATACAGCTCCATGGGAGGTACCAAATAAATGACTACTAGAATCCGATTTTAGGCATAAAGATTCCACTAACCTGTCAAAAGTAGGACCAACCCTTGGGGATACGGTAATACATCTAAGAAATTATTCCATCTGACGTACTGCCCCCTTGATCTGGGAATAATGACATGAACTAAATGTCATGTCCAAGCCAAGGAACTTACTCCGAAGAGTCCTGACAAATGATGATTGAGACGGGATTTAGCATTTTTGAACCACAAAATGCTTGGTTTCCATTTGGGTTGGAGGTGTAACCAGCCTGCTATTAAGGATATGGCAGAAAGAAATAATAGAAAAAGAGCTCCAGTATAAAGATCTTCATTCGTAGGCTATAGTATAAAGGTCTTTACAAATGCTGATGGTCATCCCCTACATGATTGTCTGCTCCAATATAAAGGCCTTTACAAATGCTAAAGGATAGGCATATACCACAGTACACAACTCGGAACCAGAGAAGAGCCTTGAGGGAACTTGCTCGTAAATTTGTGATATTGGGAGAGGTACTCTTTTAAGGATCTTTTGAAGGAGTACTTTTAAAATGCGTCACTCAGGAAGAAGGTTCATACATTGTATAGCAAGTGCACTCCAACGTATGCGGAGGACATGTCAATAGTCACATGCTAGCAAAGAAGATCATGAGAAAGGCTGACTATTGGCCGAGGATGGAGAGGGTTTCCTATGCCTTTGTTAAGAAGTGCTAGAAATTTTGATCTCACTCCTTTTAGTCGCACCTTCATCATCTCTTCATTCATTGACGGCCCCCTGGCCCTTCTCGATGTGGGCATTTGACATCCTTGGACTGTTCGACGTCTATGTTGAAACATGTACCAGCCCAGCCTGAATTTTGACAAAAACAGAGTAGTACACCAATTGGGAGGAAGCAGAACTACGCACCAGGATCACCACCAAGACCATTGTGAGATTCATCATGAAAAATCTCTTTTTATCGATGAGGTCTACCAAAGATCTTTGTCATAGACAACAGGCAACAATTCAACTCAGATGAAATCTGGGGCCTGTGTAGAAGATTCGAGAAAGAACTCCATCATTCAGCCCCTTATTATCCTCCATCTAATGGTAAGGCAGAAGCTAAGAACAAGACTCTCATTGCCATCCTAAAGAAGTGTTATATTCCATTTCTAAAGCAAAAGGCATAAAGAGGGTCAGATTGGATGGAATGACTGATTGAAGCTTTCTTTATGGGCATACCACACCTCGATCAAAACCCCCACTCCCCTCGACCTGACTTATTCAGCGCAACTCAACTCCTTGATGAAGTGAAGCAAGAGAACTGAACCTTATAACCTAGATCTGAACTCCTTGGAAATGAATAGCTGATTGAAGTAGGCATAGATACCATAGGCTTTCTATCTAGTACTCTTTCTATGCTTCGATATGAGTTGAGTTTCGAGTAGTCAATGATTCTAGATAGGATTCTCCTATAGGTAAATCCTTTTCTTTGTTCTTTCTTCAATGCTTGATCTTTCTTTCTTTCAATGTAAATGCTTCGGGTTCTACTAGACACACAGTGAGAAGTTGTTTCGCTCTGTTCAGCTATCCCTAACACACCACACCAAGTGAACCATCTAAGACCGAACCGTCTAACCTAGCTAGATTTAAGCTACCTGGATCCGTTTGTGAGTAAGTAATGGAGGAAGACTTACCTGGATTGAGACAATCAAAGGATTAGTACCCCTCGGTCCAATTCTAGTTGTTCTTGCTCTCTTAGGACTTCCTAGGTAAAACGAGTATGTGAAAAAATTGCAAACAAATTTTCACACATAGTCAACCCTTATACAATAGGTTCTCAGTCTACATAGATAGTTGCTTGAAGCCGATAGTGGGAAAGTTTTCGATGAACAAACCCTCTTGTGGATCACTTTCTCTTGCACGTTAATGAATCGAGGAATTGCGTATGTAAGGTCTGCAGGTATATAAAGGAGAATCAAGATTCGACAAGTAGTATCTCCCTAACAACAACAATAGGGAGTGCTAAGCTAGGGTTCAAATCCAATAGTAGCTAGAACCAGTGAAAGGGTAGTTCACTAGACCTGCTCACGATAATGCGAATAAAATAGCGGATAAGCCTATTACTGGTTACAGCGAGAAGATCCTAACAAACGGCCAGTTTACAACATTAAAAGAAAATATAAGGCAATTAAAGGATGAAAGAGAACGGCAAACTAAGGAGTAAAGACTGAATGTTTCTCTTCTATTCTATGGAACACATTTAAAGACTTACTTACTGACCGGGAAAAATGACTCCTATTCTTTTTTCACAATCGCCAATCAGATGTTAGGAATCGATTGCAGTGAGAAGCCTCTCTTGGCTAAGAAGCAAGAGCTCCAGTGTGGGAGTAATAGTAATAAACTTATCCAATCTGTCTATTAGTGGAATCCAAAAAAATAAATATGAATCTCGTGCAAATTAAGGGAAATTTAATGGTTTAAAGGAGCTTTTAAGTTACTCTTCTAATTCCTCTTGGGTTATTTCCTATTGGATCTTACTAGGGGTTGGTGCATTGATGCCGAGAACACGCTGTTTGATGGAAGTTAAAGAATCAGCTATTGGAAAGGTAACTGATGCAAAGAAGGAGCTCTTCTCTTTTCATGAATCCAACTAAGCCCTTTAAGTGACAAGGGGAGCAAGATCTTGAATATTTAAGTTAAGGTATCCTAATTCGAGTAGCTCTGACACTAGGAAGAGTTAGTCTATAAGACTTATAGGGAAATTAGACTAAACACGTCATGTCTGACTGATTGACCTCTATAAGCCAAGGAACTTCTTGCATTACACATAGGGAAGGGGTGCATTAGTTCTTTATCTTATCATTGCCTTTAAGCTTGTTATCCAGGAACGTCGTTCTTCCATTTCGAATCTAGTCTCAGCATCAATCCCAGTCCCTTAATGAAAGCATCAAGGCCTTAGACTCTAACAAAAGCTCTAGTCCCAAAAAAAGACTTCAAAGAAGTAGCTCGTGGAACGGAGTTCCGTTAAAATGGTAAATTACCATTTTACCTTTTTATTCATAAAATGAAGAAAATTAGGGATTTTCATTTTAACTCTGAATTGAATGTACTTAGTGTCATTTCGATCGATTTTTTGAGTACATTCAAAATTCCTAAGTTTTAAATCATGATTTAATCTTTATAAAAAGAGAATTTTTAATAACCTAATATTCCAGCCTCGAATTTCTGAAAACTCAATCTTTATTGATTTTCTCAATCAATTTACAAAAATTGGGGTTATTACAATGGGAGATGGCTGAGGGACTCAAGAGGTCATGCGAGGATGCATGTTCCCTAACGTGGGAAAGAGGTGAAGGCTTAGGGACCCCATAGGTGGGGGATAGTTGAGGGACTGAGAGTTAGTCCCGCATTGCCCAGGGAGGAAGATTTGGGCTGGTTATAAGAGTATGGGAATCTCTAATAGTTGTGATGCATTTTAAAGCCGTGAGACACACTATGCTAAAGCGAATAATATCACACTAGTGGACTCCATACTATTACAATAACTCTCTTGAATGTCCTCCAATCCTAGCCTTCCCATTTAGCTAAAATTGATGGGTAACATTGAAAGCTCCATTGGCTAGCTTAGGAAACTTTCTTAGCTTGTTTTCTTGGATTCTAGAATTGGCTTGAGTGACTTGTATGATCTGGCTTGAATTCATTAGCTTGCCACCTTCTTTCATGACTTATATGGCTAAGGTGGCTTGAATGGCTCCCATGCAAAAGCTGGTGAAAATACAAGGTCACTTCGTGGACCCACTTTGGCCATTTTTAGCTCCTTTAATTGCATCCACTACTAGTTCATAATATGATCTTGCCTTTGATCTCATGTTGGATTGATAATTATGAGGCTTTGACTTGATCTTTTGATCTTGATATTCAATGTTCATGTGGATTGATCTTGGCGGTCAAATCATCATCTCTCTTCCTACAAAATATAAAACATTCTACTTAATTCCTAAAAAATAATATTAATCACATAATTACCTGGGATTAGCTTTGGACCTACAAAATATCAAAATATTGAGTTATTAGGTTACAAAAATGCATGAGTTACAAATTTTGGTCTAAAAACTCTTATTTATCCATATAAGTTATAACACATGGGTACTAATTGGGTGGTTTTAAAGCAAAATTAGACACTCATCACTCCCCGACCACCATTTTGCTAATCCCATACAAAATATGTAAAAAAATATTTTTCAAAAACTTGAAAAAAGAGTCACTTTCTTATGTACTCATGATTGTATTTAGCAATGCAACAAGCCCTTAAATCCCAAGGTTATCCCTAATGGATGAGTTAGCAATCTTCTAGTGTTTTACAACTTAATGGAGAGGATTGATAATTTTACACATCATGCACATACTAAATACATTTCATTCTAATTATTTCTTAGAGTGCATGTGTGTGTATAGTCACATAAATCCCGACTTCTTATTGGATATGCTTAAAATTCATTGGAAATATGTTTTGACCTCAATCCTCTTAGGTGTAATCTCATAAATGAAGCTCTTGGATAAGGGTTTAAACATATTTATCTCATTACGTGACCAGATCCAACAAGCTAATGGCTCACATAAATCGTTGAAGTGTAAATGAGACAAAGAAAGGTGATCCTTAAGAGTGGATGTTATCACCAAGAATAGTAGAGGTAATTTACCTTAATTCCTTTGTTAAAGAGCTTACTTGCTTAGTGAATTAAAGAGCTTACTTGCTTAGTGAATAATGGAATATTGATTTGCACATGTTTAAAAAATTCTATTATCTCATTAAAAAAATTTCCTTTGTTACCCTTGTTGAGTAATTGAGGGAATGGGGCTTTAGGCGCATAAGGTCCCTCCACTATAGGCTTTATAGGGTTTTTCTATCTTTTCTCTTCTGTTTTGTTTTGCTTGTCTCTTTTTCCTCTACAACTTCCTTAGCTCGAGATTTAAAATTTTCATTCAAAAAGATATCCAACTACTATCTTGAAATGAGCTACATGTAGGTGTCCGCATGAATAGTAGCAACACGTTCCTTACTTAAATTAGTGCATGATTTTATGTTACGTTAATGGATGAAAACCTATGAAATTAATCATTCTAGATAGATGGTATTGAAATATGCTACTTGTAGTTGTTTGCTTAAATAGTACCAGTGTACTGATTATTTAAATCTGTGTGTGATTTTTGGCTTTGTACTAAAATATGCTACTTGTAGTTCAATATTTTTTTGAATGAAAATTGAAAATCTAACACATGGTTCTTCTTATTCTCGAAGTTATCTATTTAGAATTATCAGTTTCATAGATTTCCAACTACTAGCTTGAAGTATGTTACATGTTAGATGTCCACATGAATAGTAGTAGTACATTGTTTACTTAAATCTGTACATACTTTTTACTATGTTAATGGATGAAAATCTTTGAAATTAATCATTCTATATAGAGGATGTTAAGAATAAGAAGGCACATGTGCCGGATTTTCAATTTTCATTCAAAAAGACGTTCAACTACTCTCATGAATTATGCTACTTGTAGATGTCCAAGTGAATAGTAATAATGTGTTACTTAAATTTGTGCATGATTTTTTGCTTTTTGATAATCATTATAAGTCAATGAAACTGATCATTCTAGATAGAGGACATTGAGAATAAGAAGAACCATGTGCTAGATTTTATATTTTCATTCAGACCTTCAACTACTAGCTTAAAGAATGCTATTTGTAGTAGTCCTCATGATTTGTAATAGGACATTGCTTTCTTAATTCTATCATGATTTTCTACTACTTTAATGCTTGCAAATGTTTGAAATCAATAATTCTAGATAGAGGACATTGTAAATAAGCAAACCCATGTGTAAGAGTTTTAATTTCCATTCAAAAAGACATATTGCTACTAGCTTGAAGTATGATACTTGTAGTTGTTCGAATGAATAGAAACAGTACATTGCATACTTAAATATGTGCATGATTTTCTGCTTCATTAATACATGCAAATCTTTGGAATTGATAATTCTAGATGGTGAACATATATAATAAAAAGTCCCATGTGTTAAATTCTCAATTTACATTCAAATAGGCATATTACTACTAGCTTGAAGTATGCAACTTGTAGTTGTCCGAGTCAATATGTGCATGATTTATTCATCATTAATGGTTGGGCAACAATCAGATTAATAATTCTAGATATAGGATATTGAGAATAAGACTACCCATCTTTTAGATTTTAAATTTTCATTAAAAAAGACAACCAACTGCTAGCTTGAAGTATGCTACTTATAGTTGACTGTGTGAATAGTACCAGTACATTGCTTGCATAAATCTATGCAAGATTTCTGCTTTGTTAATGGTTGAAAATCTTTGAAATTGATAATTCTACATAGAACACATTGAGAATAAGAAGACTGAGGTGTTTAATTTTCAATTTTCATTCAAAAATGCATCCAACTACTAGCTTAAAGTGTGTTACTTATTGTAATCTACATGAATAGTAATAGTACACTGTTTACATAAATCTAAGGATAATTTTTTTCTTCATTAATGGTTGGAAATATTTGAAATTGATCATTCTACATACAGGACATCAAGAATAAGAAGACCCATGTGTTATTTTTTTAATTTTCATTCAGAAAGACATTGAACTACTAGCCTAAAGTATGCTACTTAGTTGTTTGGTGAATAGTAAAGTATCTTGCTTGCTTTAATTGATGCGATTTTTTGCTTCTTTAATAGATGAAAATCTTTAAAATTGTCCATTCTAGGTAGACTACATTTAGAGTTGGAAAAACCATGTGTTATATTTTCAATTTTCATTTGAAAGGACATCTAACAACTAGCTTGAAGTATTGTACTTGTAGTTGTTAATGTAAATAGTAATAGTAAATTGCTTACATAAATCTGTGTATGATTTTTTACTTCATTAATGGCTAAAAATATTTGAAAATGATGATTCTAGATAGAGGCCATTGAGAATAAGAAGAACCATATATTAGATTTTCAATTTCAATTGAAAAAGACATCCAACTGCTAGCCTGAAGTATGCTATTTCTAGTTGTTTGTGCGAAGTGAAATAATACATTGCTTATATAAATCTATGCACAATTTTATACTTTGTTAATGGTTAGAAGTCTTTTAGATTAATCATTGTAGATAGAGGACATTATCATGTGTCATATTTAAAGTTTTCATTCAAAAAAGACATCCAAATACTAGCTTGTAATTGTACATTGCTTACTTAAATCCGCACTAGATTTTTGGATTCATTAATGGCTAGAAATATTTGAAATTGATCATTCCAGATAGAGGACATTGAGAATAAGAAGACCTGCATTTTAGATTTTCATTTTTCATTCAAAAAGACATCCAACTACTCACTTGAAGTATGCTACTTGTATTTCTTTGTGTGAATAGTAATAGTACATTGCTTACTTAAGTCTGTACGTCTTTTTCTCCTTTGTTAATGGATGGGAAATCCTTGAAATTGGTCATTATAGATGGAGGATGTTAAGAATAAGAAGATCCATGTGTTAGATTTTTAATTTTCCTTAAAAAAGATATCTAACTACTAGCACGAAGTATGTTACTTGTAGTTGTCCACGTGAATAGCAATAATAGATTACTTACTTAAATATGTGCACAATTTTCAGCTTCATTAATGGTTGGATATATTTGAAATAGATCATTCAAGATAGAGCACATCGAGAGTAAGAAGACCCATGTGTTAGATTTTAAATTTTCATTTAAAATGACATCCAACTACTAGCTTGAAACTTTGCCACATGTAGTTTTCCGCGTGAATCGTAGCAGTACGTTGCTTACTTAAATCTGTGCTTGATTTTCTGCTACATTAATGAATAAAAATCTTAGAAATTAATCATTCTGGGTAGATAATTGAGAATAAGAGGATCCGAGTGTTTGAGTTTTAATTTTCATTGAAAAAGACACCCAACTACTAGCTAGAAGTATATTACTTGTAGATGCACACACGAATAGTAAAAGTGTATTGCTTACTAAAATATGTGCGTGATTGCTACTTTGTTAATGGTTGGAAATCTAAGAAACTGATAATTTTGTATAGGGGACATTGAGAATAAGAAGAATCATGTGTTACATTTTCAATATTCATTCAGAATGACCTTCAATTACTAGCTTGAAGTGCATCTGTAGGAATAATAATAGTACATTGCATTCTTAAATCTATCATTATTTTCTTTTACTTTAACACTTGCAAATGCTTAAAATTGATAATTCTTGATAGAGGACATTGAGAATAAGAATACCTATGAGTAAGATTTTCAATTTTCATGTAAAAAGACATATTACTACTACCTTGAAGTATGCTACCTGCAGTTATCCAAGTGAATAGAAGTAGTACATTACTTACTTAAATATGTGCATGATTTTCCTCTTCGTTAATGTTTGGAAAACATTGAGATTAATAATTCTAAATAGAGGATATTGAGAATAAGATGACCCATGTATTAGATTTTAAACTTTCATTAAAAAAGACATCCAACTGCTAGCTTGATGCATGCTATTTATAGTTGTCCACATGAGTAGTAACAATACATTCCTTTGTTAAATATGTGCATGATTTTCTGCTTTGTTAGCAATTGGAAATATTTGAAATTGATCATTCTAGATAGAGAACACCTGGAATAAGAAGAACCAAGCATTAGATTTTTAATTTTATTTAAAAGTGCATCCAACTACTAGCTTGAAGTTTGCTACATGTAGTTGTCTATGTGAATAGCAACAATACATTGCTTACTAAAATCTATGCAAGTGAATAGAAACAATACATTGCATACTTTTGCATGATTTTTTGCTTTGTTAATGCTTGCAAATCCTTGAAATTGATAGTTCTAGATAGACGACATTGATAATAAAAAGATACATGTGTTAGATTTTCAATTTTCAATCAAATAGACATATTACTACTAGCTTGATGTATGCTACTTGTTGTACAAGTGAATATGAGTACATTGCTTACTTGAATATGTGTGCTATTTTCTTCTTTATTATTTGTTAGAAAACATTGAAGTTAACAATTCCAAATAGAAGATATTGAGAATAAGATGACCCATATGTTAGATTTTAAATTTTCCTTCAAAATGACATCCAATAGCTAGTTTGAAGTATGATACTTGTAGTTGACCGCATGAAAAGTAGTAGTACATAGCTTACTTAAATCTTTTCTTGATTTTCTACTTTGTTAATGAATGAAAATATTTGAAAGTGATAATTCTACATAAAGCACAATGAGAATAAGAAGATGCATGTGTTTGATTTTCAATTTTGATTCAAAAAGACATCCAATTACAACATTGAAGTATGCTACTTGTAGGAGTCCACGTGAATAATAATAGTACATTGCTTACATAAATCTGTGCATAATTTTTTCCTTTGTTAATGGTTGGAAATATTTTAAGTTGATCAATCTTGATAGAGGAAATTGATAATAAGAAGGCCTATATGTTAGATTTTCAATTTTCATTCAAAAAGACATACAACTTCTCACTTGAAGATACTACTTCTAGTTGTCTAGGTGAAAAAATGTAGTACGCTGATTGCATAAATTTTTGTGTAATTTTTTGCTACATTAATGGATGAAAATATTTGAGATTAATCATTCTAGATAAAGGACATTCAGAATAAGAAGTCCCATATGTTAGGTTTTCAATTTTCATTCAAAAAGACCTCCAATTACTAGCTTGAAGTATGCTACTTGTAGATGTAAACATGAATAGTAAAAGTGTATTACTTACTTTCTTCTTTGTTAATGGTTGGAAATCTATGAAACTAATCATTCTAGATAGAGGACATTGAGATTAAGAAGAACAATGTGTTAGATTTTCAATTTTCATTCAAAAAGACCTTCAACCACTAACTTGAAGTATGTTATCTGTAGTTGTCCACTTGAATAGTAATAGTACATTGCATTTAAAAAGACCTTCAACTACTGGCTTGAAGTATGATATTGGTAAGTTTTAGTTTAAGAAAGTTCATTTTTAGGTTTAGTTTCCTAATTTGAATCTTTTTAATTATTTATAGTTTCTTTATTTGTTACTGTTAATTAGCTAAGTTTCCAATTCCAATTGCTTAGTTGAAGTTTCAGTAAACTTTCCTTATTTTTAATTCTAGATTAGGAAACTTTTGCATTTAGCATGTTTCTTGATTTTTTTTAGTTTCTAATTTCATGTTTTAATTTCCATTGTCAATTTAGGACAAAAATCACTTGAATTTGGGTAGGTAAGATAGTTTAATATAGGGATCACTAAAAACACATGAGTTCAACTCCTCATAATGTACTACACCCTAGTTCTTCTTATTCTAAATGTCCTCTATTTGGAATGATCAATTTCAAAGATTTCATAGATTTAATGAAGTAGAAAATCGCACACTGATTTATGTAAATAATGTATTGCTACCATTTATGTGGACAACTACATGTAGCATACTTCAAGCTAGTAGGTGGATGCATTTTTGAATGAAAAAAAATTAAAAATCTAACACATGACAATGTCCTCTATCTAGATTGATAAATTTAAAAAAATTTCAACCATTAACAAAGTAGAAAATGCGACATAGATATATCTAAGCAATGTACAATTAATATTTATGCAAACAATTACAAGTAGCATAATTCAAGCTAGTAGTTGAATGTCTTTTTGAATAAAAATTAAAAATCTAACATGTGGTTCTCTTATTCTCAATGCCTGCTATCTAGGATGATCAATTTTAAAGATTTCCAAACATTAACAAAGCAAAAAATTATTCATAGATTCATGTAGTCAGTGTACTAATAGTATTCACATATGAGTCATCTTATTCTCAATGTCCTCTATCTAGAATTGTTAATTCCAATGTTTTCCAACCACTAACAAAGAAGAAAATCACCCACATATTTAAGTAAGCAATGTACTATTACTATTCAAGTGGGCATAAGTGTCATACATCAAGCTCATAGTTGGATGTATTTTTGAATGAAAATTGAAAATCTAATACATGGGTCTTCTTATACTCAATGCGCTCTATATAAAATGATGAATCTCAAATATTTTCAACCATTAACAAATAAAAAAATCTCCCACTTATTTAAGTAAGCAATGTATTGTAACTATTCAAGTGGACAACTACAAGAACCATACTTCAAGCTAGCAGTGGATGTCTTTTAAATCAAAATTGAAAATCTAACACACAGTTCTTCTTATTCTCAACTGTGACAACCTAGGTTTTTATTACACATTTTGTAATACATTTTCAAAGTCAGGGCCCTTAGTAGTAAAAAAATTTCACAAAACAAAGCAGCAAAAAAATATGTTCTTTAGAACTTGTTTTGAAAAACCCAAGTCATCACTTCATACATAAGATAAGTAGGATTTTTGTACAAGATAAATTTTCATTGAAGGAATATATTTTTATTAAATTCCTAAATCTATCTAGTGGTTCATAGTATAGCCCAAATCCATTACATTACTTGTCCAAATTACATAATCTCAAACTCAAAGCTCACCACACAATGAAACTCTCATTGCAATACAATACTCTCAAACAAAACAAAATAAATGTCTTCAAGGGATATACCCTAATGATTATTCTTTTCAAGTCTCCCAACTAAGCTGATCAATTCTTTCCACTATGAGAAATCAGTATTTAAGCTAGTCCTATACTGGGACTTTCCCTTATTGGGAAATACTGGTAATATACAATTATCTGGCATTTCATCATGCCAAAACATAAGGCATTTCACTATGCTTATCTCATATGCATCATAGTGGAAAATATTGTGTCACTGTCGATATGGTGAGACAAGACTTTCACGATAGTGGCCTTCCTGTAATTGTCCCCCCTGAATTTTAGCTTCTCATAGGGCAATGTATCTTTAAATCATAAAATTTTGGGAAGCGGGTGGCCAAACCCTCATAACTCTCCTAATATAGTATTCATAAGCTTATGCCTATTTAAAACAAAACCACAAGCCTCCATGTTGATTATCATTAGCTGAGGATAAAGGATGAGGATATCTCAGGTTAGCAGGGTATTATAGGAGATTTATTGAGGGATTTTCCCGCATAGCACAACCCATGACCCAACTGACCAGGAAGGAGAAAAGATTTGAATGGACTGATGAATGTGAAAGGAGTTTCCAAGAGTTGAAAAGGAGACTCACCACCGCGCCTATTCTGACCTTGCCAGTCGGTAGTGGAGGATTCATGGTATACAGTGATGCCTCAGGCAAGGGACTCAGATGCGTGTTAATGCAACATGGAAAGGTGATTGATTATGCCTCTAGACAGTTGAAGACTCATGAAGTAAACTATCCCACACATGATTTGGAGTTGGTTCCTGTGGTCTTTGCTTTAAAGATCTAGAGACATTATTTGTAAGATAAAAGGTTTGAAGTCTTTATAGATCATAAAAGCCTTAAGTACATATTCTCACAGAGTGATCTCAAAATGAGGCAATGACGTTGGATGGACTACTTAAAAGACTATGAATTTACCATCCAATGCCATCCTAGTAAGGCGGATGTCATAGCTGATGCTTTCAGTAGGAAGATGAAAGGAAGGATAGCAAACGTCACTGTAAGATCAGCCTTCATAGACCGTATATTGCAAGCTCAAAAGGAGTATGAAGAAACTCAGGGCATGAGTAGTAAGACTGGATTCTCAATGGGTACTAATGGAGAAATACACTTTCAGGGTAGACTTGCAGTGCCGACAGTAGCTGAACTAAGACAGGAAATATTACAAGAGGCACATAACTTGAAGTTTACCATTCATCCTGGGGGTACAAAAATGCATCAAGATTTGAAGAAGAATTTTTTGTGGCACAGCACAAAAAGAGACATTGGTGAGTGTGTGGCAAGATGTCTGACTTGTCAGAGAGTAAAGGTAGAGCATTGAGACCAACAAGACTATTACAAACTTTAGAACTCCCAGAATGGAAGTGGGACTTGGTACCATCATATCTGACAGGGATAGCAGATTCACATCACATTTTTGGCAGAGTGTATGGGAAGGACTTGGTACCTCGCAAAAATTTAGTATAGCTTTTCACCCACAGACTGATGGATAGTCTAAGTGAACCATTTAGACGCTTGAAGATATGCTCAGGGCTTTTACTTTAGAGTGGAAAGGTAACAGAGATGAACATCTTCCCTTAATAGAGTTTGCATATAGTAACAGTTACCACTCTTGCATTGGCATGGCATCGTACGAGGCATTATATGGTAGACCTTGTTGAACACCAACTTGTTGGAGCAATATTGGTGAATGACAATTTGTGAAGTCAAAATTAATCGAGCAGCGTGCAGAGAAGGTACAAATTATCCAAAAGCGATTATTGGCTACCCATAGTAGACAAAAGAGCTATGCGGATAGGAGGTATAGAGATCTTGAATTTATAGTTGGAGATCACATTTTCTTGAAGGTCTCACCAACTAAGGGAGTGACAAGGTTTGGAATTAAGGGCAAATTGAGCCCTAGATTCATAGGACCATTTGAAATTCTGGAAAGAATTAAACAAGTGGCATATCGACTAGAACTTCCACTGTAGTTATCAGAGGTACATAATGTATTCCATGTGTCAATGCTCAGGAAATATATTCCCAATCCTACCCATGTATTGGAGTAAGTGCCAATTAAACTGCAATTTGATCTGACTTTTGAGATGAAGCCAGTACGAATCCTAGACCGGAAGAAGAAGACTTTGAGAAACAAGACTATCCTGTTAGTCAAAGTCTTATGGCATCATCATACGATTGAAGAAGTTACCTAGGAAGTGGCGAGTGACATGAGACAAAGGTTTCTAGAGTTGTTCACTGTACTACCTTGAAATTTCGAGGACAAAATTTTTGGAAGTAGGGAAGATTGTAATAACTTGCATTTTATAATATATATATATATATATTTCTTGTATGGAATTGACAACAAAATAGCTAAATGCCCTAATAACTATAGAATGAATGGGTAAAACTCTAGAACTAGAGTTCAAGTCTCCAAAGACAACCTTTTTGGAGAAATTCCATACGCAAAGCCAAGAAGTGTCCAGGTGCAATGAACCTAGATAATCCTGGTTAGTTAGGAAAGGATAAGGATAAGCACCTAATTAGAATCAAATATGGGATAAAATGAGAAGGAGATAATAATGAATCTAGAAAATTAGGAAGAGATAAAGATACTTAACAAATTAGAATATGAGATAGGATTGGTAGGAGATAAGATAGAAAAAAAGAAATAGAGAGAGGGAGAGGGGGGGGGAGAGAACAAGCTACACCAAGGATTATGAACCAATTTGCATTTTGGATAAGAAGCCCGTAGAAGAATGATCTCGTCTGCGCAGTAGGGGATTGCTTAGGAGCTGCTCTAAATTAACTTGACTTTTAACTTAGGTTAGGAAATCATGCATGTGTTTTGATATGAGAAAATAGTATTAACGCATAAAGATTTTTTTTATTTTGTTATTATTACAGATTTGTTTTGCATGAATACCTGGTACGATCAGATCTGGTTTCACATTGCATGCATACTTGTGAATGATGCATGATCCTGCTAATTATCACCTCTGTTGGGTCTGTTTTTATTTTGTTTTTTTTATCACTATGAAAGAAAAAAAAAAAAAACAAAGGAAAGAAGTAGGCAGGGGTCACCCTAAGGAACCATTATAAATATGGGTGCGAAAGTTAGCCGCAGTAAGTGGTGAATGGCTCTCATATGAAGCATTCAACTAGCATTCGTCTATTGGTAACATCTAACCATGACTTATGTCCAGGCATAAACCTGGTCAGGTGTGGATTGGCAGGTCATAACATGTAGTGAAACTACTATTCTAGCATTGATGGTGCCGTTGTTCATAGCAGTAGAGAAAAAAAAAAGAGAGAGAGAGAGAGAGAAAAAGATAGGAGAAAAAAAGGTAAAACAGTAGAGTCTGAATTGTATGCGTCAGATACCCATTTCCAATTGACATGCATATGCATTAGAAAATCCTTCCTGAATGATCTTAAATCTCTTCGGAGACATCCGATAAAATTGGTAAGATATTGGAAATGTGATGAAGGGTCTTGAGTTTTCTTGGAGACCATGGAGGATTTGTTAATTGCTTTGAAATCCAAGTTTGGACGAGAGTAGATCCAAAGGTGTATACAAGTAATATGGCTCACTATTTATGAAGAGCAATGATTTTTAAAGATATATTCATAGGATATGCATACATAGGATGCCTTTTCTAGATCTAAGCCATTTATTTTTTTCAACCAGCCAATCTCATCCAAGGAGCGTCATTTTGTTGCATAGGTATGGGAGGCTAGATATGGTGAATGGTTTAGATCTTGTAAAGATCACGCTTGTCCCGTGAAAAAGGAGTGTCTCTTGTGGAGACATGTCATTGCTTGCATCTGAATGTGGATACCTTTCTTTATCAATATAGTTCAAACTTTGCTTTTGAAACTAACTTAATGTTTGTAGTAGAATGACGGGTGAGGAATCAAGATCAAGGAGGCTAATAGAATATTTTGTGATTATTGTCATAAGGCTCTTTTTTTGTTTTGATTCCAAACTTATGATGCATGAAACATGCTTCAGATAATGGTTATTTCGAAGAGGAAAGATAAAATGATCGCTCCATGGGTGCTGTCTAACTACTATATTTACATTCACTCTTAACGCATAGCATCGAGTGGATGGGCAGGTCCCCAGCATAGGGTGGAATTCTTGGCGCTCATTGCATAGATAGCACACATGATACTCCAGCGCTAGTAATGGCATGTTTAGAATCCAACACATGCTTATTACCTATTTATGATACACGTAAGTCCTAGGCGTAGTACACACTTGTATGGTCAGTAGGCATAGATGTATCCCATAAGAACCACTACATGCATAGTCCCACAAAATTTTGATCAATATCATAAGATTTTTTTAAAGTCTTGATCTATGAATAAATGTTTATATGTGAGTGTAATCTCTAATTGTTCATATGTGTAACTTGCAACTTAATTGTTAAGCACCAAGTTTAGTCTATGAAATAAAACAATTGATTCCTACATGCTACACAATAGAATGTAAGCATAAGATCTTGACAATGTTGAGCAACGAATATATGGGTATCTGTCCTATGACGTGTGTAAGCTAGTGGATGATTCATGTTTATTGAAATATGTTTGTTAATGGGAAAGTTATAAATACATTCATAAGATGTATTAAGTAATGTGAAATGATCTAATGAGTGAAAATTAGGTGACTCAAGAGAGTTGTGCCTAGCTTAAAATTAGGCGACTCATGAGAGTTGAGCCTAGCCTAGGGCAAATTCTAAGACCCGTTGCTATGCTAGGAAGATCAGTTGGCCACTGACTTCTGAAAGTTGATACTTGCTCTAAGAAGCTGATTGTAGAGAGTATTGTATCATGGGAAGATTGCTCTCTTGTGATCCAGTGCCCCCACGAGGACTGGTGTAGCCCTTGTGGTATCCACGATCGAACGCAGTTGGATGTGAGTCCTCTGCGTGCATAGTATACCATATAATTATCAGACATGGACTAACATGTCGATCATCCTCTACGCTACCACTCAGTGATATAACATATTGTGATACATCATTCTTTGATAAAAGTCCTAATGGGCTTGTATGTATAAGATTTGAAGGACATATTAGAATTTATTGAAAACATTAGATTTTTATAAAGGCATAATTGTTTTATAATGTTTATGTCATACTTATGATAGACCATGCAATTGTTTGTGCAAAAAGTATTCCAATGTCTTTGCCATGGTTTTCAAATGGTTGGTTTAGACCTGTTCCTATTGAGTCATTGTACTCACCCCTACAAAACATGTCAAGTAGCGTGAGAGGACTAAGCAATCGACTTGACCAAATTAAATTAGGAGAATAAGAAGAGAAGTATGGATAAGTATTTAGTTAGACATTTTATTTGTTATCTTTCATTTTGAAACAATAAACACTTGAGGACGAATGTAATAAGGTAGGCGACATTGATATATTTAATATGAAATTTAATTTGAACCTAAATTACTTATTGTCTGGGTTGTGACTAGGGGATCCTGTAATGGTATGTTTTATTTTTGTTATTATATGTGAAGGTTTTAATGTGACACTGGGTTGAAGGTGGAATTGAGAAAAATAAGTACGTAATATATATTTCAAAAAAAAAAAATCCTGCAGGAAATTTTTATTTTCAAATTTTATTTAAAAAAATTATTTTCCAAAACCTGGGTCCCTACATTCACATATTTAAGTAAGCAATGTACTTATTCATTGGACAACTACAAGTAGCATACTTCGAGGTAGTTGTAACATCCTTTTGAATAAAAGTTAAAAATCTGAGACATGGGATTGCTTATTCTCTATGTCCGCTATCTAGAATTATCAATTTTCAAGTAGAAAATCATGCACAGTTTTAAGTATGCAATGCACTATTACTATTCATGCTCAAAAGTACAAATAACATTCATCAAGCTAGTAGTTCAATGTGCTTTTTTTATTGAAAAATGAAAATCTAGCACATGGCTCTTGTTATTCTCAATGTCCTCTATCTGGAATTATAAATTTAAAACATTTCCAACAAATAGCATAGTTCAAGCTAACATAGGGGTTATCATATTCCTAATATCCTCTATCTAGAATAATGAATTTCATTAATTTCTAACAATTAACAAAGAATAATATCATGCACAAATTCAAGTAAACAATGTACTATTTTTCAACCCTTAATGAAGCTAAGAATCAGCCACAGGTTTAAGTAAGCAATGTACCATCACTATTCATGAGGACAATTACAAGTATCATACGTCAAATTAGTAGTTGGATATGGTTTTGAATAAAAAATGAAAATTTAACACATGGTTCTTCTTATTTTCAATTTCAACTATTTAAAATGATTAATTTTAAAGATTTCCAAAAATGATAAAGCAAAAAATCACGCATAGATTTATGTAATCAAGGTACTATTACTATTCACGTAGACTGTTCAAGTAGCATAGTTCAAGCTAGTAGTTGGATGCCTTTTTGAGTAAAAATTGAAAATCTAACTCATATGACTTCTCATTCTCAAAGTATTCTATCAAGAATGATCAATTTCAAATATTTTCTACCATTAAAGAAACAAAAAATTAGGCACAGATTTATGTAAGGGATGCACTATTAATATTTATTCAAACAACTACAAGTAGCATACTTCAAGGCAATAGTCAGATGTATTTTTGAATAAAAATTGAAAATCCAACATATGGTTACTCTCATTCTCAATGTTGTCTATTTGGAGTTATCAATTTCAAAGTTTTCCAAACATTAATGAAGAAAAATATCACGCACATTTTTAAGTAAGGAATATACTATTATTATTCACATGGACAACTACAAGTAACATACCTTGAGCAAGTAGTTGGATGTATTTTTGAAAAAAATAAAATTGGAAATCTAACCAATGGTTCTTATTATTCTCAAAATAGATCTAGAATGATCTATTTCAAATATTTCCAACCATTAAAGAGCAGAAAATCACTCACAAATTTAAGTAAGCAATGTACTATTGCTACAAGGGCACTACAAGTTGCATACTTCAAGCTAAAAGTTGAAGGTGTACTTGAATGAAAACTTCAAATCTAAAACATGGCTCATCTTATTCTCAATGTCCTCCATATAGAAATATTTATTAACCATTAACGAAGAGGAAAATTACACACATATTTAAGTAAGCAATGTCATGTTTATGTTCACTTGGACAACTATAAGTAGCACACATCGAGCTAGTAGTAATATGTCTTTTTGAATGAAAAATGAAAATCTAAAACATGCTCACCTTATTCTCAATATCTTCTTTCTAAATTGATCAATTTTGAACATTTCTAGCCATTAACAAAGTAGAAAATCATGCATAGATTTTAGTAAGCAATGGTATGTTTACTATTCATGCAGACAACTACAAGTAGCATACTTGCAACTAGTAGTTCATTGTATTTTTGAGTGAAAATTGAAAACCAACATGGTTCTAATTATTCTCTATGCCCCTTATCTAGAATTATTTTCAGTCATTAACAAAGAAAAAAATCATGCACAGTTTTAAGTAAGCAATGAATTGTTACTTGTAATTAGAAGTCTTTCTGAATGAAAATTAAGAATCTAACACATCGATCGTCTTATTCTCAATATTCTCTATCTAGAATTTTTTATTTCAATGTTGTCCATCCATTAATGATGAATAAAATTACCTTTATATTTAAGTAAGCAATGTACTACTATTCACTCGGACAACTACAAGTATCATACTTCAATGTAGTAGTAAAATGTATTTTTGAATAAAATTTGAAAATCTAACACATTGGACTTCTTATTCTCAATATCCTCTATCTAGAATTATCAATTCAAATATTTGCAAGCATTAACAAAGCAAAAAATGGTGCACATATTTAAGTCTACAATGTATTGCTACTATTCACATGCAAAACTACAAAATACATACAACGAGCTAGTAGTTGAATGTCTTTTTGAATGGAAATTGAAAATCTAACACATGATTCTTCTTATTCACAATTACCTCATTCTGCAATTATCAATTTCATAGATTTCCAACCATTAACAAATCAGAAAATCACACATGCATGTAGGCGATAAATGTACTTTTACTATTCACACATACAACTACAAGTAATTCAAGCTAATAGTTGGATGTATTTTTGAAAGAAAATTTAAAATATAACACATTGGTCATATTATTCTCAATATCCACTATCTAGAATTATTAATTTAAACATATTTAAGTAAGCAATTTACTATTTCCATTCATTGGAGTTTAAATTGATAGACTTGTAATTGGTTTTGCTTATTATGAGCATGAAATGAATTATCAATTAAAGGAAATCTAAGGATTTGTAGGATTCTAATGATAGTCGTTTGAGAGGACATGTTCCCCTATTGTTGAGACTTTTATCTAGAAGGCTTTTAAGGAGGCCTATAGTGATCAATATTTTATCATATGAGCAACTGATATGACAAGAGTTTGCCATTGTAAAACAGAGGAATGTGATGGTTTAATGCTATTAAGCATGTTTACTCCATTAAAGATAATTGCCTTAAACACATCATGAATGAGAGGTTGCAAATAGAATTATTGATGTGCTGACTCTTGAATTGTGGAGATAGTTGATCTTAGTGTGTTGCATATTAGTGATAAAGGCAATAGACATAGCTTTTATGTTGAGAAAAATCCTCTCAGGGCTAAGGGGGCCGACCGTAGAGATACGGATGTGGATAATTCAAGCCAGCCCAGTGAGGGCAAGAGACTCCTTTATCAATACATGGGCCATTGACATTTGAATGGGTAGTGCTAGAATGTGGATGTGAGAAGGTGCACTAGTTGTATGGACATGCACCTAGACGATATTGTACTAGAGTGATTGATTACCATAGTAGCAATGATGACATTGGTAGCCATCATTACAACGGCAATCTTGGAGACACTGTGACTATGATTGTTAGGACATTCTTTAAAGACTGCCTCAGAGGACAAAGTGTCAGACAGACTAACATTAATGATAAAATGGAGATGGCCCCACATTGGTAATGATGATTCCTTATGTGCATATATTGCTTTTGGCTGTCATTACCATTACTTGAAGCAAGTACTAACCTCAACCCAAGTTAAGGAAGGCACCTTCTTGATTGCTGATACACATACCGGGATCCTCCTTGATTTAGGATCCAACCATCCTTGTAGTTTGAGTGTTGGCATCCTTGTAGTTTGTGGACATTGATTTGATGTTTGGTTACCACCAGCTGAGGATTATGATTGAAACTTTTTTAAGACAATTTTTAGAACTTGTTATGATTGCTACAAGTTCTAGATGATACAAATTGATGAAATTAGTGTACTGATTGTATGTATGGATATGATCCAATTTTGATTGGCATATGTTGCCTGTTCAGGAGTTAATATGATATGTGTGATTGATATATACATTGCCTAATGATGAGGTAATATGCTCTGGAATAGATTTGATGTAGAATCACCTTTATGGATTTCTCTCCCCCTCTGATTGGCTAGACCGATGTAAGCACCATCCCCTCTTCCCCCCTCTCATTTCTGGCATTTTTTTTGGTTAGTCATTCTTTTAATGTCAGAAAATGGCGTGGATCTATCATTTTTTGGTACGTTTTAGGTGTTACTATTCTTTTTGAAATAAGTCAATGAAACAATCTCAGATGATGATTTGGACCATTCATCTTATGCATGATGAAACAAAGAACAAACTCATGAATTGTCATGGTGATCAGACAGTTAGGAACATTAGAAAACTCTAAAAATAGTAATGGGGAGATTTTTAGAAACATGGTAAAAATTTTATAAAAACATGAGAAAATGAAGAAATCCCTTGATGGAAAGCTTAAAAATGGAATGTAGGTAAAAAATTGAGCAAAATGGGATAAAAATCGTAAGATTTGGGCACATGTCACTTGCGGCGAACACAGTCGGGCCGTCATCTCTAGCAACGGTGGACCAATCTGGTCATCGTCCCAACCAACAGTGATGCAGGCAACATGAGCACACAACGCACACACGCGTACCCACTAGCAGTACGCTCAACATATGTCACACAAATTAAAACCCTTTGTTTCTATTTTTTTATTTTGGATTTTTTGATCCAGTCATTCACAAAAATGTGATTCTGGGAGCTACAAGGGTCCAAATCACGATCCAAAAAATGCATAGTGATTGTCATGATGATGCAGACTTAGATTTAAGTTGAAAACCTAGATTTGAACATATTTTAAATTGTTAAATCACTAAATATTAGTAGAAGACCTAGATTAGGCCAATCAATGGATGATCAAGCCTTAGAAGTTGAATAAATACACCAAATATGAGATGATCTAGGGGATTAGCAAAGTAAATTGCATGTAATTGCTAGGAAAAGTGATCTTGACCACTGATCTGATTAGGTGCCTTGGGGTTGGCTGATTAGAGAGCGATCTGATCATTAGATCAAGGTATAATTATTGAGACACGTCCACCTTCATGGCTTCCTTAGAGATCTTGGCAGCTTTAAAGTATTATTCTATTTGCCACAAAAAAAATTCTCTAAGTCCTTAGCATTACGGGTTCTCTTGTAGCTTGTAGGTTCAGGGATCTTGACCTTTGAAGTAATATCCTTTGGTCCAATCCCTCCACCATTAGCCATAGCCTTCTCCAATAAGGCTAAACAAATCTTAACATCATCTAACTCGACTACTTCCTCATGTAAGTAGGCTACTTCTCTCTCCATGGTCTCAAAATGATCAAACATGCTCTCCACCTTCTCTATGGTCTTGGAATTCATGACCTTCACCACATCAAAGGAGCATCGCATCTCATCGCAAAGACCATGTAACACCTCCACATAGGCATTAGACTTGTTCAAGCAATCAGCAAGAGTTTGCTCTAACTTATCGAATCTTTCCTCCAACATAGCAAGGCGAGCATCCAAAGCCAAATTCCTTGACGGCTCTCTAGACTTCTCCCTCCTTGACTTGTTCTGAATTTTCACTGGCATGGTGGTCTCTCCTGACTCACTTGCCATGATGTTGCCATGAGCTTTCCCCAATACTAACTAAGCAACTCCCACATTGACTTGCTTTGATACCACCTCCTGGTACCAACCTGCTCTGATACCAACTGTCACGGGGTCGCAGTTTCACCTTTGCTAAACTCGTGCGGCACTTGTGCACAGCTCCCTTTCTTAGCACAAGTCAGCCTTCAATCCCCCAAACTCTCACTTGTTAGGGTTACACTCACTCACCCTTGGAAGCAATGAGAGGAACTCAGAAGAAAATCTTCCCACTCTATTAAGTTTACCCAAAAATAAGATGGTTGCAATTAAGGAGCTTACACCTATTTATACTTGCTGTCCCCATCCACCTCCTCAATGGATGATTCAAATTATTACAAATGTCTACAATCCAACGGTTGAGGACTAATCTAGAACTTACTCTAGAAAACTCTACACAACTTTCTAACCTTCTACCTTTCTAGATATTTACAAAGAATACACTAGACACTGGGCCTTCTAAATTTCAGGCCAAGTTCCATGGACCTTTTCTGACAGGCCTGAGTCCCTAAGGTTAGGTCCACATCCCAAGTGAGCCTTCCTTAGAGGCCATAAGCCCTAGTCACGGGCCTTGTAGTGCAAGTCTGTGACATTGCGCTTGTGTAGGTGGAAAAAGGTTATTATTTTGGCATGGATGTTCATAATTTACATTAGGCAATTATTCATATCAAAACATAACCATGTTAGCTTAAACACATGCTCAAGTTAAAACCTAAGTTTGTAATTCATGCATTATATGAAACCAATTAATATGTCCTAAGTAGATCAATAGGAATTTCCCTTTTGAGGGGAGGCGGATGTCATTCATTATCTTTTTCAGATGGAGAATTGCAGCTAGCATGTGATGGAGGTACATAGGGCGTCATTTCTGAGTAGGGGGTCTATACCTCCCTCCCACAGTTGTCTAAATAAATCACCCTTTATTTTCTCGATGAGTTCATTGTATGCCTACTCATCGTCTTGAACTCTAAGTATACATCCTCTACCAAAGAATTTAGAAGGAACAACAACTCGACCCATGCCCCTAAGTCGACTAGGGTGGTCCTGCTTATTGCCTATAGCCCTATATAAGATGTCATCCTTGCCAACAGTGCTGCTTAAAGTTCCTGTAGTAGCGCTTTCTTGGCTAAGAATGTCTTGCAAAATTTAATTAGAAAAACATGATCATTTCATCTAATTAATTATAAAAAATTTATATATAGGTGGAACCACTTACTATGTGCAAAACAATCTGTGTAGTAGCTTCATCTACAAACTTATTGTCAGCACGACCCATGTAAATAACTATAGTAGTATTAAATTGAATGGGATAAATTGTCACATATGCTTACTTTGTGCTCTTCAAAACGAGCGTAGCCCATCATAGATAGGTGGTGCTGCATATTTGTTTCGTGCACCTTTCTTTCCCTTATACTCTTCGCCTGCACATTTTTACATGCATGATCAAGTGCACTAATTGAACTTTACATGTAATTAAGAGAATGAATCATTGCTTCTTCACATACCTCAAACTGGGCAAAGGTGCGGTTCTGTACAAATCCATTCCAAGCCTCTTGGTCAATGAAGTCAGAGTAAATGGAAGGCATCGTGTATAGCCTTGACGAATCATTGACAATTGAAGCTATGTAATTGCAAACAAGCTAGTTATTCCATTTTCTCCATTGCTCACCTGCCCCTTGTAAAGCACGCATCTGCTTGTCATTCGGTACGTCAAAGGCAGACTACAAATTGAACACATCAAATTACTATATTTGAAAATTAAGGAAAGTTATAATGTAAATAATACATGCACTTAATATTTTACATACCTTCACCATTTTCCATATTGAATCTTTTGTAGAGGATGGCACATTGCCTCCAATCCTCAAATGTGATAGGAACCTGCTTATTGTAGAGTAGAGGAAACTACTATAAGAAGGGGAACTCTCACCAATCTCTTGCCCTCTACTATTGTATTGGATAGTGGTTTTAATTCCCTTCGACTTTCTCTTAATAACCTTTTCCATTGCTATTCGCCCTCTATCCTTTCTTTTTGGTGTAATGCTTATGTTGGCCTCGTGTTCATGCTCTTCAATGTGGCCGTAATCTTCAATTTGATGTTCTTCTCGTTCCATCGTTACTACAAAGAAACACTCAATGATATTAAAACAATGACATAAAAAATGGCTATGTAATGCATTTAAAGAAACCAAACCAACCTCAAGGAAAACATACAATATCTAACATATGTAACAAACTAACCTCAAGGAAAACAGATAAAGGATGCATGAAAAGTATTTGCTTCCTTAATATAGATATTTGTAAAGGGCCTACAAATCCCATATACCTTGCAATAGTCTTTAACTCCATTGGTTCGAGTTCACATATCTTAGTGGGTGTAGTTATTCACTAGTGGTGATAAGCTTAACTTATGCTAGATGTTCATCTATATATGTTCATGTGCACAATTAATGGACTGAATTCCATCCAATATAGTTTATGATTCAAGTAAGTTTCTCTTGGTTATTTGCATGCTAGAAGTTCATTAAAATTTTAGTTTTATGATCCAATTTCATGTCTTGGATCACATGTACCATGTCATTTCATCCCTTGCATGATTTAAGTTTCATGAGTTACTTTTAGAATTTAACCTTTCATGAGTCATACATAATTTCTTGCAATTCATACACTTTATTTACTTGACTTTTTAAGAACCAATTTAGCTATTTAGATAGTTTAGTTACTATTTTGGTTAGATCCCTTGTAAGCAAACTCTTATTCCACACATTTCAGCCATTTTCTTATTGTTTTGGAAAGATCATTCACTTGAATTTAACTATGCAATATACTCTTATTATATAAAACTACAAATAGCTTACGTCAAGCTAATAGTTGAACAAATTTTAACACATGGTTCTTCTAATTGTCAATGTCCTCTATCTACAATGATCAATTTCATAGATTTTGAACAATTAACAATACAGAAAACCATGCGCAAATTTAAGTAAGCAATACGTTGTCACTATTCACATGGACAACTAGTAACATACTCCAAGCTAGTAGTTGGATGTATTTTATAATGAATATTGATAATCTAATACATGGGCCATCTATTCTCATTATCCTCTATCTAGAGTTATCATTTTCAATGATTTTTAGCCATAAGGAAAAAGAAAATTAAGCACATATTTAAGCAAGCAATGTATTGTTTCTATTCACTCGGAGAACTATAAGCAGCATACTTTAAGCTAGTTGTAATATGTCTTTTTGAATGAAAATTGAAAATCTAACACACGAGTCTTCTTATTCTCATTGTCCTTTATCTAGAATTATCAATTTTAAAGATTTCCACCCATTAACGAAGTAGAAAATTGAAAATCTAACACATGGGTTGTTTATTCTTAATATCCTCTATCTAGAATTATCAATTTCAATGATTTCCAACCATTACCAAGGAAGAAGATCATTAACATACTCAAGTAAGCAATGTACAATTTCTATTCACTTGGACAACTAAAAGTAGCATACTTCAAGCCAGTTGTAATATGTCTTATTAAAAGGAAAATTGAAAATGTAACACACAGATCTTCTGATTCTCATTTTCCACTAACTAGAATTATCATTTACAAAGATTTCCAATCATTAATAAAGAAGAAAATCACATACAGATATACGTATGTAATGTATTGTTACTATTCAAGTGGACAACTACAAGTAGCATACTTCAAGCTAGTAGTTAGATGTCTTTTTTAATGAAAATTTAGAATCTAACACATGGACCATCTTATTCTCAATATACAATTTTTAATTTCAATGGTTTCCAACCATTAGCAAAGAAGAAAATCACCCACACATTACTATTTCTATTCACTTGGACAACTACAAGTAGCATACTTCAAGGTTCTAGAAATATTCCTCTTTTAATAAAAATTGAAAATGTAACATATGGGACTTCTTATTCTCAATGCTCTCTATCTAGATTTATCAATTCAAATATTTCCAAGCACAAATTTAAGTATGCAATGTACTGTTACTATTCACATGCAAATCTACAAATAGCATACTTCAAGCTAGTACTTAAATGTGTCTTTGAATGAAAATTTAAAACCTAACACATGGTTCTCCTTATTCCCAATATCCTCCATCAAAAATGATTAATTTCATACATTTCCAACCATTAACAAAGCAGAAAATCGCATACACATTTAAGCAAGCAATGTACTATTACTATTCACGCAGACAACTGCAAGAAGCATACTTCAAGCTAATTGTTGGATCTATTTTTGAAAAAAAATTTAAAATGCAACACATGGGTCCTCTTATTCTCAATATCTACTATCTAAAATATGAATTTCAATGTTTTCCATCCATTAACAAAGAATAAAATCATGTACGTATTTAAGTAAGCAATGTACTATTTGTATTTACTCGAACTACAAGTAGCATACTTCAAGCAAGTAGTAATATGTCTTTTTGGATGAAAATTTAAAAATTAAATGCATGTAACTTCTTATTCTCAATGTCTTATATTTAAAATTATCAATTTCAAGCATCAGTAAGCATTATTGAAGTAGAAAATCAATCACAGATTTAAATATGCAATGTACTCTTACTATTGCCGTGAAAAACTACAAATAGCATAATTCAAGCTAATAGTTGAATGTCTTTTTGAATGAAAAATGAAAATTTAACACATGATTCTTTTTATTCTTAATGTCCTCTATCTAGAATGATCAATTTAATAGATTTTCAACCATTAATAAAGTAGAAAATCATGCACAAGTTTAAGTAAGCAATACATTATAACTATTCACATGGACAACTACATGTGGCATACATACTAGCTAATAGTTGGTTGTCTTTTATAGTGAAAATTGATAATCTAACACATGGATCTTCTTATTCTCAAAGAACTCTATCTAGAATGATCAATTTCTAATATTTTCAACCATTAACAAAGCAAAAAATTGTGCACATATTTAAGTAAGCAATGCACTATTACTATTCACGCGAACACTTACATGTAACTTACTTCAAGTTAGTAGTTGGATGTCTTTTTGAATGAAAATTTAAAATATAACACATGGGTCTTCTTATTCTTAATATCTTCTATCTAAATTTATTAATTTCAATGTTTTTTAACCTTTAACGTAGTATAAAATTGCATAGATATTTAAGAAAGCAAGGTACTATTTCTATTCACTCAGACAACTACAAGTAGCATGCTTCAAGCTCCTAGTAATATGTCTTTTTCAATGAAAATTGAAAATCTAACACAAGGGGCATCTTATTCTCAATGTCCTCCATCTAGAATTATCAATTTCAAATATTGAAAAGTACTCACGAAGTAGAAAATCTAGCACAAAGTTAATTATGCAATGTATTATTACTATTCATGTGGAGAACTGCAAATAGCATACTTCAAGCTAGTAGTTGAATGCCGTTTTGAATATAAATTGAAAATCTAACACTTGGTTCTTCTTATTCTCATCGCATTCTACCTGGAATGATCAATTTCATAGATTTGCAACCATTAATAACCAAAAAATCAAGCATAGATTTATTTAAGAAACGAACTACTACTATTCATGCGGACAACTAAATGTAGCATACTTCAAGCTAGTAGTTGGATGCCTTTTTTATTGAAAATTTAAAATCTAACACATTAAAATGTTCTTTATATAAAATAATCAATTTCATAAATTTTCAACCATTAACAAAGTAAAAATCAAGAACAAATGTAAGTAATGTACTATTACTATTCACTAGGACAATTACAAGCAGCATGCTTCAAGCTAGTAGTTGGATGTCTTTTTTAATGAGAATTGAAAATCTAAAACATGTGCCTTATTATTCTCAATGACCCCTATCTACAATGGTTAATTTCAAATATTTTCAACCATTAATAATGCTGAAAATCATGCACAAATTTAAGAAAGCAATGTATTATTACAATTCATATGGACAACTACAAGTAGCATACTTCAAGCTAGTAGTTGGATGACATTTTGAATGAAAATTTAAAATCTAACACATGGCTCATCTTATTCTCAATGTACCCTATATACAATTATTAATTCTGATGTTTTCCAACCATTAATGAGGAAGAAAATCACCTACATGTTTAAGTAAGCAATGTACTATTTCTATTACTCAGACAACTACAAGTATCATACTTCAAGCTAGTAGTAATATGTCTTTTTCAATTTAAATTGAAAATCTAACACATGGTCATCTTATTCTCAATGTCTTCTATTTAGAATGGACAATTCCAAACATTTCCAGCCATTAACGAAGTAGAAAATCATGGGTGGATTTAGTAAGCAATGTATGATTACAATAAATGTAGACAACTATAAGTAGCGAATTTCAAGCTAGTAGTTTGACATATTTTTAAATGAAAGTTGAAAATCTAGCACATGGTTCTAATTATTCTCAAAAGTAGAGTGATCAATTTCAAAGAATTCCACCCATTAATGAAGCAAAAAATCACGCATAGATTTAAGTAAGCAATGTACTATTACTATTCAATCGAACAACTACAAGTAGCTTACTTCAAGCTAGTGGTTGGATATCTTTATGAATGAAAATATAAAATCTAACACATGGGTCATCTTATTCTCAATATCCTCTATCTAGAATTATTAATTTTCATATTTTCCAACCATTAATGAAGACGAAAATCACCCACATATTTAAGTAAGCAATGTACTATTTCTATTCACTTAGACAACTACAAGTAATGTACTTCAAGGTAGTAGTATTATGTCTTTGTGAATAAAAATTGAAAATCTAACACATGGGTCTGCATATTCTCCTTGTCTTATATATATAATTATTAATTTCAAATATTTATAAGCATCAACTGAGCAAAAAATCATGCAAAGATTTAAGAATGCAATGTACTATTATTATTCATGCACAGAACTACGAATGGCATACTTCAATGTAGTAGTTGCATGTATTTTTTAATGAAAAATGAAAATCTAACACATGATTCCTCTTATTCTTAGTGTCCTCTACCTAGAATGATCTATTTCAAAGATTTTAGACAATTAATGTGTAGAAAATTGCACACAGATTTAAGTAAGCAATGTACGGTTATTATTCACACAAACAACAACAAGTAGCATACTTCAAGCTAACAATGGATGTATTTTTAAATGAAAATTGAAAAGCTAACACATGGGTTATCATATTCTTAATATCCTCTATCTAGAATTATCAATTTCAATGATTTCCAACCATTAACAATGAAGAAGATCAAGCACATATTGAAGTAAGCAATGTATTGTTTCTATTCGCTGGGACAACTATAAGTAGCATACTTCAAGCTAGTACTAATACGTCTTCTTGATTGAAAATTGAAAATCTAACACATGAATCTTCTCATTCTAATTTTCCTTAATCTAGAATTATCATTTACAAAGATTTCCAATCATTAATAAAGGAGAAAATCACATAGAGATATAAGTAAGCAATGCACTATTGCTATCCATGCGTGCAATTGAAAATAGCATACTTCACGCTAGCATACTTCACACTAACAATTGCTTTGTTAATCCATTAACAAAGCAAAAAATAACACACTAGTTTAAGTAAGCAATGCATTGTCACTATTCACACTAACAATTGCATGTAGCATACTTCAAGGGAGAAGTTGGATGCATTTTATAATGAAAATAGATAATCTAATGTGACCACCTGGGTTTTTGTAACACATTTTGTAATATATTTTCAAAGGCAGGGCCCTTAGTAGTAAATTTTTTTTGCAAGACAAAGTAGCGAAGATTCTTTTCTTTAGAACTTTTTAAAAAAAAACCCAAGTCATCACTTCATACATAACATAAGTAGAATTTTTGTACAAGATAAAATTCCATTAA
Organism: Warburgia ugandensis; assembly: GCA_035236585.1. NCBI lineage: Eukaryota > Viridiplantae > Streptophyta > Magnoliopsida > Canellales > Canellaceae > Warburgia > Warburgia ugandensis. The sequence continues at coordinate 46,944,953 of CP141134.1, forward strand.
AGGAATATATTTTTATTAAATTTTAGGTTTCTATGTCTTTTATCTATGTAACTCTTGTACCGACTATGTGCTATTAATAACCTCTTCTGTATCAATCTAACCTTGTTAGTACATTGTTCCACTAGTTCTAACTTTATTACCATTCTTTCTCCAACTTCACTCCAACAGGTTGGTGATCGACATGGCCGTCCATACAATGCTTCTTATGGTGCCATACATCTTGCTTGAAAACTTATACGCAAATTCTACTAACAGAAGTTGTTCAACCCAATTCCCTTTCCAGTCTAATGCACATGCTCTCAACGTATCTTCTATAGTATGAATAGTCCTTTCTAATTGACCGTCTGTTTGAGGGTGAAATGTTGTATTGAATTTAAGTGAGGTTCCCAAGGCTTGTTGTACACTCTTTCAACATCTTGAAGTAAATCATCAATCCTTATCAGAGATGATGGATAGTGGAATCCCATGAAGACTTACTATTTCTTTGATGTATAACTTAGCTAGACTGTCAATTGACTGGTTTTGCCTAATTGGAAGGAAATGTATTGACTTTGTTAACCTACCCACAACCACCCAAATCATGTCATGACCTGCACGGGTCCTTGGTAATCCTGCTACAAAATCCATAGTGATGTTGTTCCATTTCCATTCTGGAAGTTCCAATGTTTGTAACATTCTAGCTAGTCTTTGGTGTTCAGCTTCTACGTGTTGACAATTTAGACATTTAGCCATAAATTCCCCTATTTCTCTTTTCATGCCTTCCCACCAAAAGTTTTTTTTCAAATCTTGATACATCTTTGTACACCCAGGGTGTATGGAAAATTTTGATTGATGGGCTTCTTGTAACAGTTATTTTCTCAAGTTTGTATTTAAAGGAACTACCAATCTCTCCTGAAAATGTATACCCCCATCTATACCCTCACAAATCCTTTCTTTTTTACCCAATTCCTGAGTTACTATATCTTCTTTTTATTAAGGACTCTTTCTACAAATGCTAATTTAATGGTGATGTTTGTGAATACAGCTCTTGGATGTCTACTTATGCATCAGCTAGTATGTTCGCTTTTTCAAGATAGTATTGGATGGTGAAATCCTAGTCTTTTATATGCTCCATCCATCTTCTTTGTCTCATGTTCAAATCAGCCTAAGTGAAGATGTATTTAAGACTTTTATGATCTGAGACTACATTGAATTTTTCTCCATACAAATAATGTCTCTAAATTTTCAATGCAAAACCTACAACTACCAATACTAGGTCATGTAATGGGTAATTTATTTCATGTTTCTTCAATTGTCTAGATGCATAAGCAATGACCTTCCCATTTTGCATCAACACACCTCCTAACCCTTTGCCTAAAGCATCATAATATATTTCATATACCCCACTTCCAGATGACAAAGTCAATACTGGTGCTGTAATTAACCTCTTCTTTAGCTCTTGGAAACTGTTTTCACATTCTTCTGTTCAAGTGAATTGTACCTCATTTCTAGTCAATGAATTCAAAGGAAGGGCGATACGAAAAAATTCTTGAATGAATCTATGGTAGTATCCTGCAGTCCAAGAAAACTAAGTATTTCTATTACTGTTTTAGGTTTTTCCTAATTCATTACTGCTTCACCCTTGATGGGGTGGTTCTACTTCATTCTTGGAAATTACATGACCCAAGAAATTGGCCTTCTCTAACCACAATTGGTATCAGAGCACGTTCTTCCAATCACTTGCAGCCCCTTATGTCCAATATGATTATGACAATCCAAGTTGAAGATGAGAAATAGTGAGCAAATATAGAAATAGGAGAGACTTATTAGTTGAGAATGAGTATAGAGAAAGTTGACTCATTAGCTAAGGATGAGTATAGAAAGAGTAGCCTTATTGGTTGAGAATGAGTATAGAAAGAGTTGACTCATTAGTGAAGGATGAGTATAGAAAGAGTTAGTGTAATGAAGGAATAGTATAGTACAAGTAGATATTACTTAGTGAAAGGACTAGAAATACTACTTAGTAAGTAAGAATCTCAATAGAGGGAATAGTAAGATATGGTAATCAATAAGGAAAACATTACAATAGATAAAGATGTAATGTATGATAATCAGGTCTAACCTAAAGTCTTGAGTAAACATACATGTGTAGAAATAAAGTACACTAATACTAGTGTGTATATGTCCATTATTAAGTGAAAGAATGGAGATTAAGAGAAAGAAGTGATAAATTGGAAAAATATGATAGAAATAGTGTTGAAGGAAAAACTTCAACCTTTATAGGAAAAGTGAAATAGAAATTTATGAGAAATAGGTGCTAAAGATGAAGCCTTAGAATTATTATAAAATTCAAAATTAATAATAAATAAATAAATAAATATAAATGTAAGAGTTGTATTTGCTACATATATAGTATTATGGAAATTAGTTAAATGAATTTAATCATCAAAATAGAGATGATATTACTTGAAAGGGATTTAAGGAGATAAGTGAGAAATTTCAAAATTTGTAAATGAGAATAGCTTTTAAATAAAAATGAATAAGGAGTGATGATCTTTAATCAAACTATGAGAATATATGGTTAACAAAGAAATTATAGCGCTATATATGGTACAACAAATATGAAATCACTAAATTAGAAATTATATTGGTATGATAAATCAATTGTGCAAATTAGAACAAAAGGATTATCAAGGATTAGAGGGATATTGATATAATAACTTTGGTGATATTGAAAATAATTTTGGGACTATAGTAAATAGAAGTAGAGCTGTCATGGATGGTGAAATGATCATAGAAAATAAAATAGAAATATTGAAACAATGATTTGGTAAAATATAGTTATTGATTATCATAAAGAGGAGTACATCTTATTGATCATGGAAAATAAAGAGCTATATATAAATAGATATTGATTCCACTTATATAATAGATTTGTTGATATTGAAAGATTTAAGAAACATAGTAAGGAGAAATATATTTTGGAGGAATGGTGAAATAAACAAATATTGGTAGTGAAACTTAAGTTTAAAGTTTGGAAAAAAAAATGAGATGATTATGAATGAGGTATGAATCAAAATTTTTTGGAGAAATAAGTGGTTAGAAATTTTAAGATATTTTGAAGATTTTCAACCTTACATGAGATTGACTGGGGAAATATCTATAGTAGTTGAGGAAAAGAACATCAAATTATTTGAATGAGTTGAAAGAACAAATTTTAAGGATTGGGAGTGATTATAGAAATTTACATTAGGAAAGTAACAAATTTCCTTGGAAAAAGAAAAATGAAGGATCAATGTGAGGATGCATTGAACATAAATGATATTATTGAGGAAATTAAGTGCCCTTTTACTCTATAATGATGAGCATTTTCAAATTTATTATCATCAATTGGGAATTGGAAATGAAATATCATAGTATGAAATCAAAACAAATTTTGAGTTTTATGAGTTGGATAAATGATATTCATGAATTTGAGGAGAATGAAATATATTAGATGAGGTGGTAATGATATATGGAAATGGATTTAAGGAAATCAAAAGCATTTATAGAATATATGTTAGAGACTTGCAAAACCTGTCAACTATCTGGTAAGGGTACATGTTGATTGAAGAAAGCAAAGTTTAGGGTCATATAAATTTTAAGGATAGTATGGAATTTGACCCAACAAGGGTGGAATATGATACTAAAATATGAAATGACAATGACAATTAGAGAAATTTATCTCTTATTGATTGTATAACATCAGGACATTCTTTTAGTGCAATCTTGGCATTGATTACATAAACCCTAAAGAGTTTATGATAGATTATGGAGTTCTTAAAGGCTTGATAATGGATGACTACAAAGTCAATATGGACTCTTTTAATTGGAATTATTAAGAATACTTCAAATAAAGGGTTAGTATGATATGAAAAAGGTTATAAGGTATGATTTTGAAGCTAATGATATATATATATATACATACATATGAAAGGGAAAGAGATAAATATTATCATGGATTGTAAAAATGATCAGAATATTGTTCAAAGTATGAGAAAGAGATAACAAAAGAGGATAAGGAATATATATGAAGATTTAAATGACACTATCTTGGAAGGAAAAATGTAGAAAGTCAAGTATTGTGAATAAAATGGCACATAAAGGGTGTTAAAAAACAATGGATGGGATGAGAATGAGAATGAGGAAAGAATCATTACAAGGAAACTATTATTCAATGATAGAATTTGAAAAGAAATTGTCAATATAAGGAAATAGTAAAGAAGTATGAATTGTAGAGAAGAAATGAAATAATCACTTCCAAATAATGGAAGAACAAGGAAAGAAATAATTCTTTCAAATATTGGAAGATTGTTACAAAGAACAATAGTTGAAATTATGGAATCCAATCCATATATCATTTTGATAGATAGTCTAAGGACTACACATATTAGGAAAGCTATGTAAAAACTATATATGTTGAAAAGGAATGAGGATGAACAATAGAAGTTAGAATGGAAAAATATGAAGTATTGAATGATTGGTAAAAATGAGGGGTAGAAATTTAGTATACCAGTCAAGTGAAATAGAATGTTTTGAAACAAAAGGATAACTCAGTTAAGAGTTATAAATCCTTTTGGAAAGTCTAGCAAGAATCAACTTAAGTGAATAGTGCATTAGAAAGGTTAGTCTTGTGTGACCATTTTAATATGTCAATAGATGAACCAGGCATGTGGTTTATACCTTTGAGGAGAAGGTAGTATGTGAAATGAATGAAAGGAAATAGAAATTTCCTTAAGTGGCATGCCCACATGTGTAAAGTTATGATAGAGCTATGAAAAACTCTTAAGTGAGTTGATATACTAATTTTGAGGTTGAAATTATTATAAGGGGGAAGATTGTAACAACTCGAATTTTTTTTAATATAATTGAATTATTAAAATTTAAAAATTAAAATTTTAAAAGAGGAACTAGAACTTTCAGTTCCAAGAAAATTTATTTTTTATAAAAATAAAATAAGACTTAAAACTTGGATATTTGTAATATACTCGAAAAATCAATCAGAATGACTGTAAGTACGTCAAATTTTGAGTTTGGATGAAAAATCCTTATTTTTCTCTACTTTTATGAATAGTAGGGTAAAATAGTAATTTTACTAATAACTAAGACCTAAGATATCAATATTTGGAATGTACTCAAAAATATGAATCCAACGCCACTAAGTATGCTCAATTCTCAGTCTGGGAGAATAAAATGAATTTTTCTCCATAAAAGGTCTTTTCATACTTTCGTAGGGCCCACAAAGGGATCCAATGATCATAAAATATGTCATCATGAGTCAAACCACTACCAACTGCTAGTGGTGGAGGTGGTAGTAGGAATCCAAAGATAATTTAATAATAAAAAGAAATCAAACATGATAATTACAAGCAATCATGAAAAATTCAAAACCCTCTATAAATAGCTCATAAAATTCCCAAAAATTCTCCTAGTGTTCTTCATGAGGTCCTCTACTGTGAAGCCCTGGACCGATGAGGGTGGTCCAAGAGAAGGTTAGCAGGCTTCTAGCCTGGGGTGAGGGACAGAGAGTTAGTCCCACATAGCCTGGGGAGAGGAAATTAAGCTGTTTATAAGAGTTTGGGGAACTCTAATGGTCACAACGCATTTTTCCTAGGAAACTTGGGAAGAACAAAATCGTGAGAGGTGTATGGTCGCCCCAAAGTGGATAATGTTGTCACTGTTGGAACCCCGGGGTGTTACATCTACAATGCCTTGAAATCTCACCTTTAGAAGCCTTCCCCATCTCCCCCAATTCTCTCTTCTTCTTTGCTTGTTTTTTTTCTTTATACGAGCGTCTGTAGATGCACCCGGCACTCCAGGCTCATTGGAGATGTCAAGCATGTCAATTGACGTGTCGTCCCCAATGAAGTAGGGTTTTTGCCTGGAAACCCTAATTGAATTAGCCATCCACTTCTAGCCATTGATTTTCAATCTTTATCGTCAGATATGTTTGGGCTAAGGAGATCTACAAAAGCCCTAAGAAATTTAGATGATCCACCATCTGGATCACTGGTAATTTCAAAACAAAAAACAAGCACCGGTGAAACATTGTCTCCGGTAAGTTCTCCATCTAATTTTGGCCAATCGAACTGGATAATCTTGATCTTAAACCATTAGATAGATTCTGAACGTTGAGATCTACAATTGCCCCATGATTCTCAATAAAGCTAAGGTTTTCAATAATATTCCTATTCTTTAATGAAGTTTTCTTCACCAGCCAGCCCAGGTAAGTGCCCCCCCTCCTTCCTACCGGCAATTCCTTTAAGCTTTCCAGTCTCCAGAGATCTTCCCTAGTCGTTGATCCATTGGAAACGATGGATCCGGCATGGAGAGTTGAGATCTCCCCATTTTACAACTCAGATACAAATTTTGAGCTGTTGAATGAGTTTCTGGGGCCCAAAAACTTTAGCGTAAGAAATTTTAGCCCTTGATATTTTCTAATTTAGGAGATCTGGAGAAAGGTTGATCCGACGGTCCAGATTGAACCGTCTCAACTGATCTCAATAGATCAGATTCCAGCACGCTGGAGTAGAACATAAGTAGGGATGCTCCTCGTGGGTTCACCCTCGTGAGAGCTGCCAGTTGGTGCGTGAACTGATTAGATCTGAGCCCGATATGCCCGCATTAGATATGAGCCGTCTAATTTTTAATTGAAATCTTAATTCTTCAATTAAGAACTCAATATATCTCTAATTTTAGATCTAAAAGTATTTGTATATTCCTTGTCACATGTGTAAGTTACTGAACTCATGAAATGTATGTTTTAAATTGTATTTATTGGTGATAATCACAAAAATCTATAGTAACAACCTTGGATCATGATCAAGATGATCTAAAAATTGAAATTTGAACCGATGGATGGGTTCAGAGGTCCCAAAACCCTAGGGATCATGATTATAGTAATATTTCTGGGTTTCTAGATCAAGTAAATAAATGAAAAAAGTAAGATCAAATTTCAGCCCTTAAAACGGGTTGAAATCTTTAAATCTAAATTCTGATCTCAATTTAGCTCCAAAGTTCGGTTGGATTCCTCTTGATGAGGAGAACCTATTGAACTAATAAAATCATAATTTTAATTCATTAAATGTTTTGAATTTAAGTAGATAATTGTACTAATATCCTTGATCTAAGGATGAGCATTTCTAGATTTATTATCATCAATTGGGAATTGGAAATGAAATATCATAGTATGAAATGAAAACAAATTTTGAGTTATATGAGTTGGATAAATGGTAATTTTACTAATAACTGAGACCTAAGACATCAAAATTTAAAATATACTTGGAAATACAAATCCAACGCCACAAAGTATGCTCAATTCTGAGTTTGGGAGAATAAAACAGATTTTTCTTCATAAAAGGCCTTTTCACACTTTCATGGGGCCCACAAGGGGATCCAACAGCCAGAAAACATGTCGTCATGAGTCAAACCACTACCATCTATCAGTGGAGAAAGAAGTTTCCCAAGAAAATTTAATAATAAAAATAAATCAAACATGATAATTACAAGTAATCATGGAAAAGTCAAAACTCTCTATAAATAGCTCATAAAATTTCCAAAAATTATTCGTGTTCTTCACGAGGTCTCCTACAATGACCTAAAATCTCACCTTTAGAAGCCTTCCCCATTTCTCCCAATTCTCTCTTCTTCTGCTCATGTTTTTTTTTTCTACGAGCGTCTACAGGTGCACCCAGCACTCCAAGCTCATTGCAGACGTTGCGCGAGTTAATTGACGTGTCATCCCAGATGAACCAAGGTTTCTCCCTGGAAACCCTAATTGAATGAGCCATCCACTTCTAGCCATTGATTTTCAATCTTTACTGTTAGATGTGTTTGGGCTTAGGAGATCTACAAAATGAAAAACAAGCACATTGAATCACCGTCTTCGGCAAGTTCTCCATCTAATTCTAGCCAATCAAACTGGATAATCTTGATCTTAAACCATTGGATAGATTTTGAACGTTGACATCTACAATTGCCCCATGATTGTCGACATTTTTCGACAATGGCAACGGAGAAAACCCTATCTATATATGTTTCCAACAAAGTTAGGGTTTCTGATAATATTCCTAATCTTCGTTGATTTTTTCTTCACCGGCCTGCCCAGGTGAGTGCTCCCCCTCCTTACCTTCATTCTGACAATTCCTTTAAGCTTTTTGGCCTCCATAGATCTTCCTCGGCTGTTGATCCATCTGAAACAATGGATCTGGCATGGAGGTTTGAGAGGAGATCTGGCATGGAGGGTTGAGATCTCCTCATTTTCCAGTTCAGATACAAATTCTGAGCTGTTGGATGAGTTTCTAGGTCCCAAAAACTTTAGGGTAAGAAATCTTAGCCCTTGATATTTTCTGATTTAGGAGATCTAGAAAAGGTTGATCCAACAATCCAGATCGGACTATCTCAACTGATCTCAACATATCAGATTCCAGCATGTTGGAGTGGAACATAAGTAGATGCTTCCCATGGGTGTGTCCCCATGCGTGTGCTCGCGTGCAACCTGTCAGGTGGCACGTGAACTGATTAGATCTAAGCCCGGTACTCCCAAATTAGATCTGAGCCGTCTAATTTTTAACTAAAATCTTAATTCTTCAATTAAGAACTCAATATATCTCTGATTTTAGATATGAAAGTCTCTGTATTTCCTTGTCACTTGTGTAAGTTACTGAACTCATGAAATGTATGTTTTAAATTGTATTTATTGGTAATAATCACAAAAATTCATAGTAACAACTTTCGATCATGATCAAGATGATCTCAAAATAGAGATCTGAATTGATGGATGGGATCAGAGGGTCCCAAAATCCTAAAGATCATGATCAAGGAAATATCCAAAAACAGTAAGATCAAATTTCAGCCCTTAAAACAGGCTAAAATCTTAAAATCCAAATTCTAATCTCAATTTAACTCCAAATTGAGATTGAAAAGTTGTGTTGGATTCCTCTTGATGAGGAGAACCTGCTGAACTGATAAAATCATAAGTTTAAGTCATTCAATGTTCTGAATTTAAGTAGATAATTGTACTAATATCCTTACTCTACAAGATCTAGGATGATTAGACCATTCAAATTAGATTCGATGATGATATAATGATATACTAACTTAAATAAATGTGTTGGATGTAATTGAATTGGCAGATCTTAAGAGATCTAGCCTTAAAATTAGTAAAATCCATAAAAATAAATGGTAATCTCCTTGATCAATTTGATCAAGGAGGATTGGAGAGTATGGATGTATTTGGATGACGATACGAAGTTAATATCATATGGATTAATGGACTTGATGATGATGATTTGGGATAGATTAAGATCTATGCCCTTAAATTGATAAAATAACTTCAGATCTTCTTGATTGGTTGGATCAAGAAGGATCAAATCATTTGATGAGATGCATCAATGATCTAATGATGAAATCACACTAATAAGATGTATTAGATCTAAAGGAAAATGAAAAGATCAAGATCTAAACCCTAAAACGGATAGAAATCAATTATGACTATTAGATCATGATGAATAGTTATGGCATATTAGATTTTCATTTAACTTATTGAATGTTACTATAATTGTCTTTTTGTGACAACCCGGGTTTTCACATGCATTTTTAAATGCAAAAGTAATTCCTAAGGCAGGATCGATCCCTATTTGAAAAACTTTTAGAAAAACTATGTAATGCAACGAAAAAATCTTTTATTTTAAATTCATTTTGAAAACCCCGAGTGTCATTTACTTTCAAGATGAATAAAGAAATTTTGAAAAGTGAAGAAAATCATAAATATTTCCCAGGTCTATCCAGTCACAGCGCACAATCTAACTGTGATAATTACAGATACATATCCACAAGGCAGAGATTTTACTTACATTCATATTTGTCTCTTCTTCATTTACTTGATCGTGACACCAACATGTTCTAGAGTTTCTTCTAATCCTTTTTGGCCTTTTTGGACTAATCTGTAAAAATAATATATTTGGGTGAGTATTCCTCACACTTATTAGGTGATCTGATCCTACTATTTTGAAAACACGGCATGCAACATGTATAAATTCAAGGAGCTTTCCATGTAAAAATCAGTAATTCCTTTTCGTGTAAACATGCATATTTGTGCATAAAACGTAAGCTCATTGATGCAAATGCAACCATGGAATCTTTTACCAAAACCTAGTATTCAACGATATAAATTTGTCTAAAAATCATAAAGTAGAAATCAATGGATTCATGTAAGAAGATCTCGACAAACATATCAAACCACGAGTCAAATATAATAATCATGAAACTCTTAAAATAGTCATCTTTCAAAGCAGATGCTGGCATTACTATAAGTATCATGCACATGGTCTGTCTCTCAGTGAACACATGATGCCTATTGGTCACGAGTACTTGTATATGACCATCTCAATGCTATATGCATATCGATAACACTAAAATCATAGGGTCACTATGCTCATGATCAGGACACAGTTAGAATCGTGCGTCTTTGGTATCTAGAGACTAACCCACCATAGCCTCCACGACAACTATGGTTGTCCTCGAAAAGGGTGCCGTGTGAACACCTCCAGTGGTCGTCCCTGTTTACCATAGTAGTCGAGGAATGGACAAGCCTTTTTGGCAGCGATACCATCCAACTTTTTGATGGTAGAGGCTGGAAGGCTAACCCTGTACATAACAACCTCTTAGCATAGTGCCCACCAAGCTTAATAGCCCAAAAAGTATATATAGATAAATCCAAATCTCAATCATCGAAATCATGCAATTTATGCATTATTTTTAAACATGTGAGCAATGCATAAAATCTACTCATGCTAAAAAATCATATTCAAGGCCATAAATCATGAAGACAATTCTGCATGCTCGTATAAGAACATTATATAACAAAAGCATACTAAGTATGGTGATAGATTCAAGTTCTTCAAAGCCATAAAATCATGCAGAGAAGTCTACATACTCGTACAAGAACATCATATCTCAAGAGCATACGAAATACGGTAATAACGGTAAGTAAATCACTTAGAGTTTGGGATGCATTTAAAAACTTAGTAGTATCAGACTACCTATGTGATGACCCGGGTTTTTGAAACACATTTTGTAATATATTTTTCAAAGCAAGGGCGTCCCCTCAGTAAAAAAAATTTGCAAAACAAAATAGTGGAAATTCTTTTCCTTTTAAACTTGTTTTGAAAACCCAAGTCATCACTTCATACATAACATAAGTACAATTTGTGTACAAAATAAAATTCCATTGAAGGAATATGATTTTATTAAACTTCTAGGATCCATCAAGTGGTTCACAGTACAGCATGGTAGCAGTACAATACCTATCCAAATTACATAATCCAAAATTTACAAACCTCACCATACATTAAAAACTCTCAGTACAATACAATTCCCTCAAATAAAATACATGTCTTCAAGAGGAGGTATCTTGTTTGATTATTCATCCACATCTTCTTAAGTCTTCTATAGTCTTGAGCTTGTAACCCTCCTCTGTATCTAAGGTATTGTAAACATGGAAACATGTACAATACCTCAGCAAGCTATGCTTGCTAAGGGAATACAAAAACATACTACTTCATCAATATAAGAATACATACCTCAATCCTTATTTCATCATAGTCATCCATTCCTGAGTACTCTCCACATAGAGTATATACATTATTTATGTAGTACATGACAAATTAGTTAATATAGTGAAGATTGCTCAAAGCTTAATACTTCCCCTGGCTATGCTCCCACTTAGGAGAGCAATACCTAGCCAAAGATTACTCAACACTTGTTCCTTCCCCTGGCTATACTCCCACTTAAGAGAGCAATACCTAGCCAATCCTCATACCGTGTTTTCATTCTAAGAACTCATGTAATAGCATATCATCATGCCATACTTGTTCCTTCCCCTGGCTATACTCCCAATTAGGAGAGCAATACCTAGCCAATTATCATATGGGGTGTTCATTCTAGGAACTCATGTAATGGCATATCATCATGCCATAGCATCATACTATGCCTATCATATGTGCATCATAATGCAAAATACATTAGGACTACTATGCTTATAGCCTCAATCCATACAACGCGCCCAGATAACTGTATAATCCTCCATTGACACCAACTGTGGAATAATCAATCCATGTCCTCATAGGGTGGACCATGGCTCTCACAGTGAGGCCTTCCCATTACTGCCCCACCCGACATTTAGCCTCTCTTTAGGCATGGTATTATCATATAAGTTTCAGGAAGCGGGTAGCCAAACCCTCATAACTTCCCTAGCATAGCATCCCCAGTCTCTATCTCTGTGTAAAACAAAACCACAAGTCTCCATACTTGTATGGAAAATATATTGTACATATCAGACGATCTGTCTGTTTAACTAAGGCTGGAATATTATACATACCCTATTCTTAGGGTTTCCTTAGTCTTCATATCTCAGTACTTTCACCTCATTATACTTGATCATTAAATTAGATCAAGTGGATTAGATTATGAGGTTAGATCTCTTTGTTTGATCATTTAGTTAGATCCCATGTTTTGGATCACTTTGTTTGATCATTTGGTTAGATCCCATATTTTGGAACACTTTGTTTGTGTATTGGATCACTTAATTGGATCATATGTTTTGGATTCCTCAATTAGATCATATGTTTTGGATCCCTCAATTGGATCATATGTTTTGGATCATTTATTTGGATCATGTGTGTTGGATCACTTAGTTGGACCATATGTTTTGGATCATAAGTTTTGAACCACTTGTTTGGATCATGACTATGCTAAGGTACTAAGCATACTGATATAATGAAAGTCTATATTTTTAGATAGATAATCATGTATATCTATACATGAATCTCTAATATATCATTATATATCCACCTACCTCAAAGTAGTATCTTGATTCATGCATCTCCAGTGTATTCTTCCACAATGCCCATCATGGTCTGGATTCATCCATCTGTTATACCATATATATAAGGTTATTTTCCTATTCAAGTATGTATTCCTATAGATGATACCCTAATTTTTCTTGAATCAAATTTGATCAAGAGTTTGGGATTCTCTATTTATGTTCTTCTACATACGCATACATACTATACAATACTACATTAGTATTTGTTTTTGATCATCCAAGATCCTATGGATCTTGTTTGATCATCCTTATCTTGATTTTTAATTTTTATCAAGATTAGATGATTTACTACATTTTATGCTCTCATTATTATTACTCAACCAATTAATGTTTTATTGGTTGAGGATAGCTTATTTCATTCTAAGTCAAGATTGCTCCTCTTATGTCAAATTGGCTAAGGCTTACTAGTTAAATGGTTGAACACAAAGTGGCTACTTCAATCCTCATGTAAGGAGGCGTTTAAACCTCACAAACGTCAACAGAACGTGGGGGGAGAGCATGGCTCTATTAGATAACCCCCTTAACCACTATGTCCATCATTCACTAACTTGATCCTAACTCAACCTTTCATAAGGTTCCTATGAGCATTTAATACTAAGTATTCTTTCTAATTGTTTTTAATTAAATACATGAATTAAAATGTCATTCATGAAGATTTATTATTCTCCTAAGTTAGACCAAGGAATTTATATTCCTTATATTATCCTACTAACTATGGTCCTTACTATCATTAATTCCATGTCATACATTCCATGTGAATGTCCCTTCTAATTTCATTTAATTTCCATTTCAATGAAATTCAATTATTTAAGCATTGAAGCATAAATTTAAAGCATGAATAAACAATTAACTAAACACTCAAATAAACAATTAAATAACCAATTAAATAAATAATTCAACTATGAAATGAAAGACAATTATCATAATGTTCAATAATTGAAATAGAAATCTAACATGTTATCATGATCCAAGGGTCTTAATTGATCCATAGTAATTTTTCCTTTCTTTAGGGTTTAGATATTGATCCTTCATTTTATTTTAGATCCAACATTTTATATTTATGTAATTTAATTATTAAATTATGGATTTATCTCATCTATTGAATTGATCTTCCTTGATCTACCTGATCAAGGAGATCTTAGGTTACTTTGTAATATTTAAGGGCATAGATCTTGATCTAGCCCAAATCCACATCATCAATTCATTAAATCTATATGATCTTATCTCAAGATCATCATCAAAATACATCCATACTGTCCAATCATCATGGATCATCTTGATCTAGGAGATACTGTTCATTTTTAGGGATTTTAGTAATTCTTAAGGCTAGATCTCTTAAGATCTGCCTAATTAATACCATTTAATCCACTGATATTATTTATTATGTTATAAAATCATCATCCAACAAAGTATTAGTGGTCTGATCATCCTAGATCTTGTAGATCAAGGATGTTACTTACTTATCCACTTAATTACAGAAAATTTAATTAATTAAAATTTAATTTTTATAGATTTAGTCCATTTTGATTATCACAAGGAACCCATGACAACTTTCCGATCTCAATTTGTATCTCAATTGAGATCGGAATTGAAATTTTAAGATTTCAGCCCTTTTTAAGGGCTAAATTTCACCTTATTGTTTTGGGTTAATTGGATTGATATAGAGACATAAAAATTCTACTGTGAACATGTTTTTTAAGGTTTTGTAATCTTTTAAACACATCCAATAGTTCTAATTTTATGTTTGGGGTCATGTGGGCCATGATCCAGATCATTGGCACGGATTTGATTAAATAGATCATGTAGATACTAATTAAAAACATGATCTAAAATGTTCAGTGTATTCTTAACATCAATATGAATCTTATGAAAGCTTCAGATCTAAATTTAAAGGTCAATTACCATCAAAATTAAGATTTTAAGATTTCAGCCCGTTTTAAGGGCTGCATTCCATCTTTACTGTTTTTGATCAATTCATTCATATATAAGAACATAAATCTAACTATGAGCATGATCCTAAGGTATTAGAGTGTCTCTAAAGACATCCATTGGTTCAGATTTGTCTTTTAAAGTCATATGGTCCATGATCTAAGATCATAGATACTGATTTTAACAAATAACATATAAAATAACAATTTGAAACATAGATATAATACATTCAATATCTAGATCAAGTGACAAGGAATCTGTAAAAGCTTTCGGATCTAAAATCATATCTATATGGAGCTCTGAATTGAAGAAATAAAGGTTTCAGTTAATTGAATGGACGACCCGGATCAGATCTGGGTTACAGGTATGGAACAATCACCATCCCACGCTTGTTACTGCCTAACCCAGGTAGCTGGGCAGAGGTCACTGGCTACAGGCGAGACTGTTCGATCTGGACCATCGGATCGCCTGTGACCCGATGTCCTCCATCCATTAAAATCAAAGGCCCATATTTCATCTCCTGGGGTTTTGGGACCCCAGGAAGTCATCCAATGGCTTAAAAGATTCATCTGAGCCATCTGTGATGAGATCTCCATCACCCAAGTCAGATCCATTGTCTCCGATGGATCTATGGCTAGGGAGATCTCTTCATGGCTAGAAAACCATGCTAGCCTACCGAAATTGAAAGAGGGGAGTGACAGTGGCCTACCTGAGCCAGTCTGGGGAGAAAGTTCTCACTGGAGAAGGAGAAAAAAGCCAGAGAAATTGTAGATAAAACCCTAGCTACCGAAAAATATGCAGAGCTTAATCCTTGGTGTGCATTGCCGGAAAATGTTGGAAACCATGGGGGTTTTGAATAAAACCCTATTTTTAATACTCCCAACGGTGCAAGATCACCGTTATATGGCCAGATTGGCCGTAATAGATTGAAGAACCTGCCAGAGATGGTAACCCTTACTAGGTTGACCTTTGTTTTCATTTTTTCGGCAATCCAAGAGGTGGATCATCCTCAAATTAAAGGGCTTTTGTAACTAGATCTTGTCCAAACCAATCCAATGGTAAAGATGGGGTTTGAACGGGTAGAAAGCAATGGCTAATTGAAATAGGGTTTCCTAGGTGGAAATTCAGTTCAATCAGGGACAACACGTCCCTTGACGCTCTAGACGTCTCCACTGAGTCTAGAGAGACGAGTGCGTCCCTGAGTGAAAAAAAACTAGTGAAGAAGAAGAAGAAATTGGGGGAGTTTGGGAAGGTTTCTTGAGCTGAATTTTTTCAGCATAATAGGGGACCTCATGAATGATTTTTGGAACATTTTTGAGAATTTTTATGAGGTCTATTTATAGGTGTTTTGAGTGGTTTTCATAATAACATGCAATAATTATGTTTTCTCCTTTTTATTATTTAATGTATATTAGATTCCCACTACCACCTCCTTCTCCACTAGCAGGTAGTAGTGGTTTGACTAATGATTGCATGTTTTCCAAATGTTGGATCCCTATGTGGGTCCTTTGTGGGCCCCATGTGGGCCCCACATGTGTGTGAAAAGACCAAATTGCCCTTTTATGGAGAAAAATTCATTTTATTCTCCCGCGCTTGGAATTGAGCATACTTAGTGGCATTGGATTCATATTTCTTAGTACATTCCAGTTTTGGATGTCTCAAGTCTTGGTTATTTGTGAAATTATCATTTTGCTCTTTCATTCATTAAAATGGAGAAAAATACAGATTTTTCATCTGTATTCAGAAATTGTCGTGCTTATAGTCATTTCGAAGCATTTGTCACATATGTTTTCAATTATACATCTCTCATACCTTGGTTTCACTTCTATGAGAAGTGCATATTTCATAACCCTAATATTCCAGCCTGATTTTCATTGAAATTCTTAATTTCAATATTTATTTGATTTCTTTATAAAAAATTAGGGGTGTTACAACCTACCTCGATGTTCCTTGAATCATGTTCTTCATTATTCGACCCTGAGTTACCTTTGTGAAATCCTAAATATCAACTAATAACAAGGATTCAAGTATTATTTTCCAACCTTTATGGATCATTACTTAGACTTATAAATTAATGGCTAGATCTACCTTTTAGGATCTATAGGTCCTTTCTTAGCACGCTTCTAGGCTAGATCTCACGTATAGATCTAATATTTACTAGTTAGATTGCTTGTCCTGATGCTTAGAATGGGTCTATACTTGATTTGAAGGGTCAGATCTATATTTCAAGGATAGATATATGTAATTTAGGGTTGATCCTGAGCTCTTAATCTCCTAACATCTTTAATGGATCAATTCATGAGAACTAATCATCTTTGACATGGCTAATCTATGAGATTTCTATAGTTTTTGGGCTATAGTCATACAAAATAGTGCTCTAATCCTAAATTTTATAGTCTCATTAGGTCTACGTCGTCAATATGAACGTAACGATTCTTTTGGATTGTCAATCGGAGTTATATAGCCTCCTTAATCGCAGTTTTAGTTTCGCTAACTTATGGACGAACCAGATTCGTCCATACTGGGCCCACGCGTCATGATTCCTAGGATGCCCATGCATAGCAGTCAAACTAGAACTACAACCACACAGCATGCATGCACGAAGGCCGTCCCAAGGGTGCATCCTCGGCCTGCATTACGCGCTACATCCTTGGGACGCATTTGGTCATGGGTTCCAGAACCCAGTTTTACCGGTGATGTTTGGCTTGGAAAGACCAGATTTGGCCAGATGCTGGGAAAAAAAATGAAGCGAAAGAAGAGAGGGGAGAAGAGGGAAGAGAAATTGTACCTAGAAGCCCTCTTTGCCGCCCGATCGGAGACCTCAAAAGTGTCTGCAACCCTTGTTGCAAACGGAGCATTTTGGAGTGGAGAAAATACGATCTTGGAAGGAGGGAGTGGGGAAATTTATAGAGGGGGAAAGATGGTGTTGGAAGTCTGTGGCTGGAGATAGGGGACGACCAAGGGATCGTTTTGATATGACCCCCTGCGTTTTCAATCTTTCTCATTTTTAAATTCAAATTACCAAACTGCTCTCCACATTTTAACGCTTATAACTTCTTCATACGATCTCTGTTTTCAGTGTTCTTTAAGGCGTTGGATTCCATTTTGAGCGTAGAATCTAATGATACTGATTTTTCTCACAAATTTCTTTGTTTCATATTTTAATTAACATAGAACATTTAATATAGTTAATTCTATATATAATCTTACAATTTAATCAATTTCTATCAATTTAGTAAAAGTGATGCAAAAATAGTGTAACATGTTTGAGTCATTACACTTTTATTGCTTCGTACATTTAATTGTAGATTTATTTATGCTTTAATTTTTATGTTATGAAAATTACAATGAAAATGTAATTAAATGAAAAATAGAGTTGAAGGACATTTACATGGAATGAATGACATGGACTTAATGATAGTAAGGTCTACAGTTAGTAGGATAATATAAGTAATATCATTTTCTTAGCCCAAATTAGGAGAATAATGAAACTCCATGAAAAACATTTTAAATGTTCATGGACTTGTTTAAAATCAATTAGAAAGAGTAATTAGGGTTAAAATGTTCATAGGAACCTTATGAAAGGTTGAGCTAAGGACACACTAGTGAATGCTAAACATGGTGGTTAAGGGGATTTTCTAATAGAGCCTCGCTCTTACCCTACCTTCTATTGACGTTTGTGAGGTCTAAATGCCTCCTTATATGAGAATTGAAGTAACCATGAGGTTTAAATAAGCTATCTTCAACTAGCAAAACATTAACTGGTTGAATAATAATAAGAGCATAAAAGGTTAGTAAAATATCGAATCTTAATAAAAATGGTAAGTAAGATAATCAAGATTAAACAAGGTCCATAAGATCTTGAATGATGAAGAAAAATAAGAATAATAACATTGTACTGTATTTAGTATGCATGTTTATTAGTATGTATGTTATAAATCAAATCTAGATCATTAGATTAGATAATCCAAATGCTTGAACAAATATAATTTGAGGAAAAGAACTAGGATCATCTTCTTTAGGGATGATCAAATAACTAAACTTAGATCAAATAAGAACTAGATGATAGAAGATCTAGGCCCTTGATCTTTATCAAGAAGTATAGATTGTTGATCATAGGATCTATGAAAGATCAAGATTAAGGAGATGGACACACAAAGACTTAGAGATAGAAAATACTTAGATCTAAAAGGTTAGAAGATCATTCTAACTGTGAGATCTATTGATCAATAGGATAAAACACTATCTGAGAAAGATAGATTATATAGATGATAGGAACACAAGACAGATCTATATCCTTTATATCAAAGGACAAGATTAGATAAGGAAAATATATAAGAGATTATCCAAAATTGTACAAATAAATGACAATATGTATGTATTGATAGATTACATACATCAATCATGGAGGATCTTGAGTGATGGATCATTACATGAAGGTAGATGGAACTTTAAGAATACACGACCTATGGCTGTGGAATTGTTGTTATTCATAGACATTATAATGCTTAGGGATGATAATATGTTTAGTTACATTTGAATCATAATTCATGCATAGGAGATAGAAATAATTGTTGAAATTAGATGGAATACATAATAAATACCTGGGCATCATTTATGATTGCCCCTAAACTTAATAGGGATTATTTATCTCAAATGAGTATCCTTACACTTAATAACATTTGGTGTATGAATACCAAATTAAAGGAATTGGGGATTAGACTACAGTGGTGAACAGTGTAGTTATCTGAGCGGCTAGTACAGATTAGACTGCAGCATGGTAGTCCTTGAGTATTTTGCATATTATGCATGGCGTAGTGAGATCCAATACTGCCTTAATGAGGGAGTATTTTCTTAGCAAAAGTCTGGATGATTTATCAATTCAGTATATCTGAGTATGGATATTGATGTTTGAGAGATTGACTAGTTTTCACGATTTTTGACGATATATATACATACAATATAGTGGTGAGTGGTTTGGAATTATCATAGTGGATGTTACATGATAAATTTTATGATTGAATGATCGTATATGGTATGGTTCATGGAAATTGAAGTATGTGATTAACGTGGAATATGATGATTATGAATACTGTACATTTGAATTATACAATTCTATATGTTCTTGAATCCCCTACCAAGCATAGCTTGCTGAGATATTGTAAATGTTTGAATGTTTATAATATCTCAAATACAGAAAGAAAGGAATGGAGGGATACGACATAGGAAGACGAAGACCACACTGTTGATGAAGACTATGTATATTTGTGAAAGGATTAGATTGTATTTTGATTTGTGAATTTTGGACATAAGATGTAATAAAGGGGCTGTGTATGTGAACCACTGGATCCATCCTGTAATTTTAATAAAATGAGTTTCTTTGGAAACATATGCTGTACACAAAATTATGTACATGTATATGTGAGTGAAATGTGGAATTCTGGTTTTCTAAAAAGAATTTCAAAGAAAACAAAATTTGCTGCTTAAGTTTTCAAAATGTTTGCAAAATTGGTACCACCATTTGTAAAGGATTAACGAAAATGTATTTTAAAAACCCAAGTAGCTACAGTTGGTATTAAAGCATGTTCTTCCAATCACTCAAAGCCCCTTATCTCCAATATGATTATGACAATCCAAGTTGAAGATAAGAAATAGTGAGTGAATAGAGAAATATGAGAGACTTATTAGTTGCAAATGAGTATAGAGAAAGTTGACTCATTAGCTAAGGATGAGTATACAAAGAGTTGCCTTATTGGTTGAGGATGAGTATAGAAAGAGTTAGTATAATGAAGGAATAGTATAGTACAAGTAGGTTTTACTTAGTGAAAGGACTAGAAATACTACTTAGTAAGTAATAATCCCAATAGAGGGAATAATAAGATATAGAAATCAAAAAGGAAAACATTGCAATAGATAAAGATGTAATGTATAATATTCAGGTCTAACCTACAGTCCTGAGTAAACATACATATGTAGAAATACGTACACCAATACTAGTATGTATATAACCATTATTAAGTGAAAGAATGGAGATTAAGAGAAAGAAGTGATAAATTGAAAAAATATGATGGAAATGGTGTAGAAGGAAAAAATTCAACCTTTATAGGAAAAGTGAAATAAAAATTTATGAGAAATATGTGCTAAAGATGAAACCTTAGAATTATTATAAAATTCAAAAATAATAATAAATATACAAATAAATATAAATGTAAGAGTTGTAATTGCTACATATATAGTATTATGACAATTAGTTAAATGGATTTAATCATCAAAATAGAGAAGATATTACGGAAAGGAATTTAAGGAGATAAGTGAGAAATTTCAAAATTTGTAAATGAAAATAGTTTTTAAATAAAGATGAATAAGGAGATAAGTAAGGTTTCTCTCTCCAAAATTAGTAAAGGAAAAGGGTTTAATAAATAGATGATAAAATTTTAGAACATGGAGAGATGATCTTTAAAATTTGAGTGAGACATGTTGAAACGAAAAAAATAAATCCCAAACTTATTAAGAAAGATAATTAAACCATGAGAATATATGGTTAACAAAGAAATTATAGTCCTACATATGGTACAACAAATATGAAATCACTAAGTTAGAAATTATATTGGTATGATAAATCAATTGTGGAAATTAGCACAAAAGGATTATCAAGGATTAGAGGGATATTGATATGATAACTTTGGTGATATTGAAAATAATTTTGGGACTATAGTAAATAGAAGTGCAGTTGTCATGGATGGTGAAATGATCATGGAAAATAAAAGAGAAATATTGAAATGATGATTTGGGAAATATAGTTATTGATTATCATAAAGAGGAGTACATCTTATTGATCATAGCAAATAAAGAGCTATATATAAATAGAGATATTGATTCCACTTATATGATAGATTTGGTTGAACTCATGAAATATATGTTTTAAATTGTATTTATTGGTGATCTCAAAACAGAGACCTGAACCGATGGATGGGTTCAGAGGGTCTCAAATCCAAAAGAATCATGGTCATGGTAAAATTTTTGGATTTCTAGATCAAGGATATATGCAAAACAGTAAGAGAAAATTTTAGCCCTTAAAAGGGGTTGAAATATTAAAATCCAAATTCTAATCTCAATTTAACTCTAAATTGAGATTGGAAAGTTGGGTTGGATTTCTCTTGATGAGGAGAACCTACTGAACCAATAAAATCATAGGATTAATTCATTAAATGTTTTGAATTTAAGTAGATAAGTGTAGTAATATCCTTGGCCTACAAGATCTGGGATGATCTGACCATTTAAATTAGTTTTGATGACTATATAATAATATACTAACTTAAATAAATGTGTTGGACGTAATGGAATTGGAAAATCTTAAGGGATCTTGCATTAAAAGTAGTAAAATCCATAAAAATAAATGGTAATCTCCTTGATCAATTTGATCAAGGAGGATTAGATAGCATGGATGTATTTGGGTGATGATATGAAGTTAATATCATATAGATTAATGGACTTGATGATGATGATTTGGGATAGATTAAGATCTATGCCCTTAGATTGATAAAATAACATGAGATGTTCTTGATCAGTTGGATCAAGAAGGATCAAATCATTTGATGAGATGTATCAATGATCTAATGATGAAATCACATTAATAAGATGTATTAGATCTAAAGAAAAATGAAAAGATCAAGATCTAAACCCTAAAAGGGAGAGAAATCAATTATGACCGTTGGATCATGATGAATAGTTATGGCATGTTAGATTTCCATTTGACTTATTGAAGGTTATTATAATTGTCTTTTATTGTTTAGTAGATTTAATTGTAAGTTTATTTATTTATGCTTTAATTTTTATGTTATGAAACTTATATTGAAAATGTAATTAAATGAAAAATAGAATTGAAGGAAATATATGGAATGAATGACATGGACTTAATGATAGTAAGGGCTATAGTTAGTAGTATAATATAAGGAATATCATTTCATTGGCCCAAATTAGGAGAATAATAAAACTCCACGAATGACATTTTAAATGTTCATGGACTTATTTAAAACCAATTAGAAAGAGTACTTAGGGTTAAAATGCTCATAGGAACCTTATGAAAGGTTGAGCTAAGGACACACTAGTGACTGCTAAACATGGTGGTTAAGGGGGTTTTCTAATAGAGCCTCACTCTTCCCTTACCTTTACTGTTTGTGAGCTCTAAAGGCCTCCTTGCATGAGGATTGAAGTAACCATTTTGTGTTCACCCGTTCAACTAGTAAGCCTTAGTCAATTAGAAATAAGAGAAGCAGTCTAGACTTAGGATGAAATAAGCTATCTTTAACCAGCAAAACATTAACTAGTTGAATAATAATAATAATAAGAGCATAAAAGGTCAGTAAAATATCTAATCTTAATAAAAATGGTAAGTAAGATAATCAAAATCAAACAAGATCCATAGGATCTTGAATGATCAAGAACAATAAGAATAATAACATTGTATTGTACTTAGTATGCATGTTTATTAGTATGTATGTTATAGATCAAATCTAGATCATTTGACTAGATCATCCAAACCCTTGATCAAATATGATTCAAGAAAAAGAACTAGGATCATCCTCCTTAAGGTTGATCAAATAACTAAACTTAGATCAAAGAAGAACTAGATGATAGAAGATCTAGGTCCTTGATCTTTATCAACAAGTATAGATTGTTGATCAAAGGATCTATGAAAGATCAAGATCAAGGAGATGGACACACAAAGACTTAGAGATAGAAATACTTGGATTTCAAAGGTTAGAAGATCATTCTAATTGTCAGACCTATTGATCAATAGGATAAAATACTATCTGAGAAAGATAGATTATATGTATGATAAGAACACAAGACATATCTAAATACTTTATATCAAAGGACAAGATTAGATAAGGAATATAGATACGAGATTATCCAAAATTGTACAAATAAAGACAACATGTATGTATTGACAGATTACATACATCAATCATGGAGGATTTGAAGGGATGGATATACATGAAGGTAGGTGGAACTTTAAGAATACAAGACCTATGGTCTGTGGAATTGTTGTTATTCATAGACATTATAATGCTTAAGAATGATAATATGTTTAGTTACATTTGAATCATAATTCATGCATATGAGATAGAAATAATTATTGAAATTAGATGGAATACATAATAAATACCTGGGTATCATTTATGATTACCCCTAAACTTAAACAAGAACATAATGATAATGGAGATCATTTGCATCAAATGAGTATCCTTAATTTGGTATACGAATACCAAATTAAAGGAAATGGGGTAGTTATGGGAAGGCCCCACTGTGAAAGTCTTGTCTCCCCATACAGGCAGTGACACAATATTTTCCACCGTGGTATCAGTGGTGAACAGGTGTAACGACCCGGGTTTTTGAAACAAGTTTTATAATATATTTTTCAAAGGCAAGGGCATCCCCTTAGTAAATTTTTTTCGCAAAACAAAGCTGCAGAAATTCTTTTCTTTTCAAACTTGTTTTGAAAACACAAGTCACCACTTCATACTTAACATAAGTACAATTTGTGTACAAAATAAAATTCCATTGAAGGAATATGATTTTATTAAACTTCCAGGATCCATCCAAGGGTTCACAAGACAAAGACGGTATCAATACAATACCTGTCCAAATTACATAATCCAAAATTTACAAACCTCACCATACATTAAAAACTCTCAATACAATACAATTCCCTCAAATAAAATACATGTCTTCAAGAGGAGGTATCTTGTTTGATTATTCATCCACATCTTCTTAAGTCTTCTATAGTCTTGAGCTTCTAACCCTCCTTCTAAATATCTGAGGTATTGTAAACATGGAAACGTGTACAATACCTCAGCAAGCTATGCTTGGTAGGGGAATACAAAAACACACTACTTCATCAACATAAGAGTATATACCTCAGTCCTTATTTCATCATAGTTATCCATTCATAAGACATCTCCACATAGGGTACATACGTTATTTATGTAGTACATGACAAATTAGTTAATATAGTGAAGATTGCTCAAAACTTGTTACTTTCCCTCGCTATACTTCCACTTAGGAGAGTCATACCTAGCCAAAGATTATTCAACACTTGTTCCTTCCCCTAGCTATACTCTTACATAGGAGAGCAATACCTAGTCAATTCTCATACGGGGTTTTCATTCTAGGAACTCATGTAATAGCATATCATCATGCCATGGCATCATACTATGCCTATCATATATGCATCATAATGCAAAATACATTAGGACTACTATGCTTACAGCCTCAATCCGTTCAGCATGCCCAGATAACTGTATAATCCTCCACTGACACCAACTGTGGAATAATCAATCCATGTCCTCATGGGGTGGACCATGGTTGTCACAGTGGGGCCTTCCCATTACTGCCCCACCCAACATTTAGCCTCTCTTTGGGCATGGTATCATCATATAAGTTTCAGGAAGTGGGTGGCCAGACCCTCATAACTTCCCTAGCATAGCATCCCCAGTCTCTATCTCTGTGTAAAACAAAATCCACAAGTCTCTATACTTGTATGGAAAATATATTGTACATATCTGACGATCTGTCTGTTTAACTAAGGCTGGAATATTGTACATATCCTATTCTTAGGGTTTCCTTAGTCTTCATATCTTAGTACTTTCACCTCATTATACTTGAACATTAAATTAGATCAAGTGGATTAGATTATGAGGTTAGATCTCTTTGTTTGAGCATTTGGTTAGATCCCATATTTTGGATCACTTTGTTTGATCAATGTGTATTGGATCACTTAATTGGATCATATGTTTTGGATCCCTCAATTGGCTCATATGTTTTGGATCCCTTAATTGGATCATATGTTTTGGATACCTTAATTGGATCATTTGTTTTGGATACCTTAATTGGATCATTTGTTTTGGATCCCTTAATTAGATCATTTGTTTTGGATCCTTTAATTGGATCTTATGTTTTGGATCCCTTAATTTGATCATGTATTTTGGATCACTTAGTTGGATCATAAGTTTTGGACCACTTGTTTGGATCATGACTATGCTAAGGTACTAAGCATACTGATATAATGAAGGTCTATATTTTTAGACAGATAATCATGTATATCTATACATGAATCTCTAATATATCATTGTATATCCACTTACCTCAAAGTAGTATCTTGATTCATACATCTCCAGTGTATTCTTCCACAATGTCCATCATGGTCTGGATTCATCCATCTGTCATACCATATATACAAGGTTATTTCCCTATTCAAGTATGTATTCCTATAGATGATACCCTAATTTTTCTTGAATCAAATTTGATCAAGGGTTTGGGATTATCTATCTATGTTCTTCTACATACACATACATACTATACAATACTACATTAGTATTTGTTTTTGATCATCCAAGATCCTATGGATCTTGTTTGATCATCCTTATCTTGATTTTTAATTTTTATCAAGATTAGATGATTTACTACATTTTATGCTCTCATTATTATTACTCAACCAATTAATGTTTTATTGGTTGAGGGTAGCTTATTTCATTCTAAGTCAGGATTGCTCCTCTTATGTCAAATTGGCTAAGGCTTACTAGTTAAATGGTTGAACACAAAGTGGCTACTTCAATCCTCATGTAAGGAGGCGTTTAAACTTCACAAACGTCAATAGAACGTGGGGGGAGAGCATGGCTCTATTAGATAACCCCCTTAACCACTATGTCCATCATTCACTAGCTTGACCCTAACTCAACCTTCCATAAGGTTCCTATGAGCATTTAATCCTAAGTATTCTTTCTAATTGTTTTTAATTAAATCCATGAATTAAAATGTCATTCATGGATATTTATTATTCTCCTAATTTGGACCAAGGAATTTATATTCCTTATATTATCCTACTAACTATGGTCCTTACTATTATTAAGTCCATGTCATACATTCCATGTGAATGTCCATTCCTTCTAATTTCATTTAATTACCATTTTAATGAAATTACAATCACTTAAGCATTGAAGCATAAGTTTAAAGCATAAATAACAAGTAACTAAATACTTAAATAAATAATTAAATAACCAATTAAATAAATAATTCAACTAAGAAATGAAATACAATTATCATAATATTCAATAATTGAAATAGAAATCTAACATGTTATCATGATCCAAGGGTCTTAATTGATCCATAGTCATCCTTCATCTTTTTAAGGTTTAGATCTTGATCCTTCATTTTATTTTAGATCCAACATATTATATTGATGTAATTTAATTATTAAATCATGGATTTATCTCATCCATTGATTTGATCTTCCTTGATCTACCCGATCAAGGAGATCTTAGGTTACTTTGTACCATTTAAGTGCATAGATCTTGATCTACCCCAAATCCACATCATCCCTTCATTAAATTCGTATGATCTTATCTCAAGATTATCATCAAAATACATCCATGCTGTTCAATCATCCTGGATCATCTTGATTTAGGAGATACTATTCAATTTTAAGGGTTTTAGTAACCCTTAAGGCTAGATCTCTTAAGATATGCCTAATAAATACAATTTAATCCATTGATATTATTTATTATGGTATAAAATAATCATCCAATATGGTATTTGTGGTCTGATCATCCTAGATCTTGTAGATCAAGGATGTTAGTTAATTATCCACTTAATTACAGAAATTTTAATTAATTAAAATTAAAAATTTATAAGTTCAGTCCATTTGAATTATCACAAGGAATCCATCCCAACTTTTCAATCTCAATTTGGATCTCAATTGAGATCGGAATTGAAATTTTAAGATTTCAGCCCTTTTTAAGGGCTGAATTTCACCTTACTGTTTTGATCATTTTAGACTGATATAGAGGCATAAAAATTCTACTGTGAACATGTATATTAAGGTTTTTGGATCTTCTGAACACATCTATCGGTTCAGATTTCATGTTTGGGGTCATGTGGGCCATGATCCATGATCAATGGCACAGATTTCATCAAAAAGATCATGTAAATACTACTTAAAAACACGATCTAATAATTTCAGTGAATTAATAACAAAAAAATTATTCCAAATAAATTTTTTGATCTAAAATCAGAGTTCAATTAAAGTCAGAATTAATATTTCAATATTTCAGCCCGTTTTAAGGGCTAAATTTCATCGTTTCTGTTTTAGATCAATTAATTCATATAGAAGAACATAAATCTTACTGTGAACATGATCCTATTAGAGTATCTCTGAAGACATCCATCGGTTCAGATTTTCCTTTTAAAGTCATCTGGTCCATGATCTAAGATCATGTGTACTGATTTTACTAAATAACTTATGTAAATACAAATTAAAACATGGATATAATAATTTTAGTACACAGTAAACACTACAAGGAGTCCATAGCATTTTTCTGATCTAAAATCAGAACTATATCAAGCTCTGAATTGAAGAATTATGATTTTCAGTTAACAGAATAGACGGCCCAGATCAAATCTGGGTTACAGGTACGGATCTCCCCCATCCATTAAAACCAAGAATCCAGATTTCACATCCTGGGGTTTTTGGACCCCAGGAATCCATCCATTGGCTCAGAAGTAATATCTGAGCTGTGGATCGATGGGATCTCAACCCTCAATGCCGGATCCATTGTCTCCGACGGATCAACGGCGAGGGAGCTCCCATCCTTGCCGAAAAACCAAACTAACCTACTATAAATGAAATAGGGGTGCAAGTGCACCTACCTAGAAGAAGATATTCCGGATCTATGCCGGAAAAACCAGAAAATCCACTCCTTATAATATAGGTCACCGAAGCTTCTGTTTTCCCTGATTTATCCACGGATACTCCACGGATTATGGTAAAATCAAATGGGTTTTGTATATCTTGATATTACCCAACTATCGAACGGTCAAGATTATGTTTCAACGGCTGAAAATTAACGTATAACTCAAAAACCGTAACAGGGTGAAAACCCTTCTTGTTGGGACGGCATGTCTATGGAAGCACCCGATATCCAGAGGAGGAATATTCCTCCTGGTGCTTCTGTGGACACTCTAATAAGGGGAATAAAATGCAAAGAAAGGGAGGAAAAAAGAGGGAGAAGGAGGATGAATTTTGGTCTAAGATTTTGGCAGAGTCTAGGGGAGTTCGTGATGGATTTTTGAATTATTTTTGGGAATTTTTATGATGTCTATTTATAGGGATTTTTAGTATTTTTCATCATAACACCTAATTATTATGTTTTTTTTCCTTTTTAATATTTAATATTTATTTGATTCCCACTACTACCTCCTTCTCCACTAGCTGGTAGTAGTGGTTTGACCCATGATTGCACGTGGTCTGGTCATTGGATTCCATTTTGGGTCCCTTGTGGGCCCCATGTGGACCTCACATGAGGTGAAAAGACCAAATTGCCCTTTTGTGGAGAAAATTCCATTTTATTCTCCCGAGCTCAAAATTGAGTGTATTTAGTGGCGTTGGATTCGTATTTCCGAGTACATTCCAAATTTGGATGTCTCAGGTCTTGGTTATTTGTGAAATTACCATTTTGCCCTTTCATTCATTAAAATGAAGAAAAATACAGATTTTTCATACGTATTCAGAAATTGTCGTGCTTACAGTCATTTTGAAGCGTTCGTCGCATATGTTTTCAATTATACATCTCTCATACCTTGATTCCACTTCTATGAGAAGTGCATATTTTATAACCCTAATATTCCAGCTTGATTTTCATTGAAATTCTCAATTTCAATATTTATTTAATTTCATTATAAAAAATTAGGGGTGTTACAATAGGGTAGTTACCCGAGCACCCCAATAGGGATCAGATGACAACATGGTAGTCCTTGAGTATTTTGTATATGATGCATGGCATAGTGAGATGCCAATAGTGCCCTAATGAGGGAGTATTTTTCCAGTAAAAGTCTGGATGATTTATCAACTCAATATATTTGAGTATGGATATTGATGTTTGAGAGATTGAGTATTTTTCACTATTTGCGACCGAATATATATATATATATATACATACGATATAGTGGTGAGTGGTTTGGAATTATCATAGTGGATGTTACATGATAAATTTTATGATTGAATGATCATATATGGTATGGTTCATCAAAATTGAAGTATGTGATTAACATGGAATATGCTGATTATGAATACTGTACATTTGAATTATACAATTTCATATGTTCTTGAATCCCCTACCAAGCGTAGCTTGCTGAGATATTGTAAATGTTTGAATGTTTACAATATCTCAGATATATAAAGGAAGGAATGGAGGAATATGACGTGGGAAGACGAAGACCATATTATTGATCAAGACTATATATTTGTGAAAGGATCAGATTGCATTTTGATTTGTGTATTTTGGACATAAGACGTAATAAAGGGGCTGTGTATGTGAACCACTGGATCCATCCTGCAATTTTAATAAAATGAGTTTCTTTGGAAACATATGTTGTACTCAAAATTATGTATATGTATATGTTAGTGAAATGTGGCATTCTGGTTTTCTGAAAATATTTCAAAGAATTTTTTTTTTTGCTGCTTAAGTTTTGAAAATGTTTGCAAAATTGGTCAACCACTATTTGAAAAGGATTAACGAAAATGTATTTCAAAAATCCGGGTCGCCACATAGTGGATGTCTTTTTGAATGAAAATTGAAAAGCTATCACATGGGTTGTGTTATTCTTAATATGCTCTATGTAGAATTATCAATTTCAATGATTTCCAACCATTAACAAAGAAGAAGATGATTCACATATTCAAGTAAGCCATGCACTATTCTATTCACTTGAACAACTATAAGTAGCATACTTCAAGCTAGTACTAATATGTATTTTTAAATGAAAATTTCAAATATAACACATGAATCTTCTCATTTTCATTTTCCTCTATTTAGAATTATCATTTATAAAGATTTCCAATCATTAATATAGGAGAAAATCACGCACAGATATAAGTAAGCAATGGATTATTACTATTCACGCACACAACTACAAATAGCATACTTCATGCTAGCAATTGAATGTCTTTTTGAATGAAAATTGAATATCTAAGACATGGTTCTTCTTATTCTCAACGTCCTCTATCGAGAATGATCAATTTCATAGATATCCAATAGTTAATAAAGCAAAAAATCATGCACAAATTTAAATAAGCAATGTACTATTACCATTTATGCAGACAACTATAAGTAGCATACTTCAAGGAAGTTGTTGAATGTCTTTTTGAATGAAATTTGAAAATCTAAATAATGGGCCTCCTTATTCTAAATGTCCTTCATTCAAAATGATCAATTTCAAATAATTTTAGCCATGAACCGACTACAAAATCAGGCATAGATGTAAGTAAGCAATGTATTGTTACTATTCACAAGGACAACTAAAGGTAGCGAACTTCAAGCTAGTAGTTTGATGTATTTTTTAATGATATTTTAAAATTTAAGACTTGAAAACATTCTCTATCTAGATTAATCAATTTAAAAGATTTCTAACTATTAACAAAGCTAAAAGTAGGCACAGATTTATATAAGCAATGTACTATTACTATTCATGAGGACAATTAAAAGTAGCATACTTCAATCTAGTAATTGGATGTGTTTTTTAATACAAAATGAAAATCTAACACATGGTTCTTCTTATTCTCATTGTCCACTACCTAGAATGATCCGTTTCAAAGATTTCCAAACATCAACGAAACAAAAAATCATGCACCAATTTATGTAATCAATGTACTTTTACTATTCACATAGACAACAATAAGTAGCATACTTCAAAGAATCACCCATATATTTAAGTAAGCAACATACTATTTCTATTCCCTCAAACAACTATAAGTAGCACAATTCAAGGTAGTAGTAATATGCCTTTTTGAATAAAAATTGAAGACCTAACATATGGGTCTGCTTATTCTCTATGTTCTCTATTTAGAATTATCAATTTAAAATATTTCCAAGCATTAATGGAGTAGAAAATCACATACTGATTTAAGAATGCAATGTATTGTTACTATTCATGCACAGAACAATAAATAGAATAGTTCAAGCTAGTAGTTGGATGTATTTTAGAATGAAAAATAAAAATCTAACACATGATTCTTCTTATTCTCATTGTCCTCTACCTAGAATGATCTGTTTCAAAGATTTACAACAATTAACAAGCAAAAAATCACACATAGATTTAAGTAAGCAATGTATAGTTACTATTCACATGGACAATGACAAATAGCATACTTCAAGCTAATAATGGATGTCTTTTTGAATGAAAATTAAAAAGCTAACACATGGGTTATCTTATTCTTAATATCCTCTATCTAGAATTATCAATTTTAATGATTTGACAATTAAAAAAGAAGAATATCATGCACATATTCAAGTAAGCAATGTACTGTTTATATTCACTTGGACCACTATAAGGATCATACTTCACGCTAGTACTTATATGTCTTTTTGAATGAAAATTTAGAATCTAACACATGCATCTTCTCATTTTCATATTCCTCTATCTAGAATTATAATTGACAAAGATTTCCAATCATTAATAAAGGAAAAAATCATGCACAGATATAAGTAAGCAATGTACTATTCTATTCATGTGTACAACTGGAAATATCATACTTCACGCTAGCAGTTTAATGTCTTTCTGATTGAAAATTGAATATCTAACACATCGTTATTTTTATTCTCAATGTCCTCTATCTAGAATGATCAATTTTATAGATTTTCAACAGTTAATGAAGCAATAAATCATGAACAAATTAAAATAAGCAATGTATTATTACTATTTACGCAGACAACTACAAGTAGCATACTTCAAGCAAGTCGTTGAATGTATTTTTGAGTGAAAGTTGAAAATCTAAATAATGGGTCTCCTTATTCTCAATGTCCTCCATCTAGAATGATCAATATCAAAGATTTTTAGCCATGAAAAAACTACAAAATCACACACAAATTTAAGTAAGCAATGTATTGTAACTATTCACAATGACAACTACTAGTAACAAACTTCAAGCTAGTAGTTCGATGTATTCTTGAGTGAAATTTTAAAATTTAATACGTGATGAAATTCTTCTATCTAGAATGATCAATTTAAAAAATTTCCAACTATTAATGAAGCTGAAAATCAAGCATAAATTTAAGTAAGCAATGTATTATTACTATTTATTAGGATAATTACAAGTAGCATTCTTCAAGCTAACATATGATTCTTCTTATTCTCACTGTCCACTATCTAGAATGATCCATTTCAAAGATTTCCAAACATTAATGAAGCAAAAAGTCACACACAGATTTATGTAATCAATGTACGATTACTATTTGCATAGACAACAGCATGTAGCATACTTCAAGCTAGTAATTCGATGACTTTTTAAATGGAAATTAAAAATCTAACACAAGTGACATCTTATTCTCAATGTCCTCCATATAGAATTATCAATTTCAAAGATTTTAAATCATTAACGGAGCAAAAAATCACCCACAAATTTAAGTAAGCAATATGCTAGTACTATTCACGAGGACAACTGCAAGTAGCATACTTCAATCTTGTGGTAGAATGTGCTTTTGAATGAAAATTTAAAATATAACAGGTGGCTCATCTTATTCTCAATGTCCTCTATCTAGAACTATTAATTTCAATGTTTTCCAACCACTGACAAAGAACAAAATCACCCACATATTTAAGTGAGCAATGCGGTGTTTCTCTTCACTCAGATAACTACATGTAGCATACTTCGAGCTAGTAGTAATATATCTTTTAAAATGAAAATTGAAAATCTAACATTTGGGTCATCTTATTCCCAACGACCTCTTTTTTTGAATGATCAATTTCAAATAATTTCAGGCATTAATGAAGCAAAAAATCATGCACAGTAAGCAATGTACGATTAGTATTCATGTAGACAACCATAAGTAGCATACTTCAAGCTAGTAGTTCAATGCATATTTTAATGAAAATTTAAAATCTAACACATGGTTCTAATTATTCTCTATGTCCCCTATGTAGAATGATCAATTTCAAAGATTTTCAACCATTAATGAAGTATAAAATCATCCACAAATTTAAATAAGCAATGTATTGTTAGTATTTACGAGGAGAACTACAACTAGCATACTTCAAGCTAGTAGTTGGATGTCTTTTTGAATGAAAATTTTGAATTTAAGACATGGGTCATCATATTCTCAATATTCTCTATCTACAATTTTTAATTTCAATGTTTTCCAACCATTAACAAAGAGGAAAATTTCCCACATATTTAAGTAAACAATGTACTGTTTCTATTCACTCAGACCACTACAGGTAGCATACTTCAAGGTAGTAGTAATATGTCCTTTTCAATAAGAATTGAAAATCTAACATATGGGACTTTTTATTGTCAATGTCCTCTATCTATAATGGTCAATTTCTTAGATTTTGAACCATTAACGAAGTAGAAAATCATGCACAGATTTGAGTAAGCAATGGACTATTACTATTCACGTGAACACATGAAAGTAACATACTTCAAGCTAGTAGTTGGATGTCTTTTTGAATGAAAATTTAAAATATAAAACATGAGTCATCCTATTCTCATCATCCTCTATCTACAATTATTAATTTCAATGTTTTTAAACCTTTAACGCAGAAGAAAATCAATCACATATTTAAGAAAGCAATGCACTATTTCCATTGACTCAGACAACTACAAGTAGCATTCTTCAGGCTAGTAGTAATAAGCCTTTTTGAATGAAAATTAAAAATCTAACACATGGTCATCTTGTTCTCAATGTCCCCTATCAAGAATATCAATTTCAAACATTTCCAACCATTAATGAGTAGAAAATCACACATAGATTTAAGTAAGTAATGTACAGTTACTATTCACGTAGACAACTACAAATAGCATACTTCAAACTAATAGTGGATGTCTTTTTGAATGAAAATTGAAAAGCTAACACATGGGTTATCTTATTCTTAATATCCTCTATATAGAATTATCAATTTCAATGATTTCCAACCATTAACAAAGAAGAAGATAATGTACATATTCATATAAGCAATGCACTATTTCTATTCACTTAGACAACTATAAGTAGTGTACTTCAAGCTAATACTAATATGTCTTTTTGAATGAAAATAAAAAATCTAACACATGGATATTCTCATTCTCATTTTCCTTCGTCTAGAATTATCATTTACAATGATTTCCAATCATTAATAAAGGAGAAAATCATGCACATATCTAAATAAGCAATGTACTATTACTATTCACGTGTACAGCTGCAAATAGCATACTTCACACTAGCAATGCATGATTTTCCTATTCACATGGACAACTACAAGTAGCATTCTTCTTGCTAGTAGTTGTATGCATTTTTGAATGCAAATTGAAAATATAACATATGGTTCTTCCTATTCTCAATTTCCTCTATCTAAAATGATCAATTTCAAAGATTACCAACCATTAATGGAGAAAAAAAAAATTGCCCAGAGATTTAAGTAATGGGCCATTCCTATTCATGCTGACAACTACAAGGAGCATACTTTAAGCTAGTAGTTAGATGCCTTTCTGAATGAAAACTGAAAATCTAACATATGGTCCTTCCTATTCTCACTGTCCTCTATCTACAATGATCAATTTCAAATATTTTCAACCATTAACGAAGCAAAAAATCATGCACAACTTTATGTAAGCAATGTATTAATTACTGTTGACACGGACAACTACAAGTAGCACACTTCAAGCTAGTAAGTGGATGTCTTTCTCAAAAAAATTGAACATTTAACATATAGTTCTTCATATTCTCAATGTCTTCTTTCTACATTGATCAATTTCAAAGATTTTCAACCATTAACAAAGCAAAAAATCACTCACAAATTTATGTACGCATTGTACTATTACTATTCATGCTAACAACTGCAAGTAAAACACTTCAAACTAGTAGTTGGATGTCTATTTTAATAAAATTTTAAAATTCGAACCCATGACAATGTCTTATATCTAGATTGATTAATTTCAAAGATTTCCAGCATCAATAAAGTAGAAAATCATGCACAAATTTAAGCAAGCAATGTACAATTCCCATTCATGCAGACTTTACAAGTAGCGTACTTAAGGCTAGTAGTTGGATGCCTTTTTGAATGAAAATTGAAAATATAACATATAGTTCATCTTATTCTCAGTGTCCTCTATCTATAATAATCAATTTCAAAGATTTTCAACCATTAACAAAGCAAAAAATCAAGCATAGATTTATGTAAGTAATGTGTCTTTTTGAATGAGAATTGAAAATTTAATACATGATACTTCTTATTCTCAATGTCCTCTACCTAGAATTATCAATTTTAAAGATTTCCATCCATTGCAGAAGTAGAAATTCATGCACAGATTTAAGTAAGCAATGCACTGTTACTTCTCACACAGACATCTACAAATAACATACTTCATGTAAATAGTTGAATGTATTTTGGAATGAAAATTGAAATTACAACACATGATTCTTCTTATTCTCAATGTCCTCTATCATGAAGGATCAATTTCAAGGATTTCCACATTAACAAAGCAAAAATTCATGCACAGATTTATGTAAGCAACGTGCTGCTACTATTCACGTAGATTGTTACATGTAGCATATTTGAAACTAGTAGTTGGATGTCTTTTTAAATGAAAATTTAAAATTGAACACATAGGTCTTGTTATTCTTAATGTACTATATTTAGAATGATCAACACCAAAGATTTTCAATCATTGCATATATTAAGTAACCAATGTATTATTACTATTTAAGTGGACAACTGCAAGTACCATACTTTAAGCTAGTAGTTGGATGTATATTTGAATCAAAATTTAAAATATAACACATGACAATGTCTGCTATCTGGAATAATCAATTAAAAAGATTTCCAAACATTAGCGAAGAATAAAATTATACCTAAATTTATGTGAGCATTGTAGTTGGATTTCTTTTTGAATAAAAATTTAAAATCTAGCACATGGTTCTTATTATCCTCAATGTTCTATATCTAGAATGATCAATTTAAAAGATTTTCAACCATTAATGCAACAAATAATCAGGCACAGATTTATGTAATTAGTGTACTATTACGATTCGCATGGACAATTGCAAGTAGCATACTTCAAGCTAGTAGTTGGATTACCTTTTGGATGAAAATTGAAAATCTAAAACTTGGGTCTTCTTATTCTCAATGTCCTCTATCTTGAGTAGTCAATTTTAAAGATTGTCAACCATTAACAAAGCTGAAAATCATGCACACATTTAAGTAAGCATTGTATTGTTATTATTCATGAGGACAACTACAAGCAGCATACTTCAAGCTAGTAGTTGGATGTCTTTTCTAATGAAAATTGAAAATCTAGAGCATGGGTCTTCTTATTCTCAAAGATTTCCAACCATTAACAAAGCTGAAAATCATGCACAGATTTAAGAAAGAAATGTATTGTTACTATGCACAAGGACAACTACAAGTAGCGTACTTCAAGCTAGCAATTGGATGTCTTTTTGAATGAAAATTTAAAATATAACACATGAAAATGTCTTTCATTTAGAACTTTTAATTTAAAGGATTTCAAACCATTAATGAAGCAAAAAATTACACATATATTTAAAGTAAGCAATGTACTATTACTATACATGTAGACTACTGGAAGTAGCATATTCAAGCTAGCATTTGGATGTATTTTTGAATAAAAAAAATAAAAAAAAACTTAGCACGTGGTTCTTCTTATTCTCAATGTTCACTCTCTAAAATAATCAATTTCAATGATATCAAACCATTAACAAAGCAAAAAATCATACACATATTTATGTAATCAATCTACCATTAGTATTAGCACAGACAACTAATATTAGCAAACTTCAAGCTAGTAGTTGGATATCTTTTTGAATAAAAATTCAAAAATATAACACACAAACCTTATTATTCTCAATGTCCTCTATCTAGAATTGTTAATTTCAAATATTTATAACCATTAATGAAGAAAAAAGTTACGCAAAGATTTAAATAAGCAATGTACTATTACTATTAGCACAGACAACTAATATTAGCAAACTTCAAGCTAGTAGTTGGATATCTTTTTGAATAAAAATTGAAAATATAACACACAAACCTTATTGTTCTTAATGTCCTCTATCTAGAATTATCAATTTAAAATATTTATAACCATTAATGAAGAAAAAATTCACGCAAAGATTTAAATAAGCAATGTACTATTACTATTCACATGAACAACTACAAGCAGTATACATCAAGCTAGTATTTGAATATCTTTTTGAATGAAAATTTAAAATCAAATACATGGGTCATCTTATTCTAAATATCATATATCTAAAATTATCAATTTTAATGATTTTGATCCATTAATAAAGAAAAAAATTAGGCACATATTCAAGTAACCAATAGTGTTTTTATTCACTCAACCAACTACAAGTAGCATAAGGAAAATTGAAAATATAACACATGAAACTTCTTATTCTCATTGTCCTCTATCAATATTTACCAATTTCAAAGATTTCCAACATTAACAAAGCAGAAAATCAAGCACAAATATAAGTAAGCAATGTACTATTACTATTCATATTGACAACTACAAGTAGTATAATTCAAGATAGTAGTTGAATGTGTTTTTGAATGAAAATTGAAAATTTAGCCCATGAGTCTCCTTATTCTAGAATGATCAATTTCAAATATTTACAACCATTAATGAAGTAGAAATTGGGCATAGATTTAAATAAGCAATATACTATTACTATTCACGTGGGCAACTACTAGTAGCATACTTCAAGCTAGTTGTTGGATGTCTTTTTGAATGAAAATTGAAAATCTAACACATGAGTCTTGTTATCCTCAATGTCCTCAATCTAGAACAATTTCAAAGATTTTCAACTAGTAATGAAGCAATAAATCACGTACAAATTTAAATAAAAAATGTACTATTACTATTCACACAGATAACTATAAGTAGCATACTTCAAGATAATAGTTAGATGTCTTTTTTAATGAAAATTAAAAATCTAAATCATGGGTCTTCTTATTCTTAATGTCCTCTACCTAGAATGGCCAATTCCAAAGATTTTCAACCACTAACAAAGCAAAAAGTCATGCACAGATTTAACTAAGCAATGTATTGTTACTATTCACAAGGACAACTACAAGTAGCATACTTCAAGCTATTAGTTGGATGTCTTTTTAAATGAAACTTTAAAATTTAACACATGATAATGTGGTCTATCTAGAATGATCAATTTAAAATATTTTCAACAGTTAACAAAGCTAAAAACTCCACACAGATTTAAGTAAGCAATGTACGATTACTATTCATGCAGAGAATTATGAGTAGCATACTTCAAGCTAGTAATTAGATGCCTTTTTGAAGAAAAAATTGAAATTCTACTGCATGGTTCTTCTTATTCTCAGTGCCATCTATCTAGAATGATTAATTTCAAAGATTTCCAACTATTAACAAAGTAGAACATCATACTTAGATTTTTGTAACCAAGGTACTATTACTATTTGGCCGTCCAACTACAAATACAATACTTCAAGCTAGTAGTTGGATGTTTTTCTGCTTGAAAATTGAAAATCTAATAAATGGGTCTTCTTACTTCCAATTCCTTATATCTAGAATTATCAATTTCAAATATTTCTATACATCAATGAAGTAGCAAATCATGCAAAGATAGTAAGCAATGTACTATTACTATTCACGCAGACAACTACAAGTAGTGTACTTCATATTAGTAGCATCAATATCCTCTAACACATGGGTCATCTTATTGTCAACATCCTCTATCTAAAATTATCAATTTAAATAATTTCCAGCCTTTAAGGAAGAAGAAAATCACCCACATATTTAAGCAAGCAATTTATTGTTTCTTTTCACTCGAACAACTACAAGTAGCTTATTTTAAGCCAGAAGTAATATGTATTTTTGAATGACATTGAAAATCTATGACATGGGTCTTCTTATTATCATTGTCCTCTATCTAACATTATCAATTTCAAAGAATTCCAACCTTTAATGAAGCAAAAAATAACATTGATTTAAGTAAGTAATGTACTATTACTATTTATGTGTTATAAGTAGCATACTTTAAGCTACAAGTTGGGTATCTTTTTGAATGAAAATATAAAATCAAATACATGGGTCGTCTTATTCTAAGTATTTGTTATCTAAAATTATCAATTTAAATGATTTCCATCCAATAACGAAGGAGAAAATCACGAACATATTCTAGTAACCAATGCTCAATTTATATTCACTTGGCAACGACAAGTAGCATACTTCAAGCTAGTAGTTGGATATGTTTTTGAATGAAAATTGAAAATCTAACACAAGTTTCTTCTTATTCTCAATGCACTCTATCTAGAATGATAAATTTCAAAGATTTTCAACAATTAACAAAACAAAAAATCACACATAGATTTAAGTAAGCAATGTACTCTTTCTATTCACACGAACAACTACAAGTAGCATACTTCAAGCTAATAATTGGCTGACTTTTTGAATGAAAATTTAAAATGTAACACTTGGGACAATGACAAGTAGCACACTTAAGCTAATAGTAATATGTCTTTTCGAGTGAAAATTGAAAATCTAACACATGGGACTTCTTATTCTCAACATTCTCTATCTTGAATTATCAAATTCAAAAGTGCACAAATAGTAACAAAGTAGAAAATCATGCACCAATTTAAGTATTCTTGTAGAAAACTACAAATAGCACACTTCAAGCTAATAGTTGAATGTCTTTCTAAATGAAAATTGAAAATTTAACATATGTTTCTTCTTATTATTAATATCCTCTATTTAGAATGATCAATTTTATAGATTTTCAACCATTAACAAAGAAAAAAATCATGCACAGACTTAAGTTGGTAATACAATGTCACCATGTACATGGACAACTACATGTAACACAGTTCAAGCAAGTAGTTGGACGTATTTTATAGTGAAAATTGATAATCTAATACAAAGGTCTTCTTACTTTCAATGTCCTCTATCGAGAAAGATCAATTTCTTAGATTTTAAACAATTAATGAAGCAGAAAATGATGCACAGATTTAAGTAAGCAATGCACTATTACCACTGACATGGACACTTACAAGTAGCAAATTTCAAGCAAGTAGTTGGATATCTTTTTGCATGAAAATTTAAAATCTAACACAAGGGTCATCTTATTCTAAATATCTTCTATCTAGAATTATCAATTTGAATAATTTTCATCCATTAGCAAAGTAGAAAATCATGCACATATTCTAGTAACTAATGTACAATTTATATTCACTCAATATAATTGTTATGAGAATAAATATTCTGAATAATGAAAATTAATTAATTCATAATTAAATTTAATATGCTTCTTAAACTCTCCTACCAAGCATAGCTTGTTGAGATATTGTAAATGTTTTATGTTTACAATATCTCAGATACAGATAGACAGAAGAAGATGTGCATGACACGAGGAATCCAGTAGTCATACTTTTGCAATCAGGTATATACTTTATTAAAGATTTTGTATTGTGTAGTTAGTCATTTGAATTATGATATTGGACATGTAATATAATGTTATAGGGGATGTACAAGTGAACCACTGAATGGGTTCTATTTTAAAAAATGAATTTCTACCTTCCAGAAAACTATATATATATATATAGTGTGAGCATGAAAGTGACATCTAGGTTTTTGAAGAAATGAATTTCAAAGTAAAATCTTTTGTTGTTTTTGAATTTTAAAATTAGAGGACCTTTTGAAAAATAAATGCAAAAAAATTTCATGAAAAAACTGGGGTGTCATAGTATCAGAGCGGTTCATCCAGTCACTTATAGCACTTTATGTCCAATAAAAAGATTAAAATTCAAATATAAGTTAGGATCTAGTGAGTTGTGTAGTATTATGATGGAATTTGTTGAGTAGTAGAAAGAGTAACATGGTTTCAAAAGAGGCTTTTCATGAGAAACATCATGCAATTTCTCTTTGTGTATACATTTGTATGCATAAATCATAAGCTTGTTTGCACATTTTCAATCAGGGAAGCTTTTATCGAAATCCAGAAATCAACGATATAATATGGACTGCTTTACTGAAATCCAGTATGCAATAATATGACTAAAATCATAAAGTAGTAATCGATCAGCCCATGTAAGAATATCTCGGCAAACACATCAAACCAACGAGTCAAATATAATAATCATGAAACTATTAAAATAGTAATCATTCAAAATAGATGATCACATCCCTATAGATATCATGCACATGGTCTTTCAGTTTTGTTCCCACCGTAGGATGCCTCATTCGACGATCTACCCACTTGGAACTCAAGCCAATGGGTTGGTAAACACATCAAACTAACTGGTCACGAGTACTTGTCTACGACCATCTCAATGCTATATGCATATCGATAAAACTGAAATCATAGGGCCAACTATGCTCATGACCAGAACACATCTGGAATCATGTGTCTCCGGTACCTAGAGACCAGTCCACCATAGTCTTCATGGTGACTATGGATATATCCCTGAAAGGGTACCGTGAACACCTCTAGTAGTC
The DNA here is from genome assembly GCA_035236585.1 of Warburgia ugandensis. Classification (NCBI taxonomy): domain Eukaryota; kingdom Viridiplantae; phylum Streptophyta; class Magnoliopsida; order Canellales; family Canellaceae; genus Warburgia; species Warburgia ugandensis. The sequence continues at coordinate 46,987,303 of CP141134.1, forward strand.
GTCCCTATTTACCACAATAGTCAAGGAAGGGACAATGCCATTTTGGCAGCGATACCATCCACTTTTAGTGGCAGAGGCCAGGAGGCCAACCTCGTACATAACAACCTCTCAGCATAGTGCCCACCAGGCTCAATAACCTAAAAAGCATATATAAATAATCCAAATCTCAATCATCGTAATTTGGACTCTTCTGATGAAGAGTAATTGGTTATGTATCTGAGTTAAGTGAGATAACCTTATTTGATAAATGAAGTAAGGAAATTTGATTGAATCATATGTCAGAGGAGAACATACTAAACAATTTGTATTGTTATGTAATGAAGGAAACCTTTTAGTATCAGTATGTAAAGTGAGACGAAACTATATTAATATCTATGAACACCAATGCTTTTATTTGAGATAGTTAGCCTCGGTGAAATCGTAAAAGTTGTTGTTATGTGACCTTGAGGTCACGGGTTCAAGGCTTGGAATTAGCCTCTTGCGAAATGCAAGGTAAGGCTACCTACTATAGACCCTTGTGGTCTGCATTTCCCTAGACACTGTAAAGGTGGGAGCTTCATGCATCAAGGCTGTCCTTATGGTATTATTTAAGTATTTGAATGTGATTGCACAGCTAGTGCGATTTTAGTTGTTAATTTGATGCTATGAGCTTCATATATGCAATTAAGAAACACTGAATGTGTTATTTCTATTTTTGAATTTGAATACACCGAAGGGTGTAAGTTCATTTATTATAATTTGAATTATATGTGTTATCTCTAGTATTGGTACTGGTATCTTTGTATCTATATTTAAGTTAAAGATGATTGTTTATGATTATCCGAATGTAAGGCCATATATATGATTTTAATGAATTCAATTATGAATACGTGAGAGATGTTCTTTGATTTAAATGACTATCTCTTTATTTTGGATTCGTATGTGGAAATAGATGAATGATTATGAATTCACATTCTATATTAAATGATTGTTTGGAGAAATGAAAGAGTTATATGTCTGAACATATGTGGAAATGATGGAACGTTATTTGAGCAAAGACTATGATGATAGAGTTAAAGTATGATTCATTATAGTAATTTGATTTTTTATTTGTAGTCGGGATTGTAAATTTTCATATTTCTATGACAATGCAATTCATGATGGATTTTGATAGAAGATTGTGGATAATATGAAAATCTTCCATTATATATGGTTGTGATGATGATGATTATGATTAAACATTTATCAATTGATGATTTTATAATGTCTTGGTAAATATTATTGAAGAATTTGGATATTATTGATGAGGTTTGTGGAAATGGGTAAGTAATTCTCACAGCATTAGGATTTGTTATATTATGGTAATGTGGAGAATGTAATGAGATAGAGTCTCTGAGATATATATTATTTATGGATGAATGGTTAATTCTGTTATAGTGAATGTTTGAATGTTGTGAGACAGAGTCTCTAAAATGTATTTGGTATTGATAAATGGTTTATCAGGTGTACCGCAATCGCATGTGTTAAATGCGTAAGTCCGAGAAATAGAGGAGACTCTGCCAAATTTTTTCCAGAAATATGATACTTGAAATTTAGAAGATAGGCAGTTCAAAAGGTTAGAATTGCTTAAGCATACGCAGAAAGTATCATCTTTAAGTAAGAAATGGATAGTAACTGTTTCAAGTTAGTATAAAGAGTTATATGGATAAGAAAATAGAAATGTGAGTTGGAGATAAAGATTATGTGTTCTAAGAATCATTACAATCAAAGGATTTTGGAAGTTGCAAAAATTTATTGTTTTGATGAATTATCAAGTAAAGGCTAAGTATCAGAGTACACAAAAAAAGTGATTCTTATTGTTTATAGTGATAGAAAAGTTATGCTATTAAGTCATATTATATCTAAGGTAAGTTGAAAATCATTTATATTTTGAAGATTGATGTTTTATTGAAGTAATTATATGAATTTAAGTTTACAAGGAGATGGGAATATTATTAGAGTGGTTGGAATGATATCATGAAAGAATTTTGAAGACAAAATTCTCCAAGGATGGAAGAATGTAATGACCTTCAAAATTTTGAGGACGAAATTTCTCTAAGGAGGGAAGATTGTAACGATCCTAAAATTTTACGATTGCATGATCGAGGTATGAGTTTTCTAGGAGAATAACTTTTTATGGAATTAGAATCAAGAACTAAAATATGTATAATTAGATTCTACTTAGAAAATGAAATCCAACAACCCAAAGAATGCAAAAAATAGAGTCCGGATGAGGAAGTTATGGGACTTCAAAGTCAAGGGTATTTTGGTAAATAAAGATTAAAAAAGAAACTTATAACTTGAGAATTGAAATTATTAAATCTGATTCTACTCGTCGATACAAATCCAATGACTCTAAGTTTACTAAAATAGGAGATTGGACGAATAAACGGCAATTTTCTTACAAAAGGGTATTTTTGTAATTTCACTAGTAGGCCCCATTTGTAGAAATTTGACTCAGACAATTAAGAGACATTCAAATTTCATAATTGGTGATCATCATGCTTTTGATTGAAACCATGATGTTTGAAAAACATCATTAACATAAAAGAATCAAAGAAAAAGAATTAATTTAAAATCATTTAAAGGAGGGGCCAGAATTGATATTGGCACCCCTCCCACTGAAACCCCAAAAGAACAGACATTATGTTTGTTCTAAAACCAGACAGAGTAAAAGAAACCCGATGAAAGAAAGAGAGAAGAAGAGGACAAGGAGAAGGAGAAGGAGAAGGAGAAGAGGAAGGAGGAAGAAAGAGAGAAGTAGAGGAGAAACGACGTGGGATCTGAAGGAGATAGCAGCGTGCATGTGACCATTGCCGAAATAGCGTCAAAACCCATCCTCTCCCCTACCAAGCATAGCTTGCTGAGATATTGTAAATATTTTATGTTTACAATATCTTGATACAGATAGACAAAAGAAGATGTACACGACAAGAGGAATCTAGTAACCATACTTCTGCGATCAGGTATATTTAGTCATTTGAATTGTGATATTGGACATTTAATATAATGTTATAGGGGCTGTACAAGTGAACCACTGGATGGGTCCTATTTTAAGAAATGAATTTCTATCTTCCCAAAAACTATATATATGTAAAGTGTGAGCATGAAAGTGACATCTAGATTTTTGGAAAAAAATTAATTTCAAAGTAAAATCTTTTGCTATTTTTTAATTGTAAAATTAGATCCATGCCACCTTTTGAAAAATAAATGCAAAAAATTTTCATGAAAAATCTGAGGCGTCACACCTAGTTTATAGGTGTCTTAATGATGCCCCTTCCTAAAAAGCAGGTGCCTTTTACCTACTCCCCTTCCTTCATACCCACTTTCCAATTTGATGTCTACCCTTTTCCCCCCATACTAGCCATTCAATGCAAATACTTCCATCCACACCACACCCTATCATTAGGTACCCTAGAAAAAATAGGAGAAGTCTTGTAAAAACCCAGCCAAACTTAATAAGAAAAAAAGTGACTTTTACAAAAGGAAAAAGACTCCTCTCCCATTGTGAAGGAGACATCTTCCTACGGTATTAGTTTGCTCTCTTTTGTTTTGGACTGCTTTTTCTTAGGGGAAGCTACTATTTTCCTATGGTGGGAGGTACTTTTTCAAGATATTCTATGCCTAGTTTTAGGCCATTTGATTCTCCTTCCTTCCTCTTCTCTTGTTTGATCTTAATGTTATTCATGTCATCTTTCGCTTTGTTTTCCATTAGCTTTCCTTACTTTTAAACTAAAATTTAAGGTTGGTTTTCCCTTAGAGTGACAGCCAAGGAAATCATCTTGAATCTAGTTTTGTTCTTTAGTTTTCATTGCATATTTATTGTCTTTCAGCCCTCTTGAGTTTCCAGCTTTGGCTGCTCAAGTTCCACTGGATAGCCTTAGTTTTGCATAGTATTTTCCTTTGATTTCAAGTATGATTGTTCATGAGTGAATTTTGAAACAATTGAAAAAGAATTTCTCTTGGAATTAAGGAGTGATTGAGATTAAGGGAACTAAATTGTAATAGCATTTAAGTTTTAGATTTGGACTACATGAATGAAATATTATGTTGATGACTTTTTGAATGTGATTCAATGAGATTGGTTGGATTTTTCAGTTCATGTTTATGACCAGCATTTAATTAAACTTGTTCTTGAATGCATTTAATTACCTTACTGCTGGAATTTCTTTGCATGAATGGTGTATGTTATTTTCTAGCACTATACAATCATGTTTACTTGACTTTTCTAGAGTCTAGTTAGATTGTTAGATAGCTTAGATAGAAATAGAGTGATGCCAAATTGAGGCTTACTGGTTATGCCGGTGAGATTAGATCCAGCCTGGATCTAAGGAGAAACATCAAAAAAGGAAAAGAAGAGAGAGAAGGGGGGAGAGGCTCTACCTGGGCAGTCGGAGGAAGTCTGACGAGGTTTTTCTGGTGGTGCAAATCTATCTGTGCTTGTAGGAATTTTTAGATCACCAGTGATAATGGGAAAAACGCCAGCTAGAGGGAGATGGACAAGAAGAGGAAGAGGGAAAAGAAGATGGGGAGAGAGAGGAGAGTGCGATGTAGGAGAGGGAGGTGTACATAATGCCGGTGATCTGCCTTCCTCACAAGCAACATGATCACCAACCTTCTCCTCAGCGAATGAGTCAAAGGTGGACCTGGAATGCCATTTTTAAAAGTTCCCTTATACTTAAAAGTTCCATAACTTTCTCATCCAAGCTTCATTTTCAGTTTCCTAGTATCATTGCATTCCATTTTTCGAGTAGAATCTAATTATAGGGGTATTTCCACCAAATTTAATTTCTATAAAATCTCACTTCTAAGATTCAAAATATTAAAACTTTCATCCTTCTTTTCAATCCAAATTTTCAAAATAAAAGAGGACTTAAAATTTTGGGTAGTTACATAGATAGCTTAGTTAATGTTAGAAATAAAGTGCTTGCTTAGGTTTCCAAAGTAGTTGATTAACTTCACCCCCATCCAATGAATCATGCATGCCATTCCATGATTACATGTATGTCAATTGGATAGTTTTTCTTTAATTTTAATTTTTGTTAGTAATTGCTTTCATTTATTTCTCTTGTTACATTATAGTTAAATTCCATTATTATCTCAATTAGTTGAAAGGCAATCAAATTTGTCATACTTTTTAAAATAGTTGATTTGGTTTCTTACTTTTGCATGATTAGGAAAGTAGTTTGTTAAAGTAGGTTTCCATTAGATTAGTTGTTTATTTCATGTTTAGGAAAGTTGTTAAATTGCATCTTAGAAAAGTTGTTAATTAGGAAAATCACAAAATTAGAAGGTTTTAATTTAGGAAAGTATTAAATTTTAGAAAGTGCATGTTTTGGGAAAGTTTTCCATTTAGCATGTTTCTTGTTTTTTGCTTAGTTTCCATTTCTTCTTCTTTTTTTTTTTTGCTTGCTTTCCAAGTTCAAGTTTTAATTTCCATTCTTAATTTAGAACAAAAATCACTTAAATTTTGGCTAGGTTAGATAGTTTAAAGTAGATACCACTAGAATCACACTAGTTCACTTCTCATGGGATCGACCTTAGTAGCATGCTATATTGCAAATGATTCGTACGCATGCTAGTTTAATTAAAACAACAACAAATAACATACTTCAAAGTAGTAGTTGAATGTCTTTTTGAATAAATCTTGAAAATCAAACACATTGATCTTCATACTCTCATTGTTCTCTATCTAGAATGATCAATTTCATTGATTTCCAACAATTAAGCAATATAATATTAGTATTCATGGAGACAACTACAGGTAGCATACTTCAAGCAATTCACTGATTGTCTTTTTCAATGAAAATTGAAAATCTAAACCATGGGCCTTCTTTTTCTCAATGTCCTTTATCTAGAATGATCAATTTCAAAGATTTCCAACCATTAATGAACTAGAAAAATCATGCACAGATTTAAGTTAGCAAAGTATTGTTACTATTCACAAGGACAACTACAAGTAACATACTCCTAGCTAGTAGTTGGTATTTCTAAAGAAAAATTTAAAATATGATACATGAAAATGTCCTTTATCTAGAATGATCAATTTAAAAGGTTTCCAACAATTAAGAAAGTAGAAAACATGCACATATTTAAATAAGCAATGTACTATTATTATTCATGTGGACAACTTAAAGTAGCATACTTCAATCTATTTGTTGGTGTCCTTTTAAATAAAAATTGAAAATTTGAGACATGGTTCTTCACATTCTCAAAGTCTTCCATCTAGAATGATCAGTTTCAAAGATTTCCAACCATGAATGAAGCAAAAAATCATGCATAGATGTATATAACTAATGTACTATTTGCCCAGACAGCAACAAGTAACATACTTCAAGCTAGTACTTGGTAGTCTTTTTGAATGAAAATTGAAAATCTAACACTTGGGACTTCTTATGTTCAATGTCCTCTATCTAGAATTTTCAATTTCAAAGATTTTCAACTATTAACATAGCAAAAAACCATGCAATGATTTCAGTTTTACTATGTACTATTACTATTTAGGCAGACAACTACAAATACTGTCTAGCTAGTAGTTGGAAATCTTTTTGAATGAAAGTTTAAAATATTACACATGGGTTGTCTTATTGTTGATGTTCACCATCTAGAATCAATTTCAATGATTTCCAACCATCAAGGAAGAAGAAAATCGTGCACATATTTGAGTAAGCAATGTATTGTTTCTATTCACTTAGACAAGTACAAGTAGCATACTTCAAGCTAGGAGTAATATGTCTTTTTGAATGAAAATTGAAAATCTAACACGTGGGACTTCTTATTCTCAATGTCCTCTATAAATAATTATTATTTTCAAATATGAACAAGCATTAACCAAGTAGAAAATCATGCACATATTTAAAATATATGGTCATCTTATTCTATCTACAATAAGAAGATTTCTTTTTGAATGACAATTTAAAATCTAGCATAGGGGTCATCTTATTCTAAATATCCTCTATCTAGGATTATAAATTTCATAGTTTCCCAATGATTAACAAAGCATAAAAAACTCATAGATTTAAGTAAGTAATACACTATTACTATTCACATAGACAACAACAAGTGGCATACTTCAAGCAAGTAGTTGGATGTCTTTCTGAATGAAAATTGAAAATTTAACATGAGGGACTTCTTATTCTCAATGTCCTCAATCTAGAATTATTAATTTCAAATATTTTCAGCCATTAATTAAGCAAAAAATCACAAACAAATTTAAGTAAGCAATGCACTATTACTATTTACAAGACAATTTACAAGTAGTATACTTCAAGCTAGTAGTTAGATGTCTTTTTGAATGAAAAAAGAAAAAATAAGTCATTGGTTTTCTTATTGTCAATTTCCTCTATCTATAATGATCAATTTCAAATATTTTCAACCATTAACGAAGCAAAAAATCACACACAGATTTAAGTAAGCAATGCATTATTGCTATTCACCAAGATAGCTACAAACAGCATGCTTCAAACTATTAGTTGGATGTATTTTTTATTGGAAACTTAAAATCTATCCCATGAAAACGTCATTTATCTTGAATTATCAATTTAAAACATTATCAACCATTAACTAAGCTGAAAACTATGTATAGATTTGGGTAAGCAATGCACTATTACTATTTACGTGCACAACTATAAGTAGCATACTTCAAGCTAGTAGTTGGATGTCTTTTTGAATAAAAATTAAAAGTCTAATGCATCATTCTTCATATTCTTAATATCCTCTCTCTAGAATGATCAGTTTTAAGGATTTTCAACTATTAACAAAGAATAACATCAGGCGCAAATATTTGTAAGCAATGTACTATTTATTATTCGGGCGAATAACTACAAGTAGCATAATTCAAGCTTGTAGTTGGATGTCGTTTTTTATTGAAAATTGAAAATCTAAAAAATGGGTCATCTTATTCTCATTGTCCTTTATCCAGAATTATCAATTCCAGAGATTTCCAGCCATTAATGAACAGCCAATCATGTAAAGATTTAAGTAATGTACTATTACTATTCATAGGGACAACTACAACTAGAATGCTTCAAGCTAGTTGTTGGACATCTTTTTGAATAAAAATTTAAAATATAACACATGGGTCATCTTATTACCAATATCCTCTATCCAGAATTATCAATTTCAATGATTTTCTACCATTAACAAAGAAGAAAATTACACACATAATTTGGCATGGAATGTACTATTTCTATTCACTCAGACAACTACAAGTAACATACTTCAAGCTAGAAGTAATATATCTTTTTAAGTGAAAATTGAAAATATAACACATGAAATCTTCTTATTCTCATTTTCCTCTATCTAGAGTTACCCATTACAAAGATTTTCAATCACTAACAAAGTAGAAAATCATGCTCAGATATAAGTTTGTAATGCACTGTTACTATTCAAGCGTACAACTACAAATAGCACACTTCAAGCTAATAGTTGAATATATTTTTTTAAAGAAAACTGAAAATATAACACATGGTTCTTCTTATTCTTAATGTTCTCTTTCTAGAACGATTAATTTCATAGATTTCCAACATTGAATGAAGTAGAAAATCATGCACAGATTCAAATTAGCAATGCACTGTTACTATTCACACACAAAAAACATGGGCCTTCATATTCTCAATGTCCTCCATCTAGAATGATCAATTTTAAAAATTTCTAACCATCAATGGACTAGAAAATCGCATACAAATTTAAGTAAGCAAAGTACTATTACTATTCACTTGGGTAACAACAGGTCGCACACTTCATGCTAGTAGTTGGATGTCTTTCTGAATAGAAATTGGAAATCTAACACATGATTCTTCTAATTTTCAATCACTATCTAGAATGATCACCTTCAAAGATTTCCAACCATTGACAATGCAAAAAATCACACACATATGTATGTAATCAATGTACTATTTGTAACAACCCTAAAATTTTACTATTCTATGAACAGGTTATGAGTTTTCAAGAAGTATATCTTTTAATAAGAAAATAATTTGAAAATGGAATCCAAAGAGCCAAAGAACGCTGAAAATAGAGTTTGAATGAGGAAGTTATGGGACTTCGAAGTCGAGGCTATTTTGGTAATTAAAAATTAAAAAAGAGAGCTTATAACTAAAAAATTAAAATTATCATATTTGAATTGTACTCGTTGATACGAATCCAATGGCACTAAGTTTGCTAAAATCAGAGGTTGGACGAATAAACAGTAATTTTCTTATAAAAGGGTATTTTTGTAATTTCACTAAGTGGGCCACACTTGTAGTTGAAATGTGACAGTCAATGGAGTTGAAAAATATTATTAATTGGTATAATGGTCTTTAAAGTAGTAAAAATATCATGATTAACAACTAATATAAACTAAATTAAAAAATAATAATAATTTATAATAAGTAAAAGGAGGGGGCCATATTGATATTGGCACCCCCCTTTTTGTGACTTTCTAAAAGATGAACAGATCACATGATCTATCCTCCAGTTGTGAAACCCAACATCGACAACCCCAACTGAATGCAAAAACCCTTACCCTAGCACCCCCCATCCTCTCCAACTTTGGTCGCCTGGGTTGCCTTTCACTAAGTAGCTCACTCCTTTCCCCATGGAAGCCACCATCTCCATCGATCCGGGCCTACCCAAGAACACCTATCGGGTTTTCATAGTGTAGAGTCACTGGCAGACATCCAGGGTTTCTGGATTCCCCAAGAGACGCAGAAACCCATTTCCGGCAACCCATGGCCGACAACTATAGATCGTCGGTTCTAGGGCTAGAGGCAATGAGTTCATCGATCAATTTGAAGAGAGATAGAGTAGCATTGTAGTTTCTTTCATCACTCTCGATACTTCTCTTAGGGTTTCATTTTCCTACAAAAACTCTTGCTTTCTCCATAGCCCTGGGGCCTTATCTCCCTTCTTTCACAGGAAGCATTAAAGAGATCAAAGTTCGGAGATTTCTGAGGAATCAGTCATTTCTATCAAATCTTCCTCGTTCGGAGATGTAATACCTTGTTTTTACGGTTGGATTTTGGGTTTTTTGAGATGGATGGGAGGTAGATTACACTCAGTCCTCGGCCTTGTTGTGGTTTTTGGAGTGTTGCTAATAAGTGGCTTGGAGTTGATGGATTTGCGAACAGTGTGAAGAAGCATCAGAGGAGGGAAATATGTTCTAAACGTGATCATGCTTTTATCACGAGTAATGTGCTGGAGAGATTTAGAAATATACAGCTGCAGGAGGAATTTGATACATATGATCCCAAGGGTCACTACTTCTTGCAACTTAATTTTCTGAAGAAGAGGTAAAAAAATAATTGAGATTGTTGCAACTCATGACATTGTCTTTGCTTTGGCACAATCTTGTGTTTGTTCTGCATTTAACAGATAGACAAAGTAGAAGATCTACTTCTTGAATGTCAGTCCTGATGAAATCATCAAGAGCTTGTTCTATAATAAGAATAATGATTCACTGATTACAGTTTCAGTTTATGCTACCAACAATTTCATTTCTTTAAAATGTAGAACCACTAGAATAGACTACATGAGAAGGGGCAAACCTGATGCTGGCTTTGCTTTTTTTGAATCTGAGTCGCTGAAGTGGCCAGGTTTTGTAGAGTTTGATGACATAAATGGAAATGTTCTAACATACTCTACACAGGATAGTGTGTATAAGGTGTCCGACCTGGAAAACTATACATTGTTGTGAGGGTTTGGCCACCCACTTCCCAAAATTTGATTATATGATGATACCTTGCCCTATGAGAGGCTAAAATTTGGGTGGGGCAATTATGGGAAGGTCCCACTATGAAAGTCCTGTCTTCCCATATGGGCAGCGACACAATATTTTCCACCGTAGTATCAGTGGTGAATAGGGTAGTTATCCGAGTGCGCTAGTACGGATTAGACTGCAGCATGGTATTCGTTATATTTGATACAATATGGTGCTTATATTATGGCATTATGAGATGCCTTAAATGATGTGGCATGAGGATATGCCTTATATTGTTTTTCCAGTAATGGCTGGAGGATTGTGGACCCTGTATAGTGAGGGGCATGAGGATTATATTGATATACCAGCAGAGGCTGGATGATTATGAACCCCACATAAATAGGGGTATGATTCTGAAACCTAGTATAGTTTGGGAATGCAAATTAGATGACATTGATTATATTCATAATTTTGTGTCCTTTAACAATTTCCATATATGTGTATTATTGCTATATGAATATGATTGAGGGAGTAGTTTCATATGTGTTTTCATATGGGTTAATGAATGGGTAGATTTGTTATGTAGAGTATGGTTCATGGAATTAAAGTATTTTATTTTGATGATAAATAATAAGTAAAAAGATATTTGATTTATCAATGAAATTATTGATAATTATGAAAACATGTAAATATTTGGTTTACAAATGAATTATTGAGGTATGAAACATATTGTAAATTCAATTTCACATAATTGCTATGAAAATGAATATTCTAATTAAAGTGGAGTAATTAATCTATATTTAAATTTAACATGAATTCTTAAACTTCCCTACTAAGCATAGCTTGTTGAGATATTGTAAATATTTTATGTTTACAATATCTTAGATACAGATAAACAAGAGAAGATGTACACAACAAGAAAAATCCAGCAACCATACTCTTGCGATCAGGTATACACTTTATTTAAAGCTTTTGTATTATGTAGCTAGTGATTTGAATTGTGATATTGGACATTTAATAGAATGTTTGTAAGGGCTGTGTAAGTGAATCACTGGATGGTTCTTGTTATTAAGAAATGCATGTCTATCTTCTATAAAAACTATATATATGTGTGTGTGTGTGTGTGTATAGTGTGAGCATGAAGGTTACATCCGGGTTTTTGAAAAAATGAATTTCAAAGTAAAATCTTCTGCTATTTAAAATTTTAAAAATTTAGAGTGGCTACCTTTTGAAAATAAAAGCAAAAAAATTTCATGAAAAACCTGGGGTGTCTCACTATTACTCTTCCCATGGACAACAACAAGTAGCATACTTCAATCTAGTGGTTAGATGTCTTTTTGAATGAAAATTAAAAATCTAACACATTGGACATGTTATTCTCAATGTCTGCTTTCTAAAATTATCAATTTCAAATATTAGCAATCATTAATGAAGTAGAAAATCACTCGCAGACTAAAGTATACAATCTATTCTTACTATTCAAGTGAACAACTGCAAATAGCATTCTACAAACTATTAGTTGAAAGTCTTTTTGAATCAAAATTGAAAATATAATGCATGGTCCACCTTATTCTCAATGTCCTCTATCTAGAATGATCAATTTCAAAAAATTTCAATGATTAATGAAGCATAAACATGCATAGATTTTGTAACAATCCCAAATTTTTGCGAATAATATTTTGACTGTTATTATGTGAATTAGAATTTTGGAATATAATTGGAATTTTGAACAAGAGAAAATAATTTTTTATATAGAAATGGAATTTGGAGTCAAAACATGGATATTTGAAATGTACTTGAAAATTCAATTCCAACAAAAAAAGAACACTGAAATTGGATTTCGAATGAATTTTACCCTAAAATTTTACTATTCCATGAGCAGGTTATGAGTTTTCAAGGAGTATTTATTTTTATAGAACTATAATTTGGAACTAAAAATAAAGCCATTAGATGGTACTCAAAACATGAAATCCAACGAGCGAAAGAACGCTGAAAACAGAGTCCAAATGAGGAAGTTATGGGACTTCAAAGTCAAGGTATTTTGGTAATTAAAGGTTAAACAAAAAAAAAACTTAGAACTTGGGAATTAAAATTACTAAATTTGAATTGTCCTCCAGCCATGAAACCTGACACTGACAATCCCAAATGAATGCAAAAGCCCCCTTCGATCGGATTCGCCTTTCTTCTCTGATCATCTCCTTCCTCTTTGACCAACAAACCCCTGACAAAATACCCTCTCCGATGATCTCCATCTTCTCATCAGGGCTCAAATTCCTCCCCCACCTTCCTAGATCTCCCATTGGCATTGGCTCCCTCTCTCACATCTTTCCCTCCACTTGAGCATAACATGAACCAGCTCCTAGCGATTGCCTTATGCGCGCCTGAGGCAATCAATGGAGCATAGCTCACCGACAACACCTAACCTTGGAGTCTGTTCCTTGTTCTCCTTTCCCCAACACGGGTCACCATCTCTCTCTCCCTCACTCCTTTGGTTAGCCACTCATGGGAACCATTTTTCCTCTGCTCCTCTCGGGTTTGGTTCTTGGCAACCCTAGGTAACGACCGATCCAGGGCTGTTGGCCACCTGTGGGCCCGAAAACCCCTCTTCTTCTCTCCCTCTCTATCTTGCCCTCTTTCCGCCAGTGTTGATTGACTAGCATGCCAGTTTTCCAGTCCCTTCCCCCTTCCCCCTTGCCCCTTCTCTCTTGATCTCTCCCCTCTTCCTTGCTCTATCGGTGATAACCAACCAATCTCAAGTCGGCAGACCCATCTCCCCATCTCTCTACTTTTTCTAGTAACCCACAACCACTGTGCTTCTTCCTTCAGCTGGCCACCTGCACGTAGAGTAGCAAACCCTACATGCTCGCCTGAGCAAGCCTACGAGTTAGGGCCACATGCCATACTTGCTTTTCTATTTACTCACACACACTCGACTTGCCCTGTCTCACTCGTTCCCTATGTCCTAATATGACTCGAGTGAGCCCCATTAACCCCTTAGACTTTGATCTCTTACACTACCAAATCTAAGAAATATTTTCCATACCCGAAATGACCATTGTGATCCTCACAATTAGAGGAACAAAATCCATCTATTCGTTCATTGATCAGAGAAGATCCAATCATCGATCGTGATAAGACCTTCAATCGATCTAGATTGCCAGATCTATCATCGATTTGACCACTCATCATGATTTAGCCTATCATGACTTTTAAGAAGTGTAGATCAAGAATTTGATTAGAGATTTAGGATCAAAAGCTTGATTAGAGAAGATTTCACTAATCTTGATCAATGGTTGAGATTGATCTATGATCTAGGTGTAATGACTCAAATTTTCAATATTATTATATCACCACGATCAAGCATTAGTTATAGCTTGTTTATTTTGGAAATTTTTGTAGATAAATTGATATTTAATCATAATTAATAGGGGTTGGATGTTTTAGTTTTATTAATCTATGAAATAAAGACAATTGTGAGAAATATATGCATCATTAGATTCACGCTCGAAATGGAATTCAACTCCTCAAAGAACACTGAAAACGGAGTTTGTATGACCAAGTTAGGGGCATTTGTGTAATTTGGACTTAAAAAACAAAAAAGGCCAAAAACTTAGGGGATCGTTTTGATAATGACACCCCCTGACTCATCTTCTTCCTCGGGCCAGGCGGTGCACAGCACCGCCATACCTGTATGGAGCCGCAAAGAATGGCGGCACTGCCATTGGGTGGCATCACCTTTGTAGGCTATAAAGCCCTCTTTCCCCTCCTCCCCAACCATCCCTTTCTTCTCCTCCTCTTCTTCTTCGGCTGCCCTCACCCAAAAACCTGGAAGGATAGGGTTTCAGCGTGGAATAGGCTGCACCCACCATCAAGGCCTCCATTTCAAGCTGCTTAGGTAAGTCCTCACCCTTCCTCTTCAGTTTTTCTCCTTCCCATCCCAGATCCATGTTGGATCTGGGTGTTTTTTCGGCAAAAATTACCAGTGCAAAGTTGGTCCTGAACCAGCCGTCGAAGATGACGCGTCCCAGGGATGCACAAGCATGATGCACCACCAGAACGAGCTCCCTAGGGTGGTCCTCGCACGTTCGTCGCATGCAGGTAGGTTTTCAACTCGACTGGGATGCACAGGGTGTCCTAGGAGCCGAGACACACCGTGCCTGCGCTGAAGATGGGTCCGCATGACGTCGTCCAGGACATGCTACAGCATGACACCCGGGCATTTGCCTGCATGTGAACATGGTCTCAGTTCCCAGGACAGTTCAACCAGGATGCACGAGCATCCTGGGAACTGTGATGCGTGGGCCGTAAATGGATGAATCTGGTTTGCCGGTAGATTCACGACACTAAAAATGCATGTAAGGAAACTATATAACTTTGATTGATGATTCAGAAGAACCGTTACATTCGTATTGACGATGTGGACCTAAGGAAACCATAAAAGTTAGGATTAGAGGACTATTTTACATGACTATAGCACAAACTATAGATATCTTATAGATCTACCATGTCAAAGGTGATCAGATCTCATGAATTGATCCATTAGAAGTATTAGGAGATTAATAGCTTAGGATCAACTCTAGATTACATGTAACCATCCCTGAATTATAAGATCTGACCATTCAAATCAAGTACAAACCTGTGCTAAGCATTAGGACAGGCGATCTATGAGATCTAACCATTAAACATTAGATCTATACATGAGATGTAGCCTGGAAACACATTTAAACAAGGAGCTATACTCCTGAAAGGCAGATCTAGCCATTAATCTATAAATCTAATTAGGGTCTAGCAATGCATAGAAAATGATACTTGAATCCTTGTTATCAAACAATATACAGGGTTTCACAAAGATGGGTTAGGGTCGAGTAATGAGGAACGCGATTCAAGGAACATTGAGGTAGGTAGTCTGATACTACTAAGCTTTTAAATGCATCCCAAACTCTAAGTGATTTACTTGTCGTTATTACAGTATTTCATACGCTTTTGAGATATAATGTTCTTATACGAGTATGCAGACTTATCTTCATGATTTTATGTGCGTGAATCACTTGAATCTATCACCATATTTAGTATGTTTTTGGGATATGATGTTCTTTTACAAGCATGCGTAATTGTCTTCATGATTTATGACCTTGAATACGATTTCTGGCATGAGTAGATTTTATGCATTGCTCGCATGTTTGAAAATAAATGCATATATTGCATGATTTTGATGATTCAGATTCAGATTTATCTATATATGCTTTTTGGGCTATTGAGCCTGGTGGGCACCATGCTGAGAGGTTGTTGTGTACGAGGTTGGCCTTCGGCTTCTACCACAAAAAGTGGATGGTATCGCTACCAAAATGGCATTGTCCCTTCCCTGACTACTGTGCTAAACAGGGACAACCGCTGGAGGTGTTCACAGCACCCTTTCGAGGACATATCCATAATTGCCGTGGAGGGCTATAGTGGGTGGTCTCTAGATACCGGAGGCACACGATTCCAGCTGTGTGATGATTGTGAGCATAGTTGACCCTATGATTTCAGCTATATTGATATGCATATAGCATTGAGATGGTTGTAGATGAGTACTTGTGACCAGTCAGTTTCATGTGATTACCAACCATCAGCTTGAGTTCCAAGTGGGTAGATTGCCGAGTGAGGTAGCCGGCGGTGGGAACTAAACCAAAAGACCATGTGCATGATATCTATAGGGATGTTATCATCTGCTTTGAAAGATGACTATTTTAAGAGTTTCATGATATTATATTTGACTCGTTGATTTGATGTGATTACTGTGATCTACTTGGATCTATTGATTTCTACTTTATGATTTGAGTCATATCAATATCAGTGAATACCAGATTTCAGTAAAGAATTTCATGGAAAAAAAAGGCATAAATGAGCTTACTTTTATGCATTCTCAAAAGTATGCACTGAGGAAGCCTTTGGTGGGAACTACTCACTAGGCTGGAAGGTTGCGCCAACCCTATATGAGGTGGCGGCCCTTGGCAGTGTTCCTGTTGAAGCAGCTATGGGATTCGGTGAAGTAGCTAGACTAGGCACAACGCAAGCTGCAACACGAGTTGGATTTCATATGCTAAGGGTCCTCCCATGTCCAATAGGGCACTGTTATGATTGCCCTCATACTGCTCCCCAGAGTGGGCATTGGTGCGACTATGGTTCCATTTCTTTGCATACTCAAAGAGTTTTCTCCCAAAGATGCTATTGGTGGTGGAAGTCACTCGGATCCTTGGAAGTGTTCCTATGAAGGAATTGTCGAGACCTGGTGAAGATGGTCGGAATAGGCGTAATGCTAGTCACGACACTTTTAGGACTCAGCGAAGCCAGCAAGACTTGGTGTAACACTAACCATGGCACCTGTCGAAATTGGCATGGTAAAGTTCATAAAAAGCCTCCCTAGGCTTGTTCTTGCACTGCCCCATTGTGCGAACGTTGGTGCCACTTGGGTCCCATTGCCTTGCTTGCTCAAAAGGATTTTCCCATAGACCCTATTGGAGTTGGAATGCATGTGAGTGCTTGACAGTGTTCCTACCAAGTGTCACCAACATACATTGCAAGGTCCGTGACCAAGGCTACAACATCTAGGAAAGGCTTCCTTAGAGTGTGGAGTTGGCCTAAGGGACTTAAGCCCATCGTTGAAGACCCATAGTAGATGGCCTGATTCTAAAAGGCCTGGGGTCTGGAAGTCTCCATGTAAATATCTAGAGAGAGGGAAGGTTAAAGAGTAGTGTAGAGTTTTTTAGAAAGAGTTCTAGATGGTTGACACTTGTGATTATCTGAACCATCCATTGACGAGGTGGATGGGGGAGAGCAAGTATAAATAGGTGTATGCTCCTCACTTGTAATCAACTCAGGTTAGTTCAACTCAGTTAAGGTCAATACATTGGGAGGTTTCCTTTCTGAGTTCTCTTGAGTTCCTCTCATTGCATTAGTGGGTGAGTGAGTGTAGCCCTAGCAAGTGGGAGTTTGGGGGATTGAAGACTAAACTTAGCCTTGGTGCCTTAAGTGCATTACAAGACTAAGTGCTGCACAGGAGTCTGAAAGTCTCAGCTAGTGATAAATGGTATCGCAGCAGGTTCAACACAGTTGATAACTAAGCAAGATTGATTGAAGCTGGTTTCAAAGTAAGGTTAGCATTGAAGGTTTATGAAGATGGAGGCAATTGTGTGCGGCATCTCCACTCAACTAGAGGAAGTGCACCCAAGGTCTGGGTCCCTTGAAGTTACGAAGAAAGAGCTTAAGGGTGGGGGAGAGGATGGATTACACTCCATAAGGGATGTATGCCTTCATAGAACATGGGATGCTAACACTTTGAATCCTAGAAATTATGCTAGTAGATGGAAGGTTACTGCCCCATCAAGACCATGCTACTTTTGTGAGAGACCTCACCTCATCTGAGATTGCCCAACAACAAAGGTCCTACACAACCTAACATTACACAAGGAAGAGAAGGAATAGCTAGAGGATGTAGCTCAATCAGCATAGCTAGGCTTATCAGACCTAGGTGTTGGGATGTTGCTTGTACCTAGTGAGTTTCAGAGGGAAGCGGTGATCAACAAGGGTGTTGACACCATTGTTGGCACAAAGGAGAGGGTTCCACAAGGAGAGGACTCCAAGAAGGGTGAATTTAAGCAAAGTGCAAGAAGCATAGTGGTTGGTAGCTGCCACACTAAGGTGCAGGAGCCACAATAGTGTAGTGCAGCAATGCAAGGGTGCAAGAGGGGCAACTACATTTAGATGTTCTGGGGTACACAAGTGTGCAGGGATGCACACACCATGGAGAAGACAACGGCGCTCCCCAAGGTGCACAAGCATGGTAGGATGCAAATGTGTAAGGGGAGGAGTAAGCCACGACGTCATGGAAGGATTACAAGGCCACATGGGACATGGCATAGGTAGAAGCTTGCAACGTTGAAGCAGATGTGTCGACAAGGGTGTCAACATTATCAGGTGGGAGATAATATCATAGACATACGCTGCAAGGTTCGTGACGAACGCCTGCAACCTCTGGGGAAGCCTTCCTTAGAGCATGGACTTGGCCTAAGGGACTTAATCCCATCGTTGAAGACCCATAGTAGATGGCCTGATTCTACAAGGCGTGGGTTCTGGAAGTCTCCATGTAAATATCTAGAGAGAGGGAAGGTTAGAGAGTAGTGTAGAGTTTTCTAAAAAGAGTTCTAGAGTAGTCCTCAACTATTAGATGGTTGACATTTGTAATAATCTGAACCATCCATTGAGGAGGTGGATGGGGGAGAGCAAGTATAAATAGGTGTAAGCTCCTCACTTGTAATCAGCTTAGGTTAGTTCAACACAGTTAAGGTCAATACATTGGGAGGTTTCCTTTCTGAGTTCTCTTGAGTTCCTCTCATTGCATTAGTGGGTGAGTGAGTGTAGCCCTAGCAAGTGGGAGTTTGGGGGATTGAAGGCTGAACTTAGCCTTGGTGCCTTGAGTGCATTACAAGACTAAGTTCCACACGGGAGTCTGAAAGTCTTAGCCCATGACATAAGGCACTTTTGGGAGTCTGTGAAGCCATCAGGACTAAGCGCAACGCTAACCGCAACACAAGTTTGAATTGGCACAATAAAGATCCTCCCATGCCAAGCAGGGTACTGCCGCGCTCATCCTCGCGCTACTCCTTAAAGCATACATTGGGTGTGACTCTACTCGCTCCCTTTCATGCTTACTCAAAAATATGCTCCCACAGACCCAATTGGAAGTCGAAGGCACTCGAGTCCCTTTTGGTGTTCTACAAAGGCACCATAGGGACTTTGTGAAGCCATCGGGACTAGGCTCAGTGCTAGTCGTGGCACAAGTCGGATGTGGCATAGTGCCTCTAATTAGAAGCCTTGGAGAGAACTATGAGGCTCGCCCTCGCATTGCTCCCAAGCATGGGTGTTGGTGTGACTATGGTCCCATTTCTTTGCATAGTCAAAGAGTTTGCTCTCGAAGATGCTATTATTGGTGGACAGCACTCGGGTCCCTGACAGTGTTCCTACCAAGGCACTTCTGGGACTCATTAAAGTCGTCAAGACTACACAAAATGCTAGCCACAACATGAGTTGGATTTGGCACGCTAATGCTCCCCCCATGCCAGCTAGGGCACTGCTGCTCTCGCCCTTGCGCTGTTCCCCAGAGCTGGCATTGGGGCGACTTTGGTCCCCCTTTTTTGCATACCCGAAGAGTATGCTGCCAATGACACTATTGGAGGTGGAAGGCACTCGAGTCCTTAGGAGTGTTCATACCAAGGCACTTTTGGGACTCGCCAAAGCTGGCAGGACAAGGTGCAACACTAGTCATAGCACAAGTGGGAATTGGCACAGTAATGCTAGTAACAAGCCTTGCTAGGCAGCACTGGCCTTGTCCTCACACTGCCCCACTGTGCAAGCATTGGTGCAACTTGGGTTCCATTGTCTTGCATGCTCAAAAGGATTTTCCCATAGACCCTATTAGAGTTGGAATGTGCGTAAGTGCCCGACAGTGTTCCTGCCAAGGCACTTTTGGGACTCTGTGAAGCTAGAAGGACTCAGCATAAAACTAGCAGCGGCACAAGTTTCAATTGGCATGGTAAAGCTCCTCCCACGCCAGGTAAGGCACCATCATGATCATCCTTGTCTTTCTCCCTGAAGCACATGTTAGGTGCAACTCTAGTCCCTCCCTTTTGTGCATACTCAATAGCAAGCTCCCACAGACCCTGTTGGAAGTTGATGCCACTCGATCCTTACGGTGTTCCTACAATGGCAACTTAGGGACTCGGTGAAGCCAGTGGGACTAGGCTCAATGCTGGCTATAGCACAAGTCGGATGTGGCATGGTACCTCTAATTGGAAGCCTTGTGTGCACTGTGGGGATTGCCCTTGCACTACTCCTAGTAGCAGGAATTGGTGTGACTATGCCCACATTTCTTTGCATACTCGAAGAGTGTGCTCTCAAAGAAGCTATTGTTGGTGAAGGCACTTGGGTCCCTGGCAGTGTTGCTACCAAGGCACTTATAGGACTCATTGAAGTCATCAGTACTATGCAAAAAGCTAGATATGGAACAAGTTGGATTTGGCACACTAATGCTCCCCCCATGCTAAGTAGGGCACTACCGCTCTCGCCCTCGCACTGCTCCCCAGAGTTGGCATTGGGGGACTCAAGTTCCTTTTTTTTTTTGCATACTCAGAGAGTGTGCTCCCAAAGACCTTATTGAAGTTGAAAGGAACTTGAGTCCCTAGGAGTGTTCCTACCAAGGCACTTCTGGCACTCAGTGAAACTGGAAGGACTAGGCACAATGACAGCCCTGGCACAAGTGGGAATTGGCATTGTAAAGCTCGTAACAAGCCTCGATGGGCTCATCCTCGCACTACCCCACTGTCTGGCCGTTAGTGCTACTCGGGTTCCACTATCTTACAAGCTTAAAAGGATGTTCCCATAGACCCTATTGGAGTTGGAATGCACACGAGTGCTGGACAGTGTTCCTACCAAGGGACTTTTGGGTCTCTATGAAGCTGATGGGACTAGGCATAATGCTAGCCACTGCACAAGTGGGAATTGGCATGGTCAAGCTCCTCCAATGCAGGCAGGCACTACCTTGCTCACCCTCCTATTGCACCCAAGAGCGTGCATTAGGTGGGACTCTGGGCCCTCCCTTTCCCACTTACTCAACATTATGCTCCCACGACCTTATTGGAAGTCAAAGGCACTCAAGTCCCTTGCGGTGTTCCTACCAAGGAACCTTAGGGACTTGGTGAAGACAATTAGACTAGGCTCCATGCTAGTTGAGGCACAAGTTGGATGTGGCATGATAACTCCAGTCAGAAGCCCTGCAGTTCACTATTGGGCTCGCCTTTGTACTGCTCCCTAGAGCGGGCATTGGCGAGACATGAGTCCCATCTATGCACATTTTTGAAGGCATGCACACATAGATAATCCTAGCTAGGCACCACTAGTGGGTCTGTGAGGTTTGCATCAAGGGTCCCTTTGTTTTGCGTCCTCAAAAGTATGTGCCAATGATGCCTTTGCTGGGCATTGCTCGCTACACGGGGAGGTTATGCCAACCCTATAGGAGGAGGCAGGCACTCGAGCCCAACTACCAAGGAATCTATGGGAATTGGTGAAGCCAGCAGGACTAGGCACAATGTTAGTTGCTGCATGAGTTGGATTTGGTTCACTAATGCTCCTTCCATGCCTGATAGGGCACTTTCATACTCGCCCTAGCATTGCTCCTCAGGGAGAGCGTTGGTGCGACTATGGTACTATTTCTTTGCATAGTCAAAGAGTTTGCTCCTAAAGAAGCTATTGTTGGTGGAAGGCACTTGAGCCCAACTGCCAATGTTCCTACCAAGGCACTTCTGGGACTCATTGAAGCCGATAGGACTAGGCACAAAGCTAACCATGGCAAGAGTTGCATTTGGCACGCAAATGCTCCCCCCATGCCAGGCAGGGTACTGGCACTCTCGCCCTCATGCTGCTCCCTGGAGCTAGGATTGGGGCAACACTAGTCCCAATTTTTTTGCATACCCGAAGAGTATGCTCCCAAAGACCCTATTGGAGGTGGAAGGCACTCGAGTCCCTAGGAGAGTTCCTACCAAGGCACTTTTGGGACTCGGCAAAACCGGCAAGACTAGGCCCAAAGATAGTTGCAGCATAAGTGGGAATTGGCACGATAAAGCTCGTAAAAAGCATCGTTGGGCATCGCTAGGATCATCCTCGAACTACCCCATTGTGCGATCGTTGGTGCAAATCGGGTCCCATTGTCATGCATGCTCAAATGGATTTTCCCACAGACCCTATTGGAGTTGGAATGCATGCGAGTGCTCGACAGTGCTCCTACCAAGGCACTTTTGGGACTCTGTGAAGCTAGTAGGTGTAGGCGCAATGCTAACCATGGCACAAGTGGGAATTGGCATGGTAAAGCTCCTCCCATACCAAGCAGAGCACTGCCATGATTGTCCTCGCTCTGTTCCCTGAAGTGCATGTTGGGTGCGACCCTGGTCCCTCCCTTTCACGCTTACTCAACAGTATGCTCCCACATACCCTATTGGAATTCAAAGGCACTTGGGTAGCTTGTGGTGTTCCTACAAAAGCACCTTAGGGACTCGGTGAAGCTGGCAGGACTAAGCTCAGCGCTAGATGAGGCACGGTACCTCTAATCAGAAGCCTTGCACTGTAAAGCTTGCCCTCGCACTGCTCCCCGGAGCGGGCGTTGGTTCTACTATGATCCCCTTTCTTTGCATACTCGAAGAGTGTGCTCTCGAAGAAGCTATTGTTGCTGGAAGGTACTCGGGTCCCTAGCAGTGTTACTACTAAGGCACTTCTAGGACTCATTGAAGTCATTAGTACTATGCAAAATGCTAGTTGTAGCACAAGTTGGATTTGGCATGCTAATGCTCCCACCCATGCTAGGCAAGGCAGTGCCACTCTCACCCTCACACTGCTCCCTAGAGCTGGCATTGGGACGACTCTGGTCCTATTTTTTTTACATACCCGAAGAGTATGCTCCCAAAGACCCTATTGGAGGTGGAAGGTACTTGAGTCCTTGGGAGTGTTCCTACAAAGGCACTTTTTGGACTCGGAGAAGCCAGCAGGGCTAGGCACAAAGCTAGCCATGGCACAAGTGGGAATTGGCATGGTAAAGCTCGTAACAAGCCTTGCTGGTTTCGTCCCTGCACTCCCCACTATCCGAGCATTGGTGCTACTAGTGTCCCGTTGTCTTGCATGCTCAAAAAGATTTTCCCATAGACCCTATTGGAGTTGGAATGCATGCGAGTGCCTAACAGTGTTCCTACCAAGGCACTTTTGGGTCTCTGTGAAGCTGGTAGGACTAGGTGCAATGCTAACCATGGCACAAGTGGGAGTTGGTAGGTAAAGCTCCTCTCATGCCAAGTAGGGGACTGCCATGCTTTCCCTCACCCTGCTCCTTGGGTGCTACTTTGGGCCCTCCCTTTTGCCCTTACTCAACAGTATGCTCCCACAGACCTTTCTGGATGTTGAAGGCACTCGAGTCCCTTGCGGTGTTCCTACCAAGGCAACTTAGGGACTTGGTGAAGTCAGCTGGACTAGGCTCAATGATAGCCATGGCACAAGTCGGATGTGGCATGGTAACTCTAGTTAGAAGCTTACAGTGCACTGCTAGGCTCGCCCTAGCACTACTCCCCAAAACAAGTGTTGGCGAGACACGGTTCCTATCTATTAGCATTCTTCAAGGCATGTGCACCCAGATAACAGTAGCTAGGCATTGCTAGTGGGTCTGTGAGGTTTGCATCAAGGGTCCCTTTTTTTCACATCCTCAAAAGTATGTGCATATGACTCCTTTGGTGGGCACTGCTGGTTGCGCGGTGAGGTTGCACCAACCTTATAGGATGTGGCAGGCACTCGAGCCCAACTACCAAGGCATCTATGGGAATTGGTGAACCCAGCAGGACTAGGAGCAGCACTAGTCTTGACACGATTTGGATTTGGCTACTAATGCTCCTCCCATGCCCGGTAGGGCACTTCCACACTCGCCCTCACACTGTTCCCTAGAGCGGGCATTGGTGCAACTATCGTCCTGTTTCATTGCATACTCAAAGAGTTTACTCCCGAAGATGTTATTGTTGGTGGAAGGCACTTGAGCCCAACTGCTAGTGTTCCAACCAAAGCACTTCTGGGACTCATTGAAGCTGGTAGGACTAGGCGCAATGCTAGTTATGGAAAAAGTTGTATTTAGCACACTAATGCTCCACCCGATGCTAGGCAAGGCACTGCCGCTCTCTCCCTCACGCTGATCCCCAAAGCTGGCATTGGGGCGACCCTAGTCCCATTTTTTTTTTTTGCATACCCTAAGAGTATGCTCCCAAAGACCCTATTGGAGGTGGATGGCACTTGAGTCCCTAGGAGTGTTCCTACCAAGGCACTTTTGGGATTAGGCGAAGTTGGCAAGACTAGGCGCAACGCTAGTCCTGGCATACGTGGGAATTGGCACAGCAAAGCTCGTAAGAAGCCTTACTGGGCACCATTGGGCTCATCCTCGCACTCCCCCACTGTGCGGCCATTGGTGCAACTCGGGTGCCATTGTCTTGCATGCTCAAAATGATTTTACCATAGACCCTATTGGAGTTGGGAATGCATGCAAGTGCCCAACAATGTTCCTACCTAGTGTCACGGACTTACATTACAAAGCCCGTGACCAAGGCCTACAGCCTCTAAGGAGGGCTCACTTAGGACATGGACCTAGCCTGAAGAAGTTAAGTCTGCTATTGAAGAATCTAATGAAGGCCTGCTCAGCTTGAGGGACTCATATCCATTTAAGAGATCCATAGTCCAGAAGGCCCAAGTACATCATGCCTCTAGAATTCTCTAGGAGCATCCTGAATATGGTGGAACTATGGACTTGTGTAGAGACTTTTAGAGAGGATTCTAGAGTAGTTTCCAACCATTGGATGGTTAACATTTGTAAAGATCCCCACCTTCCATTGAGGAGGTGGAAGGAGATAAGCACCTATAAATAGGAGGGCTTTCTCACTTGTAAGGCATCCATCCAGGAGTGTGATCAAGGAGTGATCCAAGAGTGATCCAAGAGTGATCTAAGAGAGTTATAAGCATCTTCAAGCAATAAAGCTACAAGTTCCTTCAAAGTGCTCTTTCAATTGTTCTTCTCCTTTGAGCTTAAGTCAGGCTTACTTAGTTGGTTCAGGGTGAGAAGCCAATCTAAGTGCTGCATGAGAGTCTAAAAATCTCAGCCCATGACACTAGGCACTTTTGGGACTCTGTGAAGGCAACAAGACTAAGCGCAATGCTAGCCACGACACATATGGGAATTGGCATAGTAAAGCTCCTCCCATGCCAGGCAGGGCACTGCCACACTCGTTCTCGCCTTGCTCCCTGAAGCACATGTTGGGTGTGACTTGGCCCCTCCTTTTGTACTTACTCAACAGTATGCTCCCACAGACCCTATTGGAAGTCGAAGGCACTCAAGTCCCTTGTAGTGTTCCTACAAAGGCACCTTAGGGCCTTGGTGAAGCCCGTGGGACTAGGCTCAACGCTAGCCACGACACAAGTCAGATGTGGAACAGTACCTCTAATTAAAAGCCTTGCAGTACACAGTGGGACTCGCCCTTGCCCTCTAATTAGAAGCCATGGCACAAGTGGGAATTGGCATGGTAAAGCTCGTAACAAGCCTTGTTGGGCTCATCCTCGCACTGCCCCACTGTGCGAGTGTTGGTGCTACTCGGGTCCCATTGTCTTGCATGCTCAAAAGGATTTTACCATAGACCCTATTAGAGTTGGAATGCGCGCTAGTGCCCAACAGTGTTCCTACCAAGGCACTTTTGGGTCTCTGTGAAGCTGGCAGGACTAAGCGCAATGCTAGCTGCCGCACAAGTGGGAATTGGCATGGTCTAGCTCCTCCCATGCTAGGTAGGACACTACTTCGCTAGCCCTTGTGCTACTCCCTAGAGCGCGCATTGGGTGCGACTCTAGGCGATCCCTTTTGTGCTTACTCAATAGTATGCTCCCACAAACCCTATTGGAAGTTGGAGGCACTCGAGTCCCTTGTGGTATTCCTACCAAGGAACCTTAAGGACTTGATGAAGCCAACTAGACTAAGCTCATTGCCATCCACAGCACAAGTTAGATGTGGCATGGTAACTCTAGCCAGAAGCCCTTCAGTTCACTACTAGGCTCGCCCTCAAACTGCTCCTCAGAGCGGGCATTGGGGAGACATAGGTCTGTGAGATTTGCATCAATGGTCCCTTTTTTTTGCGTCCTCAAAAGTATGCACCTATGATGCCTTTGGTGAGCACTGTTTGCTACGCAGGAAGGTTGCGCCAACCCTATAGGAGGTTGTGGGCACTCGAGCCCAACTGCCAAGGCATCTGTGGGAATTGGTGAAGCTAACAGGACTAGGCATAATGCGAGCTGTGGCACAAGTTAGTTTTTCCTTACTAATGCTCCTCCCATACCTGGTAGGCCACTTCTGCACTTGCCCTCATATTATGCCTTAGAGCAGGCATTGGTGCAGCTATGGTCCTGTTTCTATACATACTGGAAGTGTTTGCTCTCAAAGATGCTATTGTTGGTGGAAGGCACTCTAGCCCAATTGCCAGTGTTCCTACCAAGACACTTCTAGGACTCGGCGAAGCTAGCAGGACTAGGTGCAATGCTAGCCATGGCACAAGTGGGAATTGGCCTTGTAAAGCTCGTAACAAGCCTTGCTGGGCACCGCTGGGCTAGTCCTCGCACTACCCTATTGTGTGGCCATTGGTGCAACTTGAGTCCCATTGTCTTGCATACTCAAAATGATTTTCCCATGGACCCTATTGGAGTTAGAATACACATGAGTGCCCAATAGTGTTCCTACCAAGGAACTTCTGGGACTCATTGAAGACATTAGGACTACCCAAAAAGCTAGCCGGAGCATGAGTTGATTTGGCATGTAAATGCTCCTCCCCTTGCTAGGAAAGGTATTACCACTCTCACCCTCACGCTACTCTCCAAAGCTAGCGTTGGGGCGACTCTGGTCCCATTTTTTTTGCATAACTGAAGAGTATGCCCCAAAGACCATGTTGAGGGTTGAAGGCACTTGATTCCTTAAGAGTTTTCCTAGCAAGGCACTTTTTTTACTCGACAAAGCCAGTAGGATTAAGCACAATGCTAGCTATGGTACAACTGGGAATTGGCATGGTAAAGCTTGTAAGAAGCCTCACTGGCCTCGTCCTTGCACTACCCCACAGTCTAAGCGTTGGTGGTACTCGGGTCCTATTATCTTGCATGCTCAAAAGGATTTTCCCACATGACCTATTGAAGTTTGAATGCATGTGAGTGCCCGACAGTGTTCTTACCAAGGCACTTTTGGGTCTCTGTGAAGCCAGTAGGACTAGGCGTAATGCTAGCCACGGCATAAGTGGGAATTGGCACAGTTAAGCTCCTCCCATGCTAGGTAGGGCACTGTCGCGCTCGTCCTCCCACTGCTCCTCGGAGCTCGTGTTGGGTGCGACTTTGGGCCCTCCCTTTCATGCTTTCTCAACAATATGCCCCCACAAACCATATTGGAAGTCAAAGGCACTCAAGTCCCTTAAGGTGTTCCTACCAAGCACCTTAGGGACTTGGTGAAGTTAGGTGGATCAGGCTCAACGCTAGTTGCGGCACAAGTCGAATGTGAGGAGACATGGGTCCCATCTATTCAAGTTCTCTAAGACATGCACACGGGGATAACCGTAGCTGGGTACCGCCAGTGGGGTGGGGAGGTTGTGTCAACACTATAGGAGGTGGTAGGCACTCAAGCCCCACTACTAAGGCATCTGTGAGAATTGGTTCAACCAGTTGGACTAAGTGCAACGCTAGCCATGGCACTAGTTGGATATAGCTCATTAGTGCTCCTCCCATTCCTAGCAGGGCACTACCGCACTAGCCCTCGTACTGCTCCTTGAAGCGAGCCTTGGTACCACTATGGTCCCATTTCTTTGCATACTCAAAGAGTTTTCTCCCGAAGATGCTATTATTGGTGGAAGGCCCTCGAGTCACTAGCAATGTTCCTACCAAGGCACTTCTGGGATTCATTTAAGTCGGTAGGACTAGTTGCAAACCTAGACCCTACACAAGTTGGATTTGCCACGCTAATGCTCCCCCCCATGCCAGGCAGGGCACTATCACTCTTGCCCTCGCGCTACTCCCCAGAGTTAGCATTGGGGTGACTCTGGTCTCATTTTTTTTACATACACTAATAGTATGCTACCAAAGACCCTATTGGAGGTGGAAGGCATTCGAGCCCCTAAGAGTGTTCCTACCAAGGCTCTTTCAGGACTCAGTAAACTTGGTAGAACTAGGCGCAATACTAGCTATTGCACAAGTGGGAATTAACATGGTAAAGGTCATAACAATCCTCATTGGGTTCGTCCTTGCACTACCCCACTGTGTAGACCTTGGTGCTTCTTGGGTACCATTGTCTCACATGCTCAAAGGGATTTTCCCACAGACCCTATTGGAGTTGGAATGCATGCGAATGCCCGACAGTGTTCCTACCAAGGCACTTTTGGGACTCTGTGAAGCCATCAAGACTAGGCACAATGCCAGCTGTGGCACAAGTTGGAATTGGCCTAGTAAAGCTCCTCTCATGCCATGCAGGGCACTGCTACGCTTGCCCTCATACTGCTCTCCAAAGCTAGCGTTGGGGGACTCTGGTCCCATTACTTTTGCATAACCAGAGAGTATGCTCCCAAAGACCCTATTGGAGGCGGAAGGCACTCGAGTCCCTGTGAGTATTCCTACCAAGGCACTGTTGGTACTCGGCAAAGTTGGTAGGACTAGGCGCAACGCTAGCCACTGTACAAGTGGGAATTGGCACTGTAAACAAGGAACAAGCCTCATTGGGCATTGCTGGGCTCGTCCTCCCACTGCCTCACTATCTAGGAATTGGTGCTACTTGGGTCCTGCTATCTTGCATGCTCTAAAGGATTTTCCCATAGACCCTATTAGAGTAGGATTGCACGCAAGGGCCTGACAGTGTTCCCGCAAGGGAACTTTTGGGTCTCTATGAAGCCGGCAAGACTGGGCACAATGCTAGCCACAGTACAATTGGGAATTGGCACAGTAAAGCTACTCCCATGCCATGCAGGGTACTGCCATGCTCGCCCTCGCATTGCTCCCAGAAGTGTATTGGGTGCTACTCTAGTCCCTCCCTTTTCACTTACTCAATAGTATGCTCCCACAGACACTATTGGAAGCTAGCAAGACTAGGCTACTCTAGTCCCTCCCTTTTCACTCGAGTCCTTTGTAGTGTTCCTACCAAGGCACCTTAAGGACTCAGTGAAGTTGGCAAGACTAGGCTCAACGCTACCCATGGCACAAGTTGGATGTGGCACGTAACTCTAGTTAGAAGCCCTATAGTGCACAGCTAGGCTCGCCCTCGCACTAGTCCCCAGAGTAAGCATTGGCAAGACATGGGTCATGTCTATTCGTGTTCTCGAAGGCTTGCAGATAACTATAGCTAGGCACCGCCTACGGGTTTGTGACGTTTGGGTCAAGGGACCCTTTTTTTTGCATCCTCAAAAGTATGCACCTATGATGCCTTTGGTGGGCACTGCTCACTGTGCAAAGAGGTTGCACCAACCCTATATGAGGTGGCAAGCACTCAAGCCCATCTACCTAGGTATCTGTCAGAATCGGTGAAGTCAGTAGGATTAGGTGCAATGCTAACAGCGGCACGAGTTGGATTTGGCTTGCTAATGCTCCTCCCATGCCCAACAAGGCACAGCCGTAGTCACCCTCGTACTACTCTGCGTAGCGAGAATTGGTACAACTATGATCCTATTTCTTTGTATACTAGAAGAGTTTGCTTCCGAAGATGCTATTGTTGGTTAAAGGCACTCGAGTCCCGGCAGTGTACCTACCAAGCCACTTCTGGGACTCGTTGAAGTTGGCAGGACTAGGCGTAAAGCTAATTGCTGCACAAGTTAGATTTGGCTCCCTAATGCTTCTCCCATGCTCGGTAGGGCACAATAGTACTCGCCCTCGCACTACTCCCTGAAGCAGGCGTTGGTGCAACTATGGTCCCATTTCTTTGTATACTCGAAGAGTTTGCTCCCAAAGATGCTATTGTTGGTGGAAGGCACTTATGTCCCTAGTAGTGTTCCTACCAAGGCATTTCTAAGACTCATTGAAGCTGGTAGGACTAGGCATAAAGCTATCTGCATCACTAGTTGGATTTGGCTTAGTAATGCTCCCCCCATGCCAGGTAGGATATTGGTGCTCTCACCCTCACATTGCTCCCCAAAGCTAGTGTTGGGGCAGCTTTGGTCCTATTTTTTTTGCATACCCAGAGATTATGCTCCCAAAGACCCTATTGGAGGTGGAAGGCACTCAACTCCCTAG
Organism: Warburgia ugandensis; assembly: GCA_035236585.1. NCBI lineage: Eukaryota > Viridiplantae > Streptophyta > Magnoliopsida > Canellales > Canellaceae > Warburgia > Warburgia ugandensis. The sequence continues at coordinate 47,017,835 of CP141134.1, forward strand.
GAGTAATCCTACCAAGGCACTTTTGGGACTCGACGAAGCCGACAGGACTAGGCGCAATGCTAGTAGTGGCACAAGTGGGAATTGGCATAGTAAAGCTTGTAACAAGCCTTGCCAGGCACTGCTGGGCTCGTCCTCCCACTATCCCATTGTGCGGGCATTGGTGCAACTCAAGTCCCGTTGTCTTGCATGCTCAAAAGGATTTTCCCACAGACCCTATTGGAGTTGGATTGCACGTGAGTGCCCGACAGTGTTCCTACCAAGGCATTTTTGGGACTTTATGAAGCCGGGAGGACTAGGCGCAATGCTAGCCTTGGCACAAGTGGAAATTGGCATGGTCAAGCTCCTCCCATGCCAGGCAGGGAACTCCCACGCTCGCCCTAACACTGCTCCCTAGAGCACGCATTGGGTACAACTCTGGTTCCTCCCTTTCATGCTTACTCAACTATATGCTCCCACAAACACTATTGAAGTCGATGGCACTTGAGTCCCTTGCAGTGTTCCTAACAAGGCACATTAAGGACTCAATGAAGCCAGTAGAACTAGTCTCAATGCTACACATAGCACAAGTCAAATGTGGCACAGTAACTCTAGTCAGAAGCCTTGCAATGCATTGCTGGGCTCGCCCTCGTACTGCCCCCCAAAGCGGGCATTAGCAGGACTCGATGAAGCCGGTAGGACTAGGCGCAATGCTAGCCGTGGCACAGGTTGGATTTGGCAAGGTAAAGATTGTCTCATTCCTAGTAGGGCACTACTGCTCTCTCCCCCTACTCCCCCAAAGTAGGCAATGGTGCTTCTCGGGTACCATTTTATTGCTCTTCCAGAGGAATCAGCCCACAACATCTTTCGGTAAGCACTAGCTTCTGGCCTGTGTGGTTGTATTAATCCAACAGGTCTTGGCAAACACTGGAGTCCTTGGAAATGGCTCGACCAGGTGGACACTGGGTTGGTCACGGGCGTTGTCGCACATTGTTTCATTCTTTTGCCTTTACAAGCCTATGCGGCTGTGACATCTATGGTGGGAAATGCCTGTTGTGCCTTGTATTTTTGCTTGCCCTGCTGGAGGCATCCCATGCTCTAGCCTTTGGCTAATGTTTGGACCTTGTGTTTCCTAGGAATTTGGCTTCGCATGCAGTGGCGTTACCTTATGTTTGACGTTTGGGTCTAACTTCTTTTCCTTTTCTTCCTTGATTGGGAGACCTGGTTGGGCTTGGGTTTTAGACCTTTGGTATACACTGTGACGGCACATGAGTGGTGTTGGGGTTGTGCCTATTGGAGGTGGAAGGCACCCTAGTCCCTAGCAGTGTTCCTACCAAGGCACTTTTGGGACTCGACGAAGCCGGCAGGACTAGGCACAACACTAGCTGTGACACAAGCCTTGCTAAGCATTACCCCACTGTGCGGGTGTTGGTACAACTCAGGTCTTGTTGTTTTGCATGCTCAAAAGGATTTTTCCACAGACCCTATTGGAGTTGGAATGCACATGAGTACCTGACAATGTTCCTACCAAGGCACTTTTGGGACTCTGTGAAGCCGGCAGGACTAGACGAGTGGTGGTCTATCAAAGCTTCTAGCCAAGGAGTCATGTGTAAGGCACTATGGGCCTAAGTCCCTTAGAAAGGGGTGCCAGAGAAGGTGATAGCCCCTTTATGCTCGTGCCCTGTCGCACCATGAGGAGCTATCAACGAGTCAGGTTGTTTGGGAATGCAGCACCAATCAGGCAGTAAATTTTGTCCAAGGTTAAATATTGGTGAGAGACCGATAGTGAACAAGTATCATGTTGGAAAGATGAAAAGGACTTTGAAAAGAGAGTCAAAGAGTGCTTGAAATTATCAGGAGGGAAGCAGTGGGGGCTGGAAATGTTCCTCGGTAGGATGCGAAATGGCATAGTTGCTGGTCTGATGCTCAACTTGGGGCATGGATTGTGAGCATGCCTATTGGGATCCGAAAGATGGTGAACTATGCCTGAGTGGGGCAAAGCCAGAGGAAACTCTGGTGGAGGCCCGCAATGATACTAATGTGCAAATCATTCATCTGACTTGAGCATGGGGGTGAAAGACTAATCGAACTATATAGTAGCTAGTTCCCTCCAAAGTTTCCCTCAGGATAGCTGGAGCTTGCGTGTTAGTTCTATCTGGTAACACCAATGATTAGAGGCATTGGGGGCGCAACGCCCTCGACCTATTCTCAAACTTTAAATGGGTAGGACAGTGAGGCTACTTTTTTGAGTCATGCCGAGGAATAGAGAACTCCAAGTGGGCCATTTTGGGAAAGCAAAACTGGTAATGCAGGATGAACTCGAAGCCAGGTTACGGTGCCTAACTGCGCACCAACCTAGAACCCACAAAGGGTGTTGGTTGATTAAGACAGTAGGATGATGGTCATGGAAGTAGAAATACACTAAAGAGTGTGTAACAACTCACCTACCAAATCAACTAGCCTTAAAGGCACTCAAGTCCCTTTTGTGCTTACTCAACAGTATGCTCCCACAGACCCTATTGGAAGTCAAAGGCACTTGGGACCCTTGCAGTGTTCCTACCAAGGCACCTTAGGGACTCAATGAAGTCGGCAGGACAAGGCTCGACCTTAGCCACAGCATAAGTTAGATGTGGCACGGTAACTCTAGTCAGAAGCCCTGCAGTGCACTGTTGGGCTCGCCATCGCACTGCTCCTTGGACAGGGTGTTGGCAAGACACGGGTCCCGTCTATTCATGTTTTCAAAGGCATGCACACTGGATAACCACATCTAGGAACCACCAGCGGGTCTGTGAGGTTTGTATTAAGGGTCCCTTTTTTCGCATCCTCAAAAGTATGCGCCTACGATGCCTTTGGTGGGCACTACTCACTGCGCAAGGAGGTTACGCCAACCTTATAGGAGGGGTCGGGCACTCAAGCACAACTGCGTAGGCATCTGTGGGAATTGGTGAAGCCAGTAGGACTAGGCCAATGCTAGCCACAACACGCACTTGATTTGGCTCGCTAATGCTCCTCCCATGCCCGGCAGGGCACTTCTACAATAGCCCCCGCACTGCTCCTCGAAGCTGGCATTGGTATGACTATGGTCTAGTTTCTTTGCATACTTGAAGAGTTTGCTCCTGAATATGCTATTCTTGTGAAAGGCACTCAAGTCCCTAGCAGTGTTCCTACCAAGGCACTTCTGGGACTTGTTGAAGCTAGCAGGACTATGCACAAAGATAGCTAGGGCATGAGTTGGATTTGGCTCGCTAACGCTCCTCCCATGCCCAGCAGGGCACAACCGTACTCGCCCTCACACTGCTACCCCGAGCAGGCGTTGGTGCGACACTAGTCCCGTTTCTTTGCATACTCAAAGAGTTTGCTCCCATAGACCCTATTGGAGGTGGAAGGCACTTGAGACCCCAGAAGTGTTCCTACCAAGGCACTTTTGTGACTCAGTGAAGTTGGCAGGACTAGGCAAAATGCTAACCATGGTACAAGTTGGAATTGGCAAGGTGAAGCTAGTCACAAGCCTCGTTGGGTATTGTTGGGCTCGTTCTTGCACTACCCCACTATGTAGGTGCTAGTGCAACTTGGTTCCCATTGATTTGCATACTTAGAAGGATTTTCCCACTGACGCTATTGGAGTTGGAATGCATGCGAGTACCCTGTTGAGTTCCCACCAAGGCACTTTTGGGACTATGTGAAGCCAACAAGACTAGACACAACACCAGCCGTGGCATAAGTGGGGATTGGCATGATAAAGCCCCATAAGAGGCCTGGCAGGGCACTATTGCAATCACCCTAGTGTTGCTCTCTAGAGCCGGCATTGGCGAGACATGGGTCCCCTCTATTCACGTTCTCAAAGGCATGCACATGCAGATAATCGTAGCTAGGCACCGCTTGTGCATCTGTGAGGTTTGCATCATGGGTCCCCTTTCCTCGTGTTCCCAAAAGTACGCACCTGTGATGCCATTGGTGGGCACTGCTTGCTGCGAGGGGAGGTTATGCCAAACCTATAGGAGGTGGTGGACACTCGAGCCCAACTACCAAGGCATCTATGGGAGTTGGTGAGGTATGCAAGACTAGGTGCAATGCTAGCTATGGCATGGGTTCGATTTGGTATGCTAAACCTCCTCCCATGCCCGGTAGGGCACAGTTGTGCTCACCCTCACACTACTTCCTAGAGCGGGTGTTGGTGCGACTCTGGTCCCTTTTCTTTGCATACTTGAAAAGTATGCTCCAAAAGAGCCTATTGGAGGTGGAAGGTACTTGAGACCCTAGAAGTGCTCCTATCAAGGAAATGTTGGGACCGAGTGAAGCTAGCAGGACTAGGCGCAATGCTAGTCGCAGCACAAGTGGGCATCTGTGGGAATGGTTAAAGCCAGAAGGACTAGGTGCACCACTAGCCACAGCACGAGTTGGATTTAGCACGTTAAAGCTCCTCCCATGCCCAGTAGTGTGTCTAGCAGGACTAGGCCCAATGCTAATTGTAGCGCAATTGGGCATCTGTGGGAATCATTGAAGCCAGCTGGACTAGGCACAATGTTAGGCATGACACAAGTTGAATTTGGCACACTAAAGTTCCTCCCATGGCAATGTAGCCGACAGGACTAGGAGCAATGCTAGTTGCAACACAAGTGGGCATCTGTGGGAATCGTTGAAGCCAATAGGACTAGAGGCAATGCTAGCTACGGCATGAGTTGGATATGGCATGCTAAAGCTCCTCCCATGCTTGGTGGGGCACTACCATGCTCGCCCTCGCACTATTCCCCAGAGTGAGCAATGGCGAGACATGGGTCCAGTCTATTCAAGTTCTTGAAGGCATGCCCATACAGATAACCGTAGCTAGGCATCGCCCATGGGTCTGTGAGGTTTGCAACAAGTGGTCCCTTTTTTTCTCGTCCCCAAAAGTATGCATCCACTTGGTGGGCACTACTCACTAGGCGAGGAGGTTGCGCCAACTCTATAAGAGGTGGTAGAACTAGAGCCCTTGGCAGTGTTTCTGCCAAGGCAGCTATAGGAATCAGTGAAGCCAGTTGGACTAGGTGCAATGCTAGCTGCAGCATGAGTTGGATTTGGCATGCTAAAGCTCCTCCTATGCTTGGTAGGGCACTACCACACTCACCCTCACACTGCTCCCTGAAGCGAACGTTGGTGCAACTTTGGTCCCATTTCTTTGGATACTTGAAAAGTACACTCCCAAACACCTTATTGGAGGTGGAAGGCACTCGAAACCCTAGAAGTGTTCCTTCCAAGGCACTTTTGGGACTCTGTGAAGCTGGCAGGACTAGGCACAGTGCTAGCCGTGGAACAAATTGGAATTGGCATAGTGAAGCTCGTCACAAGCCCAGCTGGGGATTGCTGGGCTCATCCTCGCACTACCCCACTTTGCAAGCTCTAGTGCATATTAATAAGTGGAGGAGAAACTTATAGGGATTCCCCTAGTAATGGCGAGTGAACCGGGATCAGCCCAACTTAAGAATCGGATGGTTTTGCCATTCAAATTATAGTTTGTAGAAGCATCCTTAGTGACGGACAGGACCCAAGTCCCCTAGAAGGGGGTGCCAGAGAGGGTGATAACCCTGTCGTGCTCGAACCCTATCGCACCATGAGGCACTGTTGGCAAGTCAGGTTGTTTGGGAATGCAACCCCAATAGGGCAATAAATTTCATCCAAGGCTAAATATTGGTGGGAGACCGATAGCGAACAAGTACCACAAGGGAAAGATGAAAAGGACTTTGAAAAGAGAGTCAAAGAGTGATTGAAATTGTCGGGAGGGCAGCGGATGGGGGCCAAAGATGGGCCTTGGTCAGATGCAAAACGGCTTAACTACTAGTCTGATGCTTTACTCGAGGCTTGGACTGTTGCGAGATGCGTTGATGGCCTAAGCCTGGGTGAATGTTCTTTGCCCATGGAGACGTCGTCGTCGTGAGCAAGCCAAGCAGCATGTGCCATCTTTGGTATGCCCTCGTGGCACCTGTGCGTTGTACGCAACTGCTTGTGCGTCCCCCATTCAACCCATCTTGAAACACAGACCAAGGAGTCTGACATGTGTGCGAGTCTATGGGCATGCAAAACCTGTAAGGCGCAAGGAAGCTAATTGGTGGGATCCCCTCAATGGGTTGCACCACTGACCGACCTAGATCTTTTGAGAAGGGTTTGAGAGTGAGCATGCCTGTCTGGACCCAAAAGATGGTGAACTATGCTTGAGCAGGGCGAAGCCAGAGGAAAATCTGGTGGAGGCCAGCAACAATACTGACTTGCAAATCCTTCATTTGACTTGGGTATAGGGGCAAAAGGCTAATCGAACCATCTCGTAGCTGGTTCCCTCCAAAGTTTCCCTTAGGATAGCTGGATCTTACATGTGAGTTCTATCAAGTAAAGCCAATGATTAGAGGCATTGGAGACACAACTCCATCAACCTATTCTCGAACTTTAAATAGGTACGATGGTGTGGCTACTTTGTTGAGCCGTGTCGAGGAATCGAGAGCTCCAAGTGGGCCATTTTTGGTATGTAGAACTGGTGATCTGAGATGAATCAGAAGCTGAGTTACGGTGCTTAACTACAAGCTAACCTAGAACCCACAAAGGGTGTTGGTCGATCAAAATAGTAGGATAGTGGTCATGGAAGTTGAAATCCGCTAAGGAGTGTGTAACAACTCACCTGTCGAATCAACTAGCCCCAAAAATGGATGGCGCTAAAACATGTGACCCACACTCGACCATCTGGGCAATTGTCATGCCCAGATGAGTAGAAGGATGCAGTGGTCACCATAAAACCTTGGGCGCAAGCCCGGACGGAGTAGCCATTGGTGTAGATCTTGGTGGTACTAGCAAAGATTCAAATGAGAACTTTGAAGGCCTAAGAGGGGAAAGGTTCCATGTGAATGGCACTTACACATGGGTTAATCGATCCTAAGAGATGGGGGAACCCTGTCAGAGAGCGTGCAATACATGAGCTTTCAAAGGGAATCAAGATAAAATTCCTAAACTAGGACATGACGGTTGATGGCAATGTTAGGAAGTTTGAAGACATCGGTGGGGGCCTGGGGAAGAGTTATCTTTTCTATTTAAAGTTCTGCCCACCCTAGAAATAGCTCAGTCAGAGGTAGGGTTCAGTGGTAGGAAGAGCACCCCACATCACGTGGTGTCTAGTGCACCCCCAGCGGCCCTTGAAAATCCATAGTACCCAATGACTCTCGCACTTGGTCGTACTCATAACTGCATCAGGTCTTCAAGGTGAATAGCCTTTGGTCAATGGAACAATGTAGGCAAGGGAAATTGGCAAAATGGATCCATAACTTCAGGAAAAGGATTTGCTCTGTGGACTGGGCATGGGGGTCTCAATCCCAAACCCATCAGCTATCGGCAGACTACTGGAGCTACTTTTGCGGCAAGAGCTGGTCGCTACATGCCAGTCGAGGGCAGACTAGGAACGGCACCTTCGGGGGCCTTCCTTGGGCATTGAACAGTCAACTCAAAACTGGTACAAACAAGGGTAATCTGACTGTTTAATTAAAATAAAGCATTGCAATGATCCCTGTAGATGCTCACACAATGTGATTTCTGCCTAATGCACTGAATGTCAAAGTGAAGAAATTCAACCAAGCACTAGTAAACGGCAGGAGTAACTATGACTTTCTTAAGGTAGCCAAATGCCTCATCATCTAATTAGTGATGCGCATGAATGGATTAATGAGATTCCTAGTGTCCCTGTCTACTGTCTAGTGAAACCACAGCCAAGGGAATGGGCTTGGCAAAGTCATTAGGGAAAGAAGACCCTTTTGAGCTTGACTCTAGTCTGACTTTGTAAGACTTGAGAGGTGTAGGATAAGTGGGAGTCATCTAGGTGGTGCAAGTGGAATACCACTACTTTTAACATTGTTTTACTTATTCCGTTAGTCGGAGGTGGGACACTACCCCTCCTTTTGGTTTCAAGGCTAGCTTTGGTAGGTCAATTGGGGCAGAAGACATTGTTAGGTGGGGAGTTTGGCTGGGACGGCACATCTATTAAAAGATAGTGCAGGTGTCCTAAGATGAGCTCAACGAGAATAGAATTCTCATGTGGAACAAAAGGGTAAAAGCTCGTTTGATTCTGATTTCCAGTACGAATACGAACTGTGAAAGCGTGGCCTATCAATCCTTTAGACCTTCGGAGCTTGAAGCTAGAGGTGTCGAAAAAGTTAACACAGGGATCACTTGCTTGTGGAAGCCAAGCATTCATAGTGACGTTGCTTTCCTTCGATGACGGCTCTTCCTATCATTGTGAAGCAGAATTCACCAAGTGTTGGATTGTTCACCCACCAATAGGGAACGTGAGCTAGGTTTAGACTGTCGTGAGATAGGTTAGTTTTACCCTACTAATGATCGTGCTACAATAGTAATTCAACCTAGTACGAGAGGAACCATTGATTCACATAATTGGTCATCGTGCTTGGTTGAAAAGCCAGCTGCCCAAAGCTACCATGCGTCAAATTGTGACTAAACAACTCTAAATTAGAATCCATGCTAAAGAAACAACACTTGCTCCTACCGTTTGCTTGCCAACCTGTAGTAGGGGCCTTTTGGTCCCCATGGGCCTGTGTCCTTGGTGAAGCTACCATGGTGAAAAAGCCGCGAGTAGCCGCCTTGAAGCGCAATTCCTACTAAACTATGGGAAAAATCCTTTGCAGACGACTTAAATATGCAACGGGGTATTGTAAGTGGCAGAGTGGCCCTGCTACAATGATCCACTAAGATCCAACCCTAGGTCACACCAATTCGTCCCTCCAACCTAGCACCTGCTCCCACCTCCACCGAGACCCAACGTAAAGCTCCCAGCTAGTATGCCCAAGGCACTACTAATATCCCCCAAGGGCACCGTGTCACTTGGAATGTCCCAGGATGCGAGGCATGACACAAGGCTATCGATTGGCACCGCGAGATGAGATGAGTCATGACTTGTGTCTGGAGAAAGGTGCCACATCACTCAGCACCATTCCAAGGTTACAAGGTAAGGGCTATGAATGCATCCCTTGGCCCCGTCTAAGGTCGTGTCCACAAAAGTATGCACCCGCAACACCATTGGTGGCAGTGCTCACTGGGCTATGAGGTTTCACCAACCCTTTAGGAGGTGGTAGGAACCTGAGCCCTTGGCAGGGCTAGGCATATGGCATATGGCATATGGAGTGCATTCAAAACATCAAAAAAGATTTTCGCAGACTTTGGGGCTGAATTTTGAAAAATTGACAAGGACGAACCATCCTACGAGCAGTTCATTGAATAGATCTCCCCAAGATCATTGAAACATGTAGGGTCATTTTTGTGGCATTCCCAAAGGTATGCTACCCCACATCACCTCTGGCAGGCACTACTCGCTGGACAGTGAGGCTGCGCCAACCCTACAAGAGGTGGCAAGCACTCGAGCTCTTTGTGGTGCTCCAACCAAGGCAATAGAGGGACTCAGGGAAGCCCGTAGGACTAGGCTCAATGCTAGCCATGGCACTACTAGGAGTTGGCAAAGTAAAAAACCCCTAAGAGGCCTAGCAGGGTACTGTTGCCCTCACCATGGCATTGCTCCCCAGAGGAGGCTTGGGTGAGACATGGGTCTTGAATATTCGCGTTCCTGAAGACATGCTATGTGCCCATGTGTCTATGAGACTACATAAAGGGTCCCGTTTTTTTCCGTCCTCAAAAGTATGTGCCCACAATTCCTTTTGTGGGCACTGCTCATTGGACAGTGCTATCGCACCTACCCTATAGGAGGTGGCAGGCACTTGAGCCCTTGGTAGAATTCCTACCAAGGAAGCTGTGGGAATCAGTGAAGTCAACAGAACTAGGCACAACACTAGCCACAACACAAGTTGGATTTGGCACACTAAAGATCCTCCCAAGCTCGGCAGGACACTGCCACACTTGCCCTCACACTGCTCCACGAAAAGGGCATTGGTGACACGGGTCTTGTCTATTCACATTCTCAAAGGCATGTGCACACAGAACCTTGCTTGGGCACTGCCCATAGGTCTGTGAGGATGTATCAAGGGTCCCTTTGTTTGCGTCCTCAAAAGTATGCACCCACAAAGCCTTCAGTGGGTACTGCTCGCTGGGCTGAGAGGTTGCACCAACCCTATAGGAGGTGGCAAGCACTTGAGCCCTAGGCAGTGTTTCTACTGAGGCAGCCGTGGGAATCGGTGAAGCTGATAGGACTAGGCACAACCCTAACTATAGCATGAGTTGGATTTGGCATGCTAAATCTCCTCCCATGCTTGACAAGGCACTTCCATGCTTGCCCTCACACTGCTCCCTAGAGCGAGCACTACTGCTACTCTGGTCCTGTTTCTTTGCATACTCCAAGAGTTTGCTTTCTCGAAGGCATGCGCACATGGCACCTTGACTAGGCACTACCCGCAGGTTTGTGTGGTTGCATCAAGGGTCCCTTTATTTGTGTCCACAAAAGTATGCACCGACGAAGGCTTTGGAGGGCACTACTCGCTAGGCTGGGAAGTTGCGCCAACCTTATAGGAGGTGGTAGGCACTCGAGCCCTTGGCAGTGTTCCTGTCGAGGCAGCTATGGGAATCAATGAAGGTAGAAAGACTAGGTGCAATCATAGCCATGGAATGCATTAGATTTGGCACATTAAAGCTCCTCCCATGCCGGGCAAGGCATTACTGTACTCTCCCTCGCACTACTCCCGGAGCGGGCATTGGTTCGACTTTGGTCCCGTTTCATTGCATACTCGAAGAGTTTGCTCCTGAAGACCCTATTGGATGTGGAAGGTATTCAAGACCCTAGAAGTGTTCCTAGTAAGGAATTGTTGGGAGCTGATGAAGCCAGCAGGATTAGGCACAATGTTAACAGCAGTGCAAGTGGGCATCTGCAGGGATCGTTGGAGCTAGCAGGACTAAGCGCAACGCTTGCCACGACACGAGTTGGATATGGCACACTAAAGATCCTCCCATGCTCGGAAGAGCACTGTCATGCTAGCCATCATACTGCTCCCTGGAGCGAGCATTGGTGAGAGACGGGTCCCATCTAATTGCATCCTCAAAGGCATGTGCACTCGGCACCTTGGTTGTGCATTGCCCCCGAGTTTGTGAGGTTGCATCAAGGGTCCCTTTTTTTTTGCATCCTCAAAAGTATGCGCCCACAAATCCTTTGGTGGGCATTGCTTGCTGAGCTGGGAAGTTGTGTCGACTCTATAGAAGGTGGCAGGCACTAGAGCCCTTGGTAGTGTTTCTACCGAGGCAATTGTGGGAATTGGTGAAGTCGATAGACTAGGCACAATGCTATCCACAACACGAGTTTGATTTGGCATGCTAAAGCTCCTCCCATGCCCAGTAGGGCACTGCCACGCCCGCCCTATCATTGCTCCCCATAGTGGGCATTGTTGTGACAATGGTCCCATTTCTTCACATACTCAAAAAGTATGCTTCCAAAGACCCTATTGGAGGTGGAAGGCACTCAAGACCCTAGAAGTGTTTCTAACAAGGATCTGTTGGTACCAAGTGAAGCCAGCAAGACTAGGGGCAATGCTAGTCGCTGCACAAGTGGGCATCTGTAGGAATCGTTCAAGATGGCAGGATTAGGCGCAATGCTAGCCATGGCACCAAATTAGATATGGCACGCTAGAGTTCCTCCCAAGCCCAGCAAGGCACAGCCACGCTCACCCTCACACTGCTCCCCAAAGCAACTATTGGTGAGACACGGGTCTCGTCTATTTGCATTATCAAAGGCATGCGCACATAGCCCCTAGGTTGGGCACCACTCGCGGGTCTGTAAGGTTGCATCAAGGGTAACTTTTTTTCCCATCCTCAAAAGTACGCACCCACAAAGCCTTTGGTGGGCACTACTCACTAGGCTGGGAGGTTGTGCCAACCCTATAGGAGGTGGCGAGCACTCGAGCCCTCGGCAGTGTTCCTACTAAGGCAGCTATGGGAATCGTTGAAGCCAGCAGGATTAGCACAACCCTAACCGCGGCATGATTTGGAGTTGGCATGCCTCCTCCCATGCTCACCCTCACACTACCATGCTCACCCTCACACTACTCCCTAGTGTGGGCGTTGGTGCAACTCTAGTCCCATTTCTTTGCATACTCAAAAAGTATGCTGCCAATGATGCTATTGGAGGTGGAAGACACTTAAGACCTTGGAAGTGCTCCTACCAAGGAATGTTGGGATCTAGTCAAGCCAACAGGACTAGGTGCAATGCTAGTTGTAGCAAAAGTGGGCATATGTGGGAATCATTGAAGCCGACAGGACTAGGCGCAACATTAGTAGCGGCACGAGTTGAATTTGGCACGCTAAAGCTTCTCCCATGCCCAATAGTGTAGCCGGTAGGACTAGGCGCAATACTAGTTGTGGCACAACTTGGCATCTGTGAGAATCGTTGAAGTTGGTAGGACTAGGTGAAATGCTAGCCGTGTCACGAGTTGGATTTGGCATGCTAAACATCCTCCCAAGCCTGGCAGGGCATTGCTACGCTTGCCCTTGCATTGCTCACTGGAGCGGGCATTGGTGTGACTCAGGTCCTGTTTCTTTAAATACTCAAAAAGTATGCTATCAAAGACCCTATTGGAGGTGGAATGCACTCAAGACCCTAGAAGTGTTCCTACCAAGGAACTGTTGGGACCTGGTGAAGCAGGCAGGATTAGGCAAAACGCTAGTCGTGGAACAAGTGGTCAACTGTGGGAATCATTGAAGCCAACAGGACTAGGTGCAACGCTAGCCCAACACAAGTTGGATTTGGCATGCTAAAGCTCCTCCCATGCCCCACAATGTAGTTGGAATGACTAGGCACAATGCTAGTCATGACACAAGTGGACATTTGTGGGAATCATTGAGGCCGACAGGACTAGGCAAAATGCTAACTGTGGCACGAGTTGAATTTGGCATGCTAAAGATCCTCCCAAGCCTAGTAAGGCACTGCCACACTCACACTCACACTTTTCCCTTGAGCGAGCATTGGTGAGACATGGGTCCCATCTATTCGCCTTCTCAAAGGCATGTACACACAGCACCTTGGCTGGGCACCGCCCACAGGTTCGTGAGGATGCATCAAGGGTCCCTTCTTTTTTTCCCTAAAAGTATGCTCCCATGACACCTTTGGTGGGCACTGTTCACTGGGCCAGGAAGTTGAGCCAAACCTATAGGAAGTGGCGGGCACTTGAGCCCTTGGCAGTGTTCTTGCTAAGATAGCTGTGGGAATCGATGAAGCTAGCAGGACTAGGCACAACCTTGCTGCAACACAAGTTGGATTTGGCACGCTAAAGCTCCACCCTTGCCTCGCAGGGCACTACCATTCTTGACCTCGCACTACTCCTCAGAGCAGGCACTAGTGTGACTCTTGTCCCATTTCTTTGCATACTAGAAAAGTATGCTGCCAAAGACCCAATTGGAGGTGGAAGGCACTCAAGACCCTGGAAGTGTTCCTACCAAGGAACTGTTGGGACTGGGTGAAGCCAATAGGACTAGGTGCAATGCTAGTCGTGGCACAAGTGGGCATCTGTGGGAATCATTGAAGCCGACAGGACTAGGCACAATGCAAGCTGTGGCACAAGTTATATTTAGCATGTTAAAGCTCCTCCCATGCCCAGCAGGACACTGCCACACTCTCCCTTGCACTGCTCCACAGAGCGGGCGTTGGTGCCACTCTAGTCCCATTTCTTTGCATATTCGAAAGGTATGTTGCCAAAGACCCTATTGGAGATGGAAGGCACTCAAGACCCTGGAAGTGTTCCTAACAAGGAACTATTGGCACCAGGTGAAGCTAGTAGGACTAGGCACAATGCTAGTCGTGGCACAAGTGGGCATCTGTGGGAATCATTGAAGTTGAGAGGACTAGGCGCAATGCTAGTCATGGCACAAGTTGACATCTGTGGGAATCATTGAAGCCGGTAGGAGTAGCCACAATGCCAATCGTGGCATGAGTTGGATTTGGCACACTAAAGATCCTCCCAAGCCTGGTAGGGCATTGGCGTGCTCACCCTCGCACTCGCACTATTCCTTGGAGTGAGCATTGCTACGACTCTGGTCCCGTTTCTATGCATACTCAAAAAGTATGCTGCCAAACACCCTATTGGAGGTGGAAGGCACTCGAGACCCTGGAAGTGTTCCTACCAAGGAACTATTGGGACTGGATGAAGGCGGCAGGACTAGGCACAATGTTAGTCGTGGCACAAGTTGGCATCTATAGGAATCGTTGAAGTCGGCATGATTAGGCGCAATGCTAGCTGCGACACAAGTTGGATTAGGCACACGAAAGTTCCTCCCATGCCTAGTAGTGTAGCCAATAGGACTAGGTGCAATGCTAGTTGTGGCACAAGTGGGCATCTATGGGAATCATTGAAGCCGACAAGACTAGGCGCAATGCTAGCCGCAGCACGAGTTTGATTTGGCATGCTAAAGATCCTCCCAAGCTCGGTAAGGCACTCCCAGGCTCACCCTTGCACTGCTCACTGGAGAGAGTGTTAGTGAGAAACGGGTCCCATCTATTTGTGTTCTCTGGTCCTGTTTCTTTAGCATTGGATTTGGCACGCTAAAGCTCCCCCCATGCCCAGCAGGGCAATGCTATGCTCACCCTCGCACTGCTCCCCCGAGCAGGCGTTGGTGCGACTCTAGTCCCGTTTCTTTGCATACTCGAAAAGTATGCTCCCAAACACCCTATTGGAGGTGGAAGGCACTTGAGACCTTGGAAGTGTTCCTACCAAGGAACTGTTGGGACTGGGAGAAGCCAACAAAACTAGGTGCAATGCTAGCCTAGCACAAGTGGGCATTTGTGGGAATCGTTGAAGCCAGCAGGACTAGGCACAACCCTAGCCATGGCACAAGTTGAATTTGGCATGCTAAAGCTCCTCACATAACTAGCAGGGCACTATCATGCTTGCCCTCGCATTGCTCCCCGGAGTAGGTGTTGGTGCTACTCTGGTCCCCTTTCTTTGCATACTCGAAGAGTTTGCTCCCTAAGACTCTATTGAAGGTGGAAGGCAGTCAAGACTCCGAAAGTGTTCCTACCAAGGAACTGTTGGGATCGGGTCAAGCTGGCAGGAGTAGGCACAATGCTAGCCATGGCACAAGTGGGCATCTGTGGGAATCATTCAAGCCGGCAGGATTAGGTGCAATGCTAGAAGCAGCATGAGTTGGATTTGCCTCACTAATGCTCCTCCCATGCCCGACAGGGCTGTTGGTGTGACTTTGGACCCCTTTCTTTGCATACTCGAAGAATTTGCACCCGAAGACCCTATTGGACATGGAAGGCACTTGAGACCTGGGAAGTGTTTCTACTAAGGCACTTTTGGGACTCAGTGAAGATGACAGAACTAGGCAGAGTGCTAGCTGTGGCACAAGTTGGAATTGGTACGGTGAAGCTCATCGCAAGCCTCGCTGGGCACTGCTAGGCTCGTCCTAGCACTGCCCCACTATGCAGGCGCTGGTGCAACTCGGGTCCCATTGATTTGCCTACACAGAAGGATTTTCCCACTAACCCTACTAGAGTTGGAAGGCACGTGAGTACCCGGCTGTGTTCCCACCAAGGCACTTTTGGGACTCTGTGAACCCCACACTCACCCTCGCATTGCTCCCCAAAGAAGGCATTAGCAAGACACAGGTCCCATCTATTCATGTTCTCGAAGGCATGTGCACGTGTATAACCGTAGCTGGGCACTGCCCGTGGGTCTGTGAGGTTTGCATCAAGGGTTCCTTTTTTTAGCTTCCTCAAAAGTATGCACCTACGATGGCTTCAGTGGTCACTACTCGCTGCGTGAGGAGGTTGTGCCAACCTTATAGGAGGTGGCGGGCACTCAAGCTCAACTGCCAAGGAATTTGGTGGAATCGGTGAAGTTGGCAAGACTATGTTCAACGCCAGCCACTGCACAAGTTGGATTTGGCTCCCTAATGCTCTTCCCACTGACCTTCGCATTGCTCCTCGCAATGGGCATTGGTGCAAATTTGATCCTATTTCTCTGCATACTTGAAGAGTTTGCTCTGGAAGATGCAATTGTTGGTGGAAGGCACTCAAGTCCCTGGTAGTGTTCCTACCAAGGAACCTCTGGGACTTGTTGAAGCTGGCAGGACTAGGCACAAAGCTAGCAGTGGCATGAGTTGGATTTGGCATGCTAATTCTCTCCCCATGCCAGGTAGGGCACTGCTGATCTCGCCCTCATGCTACTCCCTGGAGCTAGCGTTGAAGTGACTCTGGTCCCATTTTTTTACATCACCAAAGAGTACGCTCCCCAGGACCCTATTGGAGGTAGAAGGCACTCAAGTCCCTGGGAGTGTTCCTACCAAGGCACTTTTTGAACTTGGCAAAGCTGACAGGACTAAGGGTAATGCTAGCCATGGCACAAGTGGGAATTGGCAATGTAAAGCTCATAACAAGCCTCACTGGGCACCGTTGGGCTTGTCCTCGCACTGTCCCACTATGCGAGCATTGGTCCATCTCGAGTCCAGTTGTCTTGCATGCTCAAAAGGATTTTTCTACACACCCTATTGGAGTTGGAATGCACACGAGTGCCCGACAATGTTCCTACTAAGGTACTTTTAGGACTCTGTGAAACCAGTAGAACTAGGCGCAACACTAGCCATGGCACAAGTGGGAATTGGCATGGTAAGGCCACTACCACACTCGCCCTGGCACTGCTCCCTAGAGCAGGCATTGGGTGTGACTCTAGCCCCTCCCTTTTTGCGCTTACTGAACAGTATGCTCCCACATACCCTATTAGAAGTCATTGGCACTCGAGTCCCTTACGGTGTTCCTACCAATGAACCTTAAGGACTCAATGAAGCCGATAGGACTAGGCTTAACACTAGCTACAGCACAAGTTATATGTGGTACAGTAACTCTAATCAGAAGCCTTGTAGTGCCCTGCTGGGCTCACCCTCGCACTGCTCCCCGAAGTGAGCATTGGTGAGACACGGGTCCTATCTATTCGCGTTCTCGAAGGCATGCACACGCGGATAACTGTAGCTAGGCACAGCCCAGGAGTCTGTGAGGTTTGCATCAAGGGTCCCTTTTTTTCACATTCTCAAAAGTATGCACCTATGATACCTTTGGTGGGCACTGCTCACTATGCAGGGAGGTTGTGCAACCCTGTGGGAGGTGGCAAGCACTCAAGCCCAATAACCAAGGCATCTGTGGGAATCAGTGAAGCCAGTAGGACTATGCGCAACACAAGCGGTAGCACAAGTTGGATTTGGTTCGCCAATGCTCCTCTAATGCCCAGCAAGGCACTATGACACTCGACCTTGCACTAGTTTGCAGAGCAGGCGTTGGTGCAACTCTAGTCCCTTTTCTTTGCATACTCGAAGAGGATGCTCTTGAAAATGCTATTGTTGGTGGAAGGCACTTGTGCCCTTGGCAGTGTTCTTACCAAAGCACTTTGGCACACTGTGAAGCCAGCAGGAGTAGGCACAATGCTAGTTGTTGTACAAGTGGGAATTGGCATGGTAAAGCTCCTCCCATTCTAGGCAGGGCACTACTGAGCTAGCCCTCGTGTGACTCCTCGGAGCCACGTTGGGTGCAACTTTGATCCCTCCCTTTCATGCTTACTCAAACGTATGCTCCCACAGGCCTTATTAGAAGTCGAAGGTACTGAGTCCCTTGCGGTGCTCCCACCAAGGGACCTTAGGGACTTGGTGAAGCCAGTAGGACTAGGCTCAATGTTAGTCGTGTCATAAGTCAGATGAGGCAAGGTAACTCTAGTCAAAACCCTTGTAGGGCACTGCCTCACTCCCCCTCGCATTGCTCCCAGAAGCGGGGCATTGGTGCCACTCTAATCTCATTTCTTTGCATACTCGAAGAGTTTACTCCCAAAGATGTTATTGTTAAAGGAAGGCACTTGAGTCCAACTGCCAAGGAATCTATTGGAATCAGTGAAGCTGGGAGGACTACTTGCAATGCTGGCCATGGCATGAGTTGGATTTGGCTCGCTAATGCTCCTCTCACACCCAATAGGGCACTGCCGCACTCGCCCTTGCACTGCTCCCCAATGCCAGCATTGGTGCGACTCTAGTCCCATTTCTTTGCATACTTGAAGAGTTTGCTCCTGAAGATGCAATTGTTGGTGGAAAGCACTCGAGTCCCTAGCAGTGTTCCTACCAAGACACTTTTGGGACTTGTTGATACCAACATGACTAAGCTCAAATCTAGCCACTGCATAAGTTAGATTTGGCACGCTAATGCTCCCCCGAAGCCAAACAAGGCATTGCCGCTCCTGCCCTCTTGCTGCTCCCTGGAGCTGGCGTTGGGATGACTCTGGTGACATTTTTTTTGCATCCTTGAAGCTTATGCTCCCAAAGACCCTATTCGAGGTGGAAGACACTCAAGTCCCTACGAGTGTTCTTACCAAGGCACTTTTCGGACTCGCCAAAGCCAGTAGGACTAGGCACAATGCTAGTCATGGAACAAGTGGGAATTAGCATGGTAAAGCTCGTAATAGGCCTCTCTAGGCACCACTAGGCTCATTCTCACACTGCCCCACTATGCAAGCATTGGTACAACTTGGGTCCCGTTGTCTTGCATGCTCAAAAGGATTTTCCCACCGACCCTATTGGAGTTGGAATGCATGCAAGTGCCCGACAGTATTCCTACCAAGTATCAAGGGCTGAGATTTTCAGACTCCTGTGCGCTACTCAGTCTTGAAATGCGCTTAAGGTACCAAGGCTAAGTTCAGCCTTCAATCCCCTAAACTCTCACTTGCTAGGGCTACACTCACTCACCCACTCAAGCAATGAGAGGAACTCAGAAGGAAACTCTCCCACTCTATTGAGTTTACCCAAAACTTGGATGATCTGAGCTTATTACAAGTGAGGAGCTTACACCTATTTATACTTGCTCTCCCCCATCCACCTCCTCAATGGATGGTTCAGAATATTACAAATGTCTACAATCCAACGATTAAGGACTATTCTAGACCTCTCTCTAGAAACCTCGACACAACTCTCTAACCTTCTCTCTTTCAAGATATTTATAAGGAGTCTTCTAGAACCCAAGCCTTCTAGAATTAGGCCTTCCTCCATGGATCTTTAGTAATGAGTTTAAGTCCCTTAGACCTTGTCCATGCTCTAAGGAAGCCTTCCATAGAGCCTACAAGCCTTGGTCATGGGCTTTGCAATGTAAGTCTATGACATTCTACCCCACCTGATCATGTTGACATCCTCATCAACACATCTCCATCAGTGTCATGAGCTTTAAGTTGTGGCGCATCCTATGTTGCTTTGTGATCATTATGGGATCCTCTATCACATCCCTTCTCTTGCACCTTAGCAGCCAGCCACTCTTGTGCTCCAAGGTGATTTTCTTCATCTTCTTCATATTGTGTGCACTCTTGCACACTTGTAAACCTATGCACACCTGTTGGAATTCACACCTCTGGCGCTCGTGCGTTGCTACACTACACTGTTGTGCCTCTTGCACCTTAGTGTAGCAGCTACTCCTTGTCATCGTGCTCCCTGTACGACTTTGCTTGGAACCACCCATCCTAGAGTCCTCTTGTGACACACTCCCCTTTGTACCAACAATGGTGTCAACACCCCTGTTGATCACTGCTTCCTTCTGCTACTCACTAGGTCAAAGCAATGTCCCAGCACCTAGGTCTAACAAGCCTAGCTGTGCTAATTGAGCTACATCCTCTGGCTCCTCCTCCTTCTCTTCCTTGTGTAATGTTAGGTTGTGTAGGACCTTTCTCATTGGGAAATCTCGCATGAGGTGAGGTCCGTCACAAAAGTAGCATGGCCTTGATAGGGTTGTAATCTTCCATCTACTAGCATAACTTCTAGGATTCAAAGTGCTAGCCTCTCGTGTTCTATGAAGGCTTACCTCCCTTATGGAGCACAATCCATCCTCCCCCTCGCCCTTGAGCTCTTTCCTCACAGCTTTAAGGGACCCATACCTTGGGTGCACTTCCTCTAGCCTAGTGGAGATGCCATCCACAATTACCTCCATCTTCATAAACCTTCACTGCTAACCTTACATTGAAACCAACTTCAATCAATCTTGCTCAGTTATCAACCCCATTGAACCTGCTCTGATAACATTTGTCATGAGCTGAGATTTTCAGACTCATATGTGGCACTTAGTCTTAAAATGCGCTTAACGCACCAAGGCTAAGTTCAGCCTTCAATCCCCCAAACTCACTTGCTAGGGCTACACTAACTCACTCACTCAAGCAATGAGAGGAACTCAGAAGGAAACTCTCCCACTCTATTGAGTTTACCCAAAGCTGAGATGATCTGAACTTATTACAAGTGAGGAGCTTACACCTATTTATACTTGCTCTACCCCATCCACCTCCTCAATGGATGGTTCGGATTATTACAGATGTCTACAATCCAACAGTTAAGAACTATTCTAGACCTCTCTCTAGAAACCTCTACACAACTCTCTAACCTTCGCTCCTTCAAGATATTTACAAGGAGTCTTCCAGAACCCAGGCCTTCTAGAATTAGGCCTTCCTCCATGGATCTTTAGCAATGAGTTTAAGTCCCTTAAACCTTGTCCATGCTCTAAGGAAGCCTTCCATAGAGCCTGCAAGCCTTGGTCACGGGCTTTCCAATGTAAGTC
Source organism: Warburgia ugandensis (assembly GCA_035236585.1). Classification (NCBI taxonomy): domain Eukaryota; kingdom Viridiplantae; phylum Streptophyta; class Magnoliopsida; order Canellales; family Canellaceae; genus Warburgia; species Warburgia ugandensis. The sequence goes on from CP141134.1 coordinate 47,038,323, forward strand.
TGTGACATTCTCCCCCACCTGATCATGTCGACACCCTCGTCGACACATCTCCATCAGTGTCATGAGCTTTAACTTGTGGCGCATCCCATGTTGCTTTGTGATCATCATGAGATGCTCTGTCACGTCCCTTCTCTTGCACTTTAGCAACTCGCCACTCTTGTGCTCCAAGGAGATTTTCTTCATCTCCTTCATGTTGTGTGCACTCTTGCACACTTGTGCACCTATGTACACCTGTTGGAAGTCACACCTCTGGCGCCCATGCGTTGCCGCACTACATTGTTGTGCCTCCTGCACCTTAGTGTAGTAGCTACTCCTTATCATTGTGCTCCCTGCACGACTTTGCTTGGAGCCACCCATCCTAGAGTCCTCTTGTGGCACACTCCCCTATGTGCCAACAATGGTGTCAACACCCCTGTTGATCACCACTTCCTTCTGCAACTCACTAGGTCCAAGCAACATCCCAGCACCTAGGTCTGATAAGCCTAGCTGTGCTGATTGAGCTACACCCTCTAGCTCTTCCTCCTCCTCTTCCTTGTGTAATGTTAGGTTGTGCAGGACCTTTCTCATTGAGCAATCTTGCATGAGGTGAGGTTCATCACAAAAGTAGCATGGCCTTGATAGGGGCCATAACCTTCCATCTACTAGCATAACTTCTAGGACTCAAAGTGCTAACCTCCCGTGTTCTATGAAGGCTTAACTCCCTTATGGAGAGTCATCCATCCTTCCCCTCGCCCTTAAGCTCTTTCCTCGTAACTTCAAGGGACCCACACCTTGGGTGCACTTCCTCTAGCCGAGTGGAGATGCCACACACAATTGCCTCCATCTTCATAAACCTTTACTGCTAACCTTACTTTGAAACCAGCTTCAATCAATCTTGCTCAGTTATCAACCCCATCGAAACTACTCTAATACCTTTTGTCACGGGTTGAGATTTTCAGACTCATATGTGGCACTTAGTCTTGAAATGCACTTAAGGCACCAAGGCTAAGTTCAGCCTTCAATCCCCCAAACTCTCACTTGCTAAGGCTACACTCACTCACCCACTCAAGCAATGAGAGGAACTCAGAAGGAAACTCTCCCACTCTATTGAGTTTGCCCAAAACTAAGATGATCTGAGCTTATTACAAGTGAGGAGCTTGCACCTTATGTATACTTGCTCTCCCCCATCCACCTCCTCAATGGATGGTTCGGATTATTACAAATGTCTACAATCCAATGGTTAAAGACTATTCTAGACCTCTATCTAGAAACCTTTACACAACTCTCTAACCTTCCCTCTTTCAAGATATTTACAAGGAGTCTTCTAGAACCCAGGCCTTCTAGAATTAGGCCTTCCTCCATGGATTTTTAGCAATGGGTTTAAGTCCCTTAGACCTTGTCCATGTTCTAAGGAAGCCTTCCATAGAGCCTGCAAGCCTTGGTCACGGGCTTTGCAATGTAAGTCCTTGACATAAGGCACTTTTGGGACTTTGTGAGGCTAGCAAGACTAAGAGCAATGCTAGCAGCAACACAAGTGGGAATTGGCACGGTAAAACTCCTCCCATGCCAAGCAAGGCACTGCCACACTTGCCCTCATGTTGCTCCCCGGAGTGCACGTTGGGTGCGACTTTAGTCCCCCCCATTTGCGCTTACTCAATAGTATGTTCCCACAGACCCTATTAGAAGTCAAAGGCACTAGAATCCCTTGCAGTGTTCCTACCAAGGCACCTTAGGGACTTGATGAAGTCGGCGAGACTAGACTCAATGCTAACCGCGGCACAAGTTAGATATGGCACAGTAACTCGAGTCAGAAACCATGCAGGGCACTGCCGTGCTCACCCTCTCATTGCTCCCCAAAGAAGGCATTGAACAGACACAAGTCCCATCTATTCGCATTCTCGAAGGCATGCACACATGGATAACTGTAGCTGGGTGCCCACAGGTCTGTGAGGTTTGCATCAAGGGTCCTTTTTTTATTGCATCCCCAAAAGTATGCGCCTACAATGCCTTTTGTGGGCATTGCTCACTACACCGAGAGGTTGTACCAACCCAATAGGAGGTGGAGGGCAGTCAAGCCCAAATGCCACCTCATCTATGGGAATCGATGAAGCCGACAGGACTAGGTGCAATGCTAGTTGTGGCACGAGTTGGATTTGGCTCACTAATGCTCCTCCCATGCCCGACAAGCCACTGCTACACTTGCCCTCGCACTTCTCCCTGGAGCAGGCATTAGTGCAACTTTGGTCCCGTTACTTTGCATACTAGAAGAGTTTGCTCCCAAAGATGCTATTGTTGGGGGAAGGCACTCGAGCCCCTAGCAGTGTTCCTGCCAAGCCACTTTTGGGACACTGTGAAGCCAGCAGGACTATGCACAACACTAGTAGCGGTACAAGTGGGAATTGGCATAGTAAAGCTCCTCCCCTTCCAGGTAGGGCACTACCATGCTCGCCCTCATGCTGCTCCTCAAAGCTGCATTGGGCACGACTTTGGTTCCTCCCTTGGGTGCTTACTCAACAGTATGCTCCCACAATCCTATTGGAAGTTGAAGGCACTCAAGTCCCTTATGGGGTTGCTACCCAAGCGACTTAAGGACTTGGTGAAGCTAGTGGAACTAGGCTAAACGCTAGCCACAACATAAGTCGGATGTGGCAAGGTAACTCTAGTTAGAAGCCTTGTCGGGCATAGCCGATCTCTCTCTAGCATTGCTCCCCGCAGCGGGCATTAAAGAGACATGGGTCCCGTCTATTCGCATTCTCAAGGCATGCACACGTAGATAACCATAGCTGGGCACTGCCTATGTGGTTTGCATCAAGGGTCCCTTTTTTTGCAGCCCCAAAAGTATGGGCCTATGACGCCTTTGATGGGCACTGCTCGCTATGCAGGGAAGTTGGCCAACCCTGTAGGAGGTTGCACCAAGACATCTATGGGAATCAAAAGCCGGCAAGACTAGGCACAGTGCTAGTCGAGGCATAAGTTAGATTTGGCTCACTAATGCTCCTCCCATACCTAGCAGGGCATTGCCACACTCACCCTCGCACTACTCCCTAGAGCAGACATTGGTGTTACTCTAGTACTGTTTCTTTGCATACTCAAAGAGTTTTCTCCCGAAGATGCTATTGTTGGTGGAAGGCACTTGAGTCCCTAGTAGTGTTCCTACCAAGTCACTTTTAGGACTCATTGAAGTCAGCAAGACTATGCACAAAGCTAGCTATGGAACGAGTTAGATTTGGCAAGCTAATGCTCGACCCCATGCTTGGTAGGAGCATTACCACTCTCTCCCTAGCATTGTTCCCTGGAAATGGAATTGGGGTGAATCTAGTCCCCTTTTTTTACATCACCAAAGAGTATGCTCCTAAAGACTCTATTGGAGGTGGAAGGCACTCAAGTCCCTGGTAGTGTTCCTACCAAGGCACTTTTGGGAATCGACGAAGTCGGCAGGACTAGGAACAATGCTAGCTACGGCACAAGTGGGAATTGGTAGGGTAAAGCTCCTGCCATTCCAGGCAGGGCACTGTCACACTCACCCTAGAGCTACTCCCAAGAGTGCATGTTGGTGCAACTCTGGCCCCTCCCTTTCACATTTACTCAATAGTATGCTCCCACAGACACTATTGGAAGTCAAAGGTACTCAATTCCCTTGCAATGTTCCTACCAAGGCACCTTAAGGACTTGGTGAAACCAGCAGGACTAGGCTCAATGCTAGCCACAGCATAAGTCGAATGTGGCACCGTAACTCTAGTCAAAAGTCGTTCAGTGCATTGCTAGGCTCGCCCTACACTGCTACCCAAAGTGGGCATTGGCAACACACGATTCCCATCTATTCGTGTTCTCGAAGGCATGTGCATGCAAATAACTGTAGCTGGGCACCACCCGTGGGTCTGTGAGGTTTGCATCAAGGGTCCCTTTTTTTTGCATCCCCAAAAGTATGCGCCTATGACACCTTTGGTGGGCACTACTCACTGCGCAGGGAGGTTGCGCCAACCCTAAAGGCGATTGTGACAAGGCATCTATGGGAATCGGTGAAGCTTGTAGGACTAGGGACAATGCTAGCCACAGCACGAGTTAGATTTGGCTCACTAATGTTCCTCCCATGCCTGTTAGGGCACTGCCACACTTGCCCTCGCACTGCTCCCCGAAGCAAACGTTGGTGTGACTTTGGTACCATTTCTTTGCATACTCAAAGAGTTTGCTCCTGAAGATGTTATTGTTGGTGGAAGGTACTTAGGTCCCTGGCAATGTTCCTACCAAGGAACTTCTGGGACTTGTTAATGCCTGTAGGACTAGACACAAAGCTAGCCACAAAATGAGTTGGATTTGGCACCCTAATGCTCCCCCCCATGCATGGTAGGGCACTCCTACTCTCCACCTCTTGCTACTCCCCAGAGCTGGTCTTGGGGTGACTCTAGTCCAATTTTTTTGCATACTCAACGAGTATGCTCCCAAAGACCCTATTGGAGGAGGAAGGCACTTGAGTCCCTGGGAGTGTTCCTACCAAGGCACTTTTGGGACTCGACAAAGCCAACAGAACTAAGCACAACACTACCCGCGGCACAAGTGGGAATTGGCACGGTAAAGCTCATAACAAGCCTCATTGGGCACTGCTAAGCTCATCCTCACACTGTCCCACTGTGCGAGCGCTGGTGCAACTCAGGTCCCATAGATTTACATACACAGAAGGATTTTTCCACAGACCCTATTGGAATTGGAATGCATGCGACTACCTAGCTATGTTCCCACCAAGGCACTTTTAAGACTCTATGAAGCCGGCAGGACTAGGCGCAATGCCAAACACAGAACAAGTGGGAATTAGCAAGGTAAAGCTCGATAAGAAACCTAGCAGGGTACTGCCACGCTCACCCTCACATTGCTCCCCAGAGCAGGCATTGACGAGACACCGGTCTTGTCTATTTGTGTTCTCGAAGCATGCACACACTGATAACCACAGCTAAGCACCATTCGCGGGTCTATGAGGTTTGCATCAAGGGTCCCTTTTTTTTCCATCCCCAAAAGTATGCACCAACGACGCCTTTGGTGGTCACTGCCCACTGCATGGGGAGGTTGCACCAACCCTATAGGAGTTGGTGAGCACTCGAGCCCAACTGCCAAGGTGTCTGTGGGAATTGATGAAGCCGGCAAGACTAGGTGCAACACTAGCTATAGCATAAGATAGATTTGGCACGCTAAAGCTTCCCCACAAGCCAAGCAGGGCACCACCGCTCTTGGCCTTGCACTACTCCCCGAAGCTAGTGTTGGGGTGACTCTGGTCCCATATTCTTTACATCCCTGAAAAGTATGCTCCCAAAGACCCTATTGGACATGAAAGACACACGGGGCCCTAGGAGTGTTCCTACCAAGGCACTTTTCAGACTCAGCAAAGTCGGCAGGACTAAGGACAACACTAGCCACAGCATAAGTTGGAGTTGGCATTGTAAAGCTTGTAACAAGGCTCGCTGGGCTCATCCTCACACTACCCCACTATGCTAGCATTGGCGCAACTCAAGTCCCATTGTCTTGTATGCTCAAAATGATTTTCCCACTGACCCTATTGGAGTTGGAATGCACATGAGTGCCCGACAATGTTCTTACCAAGGCACTTTTGGGACTCTGTGAAGCTGTCAGGACTAGGCGCAACACTAGCCGTGGCACAAGTGGGAATTGGCACGGTAAAGCTCCTCCCATGCCAAGCAGGCCATTGCCGTGCTCGCCCTTGCGCTACTCCCTAGAGCGCGCATTGGGTGCAACTCTAGTCTCCCCCCTTTCACGCTTACTCAATAGCATGCTCCCACAAACCCTATTGGAAGTCGAAGGCACTCGAGTCCCTTGTGGTGTTCCTACCAAGGCACCTTACAGACTCAGTGATGCTAGCAGGACTAGGCTCAACGCTAACCATGGCACAAGTCAAATGTGGCACGGTAGCTCTAGTCAAAAGCCTTGCATGGCACTACTCCCCAGAGTAGGGCATGCATTTGGGTCGCTTGTTTACTCACCTTCCAAAGTATTCACCCACAACACGCTTAGTGGGCCCTACTCGCTAGGCTGTTAGGTTGAGCCAACCCTATAGGAGGCGGCAGGCACTCTAGGCCTTTGCTGTGTTCATTCCAAGGCCCTTGTGGCACTTGGTGAAGCCAGCAAGATTAAGCACAATGCTAGCCCTGACACAAGTGGGAATTGGTGCAATAAAGCTCCTCCCATGCCAGGCAAGGCACTGACGCATTGCTCCATAGAGAGCGCATTAGGTGCAACTCTGGTCCCTCCCTTTCATGCTTACTCAATAGTATGCTCCCACAGACCCTATTGGAAGTCAAAGGCACTCGAGTCCCTTTCGGTGTTCCTACCAAGACACCTTAGGGACTTAGTGAAGCTAGCGGGGCTAGGCTCAACACTAGCCGCGGCACAAGTCAGATGTGGCATTGTAACTCTAATTAGAAGCCTTGTAGGGCACTGCTAGGCTCACCATCGCACTGCTCCCTGGAGCAAGGCATTGGTACATTTGGGTCTCTTCTTTGAGGCAATAACAGGTCTATGAATTTGGCTTCGCGTGCTGCAGTGTTTCCTTATGTTTGACGCTTGGGTTCAACTTCTTTTCCCTTTCTTCCTTGATTGGGAGACCTAGTTTGGCTTGGGTTTTATAACTTTGGTTTACACTATGATGGAGTATGAGTGGTGGTTGGGGTTGTGTATGTGGGAGGGATTGTTGTGGTTGTGCAGCCACCCACACATTCTTGTCCTTTTCAACAAGACTCCAATGCCTAGTGCATTGGTTCATGTTGTGGTGTCTCCATTTGCTACCCTTATTTTTGGGAATCTGGATTATTGTTGTCGGCTTTGCCTCTCTCTATCATCCCTTTGACAAGGATGCATGATGGCCCTTGATGTTGTGCCCTTATTTCCTTGACCATGTGAGAGTGTTGCATGTTTTGGTACGAGGGACTTACTAATGCTCTTGGGTGTAGTGGATGTGATTGGAGTGGGGTGATCTCATCCCATGTCCTTTGGTAGCTGTATTTTGTTGCTTGCAAAGACAAATGCCCCTCACTCCTTCTGCCATCGCCTCTGTGAGGAGTCATAAAGGAATCGATTATATTGTAAGAATGTTACCTAGTTGATCTTGCCAATAGTCATATGCTTGCCTCAAAGATTAAGCCATGCATGTGTAAGTATGAACAAATTCATACTATGAAACTATGAATGGCTCATTAAATTAGTTATAGTTTGTTTGATGGTGCCAGCAGCTGCGGTAATTCTAGCTCCAATAGCGTATATTTAAGTTGTTGTAGTTAAAAAGCTCGTAGTTGGACCTTGGGATGTGATGATCGGTCCACCTCTGAGTGTGCACCTTTCGCCCCATCCCTTCTACTGACGATGTGCTCCTAGCCTTAATTGGCTGGGTCATGCCTCCGGTTCTCTTACTTTGAAGAAATTAGAGTGCTCAAAGCAAGCCCAAGCTCTTGATACATTTGCATTGGATAACACCACAGGATTTCGGTCCTATTGTGTTGGCCTTCGGGATCAGAGTAATGATTAACAAGGACAGTTGAGGGCATTCATATTTCATAGTCAAAGGTGAAATTCTTGAATTTATGAAAGACGAACAACTGTGAAAGCATTTGCCAAGGATGTTTTCATTAATCAAGAATGAAAGTTGGGGGCTCAAAGACAATTAGATACTGTCCTAATCTCAACCATAAATGATGACAACTAGGGATCAGCAGATGTTGCTTTTAGGACTCTACTAACACCTTATGAGAAATCAAAGTTTTTTGGTTTGGGGGGAGTATGGTCACAAGACTGAAACTTAAAGGAATTGACCGAAGGGCACCACCAAGAGTGGAGCCTGCAGCTTAATTTTACTCAACACGGGGAAACTTACTAGGTCCAGACATAGTAAGCATTGACAGATTGAGAGCTCTTTCTTGTTTCTATGGGTGGTGGTGCATGGCTGTTCGTAGTTGGTGGAGCGATTTGTCTGGTTAATTCCATTAATGAATGGGACCTCAGTCTGCTAACAAGCTATGTGGAGGTGACCCTCCACGGCTAGCTTCTTAGAGGGACTGTGGTTGTTTAGACCACAAAAGTTTTGAGGCAATAATAGGTCTGTGATGCCCTTAGATGTTCTGGGCCACACGTACGCTACACTGATCTATTCAATGAGTCGATAGCCTTACCGACAGCCTGGGTAATCTTTGAAATTTTCATCATGATGGGGATAGATCATTGCAATTGTTGGTCTTCAATGAGGAATTCCCAGCATGCGCAAGTCATTAGCTCCCGTTGACTACTTCCCTGTCCTTTGTACACATCACCTGTCGCTCCGACCAATTGATTGGTCTGGTGAAGTGTTCGGATCACGACAACATTGGCGGTTCGCTACCTATGATATCATGAGAAGTCCACTAAACCTTATCATTTAGAGGAAGGAGAAGTCATAACAAGGTTTTCATAGGTGAACCTGCCAAAGGATCATTGTCAAGACCTCTTTGCTAAAGCAAAATGACCCGTGAATCAGTGAAACCCATTGCATTCTTTGTGGGAAGAATGCCAGTCTAGGACGCTCTACCCCTCACACTGTAAGCTCCGCTAACCATCTTCCCTCATCTGGCCCTGAGAAATGGGTGCCAGTTTGTAGGTGCGTTGGGTGGCGACTTTGTGTGCACAACAAACCCCTAGCACAAAATGGGTACCAAGGACTTTTCTTCAACAAGATGTGACGTTACGTCGCACACTCGAATCTAAGATGACTCTCGACATTGTAGAATCCCATGAACCATCGAGTCTTTGAACGCAAGTTGCACCTAAGGCCACTAGGATTAGGGCATGCCTGCCTGGGAATCACACCTCTCTTTGCTCCCCAACACCATGGGTGATTGGATGCAAAGATTGGCTGTCCATGTCTTATTTGTGCGTGGTGAGCCTAAACTTGGGCCTCGAGTGAGGCACGGCACTGGGAGTGGTGGTCTATCAGTGCTTTTATCCGGGGAGTCATGCGTAAGGCATTGCAGGGTGCCCTTGAAACCAAAGGATGTAGCCTTGTGACACCAACTGCAACCATAGGCCATGCGGGATGACCTGCTGACTTTAAGCATATCAATAAGGGCAGGAGAAGAAACTTACAAGGATTCCGCTAGTAACGAAGAGTGAACCGAGATCAGCCCAACTTAAGAATCAGATGGTTTCGTCATTCGAATTGTAGCATATAGAAGTGTCCTTAACGACAAACTAGGCCCAAGTCCCCTGGAAGAGGATCCCAAAGAGGGTGATAGCCCCGTCATGCTCGGACCCTGTCGCACCACGAGGAGTTGTCAGCGAGTCAGGTTGGTTGGGAATTCAACCTCAATCGAGCAATAAATTTTGTCCAAGGCTAAATATTGGTGAGAAACTGAGAGTGAACAAGTACAGTGAGGGAAAGATGAAAAAGAGAGTGAAAGAGTGCTTGAAATTGTCCGGAGGGAAGTGAATGGGGGCCGACAATGCACCTCGATCGGATGTGGAACAGCTTAGCTGCCGGTCTAATGCTCAACTTGAGGCGTGGACCATTGCGGGTTACGTCGGTGGCCTAAGCCTGGGCGAATGTTCTTTGCCTATGGAGACGTCATCGTTGAGACCAAGGCAGGCACTATGCTCCATCTTTGGTGTGCCCTCGCGGCACCTGTGCATCGTAGGCAACGGCATGGGCGAATGTTCTTTGCCCGTGGTGGCATCCCAGGATCCAATCTTTTTAGGAAGATTGGACAATCCTTTTAGACCATCCAATCAATTCCTTTTCAATAAAAGGCTCAAAACTTGATTAAATTGCATGAAAATTCAAACCTAGGACAAATCAAATTTTCCATCTTAGCCCTCCATCATCCAGAATTTAACGGTTCTTATCCTTACTTGATTATTATTATTTTTAACCTAAAACTAATTTCAAAAAATTAAAAATTATATAAATTAACATGAAATAAGTGTGAAAAGAATTTTCACCTACCTGATTGGAGAAAAACATAGGTTTTGCATCCCAATTTAAAAGAATATCCACTTGATGATAAGATAGCCCAAGAACTTCTTGGCTTGTGATTCTCCATTATTTGAACCATTGGATCTTGAAATTTATTTTGTGGTTTTGTTGATAAGGTAGTCTAGGAAAATCTTAATGGTGGAATTTGTGAGATTTGATTTGGAACAAAGTGCCTAATTGAATTTAGGTCTCTTGTTCCAATTAAAGAGAGGAGAGAGAAAATAAAAGAAAAGGGATTTTTGGGAGTATTAGAAATTTGGGAATGAATCTAAATATGGTTTCATAGGGAAGCAAGATAATTTTGTGGTAAATTTTATGAACATTTTTGGAGGATTTTTGGGTGTATTTATAGATGTTTTTGAATTTTTCATAATTACTTGTAATAATTATGCTTTAAGTCTTTCAAATATTAAATTAAAATTGGATCCTCCACTACCACCTCCTTCTCGACTATTAGCTGGTAGTGGTTTGACTATTCATTACATGTTTTCTGGCCGTTGGATTCATTTGTGAGCCCCACAGAGGTGTAAAAGGACCATTTTGCCCTTTTGTGGAGAAAAATCCATTTTATTCTCCCGAACTTGGAATTGATCGTACTTAGTGGAATTGGAATCATATTTATAAATACATTCTAAATATTGAAGTCTTAGATCTTTGTTATGGTTTAAATTACCATTTTATCCTTTTATTCATAAAAATAGAGAAAATTAGGAATTTTTCATTTTAACTTAGAATTGAACGTACTTCATGTCATTTCAGTCATTTTTTTGAGTACATTCATAATTTATAAGTTTTAAATCATGTTTTGATTTTATAAAAAGAGAATTTCCAATAACCTAATATTCCAGCCCAGAATTTCTAAAAATTCAAACTAAATTGATTTTCTCAATCAATTTACAAAATTTGGGACATTCATCTCCAATTGATCCAACAAAATGCACGGTAGTACATGAAGTCATTGTGTTACTATCACCTCAATTTTGGAGGTGGAGGAATTATATTGACTCATCAATATTATTCCCCACAATTAAAAATCGTGGTGGACTTCATTGTTTTAATGTTACCACCACCAAAAATTTTAGGGTGGAGGCAATATATAGATTACCTTGAGATTCTGAAGTGGTGTGAGAAATCTTGTCATTTTCATCTTAGGGTTAGAATTAGGACAAATAAGATGACCCAGGTACCTCTAGGTTAAAAAAGTTAGGGTAGGCCATGTCTGGCTGAAGACATTAAACTTAGTGCTCCCTTGAAGGCAACCCAGATGTTTTTTAATTCTCTATCTTCTACATCTTTCCATATAAGATCCTAGGTTTTCAAGCATTGGAGACAATGTTTCATTCAATTTAGGGGGTGTAACTGCACATAGAGATTTTGAATTTTCTTTAGTTTTCTTGATTCCTTTGAAAAGAAAAAAATTGACAAAAAAGAAGAAGTTTTTAAGGTAGAGTTTCCTAACTGTGATGAAAATTAGATGTTCAGAATTTGGTAATTCCACTATTTTCATCTCTTAATGGGAATGCATATGATTAGTTTTGCATATTATCCATATGTTGAAGCATTTTATGAAAGTTAATTCTCAAAAACCATTTACACACAGCACATAATCAAGACTAATAGAGGTATGACTTAGAGACCCTGAGGAAAATTAGTAGAGACCTATAACCTAGTGAGTTTAGAGATTATCTTCTTTTAGAGAGTTGTAAGTAATCCCACAATTTCTTCAGTGTACATAATTTAGTGTGATCCTATTATTCTTGTTTTAGTTAAACATCAAGAATAAATAGGAGTAGTAGCTTTAATTCCAAAAAAGTTATTGAATCTAATAGGCTTTATGAAACCTAGGAAATGATACAGGCCATCCTTGCTCAGCCTAGAGACATAAAGCCTACCCATTATATCATACCACTAGTTAGCCCTTTTGAGCCTATTATTAACCCTTTTCTTTCTTAACCCCATTTATCTTAACCCAGAATAAACAAGTGAAATAAATATCCATTGCCATTGTCAAAATGAGTAGAGTTAGTAGAAAGAGGACAAAAAGTCATAGAAGTGAGAAAAGTATCCGTCTTTCTTCCAAAGAAGCAACAAAAGAAAAGGAGAGAGAGATATGAAAAAGATACTCACTTCAAGTACAACCCAAAACAAAAGTTGTCCTAATAGATATTAATTTAAGACCTCTACTCAATTTTGAACCTTTGAATCCTTATACCCTTCTTTGTTGAACCTGTCCTAAGCATACGTTTCATCCTAGTTAAAGACATATTGATCTTAGGTGGAACATAGCCTTAAAGAGGAAATAAAAAATAAGGAATTAAGGTAAAAGACCCATAATATTCTTGGTGATAACATCCACTCTTAAGGATCACTTTCCTTTGTCTCATGAGCATTCAAAAATTTATGTAAACCATTAGCTTGTTGAATTCAATCACATAATGAGAGAAATATGTTTAAAACCTTATCTGAGAGATTCATTTTTTAGAGTATACATATGAAGATTTGAGGTCAAGACATATTTTCAATGACATTTAAGCATATCTGGTTAGAAGTCAAGATTTATGTGCTTATACACACACACACTCACTCTGAGAAATAACTCAAAAAAAAAATTCTTTAATATATGTATGATGTGTAAAATGGTCAATCTTCTCCACTAAGTTGTGAAAAACTAGTAGATTACTAATGAATGAGGATTCTCTGAGATAAATTAGAAGACTCAACCTTACTAAATTTTGTGGGTATATTTACTATAAAGCCCCATGAGGCCTAACTGGTCCACTAAGGGTAACCTAGGGGTTTAAGGGCTTATTGCATGTGTTAAATGCAATCATGAGTACCTACAAAAGTAGCACCTTGTACCATTTTTTGTAAAATTATTTTCTACATGTTTGCTCTGGACTATAAAAATGCTGGTTAGGGGGTGTGTTAAGTGTTTGATTTTGGCCAAAAGATGCCTAGTTTAGCATTTAATTAGACCATCTAACTCATCAATTTGATGATTTTTAGATAAAATATGAAATTCAACTCAAATTGACCATCCAACCATAAATTGTCAAAATTAATGGTCAAATGATCATCCTAGCTAATTAGATGCTTAATGTATAGTTAGATGACACTAACTAGTCTTATATTTTGTAGATCAAATAGATCGTGGTTTCAATAGCTAATCAATGGTGCAAATTATCCAAGGGGGCATTGAACGAACCAGATCACTCACAAAGCAAGATTGGATAGTTTCCCAAAAGAAAAAGAGTTCTAATAAGGAGAGGAGATCATGGATAAGATTTGGAATGAAGAGGAAGTTTCCTAGGAGGAAACTAACATTAAATGGATAAGGAAAGAGGTGAAGAAGAGAATTAGAAGAAAAAATCTATATAAGAGGAAATCGTGGGAGTCCTAGAAAGGTGGAGAGTTTTGCTTTTACTTTTTACTTTCCTCTACTTACCTCTCCTTCTCCTCGTCGTTTTTTTTTTTCTTAGTTTTATCGTCATTCCTTCCATACCTCCATTAGTCAACCCCCTTCTCTTCTATTTTTTAATTTTCCTTCAACATTTTCACTATTTGCCTTTGCTTTCTATTCCATTTATTAGTCGTCTCTTTAATTTTCCCTATTTCCCCATTCTCTCCATCACACACTGCCTAGTCAACCCATCAGCCTATCCTTTATTCTTCACTGTCTGTCTCTGTTTCCCTCTATACTGGCCTGAATCCAGATCACCATTCTACACAGAACCTGACATACCTTTCTCCATCTTTTCGCTGCACCCAGCTACTCCTGAGTTTCCAGCATAGGCCAGACACACCCACTCTTCTCCTTTCTCTATTCCCACTTCACCATCACCATCTCCACCACCAATTTTTTTTTTTTCCAATCCCCTCCATCTCTCATCTTCTTCTTCGTTCCATCATTGTCATTGCCGCTCACTGCATCACCAATCAATCCCCCCTCTATCTCCTATGTTCACTGTCGCCTGCCCCCTCTACTTAAGATGACCAAGACCCGCTCCACCATCCAAGACGTCTTTGTCTTCCAAAGCACCACACATCGGCACCAGCTTCCCTTGTTATGATTGGACAGCCCAAACCTCCACAGGCTTTACTGTCACCTCAGCCCAGGTCACTGTCTACCCAGTCTCCTTCAACCCCAGACTACGCACTCTCCCTAGGCAGCACTGGACTTCCCAACTCCCAATTTTTAGAACTGATGTTTGCCCATCTGTTCCATTGCACCAGACGGCTTGTACTCCTCTCATCTTTAGCATCTGCTCGCATCCTTGCTCAAACCACTCGCCTCTATTTTTTTTTGTCACCACATGAACCAAAAAAGATCAACCTCAACGGCTGGCCAATTGACCATGCACGGGTTGTCTAGCCCTTCTATCCATTGCACCACATGCCTGACGTCTTCTCCTCTATTTTTGTCAAGATTTTCTGAGTTATGGGAAAAAGAGGGAACTTTCAGGAAAATTTTCATTTTTTCCCTTAGTATAAAAATTTTAATTACATATTTTTTCCTGTTATTGTTCTTATCTGTGTTTTGTTCTATTCATGTTCTATTATCTACCTTCTGTGTTGTTCTCACTTAATGTAAGAACTCTTTAATCCAAATTTGTCTTATTCAAGCTTAGTCAGATTTCATGTCAAAATTTCAATTCCTCTTTAGATTTTATTCTTAGGACACTTCCTAGCATGTTTATCATTCCTGATCTTCAATCTGAGAATTAAAAATCAAATCTAAGTTGTTAAATCTCAAATTTCTTATCTAGACCAAATCTTTGCAATTATTGAGAATCTACCTAATCCCTCCGGTGGATCATCAACCAAAGCATAGGAAGAGACTGATGAAGGGTTATCAATGTTTATGAGATCAGATCTGAAGAATTTGAGGATAATCAATCTAAGGAAGCAAATTTTTCTTAATTATTTAGCTAAATTCTGTCTTTTTGAGTTGAACTTCTATAATTTTCATTGATTAAACATATCTAAAGTTTGATTGCACTTTTATTTAATTTTTGTAATTTAATTTTAATTTTTGAATAATTTAATTTTATTAAAATTCCAAATTCTTAAAGTGAGTCTTTGTGGGATCAACCCGTACTTGCATACACTGCACTACAATAGCCCATGCACTTATGGAAAACTCGGCAGGAGAAAAGAATTAGTATGTAAATATGATCTTAAAATCATCCCACACAATCACATTATCAACCTCAAAGAAGTTCCTCTGTGTAGTAGACCGCCACACCACAGCTTTATTGTCAAGACAAAAGTGGCCATTGCCACCTGTCACTCTATTGGTATAGCCGTGGCTACAAAAATCCTTTCCATATTGTATGGCTAGGCCTCAGCTGCCTTTGGACCATCCTACCTGAGAACTTAGGAGCAATTCTCCTAAATCTCTCCAAAAGATAGTCCCCTTTGGGACCCTCACCATCCATTAATACATCTAAAGTTGGCTCCCCTATCCTCCTAGGGGCCTGTGAACACTACCTAACTCTCTAAAGTAGTAGCTCAACAATCTCCTCTACCATGTCTCCCTAGGACCTAACATCTTCCTTAGTTCCTGTGGTAGTAGATCTATCTATGGGAGGGGAAATATCTTATCTACATCTCCTGGGAGGCATCTAAAAATTAACAAAGCACCTATAGGTTTCTAGTTTAACTAATTCATCAAGGTTTCCAGACTTCACTTCCTATCAATTGACACATATGATTAGTGAATCTAATTGTAAGCTATAGGGCATGTGCTCTTAGAACAAAGTTGTGACATCCCAGTTTTTCTAAAACCACTTTTAAGAATCATGAATAAAGGAGTGGATGTCCTAGAAGAAGTTTTATTTAATGAAGTGTTTGGAAATCCATAACATATATAGATAATTTCACAAATCCATCCTCCATACCTGAGGTCACCTATTAAACATCCATACATAGTCAAATAGATTTCAAATGTGAGTGGGTGCAAAAAGTGAACATGCCACAAGATCAACTGGTCACAACTAAATGTAACATTCAATCTTAAGAGTGCATATACATCCTCCCATTCAAATATCAAGTGTCAACATAAGTTATTATTACAGTCATCCACTAATCTAATAGGAAGTCCAAACTAATTAAGTAACTCTATCTTCCTATTCTCCTTAGTGCTTACTCTTCATTAACTCTCACCTCAAAAATGTTGGTGGGGGTACGAGCACAACCGCTCTATTGGAACAACCCTAACAAGGCCAGTTTCAAAACCTGGTAACATATACATACAGGTACTAGCTAATACAGATAAGTATTTTATATAGTGAACTAAGTTTTACAGTCACTTTCTTCATGAAGTATCCTAAGTAGTTATCATCATGAAACCATATCAATTAAGAGTATGCTTAAATTCAAGTTTCTTTCCTGGTTACTCCAATGAAAGCTTTTGCATGTGTATAAATGCAAGTGCATGATTAAATCTGATTTGTCAAATTGTAATGATTAAACTATATTGCCAAATCTGTATAAATGAAAATGCTTTCAATCGATAAAACATCATTCTGTCAATTGCATCAAATCAATGTAATAGATTGGGTATACTCCTTGGAGCTCCCCATTTTCTATCGTATCACTCTACCTTGATATCGAAATTGAGTACAAACTTCCTACTAAGTGGCATAACTATCCTGCCATTGGCTCTAGTATGACACTCAAGAATGACTGATGTGTGAACTCACATCCACAACCACACTAAATCATATCCAAACACCTATGAAATGCTAGTGGGGCTACTATTGCTCTAAGCAACTACCACTTTCCACTATGACAGCCATGGACTAACATGGCCAATTTTGATCTGCACTCATGAGGTTACTATTTATTCCTAGGAGTAGCTTCATGAATCCTACTCCCATATCAAAACCAATTGTAAGGGTAGGTATTTAGTAAGAGGTCAGGAACCAATCTATACCTCCTCCCATAATGCCCAAGCCCTTACAAATTCCCTGTGAGTTAGGGACATACAAATGCCCAAGAACCATTACTAAAATAACCAAAAATAAAAACAAAACAAAATCCAAAGATGTGACTACTCACTTCCATATTAGTCAAATCATGTAAGATCCATTTTAGAACCCTTCCATCTTCGAGATGTATGTGTTCATCTGTCCAAGCCAATTGAGGTCAAGACGTGTAGTATTGCCTTTTCACATTTCACAATCTATAATGGAAGAATCCTAAATCCATCCCCTATTCATGTCATTTTCATTCAAAGCTTTTTAATGTATTCTCTACATTGCTTTTCAATGTATTTATATGCATTATTTTTCAATGTTTTACTTCTTAGTTCTCTTTCATGTATTTATTTTCAAATGCATAAATCCTTTAAGAAACATTGTAAACAATATTGGAAGTATAGTTTCAGTTGAGTTTTCACCTAATGGGTCTATCACTCACTAGCCAATCATGTTAATTGTTCATGAACATGTTTTCTTACTAGCTCAAGGTCATGTATTATGATGATTGTCCAATCAATCATGTACATTGAATTTTCACTTTCACAATCATTGTCATGATATATCATATTTAAAATTCTCAGTTACTAATGTATACTATAACTATCAATGGCTTAATCATAGTGTTTGTATGTTGTCGTCATAGCATTTCCGTAGTTCATTTACATAATGAAAACATGCTACTATTCATAGCACCCATTTCAATTTATATGGCATTTATATCACATGTTCCATGCTTTTACATAGGATTTCAAGGAGCCTAGGTATGACATTCACCTCTTACCACCTAAAGAAATTTATATAATCATTGTGCAATAGCAATCTCATGATCTTTACATATCATTCAAAAAATATAAGCATGTCATCAGTTTAGGCATTTCATCATGCAATACAAATCTCATGATCTTTACATATCATTCAAATAACATAAGCATGTCATCAGTTTAAGCATTTCATCATGCAATACAAATCTCATTATCTTTACATATCATTCAAATAACATAAGCTTGTCTTCTATTTGGGCATTTCATTGCACTGTTATCCTATTAACATAGCCTTCTTGGTGAAATTCAAATGGTGTTAGTCATTCATGCAACATTAAGTGACTAGTCTTTAGGTAATAAGTGCCACATGGAAATCTCTTTTACTTCCTTTCTTTAGGGCTCAAGTCTTTATCACACTTGCATCATTTCCACCCTCATCATGAGTGCTACAGTCTCTTGTTTATGGTCTAGAACTAGTGAAGTTCATTTGGCAAAGTGCATATAGTTCACAAGGTAAGTATCTCAAGTCTCACCTTAGGTTTGGCCTATGATCCTAGGTCCACCTTCACTCTATTTGAGCAAGGGAATTATATGTTTTCAAGTAGAAGCATGCCACTATTCCCCTTTTGAGATTAGCATTTGTTTGGGTCAATTCTTTTAATAAGAATTCACATTCCAAAACAAGCCATGGGGGTGTGTTACACCAATCCCATACTCAATGGTTTCTAGTACACTCCTATGGTATCTCTTGGTGTGCAAATTCTTCAACCATCTATCATAGGAGTTTATTCTTATCATTTGTTTTATATACATTCTTAGTCCCAATTGTACCCTTATGGTCTTATCCCAACAATGGTGAAAATTGCTTTCAAACCATGTAGTGCCTTAGACCCTTTTAGTCATCTATGGTACATTTATTCCTCCTCCTAGTGTTATGTTTCAACAATCCAAAGAAAACATAGGTTTTATGTGGAAAATTGGATTTATCTTTTACTAATTTATGGTGTGAAACTATAAGTATTTAATTTTGTATAAAAAGAACCCAATTAGTAGCCCATTGTAACACATACATTTCTAGGTTTTTTCTAGAAATTCATAATATATGCATTTTTGACCCAATAATTCAAAAGTTTACTATTTTCCAAGTTTAGAAACTAATCCAGATTAAACATGTAAAAGGTCATAATTTTATAGGATTTAATTAGGGTTTTTCATCCTATGTAGGTGTTGAGAAGGTGATCTAAAGGCTGAGATTGATCGAGATGAGAATTGAAGATCAAGATCAAAAGATCAAACGAAACCTAAATGGCATCAATCTAAAGTGTGATCAAGGTTCAAGACCATCCTAAGGCAAGTAAGAAGGCAATGGAAAGCATCAAAGGTGACTAAAATGATCCATTCAAAAAGCCATGCAATTCCACCACTTTGCATGAGAATTGGAGTCATGCATGAGATTTCCTAGTCTAACTAGGAAACTTAAAGAAGCTAATCCATTCAAGTTTTGAAGCTCAGGGAGTTAGCCATTGAGCTATCCAAGCCACATGGGAGCCATGCCACATAGAGTCACACTATTGGAGGGGACTTTTCAAGCAATTATTCTATGTTAAAAGTGTGAATTTCAAGGGTTAATTAGAAGGTTTTGAGTGATTTGTAAAAGGTAAGATGATCATGCATAGGTGAACCAATCTAGAGAGAATTCCCACTTTTCACTTTTCACTTTCCATTTTCCATCCTTTTCACCCACCCAATTAGGGTTTCCATGACTTTTTTATTAATGAGGGAGCTACCTTCGTAAAAGGTGATGCTTCCCCTTGCTTAGTTGTCAATTTAGGTGGTTTCCTAATCAAGAAACCTATAGATCTAGTTCACACAAAGCTCCTCAAAACTCTGATGTCATTTACTTACCTCACTCCACCTAACTTTCCTCATTAAAATCCTAGATCTAGCTCTACTTTCCTCTATTAGATTAAGCCCTCATCAAGATGGAAACCAAAAACTCAACAAAATCCCCAAGCATTCCACTTTTTTTCTAAGTAGAGGTTTTGCATCAAAACCTTGAAAGTTGCACTCTAGCTTGGTGATCTTTGGGGCTTTTGACTTTGGATTTCTTTTGGGATGCTTTCTATTGGATTTCTCATTTCTTTTTCTTTGTTTTTACACTTCAATTCAGGTTAATACTTTGTTTCATTGCTTTACTTTGCTTACTTTATCTTCTTGCTTTGCTTCCTTGTTTTGATTTTGCTTTCACACTCATAATTCCTCCTAGCTTTCCCTTAGTTCTTTGCTTTCAATTTCTTAGTTTTTATTGTTTATTCATCAAATATTCAACTTAGTTCTCCTCTGGTAGTGACAGCCAAGAGAAGGAAAAGCTTCTTATTTACTTATAATGCTCCATCATTAAGTAGCTTTCTTAGCCTCCCTAGGTTGTATGCATGAAGCATGCAGCCTTGGAACTCCCCTACACTCATTCCCTTAACATTCTTTTTCTATGATAAGAAATGAGTGTGCATCATGGCTTGAGCCAGCTGCTCCTCATGCAAGCTAGACCTTCCACGTGTTGCTCCCTCATAATTTATTGTTCATGTATAGTTTTCATCATGCTTCTTAATATACTCTACTTAAAAATGTGTTTGGGCTCATGGCCATGCATGTTTATAGTTCCCTATCTTGTATTCATGGGCCTTACATATGTGTATCATCATCACCTTCTTATCTATGGGTAGCTATTTAAGTGTCCATATACTATGTTATGGACCTTACACTATCTAATATTTTTCTATCTTACATACACACACTTAGGTATCCAATGACCTTGAACTTAGATGGTTCACTTTTATCCTTCCATTACATTAATTAGCAATATGTCAATCTAACACCTTTGATCTAGCTACAGAGTTTGACTATCCAACCATGTACACTATGTTAACCATTATATTGAACAAATTTTTGTCTATATTGAAAAAATTTCCATCCTTAGAAAGTTAATCATGCTATTATTCTCCATGTTTACTTCATACTCAAATCATTTATAACATATGTATCCTCGTAGCTTTTTCAAGATAGCTTAATTGAACCAAGTTGTTGGCTTTCCACTTGATGTCACAATGGATATCTATCACTTAATCCAAATAATTCCACGAAAGGTGTTAATAAAAAGAAAAAAAATACCTCATATTTTTGGATAATGTAATTGGATTATAAAATTGATTGTTATAGAGAGATGCACCTAAAAATTCCTAGAATCTAAATGCATGTAATTGAAATAATATATCCTAAATCCATTCAAAATTCCATTGTGCATTCTAGGAACAGCACCAAAAATTTGATGTTTACTTAAAATTACTGTTAGTGTACATAGGTTTATTGAAATATAGATTTCCAAGTATGAGTCGATCTCATGATGACTCAATTTTGAAAATTAGAATTTTAATTAGAATCTAGGTTAAATTATTCTAACCTAGCTATTTAATATGAATCAAATAAAAGATCTAATTAACCAACAATTATGCTAAAATAGATCAATTAAACAAATTAAAGAAGTCTAGGATTTTGGAATCCACTATATTAGAATCACAATCACTCATAAACAAGTACAATAGATTTAACATTCACATGTTATTATAACATTATTGAAATAAAACATGAAAGATATGCATGTTAAAAGCCTTAATTCTTATATTTAATCAACTCTTATGATTTGCCTAGCTTAATCTATATGCGCTCAAAGCATATCATGTATTTTGTACAGTCACAAAATATCTAAGATTCTATATATATTAAGCTAATTAGCACTTCATAACTTGTGCCTAAATTATGGAAAATATCCAATAATTCACATGAAAAGAGTACTAGTTATATGTAATATTTTGGATAGCTTATCATAAGAATTAATAACGCATTCTTTTCTAATTTAATGGTTACCTTTATATGAACAAAATTGCTAATTTTTAAGTGGTTTCATCCTTACCCTAGATAGAGAATTAGCTACCTATGATTAACTTGAAATATTTATGCACTCAAATCTAGCTTACAAATATAATATATATAAGATAAAAAATGTTTAAAAATTATTCTAAATATAACCTAACAAGATCATTAATTCATGCATGAAGTAATAAAAAGTACAAAAAATTACATCTTAAAATATGATAAAAATAACCTAAAATTAATGCAATTATAGTCTAACCAAGCATGAACCAACTAATAAACAAGCTCCTAATCTTAACATAAAACCAACTATAAATCTAAGCTATAACAAAACATGTATACTAAGCTAAGAGATGATATTTAATCTTAAACAACATTCTCTCTCTCTCTCTCTCTCTCTCTCTCTCTCTCTCTCTTGATGTGTCACTCATGAAGGATAGGAAAATAAACCCAAAGAGCCACAATACAATGGGAGAAACACTATTCTATTTTGGGGAGATTAGAATGAAATGAGAGAGAGATGAGTTTGTGGTGGTTGAGAAGATACAACAAAAGAAAAATGAGAAAGAGTGTTTCCTTATCACTAGTGTGTCAATTACCATGCAAAGGAAAAACCTCATTAAAAAAGAACAAACCCAAACTCCTCTCCAATTTCCTCCAAAAAATCCTTAAGAAGAAAATCTTGTAGCCCAAGATAGAGAGCTCCTCCTATGGACATCCAAACTCTTCCTTTCCTCTTCCCTAAAAGGTAAAAGATGTTAAACCCTCCAACCTTCCTATCTCACCCGTCCAAGAACAACCTCTAGAAGAGAAGAGAGAGATGTCCCCTTCTTAGATCAAAGTATAAGGGGTTATATACTAATAGAGAGTGAGAGAGTTGGACATCTTTCTTCCTTTTGTGAAAAAATCCAAATCTTTCCTTCGTTGTAGCTCCTCTTCACCCAATTGTTTTCATAGTATCCTACACATCCTCCAATCCTATTGGTCCACTTAAGAAAGCATCTTTGCACTCATCAGTCTACCTAGGAAAGTTTCCTTTTTTCTCTCTTAGAATCCTTTAAATTTGTCCAGGTTCATCCCCTTGGGCTTCTTTCCTAGTTGCCAAGATTCTCTCATTAAGACTTCTCGCTCCTAGCCAATTACATCCATGAAATGTCCCATTCAGGAGCTCTTAAGAGAGTATTAAGTTAGCCTAAATCTTGGCCATTGAATTATTCAAAACTTGATTGTTTTTTATAGTAGATTTTTTTATCATTCCAAACTTCAAAGTAGAAGTTGTTTTCCTTCCTATTTTTTTCTCCATGTATAACACATTTTAACTCATTAAGAGATGCCTATTTCTTCACTTGGAAAACATGTTTTCTCCTACTAAAACATAGGGGAAAAACATGTAACTTTTTGGCTAATCATGCATTTGAAATGAGAGAAGTGGGGCCCATTAGGATGGTTTTAAAACGCAAAAAAGGTATAAAAGAACGTGTGGACTTTTGTAACTAGCATGGCTTCACTTTGAAGGTTTATACAGTGGTGCATGCATGTATGGAAGTTTGCAACCTTTGCATGTGTTTCTGACAACTCAAAAATGCACAAACTTTCTTGCTATTCTAAGAATGATACTAATTTAGCCTCTGTACTTGAAATTTTTTAGAGTATAGGCTACTGCTTCTTCACTTGATTCAAATCATCCAAAATTCATCTTGGCTTGATCTAAACCTTTGTTTTCATTTAAGCTTGATAGGTGATCAATAATGTTGAATGGCTTCCTCAAAGGTAAGATCTGGTCATAGCTCTATAGATATCATCTCTAGTACGTGGGAAGGGTCTACTATATATTTTCTCAACATTGATATATGAAAAACATTATGAACATTTGCCAATTGCAGTGGTAAGGCCAACTAACAAGTTACGAATCCAACCCTTTTCAAGATTTCGAATGGGCCAATGAACCAAGGACTCAACTTCCTCTTAACCCCAAATCTCATCACACCTTTCATTGAGGAAATCTTTAAAAAATGTGGTCTCCAATTGCAAACTCTACATGCCTATGACCCCTATCAGCATAGCTCCACTTGTGGTTGGAGCCATCAAAAGTCACTTTCGGATTAATTGAATTTTCTCTACACACTATTCAGCTAGCTCAGACATCAACAATTGTCTCTTTCCCTTGTTGCACTAACATAAAGGTGATTAGCATGGTCTTCTATAAAGTGCCTTATAAGGAGCTATGCCAATACTCGCATGAAAGCTATTGTTGTACATGAACTCCACTAGTGGCAAGTGCTCATCCTAACTGCCCTTCCAATCAATGGTGCATGCTCTCAGCATGTTCTCTATAGTTTGGGTGATCCTCTCTGACTGACCATCTATCTGTGGATGAAAGGCAATGCTGAATCTCAGTGTCAATCCCAGTTCCTCCTGAACACTCTGCTAATACTTCAATGTGAATCTACTATCCTTATCAAAGATAATAGTTAGAGGAATATAGTGCAAGTTCACTAAGATGGACCTGCCCACTAAGGTTGCCACATCCAACCCAAATCCTAAGGCCTGCACTGGTAGTTCCACACATGATGCAAACATGTATGAAATAAAAGAATGTGTAGATCTTGGATCAAATAAGGTCTTTGCACATCTATCAGCCACAAAGAATGTATCTTCAACTACTGCATCTGATGACTATGCTTGCTTTGCTATAATAGCATATACTCGTCCCTAGCTGAGAGGGGCCACATACATCTTAGTTGCGTTGTCTGTATTTCTGTCTCCTATCCTCCTAGGACAATTTCTAGATATATACCCAAACTCATTACATATGTAGCATTGTAAAGGTGGCCTTTGCTGCTAATGTTGATGTTGATGATGCTGCAATGTCCCCTATCCTAGCCTAGGGCAAGTCTTGCTAGAATGGTGCCTCTTACATCTTCGACAAAACTTCTTGATTGAACTCTTGCCTTGTCCTGTGGGCTACTGTTGTGCATGGGGCCTCTAGGTCTACGAAAAGGAGAAAGTCCTATTTCCCTTGCCAGGGTATCCAGAACCACTAACATCCCATTCACTGTCCTTCTCTTCCCTACATTGTATAAGATCCTACTCCATAATAGTAGCAACCTCAACTGCCTCAGCCACTGTGGTTGGCTGTGTTGATAACACTAAATTCCTCAATGTTGGATTCAAGTCATCAATGAATCAATCTGCTATCTGAGAGTCCATCATGCCTGTACTATGAACAAATCTCCTCAATTGGGTGAACCGGTGCATATTATTGAATTGTGAGGTTTCTTTGTTTCAAGTCCATAAATTCCATCTCCTTTGCCTTTTGCACATGAAGTGGGAAGTAGTTATTATTGAATACCTTCTTAAAGTCTTCCCACACAATCATATCACCTTAGAAATGAGTCATCTCAATAGTCTACTACCAAAAAGAGGCTTCTTCAGTCAGTATATACGTCGCAACCTGTACCTACCTATTTGCAAGTATCACCATGACCTTAAAGGCCTTCTCCATAGTGAAAATCCACCTTTCGGTCCTCTCCACTTCACCCTCGCTAGAGAATGACGGCACCATCCACTGGAATCACTCAAGTAGCTTATCTGCCCTCCCTGGCCAGCATTAGCAGTGCTCAATATAGCGGTCATCAATGCCTGCTCCAATATTTGAAATGGTGTCTCCACTGGTACCGTGACTGGTGTCACAGTCGATGTCTGGGCTAGTGCCTGTGACGCTGCTGGTGTCGGTGCTTGCCACTACTATAAATGTGGCAACAACCTCTAAATCACCTAGGCCACACAATCTCCACCACCTAATTACCCACCCTAAGGACTCGGTAGATGCAGTAGTAGGTACAACATGAGTAGACGTCGTCCTCCTCTTAGGGGCCATTTGTCCACAATTGACCAAATGGATGTTAGCTTCCCCTCCTATTTTTGTTTAATTATACATGACTCTAAGACTTGTCAAACTAGCTGTGAGAGGAGTGATAGGGCTCTAATACCAATTTTGACATCTCAGGGTTTTTGAACACTTTTTCATTAAATCTTTGCAATTGTGGCATCCTAAGTTTGAAAAACTATTTAGAAAGCAAACAGCAGAAAACATGTTTCAAGAGAAGACTTAAAAAATCTCAAGTGTCATTTTTCTTTTCAAAAATAAGGATTTTCAGAGAAATGAGAACTACATTTCTATTGAAAATCTAGCATAGTCTCCCCTATATTTTGGACCCAACGCATTTCACACATGCAATTGCAACAACTTGATAAACATAGTATATGTATAAACCAACAAGGAGACTTCATCTCCCTCCAAAATACACCCACACACATGTTTATTCACATTTAAATAAGAAGAAATATATCTGCAATGACAAAAGGCAAGGAACTAAACGTGCATACCCAGGACCACTCCAATCATAGCTATCCATTCAAAATTAAGTAATACATATCCACATGTCCATTCAAGTAGAGTCATAGTAACATTTTACTACAAGAAATTTGTGGGAAGTCTTCAGAAGCCTTTATATATACTTAACATTACCTCAATATGAATTTCCTGTAGGTCCTGAGTCAAGCCTTTGCTCCTTTTCCCTTGCTTGAGTCCTTTGAACCTAAGATATTGTAAACAAGTACAATATTTCAGCAATCTTGCACTTGTGTAGGTAGTTCCATCATCGAAATATGAGTTTATGCATTTTTAAATCCAAAAGGGACACATAATCACATGTTGTGTAATTTAGTAGAATTTGATGCATCATGAGCAATATAATGAACTCTGAAACCTTAACCACTCCTTACTAATCAATGTCATGGCAAACTATTCAAATTATTAGTTTCAATATCAATGCATATTATTTTAAAGATAATAATAACCTTTGCAAAGCATTTTATAAGATATGGAAGATCATGTGACACCCCAGGTTTTCTAAATCTTTTACCAATACATAAAAATAATAATAATAATAATTTGCTTTATAAAATAGGTGAGATCCCTAAAAATAAAAACTTGCAATTAACATAAACAATGCAACGTCAAAAGAAATCCCCAATGGTCATCTTATGTCCAAAACCATGATAATAAATAGAAATCAAATCATCAATACACTAAGCATGCTCACAGTAAAACCACTACAAATCATACACAGTAGTGAAAAGATAATAATAAGGATAATATGTCTAAATCTCCCCGGGTCCATCCATGATCACCACATCATACACACATCGGCAAGTAAAGGTACACTATACAAGTAGTGTGGGTCCAATTTATCCAAAATGTCAACATCCATGTACAGCCCAACAAGTCTAACACAAGTCGAAGAAACGCACACTAAATCATTCTCTAATGTACAAAAAGGAAGATGGTCTTCGAGGTCTTCACTCAATCACGGCTGCACTACCTGCATACCCTTAGTGCTATCGCACTTCAAATCTAAGGCATTGTAAAACAAAGCAATGCCTCAGCAAGCTATGGTTGTGTAGGCAATTCACATTTCATAATAAATACCATAAAATCACATGACACAAAGTATCATAATCATGGTGGAATCACATAAGATGAATGTATACAAAGCATGTGAAACATCACACATTCATAATGGATAAATCAGGAAATCATGAGCTAAATAAATCGTTATCAAATCTTAGTGTCATAGCATGCAAGTCATGAAACACATGGATACACATGCAAAGCATGAAACACATTGGCAAGTAAAGCCACACTATACAAGTAGTGTGGGTCCAATCTATCCAAAATGTCAAAATCCATATACAACCCAACAAGTCTATCACAAGTCCAAGAGACATACACTAAATCAATCTCTGATGTATACTATACAAGTAGTGTGGGTCCAATTTATCCAAAATGTCAACATCCATGTATAGCCCAGCAAGTCTAACACAAGTCGAAGAGACGTACACTAAATCATTCTCTGATGTACAGAAAGGAAGATGGTCTTTGAGGTCTTCACTCAATCAAGGCTGCTCTACCTGCATACCCTTAGTGCTATCGTGCTTCAAATCTGAGGCATTGCAAAACAAAGCGATGACTTAGCAAGCTATGGCTGTGTAGGTGATTCACATTTGATAATAAATACCATAAAATCACATGACACAAAGTATCATAATCATGGTGGAATCACATAAGATGAATGTATACAAAGCATGTGAAACATCAGACATTCATAATGGATAAATCAGGAAATCATGAGCTAAATAAATCATTATCAAATCTTAGTGTCATAGCATCCAAGTCATGAAACACATGGATACACATGCAAGGCATGAAACACATCGGCAAGTAAAGCTACACTATACAAGTAGTGTGGGTCCAATCTATCCAAAATGTCAACATCCATGTACAACCCAACAAGTCTATCACAAGTCTAAGAGACATACACTAAATCAGTCTCTGATGTACACTATACAAGTAGTGTGGGTCCAATTTATCCAAAATGTCAACATCCATGTATAGCCCAACAAGTCTAACACAAGTTGAAGAGACGTACACTAAATCATTCTCTGATGTACAAAAAGGCAGATTGCCTTTGAGATCTTCGCTCAATCAAGGCTGCACTCCCTACATACCCTTAGTGCTATCGCACTTCAAATCTGAGGCATTGCAAAACAAAGCAATGCCTCAGCAAGCTATGGTTGTGTAGGTGATTCACATTTGATAATAAATACGATAAAATCACTTGACACAAAATATCATAATCATTGTGGAATCACATAAGATGAATGTATACAAAGCATGTGAAACATCAGACATTCATAATGGATAAATCAAGAAATCATGAGCTAAATAAATCGTTATCAAATCTTAGTGTCATGGCATGCAAGTCATGAAACACATGGATACACAAGCAAAGCATGAAACACATTGGCAAGTAAAGCTATACTATACAAGTAGTGTGGGTCCAATCTATCCAAAATGTCAACATCCATGTACAACCTAACAAGTCTAACACAAGTCTAAGAGACATACACTAAATCAGTCTCTGATGTACACTATACAAGTAGTGTGGGTCCAACTTATCCAAAATGTCAACATCCATGTACAGCCCAACAAGTCTAACACAAGTTGAAGAGACGTACACTAAATCATTCTCTAATGTACAAAAAGGCAAATGGCCTTCAAGGTCTTCGCTCAATCAAGGCTCCTCTCCCTACATACCCTTAGTGCTATTGTGCTTCAAATCTGAGGCATTGCAAAACAAAGCAATGCCTCAGCAAGCTATGGTTGTGTAGGTGATTCACATTTGATAATAAATATGATAAAATCACATGACACAAAGTATCATAATTGTTGCGGAATCACATAAGATGAATGTATACAAAGCATGTGAAACATCAGACATTCATAATGGATAAATCAAGAAATCATGAGCTAAATAAATCGTTATCAAATCTTAGTGTCATAGCATGCAAGTCATGAAACAGATGGATACACATGCAAGGCATGAAACACATCGCCAAGTAAAGCTACACTATACAAGTAGTGTGGGTCCAATCTATCCAAAATGTCAACATCTATGTACAACCCAACAAGTCTATCACAAGTCCAAGAGACATACACTAAATCAGTCTCTGATGTACACTATACAAGTAGTGTGGGTCCAATTTATCCAAAATGTCAACATCCATGTACAGTCCAACAAGTCTAACACAAGTCGAAGAGACGTACACTAAATCATTCTCTGATGTATAGAAAGGAAGATGGTCTTCGAGGCCTTCGCTCAATCAAGGCTGCCCTCCCTGCATACCCTTAGTGCTATCGCACTTCAAATCTAAGGTATTGCAAAACAAAGTAATGCCTCAACAAGCTATGGTTGTGTAGGTGATTCACATTTGATAATAAATACTATAAAATCACATGACACAAAGTATCATAATCATTGTGGGATCACATAAGATAAATGTATACAAAGCATGTGAAACATTAGACATTCATAATGTATAAATCAGGAAATTATGAGCTAAATAAATCATTATCAAATCTTAGTGTCATAGCATGCAAGTCATGAAACACATGGATACACATGCAAGGCATGAAACACATCGACAAGTAAAGCTCCACTATACAAGTAGTGTGGGTCCAATCTATCCAGAATGTCAACATCCATGTACAACCCAACAAGTCTATCACAAGTCCAAGAGACATACACTAAATCAGTCTCTGATGTACAAAAAGGCAAATGGTCTTCAAGGTCTTCGCTCAATCAATGCTACTCCACTTGCATACCCTTAGCACTATTGTGCTCCAAATCTGAGGCATTGCAAAACAAAGCAATGCCTCAGCAAGCTATGCTTGTGTAGGTGATTCACATTTGACAATAAATATGATAAAATCACATGACACAAAGTATCATAATCATGGTGAAATCACATAAGAGTAATGTATACAAAGTATGTGAAACATCAAACATCCATAATGGATAAATCAAGAAATCATGAGCTAAGTAAATTGTTATCAAATTTGAGTGTCATAGCATGCAAGGCATGAAACACATGGATACACATGCATCACCATAACAAAAGTCTATGTCTACAAAATAATATAATGCATATCATGATCATGGAATGTCGTGCACAATCAATCCCTATGAGTGTCTCGACTATACTCACTGCGATGGTAATGAGTACTCATTCCAACCCTAGATCCCTCACATGCAGCCTGCATCAGTCCATTTCCTGACAAAAGCCTGTCAGCCATCCCTCAACCTGCCCTCAGATCGGTACATGGCCCGGCTTGCCCGCTTCACCCAACACAATCCGACCCTGGGTCCCTCACGTGTAGCCCGCATCAGTCCATTTTCCAACTAAATCTTGTCAGCCATGCCCCAACCCACCCTCAACTCGATACAAGACCCAGCTTACCCCACTTCACCTGATACAATCCAACCCTGGGTCCCTCAAGTGCAGCCCGCATTAGTCCATTTCCTAACAAAAGCTTGTCAGCCATCCCTCAACCCACCCTTAAATTAGTACAAGACCCAACTTACCTCACTTCACCCATGATAAGGTGGAATCCATCACACATCAAAACATGAACAATCACATAATCAAATGTCACAATATCGAGTATGAAATACTAAACACGTTTCAATAAATAATGATAGTGCATAAAACACATGCCTCAAGAATTTCAGATAACAAGTCATGATCGATGAAATCAAGAAGAAATCCCAAATGTAATCACCTACCTCGACAAACACAATACTCCAATCAGGCGCGTAAGCAATGTCACAAAGTGCACTCTGACGTACCTATCACATCATAAGCCATCTATCACTTGGTGTCCTCACATCTTAAAATAAACAAATCCAAGTGACAATTCCCTTTATCTAGCAATTAATCCTAGATTAACGGCCCAAATCATTTGATTACCCCTCTATTAGGTTAATCTATTTATAATCCAAATAGTTAATTATCCTTCTGATTCAAAATCAATATATTAAATTTCCTAAATGAGACATTAGATGTTGCTTTATTTATATGATGGATCCAATGATCATAAGGGTCTAAATATCTAAGTGTCAAGATCCATAGATCGAAAGTTAGATCTCACTTTCAAACTATAGACCATTCTAATTGGTGTGATATTTGCAGTTAATCCAATCTGTACCACTTCAAAATCATGCTACTTGATTCATTCTATCATTTTTAAGGATGGGGAAACACATTGGAAGCATCTAATTATCAATCAGATGTTGTCAATCACTATTTACATAGTAATAGACTAGATGGCTGATATTGTCCAATCGATCTCTATCCAATTTTTAAAATATTTGTCATATACTAGTTAATTTAGTGTTCCATGACCCATCTGTGGTATCTGATCATCGATTAGATATTAGGAAGTCACTGTTTGCACAGTGACAGATCGAACAGTCCAGATTGTCTGATCTATTTTCTAGCACATATCACAAATTATATGGAATCTAACTTATATTGGGTATAAATCTATCCATTAATAAGCAAGGATTAACCATTCAATGGCTGGATTATCACCAAAACCTAGATTTCAAATGAAATTGTACGAATTTAACAAAAATTCAACAAATCAAGAATAGGGTCCACATATCTTACCTTCAAAGAGTGTTTTCATGCTTCCTATACCCTTGGATGGCCTAGATTGATGTTGATTTTAGATAAAATCCTTCAATCCACGGCACATGCACTATTCTCCTCCGATCGACGGTCAAGATGATCTCAAATCTTCCAATCATCTAAGGGCTATATTTCTCCTACGCTAGACATGGAAGATAACTGCCTCGGATCAATGATCCAAGTTGTTGTCATCTCCGACAACGACCTACAACTCTGATCAATAACTACAACACCCCGCCCCCCCCCGCCCCCCCCCCCCCCCACTTTTTCTCCTCCGATCACAATGAACAAAAGGGCTTTCTCCCTAGACCTTAAGGCGAGTAAGGTGAGGGGTCCAAATCTAAAATTTGAGCTCCCATTATCATCGATGAGCTCCGCTCCTCATCTTTTGGCAGCATTAAGACCTCCCCAAAATCCCTCTTTCCTTCTCTAAAACCTACATTTTCCGACATGTCTGGGCTTCTCGGCATGTAGTTGCCCGCACTTGCTCCCTCTCTTCTCCTTCCACTCCTCTTTCTTCTTCTCCTTCTCTTCTTTCTTCTCCTGGTTTGCCAGGTGTAGGAAAGGCCGACCTGACGTTGTGCTGGGTTCTACTTGAGTGAGGGGGTGCTTATATCAATCTGGCCTCCTCCTTTAATAATATGTTTTACATTCTTTTTTATTATGGAATGTTACATATTACCACAACTCATGTCATACATCATCTCATAAATATACTCATCCAAACTGAATAGTAAATCATCATCAAAAATCAATAGATGAAAAGCATTTAAACCATGAAATGCTCATATACAATTAATGTATCTCAATAAGTACATATATATTATTCTTTGAATCGCCTCGAGGTCTTATGAGTGTAGAAACACTCATAATTTGGCCACCTACCATTGGTCATGAGTGCTTATTATAAACCTTAAATACCAAGGTGCCATGCACTTGCGCTATCACACTATAAATACACATCTCAAAATAATGGACCCTTTGTGCGATGGACAAGAACCAATCAAGTCCGTGGCTACCATGCCAATACTAAGACAGAAAGACTCCTGGCACCACACGCATGGGAAACACGGTACTCAAAGCCATGACCTAACCCATGAGGTCATCACCTAGAATTCGGCCTTTTTTAGCCACGTATCTAATGCACATACAATTTTGAAAGGAGGATGATCAATCCTCAACCTGCCTAGCATAGCGTCCATTGGCCCTAATATGTTCGTTGTAACATAATAATACTAGGAATCATTACATACCATTATAATTGATAAAACCATAGAAATCCATTTAATTCAAACTTCATGATACGATATAGCCATGTAAAATCAACCCTCATTAGGGTTGAGTTGAGGTTTCCACGTTCCTCGTTACTTCTTAACACATGAAATCCATGTAGCTTTCAAATATATTCATATACAAGTTTCCAATTTGATAGTAAAACAACATGGCATCCAAACAAGTAAGTTGCATGAAATGCAGGTATGCTAACTGCATAAATAAAAAAGATCAAAATCATAAATTTTAAGTATTTTCAAACATGATACAATAGTTGTTAATGGTTTTCACGTTTTACAAAAGCATATTGATGTTAAAACTACCTACGCCCTTGTCATGATTCACGATTTCGTTATATCCCTCCTTCAATCACTTATCAATCACCTAACCAAGTCATTATTTTATATTTGTTTTCAATGTTGATTCGTATGTTCAGAATTATAAGGAAATCTATTTATTCTTAATCATAATTGTCGATTTATCTATCCATTCCAATGATTTGTACTCTAACCATAGGTTTTCAAAGTATATATACTGATTGAGGGTTAGGGAATACTATGGTGGCATTTGGTCATCAATCAAATGTTATTAAGTTCTTCTTCCATCACTATCTGATAAGATGGATATGATTTTATGATAAATTTTTATCCAAATTTAACAATTTTAGCTATACCCAAAAGTGGGGAGGGGTGCTGATATCAATTTGGACCCCTCGTTTAGTAATGTTTTTTACTAAAATGCCCTTCTGATTCATTTGTTCATATATTTTCCATCCTAACACCAATTTTTGTATTCTTTGTGTCATTGGAATGATTTATCCAAGTACAATTGAAATTTTGAGGGTTTCGAATTCAATTAGCTATCTTTCTAAAGGTACCTTTATGTACAACATAAACATGAACCTTTTCCAATTTGTATTTATCAAAAATAATTCATAATCATTTGAAATGGAATTTAAATATTAGGGTTCTTACATTTTCTCCCCTTACACAAATTTCATCGTTAAAATTCTTCTTATCCCATTCCTTAAAAAGTTCAAGATGTGTTCACCGCATTTGCTCCTCCATCTCCCATGTTGCCTCTTCCAATGAATGATGCTACTAAAGAGCTTTGACCAATGGAATAATTTTACTCCTTAGCTCTTGCACCTTACGATCTAGAATATACATTGCTCTTTCCTCAAAGTTTAGATCTGGTTGTATCTTTGTAAGCATTTTCTCTAGTACATGGGAAGGATCCACTATGTATTTTCTCAACATCAATATATGAAAAATGGCATGAACATTTACCAGTTGTAGTGGTAAGGCCAACTGGTAGGCTACGGGTCCAATCCTTTTCAAGATTTTGAATTGCCCAATGTACCAGAGATTCAACTTCCCCTTAAACCCAAACTGCACCACACCTTTCATTTGGGAAATTTTCAAAAAGACGTGGTCTCCAACTACAAACTCTACATGTCTATGGTCCCTATCAGCGTAGCTCTTCTGACAGCTTTGAGATGTCAAAAGTCACTTTTGAATTAACCAAACTTTCTTTGCACACTATTCAGCTAGCTCAGACTTCAACAATCATCTCTCACCCATGTCGCTCCAACAAAAAGGTGATTAGCATGATCTTCCATAAAGTGTCTCATAAGGAGCCATGCTAATACTCGCATGAAAGCTATTGTTGTACATGAACTCCACTAGTGCTAAGTGCTTGTCTCAACTGCCCTTCCAATTGATGGCGCATGCCCTCAGCATGTTCTTTATAGTCTGAACACTCTGTCAATACGTCAATGTGAATCTATTGTCCCTATCAGAGATAACAGTTAGAGGAATACTGTGCAAGCTCACTACCTCTTTAACAAAGTGTCTCACTAAGATTTACCTTCCCACTAGGGTTGCCACATCCAACCCAAATCCTTAGGAGTGCACTGGTAGTTCCACACATGATGCAAACACATATGAAATAAAAGAATGTGTAGATCCTAGAAAAAATAATGTCTTTGCATGTCTATCAGCCGCAAAGAATGTACCTTCAACTACCTCATATGGTGACTATGCTTGCTTTGCTATAATGGCATATACTCGTCCCTGGTTGCAAGGGGCCACATTTGTCTCAGTTTCACCATTAGTTTGTTTGTGTCCTATCCTCCTGGGACAATCTCTAGATATATGCCTAAGCTCATTGCTTTTGTATCATCGTAAAGGTAGCCTCTGATGCTGATGTTGATGATGTTGTGATGTCCCCTGTCCTAACCTAGGGCAACTCTTGCCAGAATGGTGCCTCTTACATCTTCGACAAAACTTCTTGATCAAACTCTTACCTTGTTCGCTGGGTTGCTGTTGTGCATGGGGCCTCTGGGTTTACGAAAAGGAGAACGCCTCTTTCCCTTGCCTAGGTATCCAGAACTACTAAAATCTTCTTCACTCACCTTCTCTACCCTACCTCGTATAAGATCCTGGTCCATAGTAGTAGCAACCTCAACTCCCTTAGCCACCATGGTTGGTTGTGTCAATAACACCAAATTCCTCAATGTAGGTTTCAAGCGATAAATGAATCGATGTACGATTTGAGAGTCCATCATGCCTATACTATGAACAAATCTCCTAAATTGGGTGAACCTGTGCTCATATTGTTGACTATGAGGCTTCTTTATTTCAATTCCATAAATTCCAAATTATATCATTTGCCTTTTGCACATGAAGTGGGAAGTATTTATCACTAAATACTTTCTTAAAGTCTTCCCATGCAATCATATCACCTTGGAAATAAATCCTCTCAGCCGTCTGCCACCAAAACATAGCTTCTTTAATCAGTATATATGTCGCAACCTGTGCCTGATTATCTGCAGGTATCTCCTTGGCCTTAAAGGCCTTCTCCATAGTGAAAATCCACTTTTGACCCTCTCTACTTCACCCTCGAAAGAGGATGATGGCACCATCTGCTAGAACTTCTCAAGTTGCTTCTCTTCCTTTCTAGAACCCTCTCTCAAGCCAGCACCAACAATGCTCAATACAGCTATCATTGCTACTTGCTCAGATATCTAACCGATGTTGTCACTGGTACAATGACTGGTGTCACTATTGGTGTCTAAGCCGATGCCTGTGACACTACAAATGTCGGTGCCTATCACTGTTATAAATGTGGTAACAACCTCTGAATCACCTGGGCCACAATCTCTACCACATGATTGCCTTACCCTAACGACTCGATGGATGTG
This sequence comes from Warburgia ugandensis, assembly GCA_035236585.1. Classification (NCBI taxonomy): domain Eukaryota; kingdom Viridiplantae; phylum Streptophyta; class Magnoliopsida; order Canellales; family Canellaceae; genus Warburgia; species Warburgia ugandensis. The sequence continues at coordinate 47,074,545 of CP141134.1, forward strand.
GTGGCAGGTGCAACAAGAGTAAACCTTGTTCTCCTCTTGGGAGGCATCTGTCCATGATTGACCAAATGGACGTTAGTTTCCCCTCTTATTTTTGTTTAATTATACATGAATCTAGGACATGTCAGACTGGCTGTGAAAGGAGTGACTGGGCTCTGATACCAACTGTGAACATCCTGGGTTTTTTTTAACACTTTTTCATTAACTCCTTACAATTATGAGACCCCAAGTTTGGAAAACAATTTAGAAAGCAAATAGTAGAAAACATGTTTCATGAGAACACCTAAAAAGAAAATGCCAAGTGTCATTTTTCTTTTAAAAAAATAAGGATTTTTAGAGAAATGAGTGCTACATTTCTACTAAAAACCTGGCCGAGTCTATCCGGTATTTTAGACCCAACGCATTTCACGCATGCGATGCAACCTGATAAACACAGTATATGTATAAACCAATAGAGAGACTCCATCCCCCTCTAAAATACACCCACACACACACATTTGTTCACATTTAAATTAGGAGAAACATTGTTGTGGTGCCAAAAGGCCAGGAACTAAACCTGCATACCCAGGATCACTCCTATCACAACCTTCCATTAGAAATTAAGTAATACATATCCACAAAATTTGTTTGAAGTCCTAGGAAGCCTGTATATATATTTAACATTACCTCAATATGACTTCCTATAGCTCCCAAATCAAGCCTCTACTTCTTTTCAGGGTTCCCTGAGTCCTTTGAACCTAAGATATTATAAACAAGTACAATATTTAAGTAAACCTGCACTTGTGGAGGTAGTTTCATCATTGAAATATGACTTTATGCAATTTTAAATATAAAAAAGGACACATAATCACAGGTTGTGTAATTTAGTAGAATCTAATGCATAATGAGCAGTATAATAAACTCTGAAATCTCAATCATGCCTTACAAATCAATGTCATGCCAAACCAGTTCAAATTATCAATTTCAATATCCATGCATATTGTTTCAAAGATAATAATAACCTTTGCAAAGCATTTTAGAAGATATGGAAGATCACCACAACCCATGTCATGCATCATCTCATAACTATACTCATCCAAACTGAATAGTGAATCATCATCAAAATTCAATAGATGAAAAGCATTTAAACCATGAAATGCTCATATATAATTAATGTATCTCAATAAGTACATATATATAGATATTATCCTTTGAACCTCCTCGAGGTCTCACTAGTGTAGAAACACTCATACTTTGGCCACCTACCGTTAGTCATGAGTACTCATTATAGACCTTAAATAACAAGGTGCAATGCACCTGCACTATCATGCTACAAATACAAATCTCAAAATAATAGACCCTTTGTGCGATGGACAAGAACCAATCAAGTCCGTGGCTATCATGCTGATACCAAGATGGATAGACTCCCTACACTACACCCATGGGAAACACGGTATGCAAGGCCATCATTGCCTTGAATTCGAGCATTTTCAACCAAGTATCTAACACACACATATACAATTTTGAAAGGAGGATGATCAGTCCTTGACCTTCCTAGCATAGTGTCTAATAGCCCAATATGTCTGTCATAACATAATAATACCAGGCATCATCACATGCTGATATAATTGATAAAACCATAGAAATCCATGCAATAGTGAAATCATGCAATTCAAACTTCATGATATAATATAGTCATGTAAAAGCAACTCTCATTAGGGTTGAGTTGAGGTTTTCACATTCCTCGTTATTTCCTGACTCATCAAATCCATGTAGTTTTCAAATATGTTTTCATATACAAGTTTCCAATTTGATAGTAAAACAACATGGCATCCAAACAAGTAAGTTGCATGAAATACAGGTATGCTAATTGCATAAATTAAAAAGATCAAAATCCCAAATTTTAAGCATTTTCAAATATGATAGAGTAATTATCAATGGTTTCCATATTTCACAAAAGTATATTGATGTTAAAACTACCTGCCTCCCTTGTTGTGCTTCATGATTTTGTTATATCCCTCCTTCAATCACTTATCAATCACCCAACTAAGTCAATATTTTAGATTCATTGTCAATGTTGATTCATATGTTCACAATTACAAGGAAATCTACTTATTCTTAATCAAAACCATTGGTTTATCCATCCATTCCAATGGTTTGTACTCTAACCATAAGTTTTCAAAGTATATTTAATGATTGAGGGTTAGGTAACATGATGATTGCATATGATCATCAATTAGATGTCACCAAGTTCCTCTTTCATCACTATCTGATAGGATGGCTAAGATTTCCCAATACATTTTTATCCAAATTTCACTATTTTAGTCATACCCTAGTTAATTCAGGGTTCTAGAAATCATCTGTGGTGTTTGATCATTGATCAGACATCAAGGAGTCACTGTTTAAATAGTGACATATCGGACGGCTTAGGTTGTCTGCTCGATTCCCAGCTCTTCCATCACTATCTAATAAGATGGTTAAGATTTATTAATAAATTTTTGTCCAAATTTCCCAATTTCAGTCATGCCCTACTTAATTCATGATTCTAGAATTCATCCGTGGTGTTTGATCATCAATCAGACATCAAGAAGTCACTGTTTAAACAGTGACATATCAGACAACTGACATTGTCCAATTAGTTTCCAACTTAGATTGATAATCTCAGTTAGATTTAACTATATAAGGTAAGTAAAATATCCATTTCTAATGACTGATTGGGAAATCAACAGTTGGATCATCCATAAAGCCTAGATTTATTATGTAAATCCCTAAAATAAAGAAATCCAAAGTACATATAGGGGATCATTGGATTACTCACTTGTAATAGGCTTTTCCCTGTTCAAATAGTTGTCAAAGTTGACAATTTAACAAAAAAAAATTTGACGTAGGGCAGTCCACAGTCGTCGGCATAATCGATTTCCCCAAAAACCCATGATGAAATTCCCAATCTTGAAATCCCCAAGGGGTTTTTGTTCTTCTGGATGCACCATGGAAGATGACCAGCTTGGATCAACTATCCGACCTATTGTTGTCTCCGGTGAGCTCCAACTCCTACAATAAAACCCCCCTCCTTTTTCTCTTTTCCTCATTAGTGTGCCAGTCACCTTCTGCAGCTGGGTTATTTTTTTCCTTCCTTCTGCTCTCTCCCTCTCTCTCTCTCTCCTTTGATTTCCCTTATGTGTGTGTGTCATGCTTGACGGAATAGACTGCAATCTATTTCGTTTAGCTTAAGTGGGGAGGGGTGCCGATATCAATTCAGTCTACCCCTCGTTTAGTAGTGGTTTTTTACTAAAATACCCTTCTCATTTGTTCATATCTTTTCCATCCTAACTTTAATTTCTACATTCTTTGTGTTGTTGGGATTGGTTTTTCGAGAACAAGTCAAATTTTGAGGTTTTAGGGTTCAATTAGGTGTCTTTCTAAAGGTAAATTTATGTAACCTAAACATGAACATTTTTCAATTTTCATTTATCAAAATAAATTCATAATCATTTGAAATGAAATTTAAAAATTAGGTTTCTTACAAACTGAGAGTTAATCTAATCTTTAAAAATCAGATTTTTGGATCTAAATAATTATATGAGACATTTGGCAATGGATTAAGATCAAAAACAAAAATTCAATGATTGTAATATCTCCTAAATCTGACAGTGAAGATTTAAATTATTAATAGAATAAAATTTTATGTTGATATTGGAAACCACTTAATTAATGAGTAAGAAAATGTGTCAAAGTGGGCCCATTATCCTCTATAGCTAGTGGGTGCGAAGATTTCATGTCCAAATACGATGAATCTAGGGGGAAATATCTAAGATTAAGGAGGATTCCTATATTTTTGGATGGGAATCCTAATCACTTCTAATTAAAAAGATAAACTAGAAGCTGATGAGGGAAACTATATAGGAGTCTCATGATTCATAATCGGGGTTTCATAGTAGCTTATGAGTAGACAATCATTGTGTTGTATATGCTTTTCAATTGTTTAGATCCATGGTTTTCATGCTAGTTAAAGATCCATAGATTTTCATGTTGTTTAGATCCATGCATTCTGTACAAGCTAGATTCATGCATCTTCATGCTTGTTAGATATGTGTATATCTCATGTATGTATGTATGTATGTATGTATGTATGTATGTATGTATGTATGTATGTATGTATGTATGTATGTATGTATGTATGTATGTATGTATGTATGTATGTATGTATGAGATTTGACCATATTTATTTGTATCAAAGATTGAACCTTGCACTTGGTCAAGTCCATGTGGATTGTTAAAATCCTTGGCATGGTCTATGTTGATTAGATAAAGGATCCAAGTGCAGGATCCACACTGTGCACACTAGACACGCAATTTTAACTGTTGATCTATTCACCTAGTTTTTATTATTCGAACTAGGAACCATGATCATAGATATGCTATGTTGACCATTCAATATGTACACATGGATTTAGAAAATTTTAGATGCCAATCCATGTGCAAAAGATCTACCATTTTGGGCTATTGATCTTAGTGCTTAGGTCCATCATTGTGAACCCTTGATCCATGAGCAAAGATTCATCCATCTGGGATGTTGATCTAAGTGGATAGTCTTACCAAAATGGACCCACAATCTATGCTCATAGACCCACTTTTTTGGACTTGGAAATGTGCACATATATCTAACACTTTAGATTCATTGATACATGCACACAAACCTTACCTAATGGGTTATTGACCCATACACATGCACTGCATTATTTGAGTGCATGATCCATGATTGTAGTAATTACCACTGATTGATATCTTGTTATGATAGCTTGATCCATGATCGTGGAATCTATGATTTGTTAATCCTTTATTATGATCACATCATCCATGATTGTAGTAATTATGATTGATTGATACCTTACTGTGATTGCATGATCCATGATCATAGAACCTATCATTAGTTAATATTTTGTTGTGAATGCGTGATCCATGATTGTAGAACTTATGATTGGTTACCATTTTGTTGTGATTTCATGATCCATAATTGGTTGATATTTTGTTATGATTGCTGATCAGTGTAAAAAGTTATTAAAGAAAAATGGGTATGTGTATGTTTTAAACCATGGAAAAAAATTTGAGTAATATAAGAATGCTAAAAAGGTTGCCAAGAGAATAGTAAGTGAGGCTAAACTCAAGGCATATAATAATCTTTATAATAGACTAGGATCAAGAGAAGGTGAGAAAGATGTATTAAACTTGCAAAAGTAAGAGAATAGATGGGTAAGGACTTAGATCATGTTAAGTGCATCAGAAGTGATGACCAAAGGGTACTAGTCAAATTTAACGAGATCAAACAAAGGTGGAAAAGTTACTTTCACAAACTGTTGAATGACAATTACCTTGAGAATATAGGGATTAAATGTACTATAAACCCAAATAACATTGGACATTATATATACGATCATAGGATTAGAATACGTAAAGTGCAAGAGGCCTTGAAAAACATGAAATCAAGAAAAGCCCTATGTTACACCAATAGAGGTTTGGAACATATGGGAGATACTGGCATGGTTTGGTTGAAAAAGTTATTTAACAAGATTGTCTAATAAAAAATGTTGGATCAATGGAGGAAGAGCTCTATTGTACTAATTTATGAGAACAAAGGAGATATACAGAGCTATACTAATTATTGGGGAATCAAACTTATGAGCCATCTATGAAACTTTTTGAAAGAGTTATTGAGAAGAGGCTATGGCATGAGATGAGTGTATCAGAGAACTAGTTTGGTTTTTTACTTGGGAGGTTTACAATGGAAGCTATTTTCCCACTTAGACAATTTATAGAGAAATATAGGGAGAGGAGGAAGGGACCCAACATGGTCTTTATTGCTTAGAGAAAGCTTATGACAAGGTCCTTTGAGAGTTAATATGGTGAGTTTAGGGCGAGAAAGGGGTTTCACAAAGGTATATAAACATAATTAAAGATATGTATGAGGAAGTAATAACAAATGTTAGGATCACTAGTGGAGAGACTGGTGATTTTCTTATCATTGTAGGATTGCACTAAGGATCAGCATTGAGCCTGTACCTTTTCATATTGGTTATGGATGAGTTAACAAAACATCTGCATGAGGAAATTTGATGATGATGTTATTTGAAGATGATATAGGTTTAATTGATGAGACAAGGGAGCGTAAATACAAAGTTAGAGTTATGGACAGAAGTTATTAGAATCTAAAGGATTCAAAATCAATTGAACTAAGATAGAGTATATGAAATGCAATTTTAGCAAGGAGAGGAGTGAGAGTGGAGCACCAATAAAGATTAATAACCAAAAAGTCCTCTTAAAAGACCACTTTTAGTACTTAAGATCGATGATTCACAAGAGTGGAGAGATTGAGAGGGAGGTTACCCAAGGAATCCAAGCAGGTTGGAACAAATGAAGATGCACCTTTAGAATTTTGTGTGATCACTGGGTGTCACTCAAACTAAAATGAAATTTCTATAGGATGGTATAAGGCTAGCCATGCTGTATAGATCATAATGTTGCACAATTAAGGAACATCTGTACATAGGATGAATGTAGACAAAATGAGGATGTTGAGATGGATGAGTGGCAATATAAGAAAGGATAAAATTAAGAACAAAAACATTAGAAGAAACTTAGGAGTAGCACCAATAGGTAACTAGATGAGGGAGATTAGACTTAGATGGTTTGTACATGTTCATCAGAGATCAAAAATGGCACCAACTAGAATGAATGAGGCAGTACAAGTTGAAGGTTCTAAAAGGGGCCCATAAGAACTTAGATAGAAAAGATGAGAAAAGATTAAAAACTTTGGGACTAAATGAATCCATGATACTTAATAGAGGGGAATGGAGGAACAAGATTTACATAGCCGACCCCTAATCAAGAGAAGGTCTTGATGATGATGATGATTGCATGATCTATTTGTAGAACCTATGATTGGTTGATATCTTGTCATGATCACATGGTCCGTGATTGTAGATTCTAAGATTGGTTGATATTTCTCATTGATCACATGATCAATGATTGCATAAGCCATAATTCTTAGTTGCATGGGAAAAGACTCTGTATAAAAGGAGTGGTTATCAATGCTAAATAATAGCAAAGAATCAACAGATGAAATTTTCCATGATGTGCATGATTTGATGGGTTGAAATTAACCTCCAATTATAATTATCTACTTTATATAAGAGTGACGGGGTATAAAGTACCCATTGTGTGAGTTTGTGACAAGCTAAAGACATAAGGGGATCTATGATAGGGCACGAGTTTGGCTACCTAACCTCTAACCACCTAAAGGGTGGAATGACATTCGATGGCCAAAAGGGGCATATTTTTGCATTGATGATAGAGACCACAATAAGTGAATTGTGTCACTCTTTCAAGACAACCCATAGGCCATGTGAGGATGCAATCAAAGTCTTTCCAAGATATCAAAAAACACACAATGCAGCAATCTGGTTATGAGCATAGTGAATCTCACATAATTTTCCAATATTTTGATTTGGTTTCTAATGTGACAACCTGGGTTTTTTTAATGCCTTTTAAGAATTATTTTCAAAAGATGGATCCCTATTTGAAAATTTCTTTTAGAAAAAAAATAGTGGAAACATTTTTCTTTGAAAAGACTTTTTAGAAAACCTTGAGTGTCATAAGATTGATCAAAACACATCCATGAGTTCTAAAATCAAACATTTTTATGTTCAAATATGGCAAGTCAAAACTTATCATTTCCCAGAAATCTGTCTAGCTATATCCCACAATCCGATATGCATTAAACATATTTATACATGTCATAACTATTTATCATAGTTACATAAGTACTCAATCATTTCACAACATTTATAAAATGTACAGATCATACATACACTGTCTATACTCTCTTTGACTATTCTGAGCACCTAGTCTCAACACTTGCCTTTCTCTTCTTCTTGTTTGTATGTAGAGTTGGTGGGTTAAGTATAGGGGAATATACTCAACAAACTAAGATCACAAATATAAATGAATGCAAATTCGCATCCATGCACACAATGAAACATCCTTAGGTATGGTTCATAAGGTTTATTAATATAAATTAGCAATATAACATTTACATACTTTTCAAACATTTCATCAAAGCTTTCAGATCATCCAAGTATAATACAAGTGTAAGAATAATATGATATGTCAACATCAAAAGAGTATTCATTAAACAAGTGCACAAATCAACAAGAAATAAGTTGAGCACTAAAATCTCAATTTAAATCACATATAGGAAAGTCCTAGTCAATTTATGTCAAGCATATCAATTCTTCGCATGCAAATATAAATATTTCAAATCTCAAATCATCCAAGGCATCATCATGCCTAGTAGCCAGGGTATCTATGACCCTATCACACTCATGTTGCACAAAAATCAACTTGCATAAATTTCCCTATAATGGGACAATGCGACACTACATTAATTACCCAGTCATCGAACACTATACCAAAAAGAATATATGGATCACTATGGTACAGCAACTACCCAATAATGGGACACTGCATGCTCAAACATTAACACTAACTACGTGAGACTTATCACTGTCTAGCATGAGAGGAGGACGGATCACATATTGTAGCCTTCCCATGATGTCACACTTGAAATTTAGCCACTTGGGCCTAATGTCAAAATATCAACCATCGGAAGGAGGGTGGCCATTCCTATAACCCTCATATCATAGCTTCTACCAGACGAAATGGCCCATTTAAAACAAATCCTTAGCAAATCGATTCATGAAAAATTTAGGTACCATTGTACCCTTAGCAACATATTAGTCACTCTCTAATCACATAATTAGATTCTGATCATGGTTTTAAAAATACAAAATTTTCATTTAAATGCAAATGGATGTCAAATATAAATAATGCATGAGATTTAATTAGGAAAATTAACCCATGATGTGCATTTTATGTTTTCTAATATAATAATAATATCCTTATAATTTTAATGAAATTCTGATATAGTTTCCCTTGTTTATAGGACAAATGCACATTTAACACATGTAATGTGTGTCACCTGATAATCATTATTTCATATTTATATAAAAATGGAGACTCTGTCTCCTAACAATTTCATTCATAGATAATTCAAAATTTTTCATATAATTCAAGTGACGAGGATGCTATTTTTGAAAATCAAAGATAATCATCAACTACAATTATATGCAGTAATTACAGGTACTTAACAAAACAATGCATAAGTGAAATAAATATGAAAATTTAGCAATCTTAGAATTTACCTACATCAATATGATGATTCAAATTCACCAAAATCAATTACCAGTCAATTAGGATGTTGCTCGACAAGTCAGAAAACAAGGATTGGGGCTCCTATCATCAATTACAAATCAATTTTAGAAATATGAAATAAATATCATACTTTAGTCTCTAGATCATGGATTTATGTATTAACATTCTAATTTGAAAGGCTAGATTGTCCATGATTTGTAATTTAACCTCAGATTAGATACTTTTTGGTGTTGGGGAGTTTAATTTCATACATCAATCAATCAAATCAGATGATCCAAGCCACAATTACATAGATCTAAGTGCTGGAATGATCAGATCTACAAAGTAATAATCTAATAAGCCTTTGTACATTTAATAGGGTTTTAACTCCTTGTTTTCAATCCAAATTGTTCTTAACATGTAATTCACATTATCAGATTCATAAATCTATTATCTGACCATGTTTTCAATAGTCAAATTTTTAGATCTAGTGCCACTCATGTGCCATGTTTAGATCAAAATTTCAATGGTTAAATGATATCTAATTGAACTTTTGTTGACACAAATTGAACTTTACTTAGTAAGGATTCCATCCATATAATTTTCCCAAAATTTTTCTTATTAAAAACTGGTTGCCTGCAATGAAATCAAGTCACCATTACTAGAGATGACGATAGGAAAATGGTCGTCACTAGTGATTCTTATGCAGTCTTAAAATTACAAAATTTCAAGGAATTAAAATATGGGTTTTGTAGACCTTAATTTTCCCTTCACTCCTATGAAATGTGGAGTGATTCCATCATCATTTAGTGCCAAAAATAAGGGAAAAATAGATGAAAACCCTAGCTAGTTTTTCCGTTATTGCCGACAATAGAAGGAGATTATAGTGAGAAAGAGGGATAGAGGGAAAAGGGAAAGAGAGGGAAGTAGACATTGGCGGGTGGTTTCCTTACCTATGCCCTTAACAATTGTTGGTGGGGAAGAAAACGGCATTGACTGCCCATTGAATAGAGTATCTAAAGAGCTAGTGGTAGGGAAAGAGAGAGATGCAACAAGGAAGAGATGGAGGGAGAGGAGAAATCGGGGAAGAGGGGAGGCGATGGTGCTTGTTGGCCTCTTCCTTGTGTGACAAAAAACAAGGGGTAGAGCTCCATGCATTGAACTCCCGCTGGTTGTCTATCACATGGGGCCCATCCATTGAGAAGGGGTGCCATTATCAATTTGGCCCCCTTTGTAATTTAGTAAAATTCTTGGTTTTTCTACCACCGAACTCCATTTCATACAAAATTAGTGCTGTTGGAAAGCTCTCATTGCATACATTTTTGGATTTTTGAGGTGTCAAAGTCAAATTTGGAAGTGAAATTTAATTTTGTACTCAAACTCCCATTTTAACAATAATAAAAATTTAGGGTTGTTACATTCTCCCCCTAGAAAAATTTCGTTCTCGAAATTTCCCTTTACATTTCTACTCAAATAGCTTTGGGTACATTCTCTTCATTTCATCCTTAGTTTCCTAGGTAGTCTCTTCAACAGAATGATGTTGCTAAAGGACTTTGACTAATGGAATGGTCTTTGTCCTTATCGTGTGTTCCTGTTGGTTCAAAATTTGGACAGCCTTTTCTTCAAAAGTCAAATCAAGGTGTAGCTCTACTGGTACATGTGTAAGTACATAAGAAGGGTGAAGCACGTACTTGTGTAACATCTAAACATGAAATACATCATGAACATCTGCAAGCCACAGTGGCAATGCTAGTCTATATGCTTCCAGCCCAATTTTCTCCAAATTTTCAAAAGGACCAATAAATCGAAGATTCAATTTTCCTTTAACACCAAAACCTCATAATTCCTTTCATAGGTGAGACCTTCAAAAACAGATGATTTCCAATCTCAAATTCTAAATGTCTTCTCATTCGGTCTGCATAACTCTTTTGTCAACTTTGTGCAATTAAAAGTAGTTTTCGAATAACTTTCACTTTCTTTGCACAATACTTCACTAATTCAAACTTATTAATTGTCTTTCTCCAATGTCATTCCAACATGGTGAAAGGCACGACCTTCCATTTAGTGCTTCATATGATGCCATGCTGATGCTAGCATGAAAACTATTATTGTATGCAAACTCTATAAGGGGAAGGTTCTCATCCCAATTTCTTTTCCATTCAATTACACAAGCTCTCAACATATCTTCTAATGTTTGGATTGTTCTTTCTAATTGTTCATCTATTTGGGAGTGGAATGATATACTGAAACTCAAGGAAGATCCTAATCCTTCATGTACTCTCCTTTAGAACTTGGATGTAAATCTGCTATCTTTGTCTAAAATGATAGTCACAGGTGTGCCATGTAAGATCAGATCTCTTTGATATATAGCTTTACCAAGATGTCAAGGATTGCATTGGTCGAATAGGGAGAAAATGAGTTGACTTTTCCAGTCAATCTACAATCACCCAAATCATGTTGTATCCATTCGAAGTCCTGGGCAGGCCACTAATGAAGTCCATAGTGGTGTGATCCCATTTCCACTAAGGAAGATCTAGGGACTGTCACATTCCTAAAGGCCTCTAGTGTTTAACCTTTTCCTATTGGCAGGTTAAACACCTCGCTACACATTCTCCCACATCCTTTTTCATTCCATTCCTCCAAACATTTTTTTTCAAGTCATGATACATCTTAGTTCCCCTTGGGTGAATGGCATACTATGAGTGATGTGCCTCTTAAAGGATTTCCTGTCTTAACTCTTTATTTGATGGAACTATCAATCTTCTACTAAATCGCACACGTCTATATGAACTCTGATTAAACCCTGGTTTACTAATTAGTGCCTGTATGTCTGTATCTTCGTTTTGAGCCTAGAGAACCTTCTCAACTATAGTTGATTTCACTGCTAAGTAGGTGACAAATGATCCTTTAACCCTGTATTGAATTTCTAGTTTACATTCAACTATATCCTGAAGTAATTTCCACTTTGTTGGGAGCATACCTACTTTCAACCCCTAAGTCTTCTGACTCAATGCATTGACCACTACATTGGCCTTTCCTAGGTGATGCTGGTTGGAGAAGTCATAATATTTTAAATATTCCATCCATATTCTTTGCCTCATATTTAAATCTTGCTGAGAGAAAATGTATTTGAGGCTTTTATGATCTGTGAAAACTTCAAATCTCTCACCATACAGGTAATGTCTCCAGATTTTCAATACTAAAACTACTACTGCCAACTCCAAATCATGGGTGGGGTAATTCTTCTCATGTATTTTTAGTTGTTGAGAAGCATAGGCAATCACTTTATCACGTTGCATCAATACACATCTTAGTCTGTGACGACCCGGGTTTTCCCATGCATTTTTAAATGCAATATCTAATTCCTAAGGCGGGATGCATCCCTATTTGAAAACCATTTTATGGAAACCATGCAATGCAGCGGAAAATCTTTTTGTTTTAAACTCATTTTGAAAACCCCGAGTGTCATTTGCTTTCACAATAAGTAAAGTAGTTTTTGAAAAACTTCAGAAATCATAAATGTTTTCCCAGGTCTATCCAGTCACAGCTCACAGCCCAACTGTAAATAAATACAAATACATGTCCAAAGGGTAGAGTGTTTACTTACATGTATAATTGTCTCCTTTTGATTTTTCTTGCTCGTAGCACTAACATAGGCGTCCTCTACTTGTGGATGGAACTATCCTAAAAAATGTTAAGGATAGGGTGAGTATATACTAAACTCAGTAGGAGTCTATCACTACTAGTTTTACAATGCATGATATGTTTAAAATCATATGCTCTTTAAAACATGTGCATGTTCGAACAATCATGTTCAATATCAATATTAAAAACCACTGTCGAATCAGAATACTGACGACTTAAAGAATAGCATAATCCAAGTCAAAAGTATCATATATCATAAACATAATGATATGCTTAAGATGCTCAACTGAATCCAACTCATGGATATATGGTATGGTCGACCAACCTCATGTCATGCCATATGCAATGCAAGTAAATCCTCAAACCATAGGGCCCAACTATGCCCATGACCTCGCCGCTATGTGGTCCCCAGGTACCTAGGGACATAGGGTCATATGCCTCCACGGGACATATAACACTTCAACCTGGTGCTATGACACCAGTGGTAGCCCCCTGTACCACATGTAGTCGAAGCAGGGACATGCCCTTTTTGGGCGTGGTACCCATCCACCTAATAGTGGTAGAGGCTGGAGGCCAACCCATACCTCTCGGCATAGCGCCCACGAGCTTATTAGCCCAAATCATATAAGATCAAACAAGCAAAAACCTCTTTTTCAAACCTGTCCTCTTTGGGTCCCTCACAACTACCTGGCCATTACAACTGCCTACCCAGCGTCTTTTGGGCACTCCAGTGTCTTTTGGTAACCCTCAACGACATGCAATTTTTCAAGAACTCAATGCTCACAAATCATGCAATATATGCAATTGTCTGCAAAACATGTCTATGCATAATGTATTTATCATATGCATGCTGAATTCATTTATATGTTAAACAAGTCATAAAATAAGTCATGCTAAACAAGTCATATATTTATACTTAAAACATGTATTCTCAAAACGATCATGGCTCTTTTAAAAAGTCTAGTAGTGATAGAGCACCTACCTCGAAGTCTCTTGGAGTCACGTCCTTCATCACTCAACCCGTCCCTAGGTCTCATTTATAAACTCCTGGGTACGAATGGATACAAGGAGTCCTTATCAATTTCAATCTATTTAGACATTAGATTGCTAGATCTGCCTTTTAGGGTCTATGGTCCTTGCCTAATTCATTGTCAGGCTAGATCCTATGATATGGATCTACTATTCAATAGTTAAACTCTATAAATTGTCCTCTGATCCTAACTTTAAAGTCTCATTGGGTTCGCGTGTCCCAGTTCCCAGGACACTCGTGTATCCTGGTTGAATCGCGACCGCCTCACGTGCGTACACGCCCAAAGGTCATGCCAGGGACCGCATTTTGCACGCGCACATGCATGCTCAAGTGACGCGCTATGATGCGCATCCTAGATGGCGTCGCACGGACGCACCTTTGGTGTAGCATGGCGTGTCTCAGCTCCCAGGGCACCCCATGCATCCTGGTCGAGCCAGGACCCGTGCCCCATGTCGCATGCGCACCCAAAGGCCACACCTGGGACAGTGTACGCACTGTCATACACCCAGAACCCATCCCTGGGACCCTGTCCCAGCTGCACATGGAGCATGGCGTCCCTGGGATGCCTTGTTCGTGCAGAGCCGGTTGGGACCGGCTGGGTCGTTTTCTGGCCAGGAAATCCGGTTGGAAACTGGCTGGAAACGCTAGATCCAGCATGGATCTAGCCTGAAAGGGGGAAGAACCTAATAGGGAGGGAAGGACGGCTTACCTGGGCAGCCATGGAGCGCCTATCGCTGGTGGTGGAACCCCATTCTTCACTCTGATCCTCTTGCTCGCCGAAAAACTCGAAGAGGGGGGAAACCCCATTGCCAAGACCAGAAAGAAGAGAGGGACATGGGGAAATGGCAATGGCCGGCCTGACTTGGGCCTGGCTATTGCCGAAAAACGTAGGGGAGACCGGCTTGAGACGGGTTTCTAATTTTTTCCAGAAACCCTAGTCTCAAAATGGCCAGAAAATCGTGTTTTTGGAGAGGGGGAGATAGGGCTTTTTATAGCCTTGCTATGGAGTTGCTGCCAATGGCGGTGCCGCCATTGGCGGTGGCAGATTTCTCTGGAAACTAGGGTTTCTGGAGAAATCTAGAGGAAGAAGACGATGGGGTTCCGTTATCAAAATGGCCCCCTGTGTTTTCTGCCTTTTTCGTTTTTCTATTTAATTTACAAAACTGCCCCTGATCTTTAAACGACCGTAACTTCTTCATACGAACTCCGTTTTCGGCATTCTTTGAGACATTGGATTTCATTTTTCGAGTAGAATCTAATGGTACCAATTTTCCTCACAATTTCCTTCATTTACTATTTTAAATAAGGTAAAACATTCAACACATTTCTTTTCCCATAGAATGTCCAATTTTTGTTAAAGATAGCGTAAATTGCTCGGGTATTACATAGTCCTTTGTTTAATGCATCATGAAATACTACAAATCCTTTACTGCCTGAAGGAAGTGCTAAAATCGATGTAGACATGAATCTCCTTTTTAATTCATGAAAACTTGCTTCACATTCATCCCTCCAAATAAATTGTCTCTTTTGTAGTCAGTGCAGTTAATGGTAAGGCCATATGTGAAAACCCTTTGATGAATCTGTGATAATATCCTGCCAAACCTAAGAAACTATGAATTTCTATTACTAATTTAGGTCTTTCCCAATTCATCACTGCCTTTACTTTAGCCAAGTCCACAGCAATTCCATTTTTGAAAATAACATGACCCAAAAAGTTAACTTGCTCTAACCAAAACTTACACTTGCTAATTTTAGCAAACAATCAATGACTTTGAAGAGTAATTAATACAATGCGCAAGTGTATTAAAAAACTTTTCAGAAAACAAATAGCGAAAACATTTGTCTTTAAAAAGACTTTTCAGAAAACCTTGAGTGTCATAAGATAAACCAAAACACATTCATGAGTTCTAAAATCAAATATTTTTATGTTCAAATATCATAAGTCAAAACTTATCTTTTTCCAAAAATCTGTCCAGTTGCAGCCCACAGTCCAATATGCATTAAGCATATTTATACATGTTTAAACTGTTTATTACAGTTACATAACTACTCAGTCATCTCTCAACATTTATAAAATGTATAGATTATATGTGCATTGTCTATACTCTCTCTTTGTGACTATTTTGAAGGCCTAGAATCAACACTCTTGCCTTTCTCTTCTTAATGTATATCTATAGAGTTGGTGGGGTGAGTATAGGGGAATATAATCAGCAAGTAAAACTAAGATCACAAATATAAATCAATACAAATTTGCATCCATGCACACAATGAAACATCCTTAGGTATAGTTCCTAAGGTTTACCAATATAAATTAGCAATATAACATTTACATACTTTTCAATCTTTCCATCAAAAGTTTCAGGTCAGCTAAGTGCAATACAAGTGTAAGAATAATATGATATGTTCAACATCAAAAGAGTATTCATTAAACAAGTGCACAAAATTGACGATGAATTTAGTTAAACACTAAAATCTCAATTTAAATCAGATATATGAAAGTTCTCGTCAATTTATATCAAACATATTAGTTCTTAGCATGTAAATATAAATATAACAAATCTTAAATCATCTAAGGCATCATTATGCCTAGTAGCAAGGGTATTTATGACCCTATCATGAGCGTATTGCACCAAAATCAACCAGTAGCAACTGCCTTATAATGGGACACAACAACACTATAGCAACTGCGCAATCATGGGACACTATAACAAAATGAATACATTGATCACTATGTTGTGGCAATTGCCCAATAGTGGGACACTGCATGCTCAAACAATGACACCAATTGCGTGAGACTTATCACCGTCCTGCATGGGAGGAGGACGGATTGCACAGTGTAGCCTTACCATGATGCCACACTTGAAATTTAGCCACATGGGCCTGGTGTCAAAATATCAACCATCGGAAGGTGGGTGACCATCCCTATAACCCTCCTATCACAGTGTTCATCGGATGAAAATGGCTATTTAAAACAAATCCTTAACAAATCAATGCATAAAAAATTTAGGTACCATTGTACCCTTAGCAACATACTAGTCACTCACTAATTACATAATCAGATTCTTAACATGGTTTTAAAAATATAAATTTTCCATTTAAATGCGAATGGATGTCTAATATAAATGGTGCATGAGATTTAATTATGAAATTTTACCCATAATGTGCTTTTTGTGTTTTCTAATATAATAATAAAATCATTATATTTTTAATAAAAAAACCAATAGAGTTTCCCTTATTTATAGGACAACTGTACATTTAATGCATGTGACGCATATCACCTGATATTTATATTCTCATATTTATATAAAAATGGACACTCTGTCTCCTGACAATTTTATCCATGGATAATTTTAAAGTTTTCATATAATTCAAGTCATGGGGATGCTATTTTTGAATCACAAAGATAATCATCAACTATAATTATATGTTGTAATTACATGTACTTGACAAAACAATGCATAAGGGAAATAAATATGAAAACTTAGCAATCTTAGAATTTACCCACATCAATCTGATGATTCAGATTTACTAGAATTGATTACCAGTCAATTTGGATGTTGCTCGACAAGTTAGAAAATAAGGATGAGGGCTCATATCATCAATTACAAATCAATCTGAGAAATATGAAATAAATATCATTCTTTGGTCTTTAGATCAAGGATTTATGTATTAACATCCTAATTTGAATAGTTAGATTGTCTATTATATGCATTTAACCTCAAATCAGATACTTTTGAGTGTTAGGAAGTTTAATTTGATACATCAATCAATCAGATCTGATGTTTCAGGCCTCAATTACACAAATTTAAGTGTTGTAATGATCAGATCAACAAAGTAATGGTCCAATCAGCCTTTGTACATTTAATAGGCTTTTCACTCATTACATTCAATCCAAATTGTCCTTAACATGTAATTCACTTTATTAGATTCATAGATCTACTATCTGATTGTGTTTTCAATGGTCAAATTTGTAGAACTACTTGTGCACCATGCTTAGATCAAAATTTCAATGGTCAGATGATCTCTAATTGAACTTTTGTTGCATAGAAGTGAAATTCACTTAGTAAGGATTCCATCCATATAATTTTTACTAAATTTTCTCATTGGAAACTAGACATTGGCATGGGAATCCAATGACCATCGTTGGAGATGATGATTGGAAAACAGTCATCATTAGCGACTATGATATAGTCTTAAAACTACAAAATTTCATGGAATTAATATATTAATTTATAGGAGTCGGGTTGTGTTTACACCGATTTACACTGTCAGATGAGGTTTACACTGGCGTCCCCATAGTGCACTGCTGCCAGGATGCCCGCGCATTCTGGTCCTCTGGGACAATGCGTGTGAGTGTCCCGCTCGCATATGTGCGCGATAGAGCACTCATATGCACAGTTCTCGTCTGTGCGTCCCGGTGGGCGTCTTGGGTGCACCGTTCATTGGGCATGATGAACCCGAGCTGTCTACTTTGTTTTGGCTTGATTGGACCCTAAAAGCTCTGATTTTTTATTTGTTTTCGCTGTTCCTAATGTTTTTGGGTCCGAAGATCACAATGAATGGTTTAGATTTCTCATTGGAAGTGCCCTTAACCTGTGTCTAACCATGCTCCACGGTTTTGAATCCTTAGGCTCTCCAACAGCCATTCCAATAAGATCTAGCCTGGATCTATGAGGAAAAAGTTGGAAAATAAGGTAAATAACATCTTAGCATGTATAGCTTATCTTATTAGAGTTGGAGATGGGAGATCAGAGTCCTCTAATGCGTGCAAACTTCAATTCATTTTCGCAGCATGCACTGTGAAAAACTAGTATTCTTCTCTGGTAATTTGGCATATAAATGGAAGGGGAAGCTTATTTTTTATAGGCTAAGATCTGATTTTTTCGAATGGATGGTAGATCACCGCCTTCCTCCATTAAAACTCTAATGGAAATGGAAAAGGGGTGTCGTTATCAAAACGACTCCCTTTAATTAGCGTCCCTAGCAAATTACCAATTTACCCTTACACTTAAAATGATCATATTTCACTCATTCGAACTCCATTTTCGACGTTCTTTATACTGTTCAATTCCTATCGACATGTACTTTATAATTTAGTGATTTCAAGACCAAATTCCATGCATAAATTTTTTAATTAATTTATCTTATTTTGTTACTAATTTAGGGTTAAAAATTGAGGTCATTACATCCTTCCCACCTTATAATAATTTCGTCCTCAAAATTTTGGTACATACCTCTATATAAATAACTCTAGGTGGACCCTTCTCATCTCATCTTTTGTCTCCCATGTGGCCCCCAACTGTGTACGATGTTCTCAATGGACTTTGACTAATGAAATAGTTTGAGTCCCAACTCCTTAACTTTCTTATCCAGTGTACACACAAATCTCTCGTCAAATGTCATATCAAGCTGTAACTCTCTTGGGATCTGCTCAAATATGTGAGACAGATTTGACATGTACTTCCTTTGAACAATTCCAAAGTCATCCTCACATCACAATATATAATAATCATGACAATAATTGCAAAGTTAACATCAATAAGCGATTCCACGATATGTCATACCTTCTTATCTCAATCCATCATATAAATCGATACCTATCAATCCTCTCTTTATATAATCAAACACATCATAACCACATATGCCACAATTTGCACAAACCAAGCTTCCATCTAAGAGTTGATTACTCATGTACAACTTAGCACTAGTAATTTCACTATATCTACTTGCTTCAGAGCATCTCTGTTAACATATAGGAAATCATTTACCAAATCAAAATCAGAGCATATAGCTCACCAACAAGAAATCATATGCTAGTCACAATGACAACTTATCAACTCACCAACAGGAACTCTATGCCAATGAGAACCAATTTGCAATATGATAGTACTATAAGCACTTAGGAGCTTGCCACCTAAAAGTCTACCAGTGTGTCTAGCACCTACCATCATTGGTTTACTCACCAGCATTGATTGTAAATTGAAATTTGATCAATCGTAAGGGAATAATCTCACATAATATTATATATCACTAATATCTTAGTGAAACTCAATTATATAGTGCCCATAGTTTATAAGACTAAGGAACCATGAACATTAGTCACCAATTTGGCTAATCTCAACCCATCACAGTCTCAATAAATGACTCATCTGTTATTCAAGGTGTTTCATAAAGGAAATTTACTTCGTCTAACCATAACTCATGCTATAAATATTTGCAATAAATGATGAACCCTTAGACATTCTGCATTTATGCACAATGATTCCTTGTGCTCCTCTATGTTCGTGAAGTATTCAATAATAATATCTATTATCACAATCATGGCTTATCAAAACAACATTTAAAGATTTGACCCATCATATCCATACATTCTGTCAGTGTATTGGTTCCATCAATTTGTACCATCCATAACTAGTAACAATCATAATAAGTTCTAAAAATAATCTTAAAGACGTCATACTCAAAATCCTAGGCTGAGTATAACCACACCCCAAATCACTCTCTACAGACACCATGCATCATCAAGAATAAATCAAATAAATCATCAAATATGATTTAAGTTATTAGTTTTCTACCACTATATTATCAAATGAACGAAACTCTATACATAATAATAAAGATCTAGCTCTCTTCTCATGAAGAAGACTAATGCACTTCACGAAGACCCACTAGGCTTGTCAAAACTCTCATCAAAAGCTCATATAGTTAGAACTTTGTTAGCTCAATTAGGAACATCTCACATGGCATTCAGAGTAAGTAATGCTATACCTAATGCCTAATTAACATCAATATCAATCTCTTGTGGCAAAATCATGAAACTCCTTAGGCAAAGCCATGAACTTTTGCACATCATCTTTGTGCTCATTCTATAGTCGTTCATGGTACCCCATAATCACACTATTAAGAAATGCTTAGTACCCTCTAAAAAGTACCATATTGCCTTTAAGATAGAAATAACACAACTCTTAAAGATGCCTCTTCTTACACAAGTGAGGCTAATAGCTGTCTAGTTACACTAGAAGTAATCTTCTTCTCATATAAATCACCATCTCCAAATTAGAGAGTCCATTCTAAGGATAATATTACAATCAATCATATTGAGTGGGATGAAATCAACATTCATCCTATCGCTCGTTATCTCCACCACTCATCCTTAGACATACTTACAAGTTTTTATAACCCTTTCACTAGTATCCTTACATCTGATCCTAGATGCTGCCACATATTCACAATTATATTCCTCAAAGCACTAATACATAAAGTCCAAAATCACTGGATCCTAATTCAATAAGTATTCAAGCATGTTTACTAGAAATCAAGAAAATATTTTCTATTGCCCAAATCGAGTTCTATACTTGCTTCCAAGTAAGGACAGAGACTCATCACTGCTAATGTGGAGCCATTTCTGCCCCATCTCCAATGTTAGTCAATCTGACTCATGGTCTTATGGAATAGTCTCTATTGAATATTCTATCTCCCCACAATCAAAACATTTTAAAGGATTGTAGCTATAATGGCTATTGTTGCTGCTATTACCGCTATTGCAATAATCTACTAACTTTAAGACATAATTATCTAGATGCATGTTCTTTTACTAATGTACTTTCTCTTGTTCACATCCCAATCTTGTCTAATCAAATGTTACTAGCTCAGTGGCCCCTATAATTATGTCAATGAAAAAAAAGTCTCTTTCTCTTACTGGCTAGCTCAAACTACTCATGTCCTAGCTTAATTAGAGTCCAAGAGAATATCTCTCGATAACGTAGAGTCCAATTCTATTGCCTTTGTCACCAATGTAGGATGCGCTACCATCACATGATTTCTCAATCCAGGTGTCAACATATTATAATCTATTTGTAGCCACCTTACCCAACATAAAGAAGTCAAGGGCCTATCAATCAATATATTCTAGTTTAATACTGTTGAACCATTTAATTCCTCTACTATATAGCAACAAACTCTCACCGTGTCACCAAATGCACATAAGACAAAGATACTGATCATCACTAGCCTTTCTAAGAATCTTTCATATAAAGTCTCAACAATGGAGGAACATAATCTCCCAAACAACCATAATTAGAATTCTCATAATCACATTTTCAGTGTTCTCACTACCACTATTTCATTTCCTTTAACTAATCAATTATTCCATGGTCATACTTATCAATTCATTTATAACCGTCTCCCTCACATCCATTGTGATTGATATTTCATAATGACTTTCTTAGCTATTTTAGACCACATTATAATCAATATTTAATAAATATTCTCATAAAATAGTTATTACATTCTCCAGGGCTATGCACTTCCAAATCACAATTAAAACCCCAATAAAATTAACTTTTCACCAATGTCTGGTTATTAGTATTTTTGGGTGCATAAGGACGTATAAATTTCAACTCATAGATCAAGTAATTCATCTATAGAATATTAAACATTGTTCCATCAATTGTCAATGATTTTCATACATACTATAATTTATTCCTCAACTAAATCCACTTCAAGTTTAGATTAATACAATACTTCTTTTAAAATTCTCGAGTTCTCATTTGTTGTAACCATCACTGATCTTGCTTAATTGCAGTTATAATAGCCTTTATACTCTTTCAAAATTTTATAAACACAATCCAAGTTATAACTTGAATTCTCAAAAGTAATTTATATACATATATCTTCTATCATATAGTAAAGTTTTCACCCAGAGAGCTGGTTCACAATCTTTATTCGGATTCTTCACTCACCATTAACCATTGTACTCTTTAAAGTGTCACACCTACTGTTCTCACATTAGATATTATATTCATAGTATGTTTTCTCCATTAGCAAATCATCTATCAACACGAATATTCTCATCTAAAGACACTAACTCATGCATGTCATGTAGTGATTTCTTACCCTTAAGAACTTCACTATTCTTTAGTTGATCGTTTTCCTTTTTCCATGACTATTCATGTCCCCCACTTGAATCATTGTCTATTAATGATATTATTCAACTCTATATATGATTTCACTCTATCCTTGCACTTACTACTTCAACTCCAAACACCATTAGATGGTGTTTATTTTATTTTCATAAACTACTAAATGATTTACTCATTTAACTCCTAACAGTTCTAATTCTCACCTTGGACTATCATCTTCACATGGACTTTTGGGATTAGCTGTGAGTGGAACCTACTCTGATACCAACTGTGATGACCTAGGTTTTTTTCAACACTTTTTAATAAAACTTTTTGAAAGGAGGGGCCCCAAATTTTTTTGAAAACCAAAACAACAAAAAAAATTCCAAATGAATTTCATTTCTAGAAAGCCTCGAGGGTCAACCATCGACTCAAAACTCAAAAAGAAAAAAAATTCAAGTAAACATTTTTAAAATAATTTTACTACTCCAGGACTCATCCAATCAATAGCCACATTCCCATAACAATATAATCAAGTCCAATAAGATAGATATACATACACAGTCCATGTGGAATCAAAACATACCTCTCAATGAGACATCTTGATCACTATTCGTCTAAATCCCCATCAGTCCTGTCTTTCTTTTAATATCTGAGGCATTGCAACAATAACACAATGCCTTAGCAAGCAATGCTTGGTAGGTATATAGACATAGACATTTAATGTAATAACAATGGAACAAAATCAAATAATAGTGTTGATATAATATGTAGATCGATTTTTCATGAAAATATAATTATTATAAGCAATGCCAATAAAATCTTAAGATATCAAATACGATAAAACATGCATCTCATGGATTTGAGACATGATATGATCAAACATAAATGAGCATACAATAACAACAAGCATGTATTAACCCCAATTTTTGTAATTGACTGAGAAAATCAAAAAAGTTTGAGTTCCAGAAATTTTGAGCTGAAATATTAGGGTTATTTAGAATATACTTCTTATAAAAGTATAATCAAAGAATAATACATGTACAATTGAAATTAAACTTAGCAAACCCTTCAGAATGACTGTAAGCAATACAAATTCTAAATTTAGATGAAAAATCCTTAATTTTCTTCATTTCTTGGACAAAAGGGTAAAATAGTAATTTTACCCCCAAAATTAAAATCTGAGACATCAAAATTTATAATTTGCTGAGAAATACAAATCCAATGCCACTAAGTACGCTTAATTCCGAGATCATGGGAATAAATCCAAACTTTTTTATATATAAAGGGCAAAATGGTCTTTTTACACCATGTGAGGCCCACATGGGGGCCACAAGGGACCCAAAAAAGAATCCTATGGCCAGCCCACGTGAAAGCATGGTTCAAACCATACCAATTGGTCTTGGGGAAGTAGGTGGAGAATGGGAGAATCCAATGCTTATTTAATAATAAAAAATTAACCATCATTAATGCATATCATCATGAAAGAAGACCAAAATGCCTATAAATACAATCCCAAAAATACTCCTAAAATTTCCAAAACAAAAATTTCACTCTCCCTGAAAAATTAGACCTAGATCCCTCCCCAAAAACCCAAAAGTCCCAAGAGATCTCTCTCTTTTCAATTTCTTTTTCTTTTTAGATTGGAACAAGAGACCTAAAATCAATTAGGCACTCTGTTCCAGATCTAATATCGTCAATTCCACCATCCAAAACTTTCCACCATAGCTTAGCTACAAAACCCCCAAAGCAATTTCAAGATCCAACGGTTCAAACAACGAGAATTTGCAAGAAAGGTGGATCTTGTGCCATATCTTCATCAAAAGGGTATTTCTTTTAAATTGGACAAATAAACAACATTTTTTCTCCAATCAGGTAGGTGGGAATAATTTCTATACATGTTTACTAATGTTGAATGGAAATTTTTATTTTACTGTAATTTATGTTGGGGATAAAAAAGGTAAAAATAAAGTAACAATAGCACCTTCAATTCAAGATGATAGAGGGCTCAGATGGAAAGTTGGACCCTATCAATCGATCTAGAAGGGTCCAAAACCCCTAGGGTACAATTTTCACTAAATTTCATGAAGGTTTGGTCCCTCAATTGAGAAGGGATTGATTGGACGGTCTAAAAGGACTGTCTGATCTCCCAATCGAACAGACAACGAGTGAGACGCTACACGAGCGCCCGCGCAAGCGCGTGCGACATCATCCCAAGCGCGTCGATGGACGTCCCATGCGAACGCTTCTCAATTGAGAAGGGATTGATTGGACGGTCTAAAAGGACTGTCCGATCTCCCAATCGAACAAACAACGCGTGAGACGCTGCACGAGCGCCCGCGCAAGCGCGTGCGACATCATCCCGAGCACGTCGATGGACGTCCCGTGCGGGTGCTTCCACATCTCGTCGCGACGGACGCGCCCGACAAGCGGGAGTGTTCCGCTCGGCTCGATTCCACCCGAAAGATCTGGACCATCCATTCCTTTGGGCCCAGATCAAATGTAGGCCCTAAGAAGGAATGTAAACTTCTAGATCTAATTCTAGGGCCATCTAAATTCCAAATTGAGATAAAAAAAGAAGCTATGGAAAGCTTGAAACCTTTATTTTCTGATGAAATGATGAAATCTAGAAATTATGTAATAAAACTTTCTGTTTTAAAGAACCAAGTTTCCAATTACCTAGATCTTTAAGATCTGAGATGATCAGATCTTAGAAATATGTTTTAATAATAATATAAAATTAAAATGAAGTTATATAAATGATTTATTTGGACAAACCTAAGAGATATTAAGGGATCTACCCACTATGGTAGAAAAACCCTAAAAATTTCAAAGGGAGCCACTTGATCAATAAGATCAAGTGTGATCGGATCCTTGAAATGGATGGGATGGATGTTGATATGATGAAATCCAAGGAGATCATGGATGGATTATGACAAAAACAAAACAATATGACCTTTGGACCTTAATAAAGAAAACCTCCTAAATATAATTAAAACCTTTAATAAAAAGGAAAAGATCTAAGATCTAATGGTTGGATCATAAGTGAAGGTTTCTAAAAATGTTAACATAATTAGTTTCATTTTCTATTAATTAAAAATAATATTTTAAATATGATTTATGTTATAAAGCATGATAGTGTAACTTTTAGACTTTAGCATGACATGTGATTAGATTGTTATCATAGGTTGCTAGATTTAATTATCCTAGGGGCATGATAGTGTGATTTTATGCAAGTGTAACTTAGGACCAAGTTAGTATCATTTCATGCCATTGTAACTTAAGATCATGCTAGTTTAAGTATAGTTTTATTCTATTAAGTTAAGTTACATTCATAAGGAGCATGTTAGTATAAATGTTTGTTAAATTTATATTGGAACCATGCTTTAAAGTTTATGATTTAATTATTGTCAAATTTTATTAGTAGATCTACTTGTTATGAGATAAAGAGCATAAAACACCAAAATGTACTCTAATGAGAAAGTAGAGTTTCATGACACAAATAAGAATGGAGTACTTTGGACTTAATTAGTAAGGGCTATAGTTAGTAGGACAATATAAGGATTATCAAATCCTTAGCCCAAACTAGGAGAATAATAAACCCCATGAATGACATTGTAAATATTCATAGACTTAATTAAAATCAATTACAAGGAGTACTTAGGGTCAACATGCTTATTGGAACCTTATGAAAGGTTGAGCTATGGTCACTCTAGTGAATGTGGAACATAGTGGTTAAGGGGGTTATCTAATAGAGCCTCGCTCTTCCCCTACCTTCCGTTGACGTTTGGGAGGTCTAAACGCCTCCTTACATGAGGATTGAAGGAACCACTTTGTGTTCATCCATTCAGCTAGTAAGCCTTAGCCAATTGGAAATAAGAGGAGTAGTGTAGACTTAGGCTTAAATAAGTTACCTTCAACCAGCAAAACATTAACTGGTTAATAATAATAGTAAGAGCATAAAAGGTTAGTAAATTACCTAACCTTAATAAAAACTGTAAATAAGATAAGGATGATCAAATAAGATCCATTAGCTCTTAGATGATTAAGAATAATAAGAATATTATATTGTACTTAGTATGCATGTTTATTAGTATGCTTGTTCTAGTTCATTAGATTAGATAATCCAAACCCTTGATCAAAGATGATTCAAGGAAGAAAACCAAGATCATCCTCCTTAGGGATGAACCAATAACTGAACTTAGATCAAATAGGAACTAGATGATGGAAGATCTAGGACCTTGATCTTTATCAACATGTGTAGATTGTCAATCAATGGATCTATGAATGATCAAGATCAAGGAGATGGACACACTAAGTGTAATGCCTAAGCAATTTACACTGTTTTTAGCAAAAATTGGACATTTTATGGGAAATGGACTGTGCTAAATGTTTGATTTTATTTAAAATAGTAAATGAAGGAATTTGTGAGGAAAATTAGTATCATTATATTCTACTCGAAAAGTGGAATCCAACGCCTCAAAAATCACCCAAAACGGAGTTCGTATGAAGAAGTTATAGCCATTTAAAGATAGGGGTATTTTTGGAAATTAAATAGAAAAACGAAAAAAATGAAAAAGGACGAAAAACATAGGGGGGCGTTTTGATAACGGCACCCCCTGTCGTCTTCAACCTCTAGACACTCCCAGAAACCCTCGATCCCAATTTTTCTAGAGGGATCTGCCACCGCCAATGGCGGCACCGCCATAGCCGGCCTATAAAAACCCCTTCTCCCCTCTCCAAAAAACATGATTTTTCGGAGCTTTTCTAGCCGTTTGAGACTGGGGTTTCCCGCAAAATCAGAAACCCATCTCAAACCATCTCCCCTGAGTTTTTCGGCAACGGCCAGGCCCAAGTCAGGCCGGCCATCCCGTTCCCGTCTCCCCATTTCCCCTCTCTTCTCTTTTCCAGCCTTGCACAACGATAGGATTTCCCTCTTCACGATTTCCGACAAACATAGAGTTTTCAGGCGGGAAGAGCACCATCACCGGCCACCCAAGGTAAGCCATTTTCCTTTCCTCCTCTTCCCTTCCACTCTCCTTGGTCCTTTCAGGTCGTTTTCCAGCCGGGTTCTTGGCCGAAAAACGCCCAAGATGGCTTTGGCCGGACCTGCATGAGCCAGGCGTCCCAAGGACACCAAGCACCACATGCACCTAGGACGGGTTCCAGGTGTATGACAGTTCGTACGTTGTCCCAGGTACGGCCTTCAGGTGCGCAAGCGACATGGGGCACGGGTCTTGGCTCGACCAGGGTACACGGGGTGCCCTGGGAGCTGAGACGCGCCACACTACAAGGTGCGTCCATGCAATGATGCGCATCATAGCGCGTCACTTAGGCATGCTTGTGCACGTGCGAACATTGTCCCAGGTACAGCCTTCGGGTACGTGCGCAACATGGGGCATGGGTCCTAGCTCGACCAGGATGCACGGGGTGCCCTGGGAGCTGAGACGCGCCATGCTACAAGGTGCGTCCGTGTAATGATGCACGTCATAGCGCGTCACTTGAGCATGCATGTGCGTGTGCAAAACGCGGTCTCTGGCACGGCCTTTAGGCGTACACGCACGTGAGGCATCCGCGGTTCAACCAGGATGCACGAGGACCTAATGAGACTTTAAAATTAGGATCATAGGACCATTTATAGAATTTAACTATTGAATAAGTAGGTCCATATTATAGGAGCTAGCCTGGCAATGAATTAGGCAAGGACGCTTAACCCTAAATAGCAGATCTAGCAGTCTAATGTCTAAATAGACTGAAATTAATTAGGACTCCTTGTATCCAATTATACCCAAGAGTTTATAAATGAGGCTCAGGGACGGGTTGAGTACTAAAGGACGCGACTCCAGGAGACTTTGAGGTAGGTGCTCTATCGCTACTAGATTCTTTTAAAAGAACTATGATTGTTTTGCAAATACATGATTTAAGTATATGACTTGTTTAGCGTGCATGTGACAAATGCTTTATGCATAGACATGTTTTGTATATACATTATGCATAAATATGTTTTGCAAACCATTGCATACATTGCATGATCTATGAGCATTAAGTTCTTGCAAAGATTGCATGTCCTTGAGGGTTGCCGAAAGACACTGGAGTGCCGAGGGCCAGGCAGTTGTGAGGGACCCAAAGAGGACAGGTTTTGAAAAGAGGTTTTTGGCTTATTTGATCGTACATGATTTGGGCTAGTAAACTCGTGGGTGCTATGCTGACGGGTGTGGGTTGGCCACCCAGCCTCTACCACTATTAGGTGGATGGGTACCACGCCCAAAAAGGGCATGTCCCTACTTCGACTGCATGTGGTACAGGGGGCTACCACTGGTGTCACGGCACTAGGTCGAAGTGTCATATGGCCCGTGGAGGTATATGATCCTGTGTCCCTAGGTACCCGAGGACCACACGGCGGTGAGGTCGTGGACATAGTGGGACCCTATGGTTTCGTGGATTTGTGTGCATTGCATATGGCATGATATAAGGTTGGTCGACCATACCATGATAGATATCCCTGAGTTGGATTCAATGAAGCATCTTATGCATATCATAATGTTATGATATATATGTATATGATACTTTCGATTTTGGATTATGTGATCCTTTAAGTCGTTAGTATTTCAGTTTGACAATGGATTTTAATATTGATATTGAACTTGAGTATTCAAACTTGCACATGTTTTGAAAGAGCATATGATTTTCAAACATCTCATGCATTGCAAAACTAGTAGTGATAGACTATATACTCACCCTATCCCTAACATTTTTCAAGATGATTCCATCCATGAGTAGAGGACATCTATGTTAGTGCTACGAGCAAGCGAATCAAAAAGGAAACAATTATACATGTAAGTAAATTCTCAACCCTTTGGACATGTATTTGTATTTATTTATAGTTGGGTCAGTGTCTTTGTATTTGGATAGACCTGGGGAAAAACGTTTATGATTTCTAAAGCTTTTCAAAAACTATCTTGGATGTTGTGAAAGCAAATGATACTTGGGGTTTTCAAATTGGATTTCAAATAAAAGATTTTTCCGCTGCATTGCACTGTTTTTTTTTAAATCGGGATCCCACCTTAGGAATTTAGATTTTTCATTTAAAAATGCATGGGAAAACCCGGGTCATCACACTAAGACTTAGAGATAGAAAAATACTTAGATATGAATGATCTAAAGATCATTCTAAACATCAGATCTAGTGATCTATAGCATTGTTCAAAATTTATATATTGATAATATGTATGGATGTGCAGATTACGTACATAAGTCAAGATCATGGAAGATTTGGTAAAAGAGATCACTCCTTAAAGGTACGAGGATGTGATGAATGCATTTACATGGGATAT
The DNA here is from genome assembly GCA_035236585.1 of Warburgia ugandensis. Lineage (NCBI taxonomy): Eukaryota > Viridiplantae > Streptophyta > Magnoliopsida > Canellales > Canellaceae > Warburgia > Warburgia ugandensis. The sequence continues at coordinate 47,104,676 of CP141134.1, forward strand.
ACATGATTGAACTCATGATCTTATGTTGACAAGAGTAATGTTAATACTTGTATTAAATCTCTTAAAAACCTTATCATTCAACCAAACACATATAAGATGATTAAGGAGTAGACTATAAGTGAATAGGGAACTAGAAAATATTTCAGCCCTAAGTAAACAGACAAATGGTCTGATATATATGAAATCTATTTTACATACAAGCTTGGAGGCTTGTGAGTTTGTTTTAATAGGCATAAGCCTAGGGGGATGCCATTGCTAGAGGAGTTATAAGGGTTTGGCCACCCGCTCCTTGAAATTTGATGATTTGATGATACCTTGCCCTATGAGAGGCTAAAAGTCGGGTGGGGCAATTATGAGAAGGCCTCCACTGTGAAAGTCCTGTCCCCCCATATGGCAGTGACATAATATTTTCCACTGTGGTATCAGTGGTGAACAGGGCAATTATCCGAGCGCGTTAGTACGGATCAGACTGCAGCATGACAACCTTTTTGATTATTTTGTACTATGATGCATATGAGAATAGGCGTAGTGAAATGCCTTATGTTTTAGCATAATGAAATACTATGTAATTGTATATTACCAATATTTCCCAAGAAGGAAAATTCCCAATGTAAGATTTTCTAAAATACTAAATTCTCATAATAGAGAGAATTGATCAGCTTAGTTGGGAATAATATTTGACTACTTTCATAAATTTAACTGATTTACCCATGTATAGTATGTACATATATGGATGTACATAACTTACAAAGTAAAGAGTAGAGACATGAATATGTTTAGGGATAATGGGATGATGAAGTATTGGAATTACATTGTCAATTATTATGCTTCTTGAATCCCTTACCAAGCATTGCTTGCTGAGATATTGTACATGTTGCAATATCTCAGATATAGGGAAGGAGAGTTAGGAGCTTAAGATGGTAGAAGACTTGAAGAGAATAATCTTCAAGGTATACCCTTGAAGACATGTATTTTGCTTTGTTGATAGTTTTATTGTATGGTGAGCTTGAGTTTTGGATTATATAATTTGGACAAGTATTGTAATAGATTTGGCTATACTGTGAACCATTGGATGGATCTTGGAATTTAATAAAATTATATTCCTTCAATGGAATTTTATTTCGTACACAAATTGTACTTATGTTATGTATGAAGTGGTGACTTGGGTTTTCAAAACAAGTTCTAAAGAAAAGAATTTCTGCTACTTTGTTTTGCGAAAAAAATCTACAATATTAAGGGCCCTGCCTTTCAAAATACTTTACAAAACGCGGGTCATCACAGTTGGTATCAGAGCCATTCATCCAATCATAGTACAATACAAATATGTCCAAAAGAGAAATTATAATCCAAGTCTAGATTAAGATAGAAGTAGTTGTATAGAGGACTGATAGAAATTTTGGTTTATGAGCAGATGCCACCAAAGAGAGTCACAAGGCAGGCAACTCAAAATACTCCAGAAGATAATATGGAGAGAGTAACCATGAGTAATATGGAAGAGATGATGACAAGGATGTTAAGGAACCTCCTTCCTCACCTACAACAACCCCAAGGTTCATCACCTCTTGTAGAAATACCAAGTACACAGGCTCAGGTTCAGCCTGAAGTGAGACATATTGCACCAACACCAACACCAGCTACTCCCACATTAGCACAAGGGCAATCTTCCCTTATACCAAGTGAAGAAGTTGGAAAATCCGCATTAGCACCAGAAAAAGTTGACAAAATGATGGAGAGATTTCAAAAGATGACAACCGTATATAATGGCAAGGGTGAAGCTGAGAAGGCTAAGGAATGGATATATGAAGTGGAAAAGATTTTTAGTGCACTACGTACTCCTCCAGAGTTGAAGGTGAAATTTGCCACATACTTATTCAAACAAGAAGCTGCATTTTGGTGGACATCAGCTAACAACACCTTCTTCTCAAATTCTGAAGATATTACATGGGAGGAATTTAAGGAAGTATTCAAACATAAATATTTCCCTTCTCATGTACAAGAAAGGAAGTTGATAGAGTTTTTGGACTTAAGGCAAGGGAATATGTTGGTGGTAGACTATGATAACAAGTTCACACAATTAAGGAGATTCGCGACTCATGTGTGTAACACAGAAACACACACCGTGAATCGATTCATTGAAGGGCTACACCAGGGGCTGAAAATAAAGGTGGGGTACTAAACCCATTACCTTGGCAAACTGTGTGAAAATGGCCTCCAAGTTTGAAGAAGAGTACAAAAAGGGTCAAATTACCAAGTTCAATGGAGGAGGAAACAATGACCCAAGGCCTTTCCAGAAGAATAAAAGACCTTGAAACAATTTTAAGCCTCAAAGAAATCAAAGGAACAATGTACCAAAGCCAAATAGACAGCCATGTCCAAGATGTAGAAAATTTCACCAAGGTAATATCTGCTCGCGACCTATACAACAACAAACACAACGATTTCCAATCAAGTGCCACAATTGTGGGGAGTATGGACATGTCGCCACCTATGGTACCAAACCATTGGCGGTCAAGGTGGCAAAACTTGAAATTGCTCCTCGACACCAAGGAAGGGTCTTCGCCATCACTGATGGCCAAATTGGACCATCCAATGCGGTGATTGAAGGTACACTACTTGTAGCAAACAACTATGCCAAAGTACTGTTTGATTATGGATCTACGCATTCCTTTATATCTTGTGAATTTGCATCTAATATACAACTATCAGTGAAAAACTTGAGATTTGATCTAGATGTAACAACTCCAGTTGGAAAAACAATTAAACTACAAGAATACTTGCATAATGTACCTCTAGAAGTATTGGGCAAAAGAATGGACATAGACCTCATTTTATTGAAATGGAGGATTTTGACATCATACTAGATATGGACTGGTTAGCAAAATACTGGGTAGTTATGAACTGTCACAAGAACAAAATCATATTTAGTATACCAAGGGAGAAAGTATTAGTACTATATGGGAAACACAATGACTTAGACAAATCTATCATCTCAACTATGAAGGTAGTCAAACATATGTCCAAGGGGTATCAGGAATTTCTAGCAACAGTGGTTGCCTTAGATGTTGAACAGCCAGATAAACGTAAATTGAAGTGGTCAGGGAATTCCAAGATGTTTTTCCTAAAGAACTACCAGGGTTACCCCCACACAGAGAAATTGAGTTTACCATTGAAGTAATTCCTGGTACAACTTCAATTTCTAAAGCACCTTATAGGATGGCCCCAGCAGAGTTGAAGGCTCAATTGCAAGATTTGTTAGACAAGGGGTTTGTTAGACCAAGTAGTTCACTATGGGGAGCACCAGTAATATTTGTGAAGAAGAAGGATGAGTCAATGAGATTATGCATGGATTATAGAATGTTGAATAGTGTCACGGTGAAAAATAGGTATCCCTTACCTCGCATTGATGATCTCTTTGATCAACTCCAATCTGTTAAGGTCTTTTCCAAAATTGACCTTAGATTAGGATATCATCAATTGCGTATTAAGTATGAAGACATACCCAAGTCAGCATTCAAAACTCGATATGGGCATTACGAGTTTCTAATCATGTCTTTTGGGTTGACCAATGCACCAGTAGTGTTTATGGATTTGATGAATAGAATCTTCAAGGAATTTTTGGATAAATTTGTGATTGTATTTATTGACGATATACTGATTTACTCTACCAATATCAAAGAACATCAAGAACACTTAGGAATTGTACTAAATACCCTCAGAACACATAAACTGTTTGGTAAATTTAGTAAGTATGAATTCTGGTTAGAGAAGGTCAATTTCTTAGGTCATTTAATTTCCAAGAATGGAGTAGAAGTGGACCTCACCAAAATTGAAGTAGTAATGAATTGGGAGAAACCTAAAATAGTAACAGAAATATGTAGTTTTCTTGGACTAACAGGATACTACCATAGATTCATTCTAGGGTTCTCTCATATAGCTCTTCCTTTGACTTCCTTAACAAGAAAGGGGGTACAATTCACTTGTACTAAAGAATGTGAAAATAGTTTTCAAGAGCTAAAGAAAAGGTTAAACACAGCACCAGTATTGACTTTGCCAACTGGGAGTGGGGGATATGAAATATATTGTGATGCTTCAGGCAAAGGGTTAGGAGGTGTGTTGATGCAAAATGGGAAGGTTATTGCTTATGCATCTAGATAATTAAAGAAACATGAAATAAATTACCCAGTACATGACCTAGATTTGGCAACTGTAGTTTTTGCATTGAAAATTTAGAGACATTATTTGTATGGAGAAAAATTCAATGTATTTACAGATCATAAGATTCTCAAATACATCTTCACTCAGGTTGATTTGAACATGAGATAAAGAAGATGGATAGAGTATATCAAGGACTATGATTTTGCCATCCAATACCATCCTGGAAAGGAAAATGTAGTAGCAAATGCATTAAGTAGACAACCAAGAGCTCTACTCACAAACCCCACAATTAAATCAGCTTTTGTAGAAAGAGTCCGTAAAGCCCAAGAAGAAGATACAACAATTTAGGAATTGTGTGAAAAGAAAGGATTTGTTAAGGGTATAGATGGGGGTATATTGTTTTCAGGAGAGATTGGCAATTCCTTCAAATACATGTCTAAGAAAGGAACTGATACAAGAAGTCTATTAGTCAAAGTTTTCTATACACCCTAGAGGTACAAAGATGTATCAAGATTTAAAAAGAAACTTTTGGTGGAAGGCATGAAGAGAGAAATAGGAGAATTTGTGGCTAAATGTCTAAATTATCAACAAGTAAAGGCTGAACACCAAAGACCAACTGGAATGTTACAAACATTGGAACTTCCAGAATGGATATGGGACAATATCACTATGGATTTTGTAGTGGGATTGCCAAGGACCCGAGCATGCCATGACATGATTTGGGTGGTTGTGGATAGGCTAACAAAGTCAGCTCATTTCCTTCCAATTAGACAAAACCAATCAGTTGACAGTCTGGCTAAGTTATACATCAAAGAAATAGTAAGACTTCGTGGGATTTCACTATCCATTATCTCTGATAGGGATGGAAGATTTACTTTAAGATGTTGGAAGAGTGTACAACAAGCCTTGGGAACCTCACTTAAACTCAGTACAACATTTCACCCCCAAACAGATGGTCAATCAAAAGGACTATTCAAACCTTAGAAGATATGTTGAGAGCATATGCATTAGATTGGAAAGGGAGTTGGGATGAACATCTTCCTTTAGTAGAATTTGCATATAACAACAATTTTCAAGCAAGTATTGGTATGGCACCATATGAAGCATTGTATGGACGGCCATGTCAATCACCAACCTATTAGAGTGAAGTTAGAGAAAGAAAGTTGATAAAGTCAGAACTAGTGGAACAATGTGTAGACAAGGTCAGATTGATACAGAAGAGGTTGTTAACAGCACACAGTCGACAGAAGAGTTACGCAGATAAAAGACGTAGAAACCTAGAATTTGATGTGGAGGAGCACATATTTCTAAAAGTATCACCTGTTAAAGGAGTAATGAGGTTTGGAAGCAAAGGAAAACTTAGTCCTAGATTCATTGGTCCATTTGAAATCTTAGAAAAAGTTGGTTCAGTGGCCTACAAATTAGCCTGCCACCCCAACTCTTAAGAATACATAGTGTCTTTCATGTGTCTATGCTAAGGAAATACCTCTAAGACAACACTCATGTACTTCAAAGGGTGCCAGAAGAGCTAAAGCCTGACCGAACCTTCGAAGATAAGGCAATATGAATTCTAAACCGCAAGGAACAGAAGTTAAGGACCAAAAGCATTCTGTTAGTCAAAGTCCTGTGGCAACATCACTTTGTTGAGGAAGTTACGTGGAAAACAGAATTATAAATGAGGAAGACACACCCTAGTTTGTTTGATTAAGTATTGTATTACAAATTTCGAGGACGAAATTATTGTAAGGGGGGAAGATTGTAATAACCTCAATTTTTGTAATTGATTGAAAAAATCAATAAAGTTTGAGTTCCAAAAATTTTGGGCTGAAATATTAGGGTTATTTAGAATATACTTCTTATAAAAGTATAATCAAAGAATAAGACATGGACAATTGAAATTAAACTTAGCAAACCCTTCAGAATGATTGTAAGCACGACAAATTCTGAATTTGGATGAAAAATCCTTAATTTTCTTCATTTCTTGGACAAAAGGGTAAAATAGTAATTTTACCCCAAAAATCAAAATCTGAGACATCAAAATTTAGAATGTACTAAGAAATACGAATCCAATGCCACTAAGTACGCTCAATTCCGAGATCATGGGAATAAATTCTAATTTTTTTATATATATAAAGGGAAAAATGGTTTTTTTACACCATGTGGGGCCCACAAGGGACCCAAAAACGAATCCTATGGCCAGCCCACGTGAAATCATGGATCAAACCATACCAGTTGGTCTTGGGAAAGTAGGTGGAGAATGGGAGAATCCAATGCTTATTTAATAATAAAAAAGTAACCATCATTAATGCATATCATCATGAAAGAAGCCCAAAATGCCTATAAATACAACGCCAAAAATCCTCCAAAAATACTCCTAAAATTTTCACAAAATTTTTTTCACTCTCCCTGAAAAATTAGACATAGATCCCTCCCAAAAACCCAAAAATCCCAAGAGATCTCTCTCTTTTCAATTTCTTTTTCTTTTTCTATTGGAACAGGAGACCTAAAATCAATTAGGTACTCTGTTCCAGATCTAATATCATCAATTCCACCATCCAAAACTTTCCACCATAGTTTAGCTACAAAACCCCCAAAGCAATTTCAAGATCCAACGGTTCAAACAATGGAAATTTGCAAGAAAGGTGGATCTTGGGCCATATCTTCATCAAAAGGGTATTTCTTTTAAATTGGACATATAAACAACATTTTTTTCTCCAATCAGGTAGGTGGGAATAATTTCTATACATGTTTACTAATGTTTAATGAAAATTTTATTTTATTGTAATTTATTTTGGTGATAAAAAAGGTAAAAATAAAGTAACAATAGCACCTTCAATTCAGTATGATAGAGGGCTCAGATGGAAAATCAGACCCTACCAATCGATCCAGAAGGGTCCAAAACCCCTAGGGTACAATTTTCACTAAATTTCATGAAGGTTTGGTCCCACAATTGAGAAGGGATTGATTGGACGTTCCAAAAGGACTGTCCAATCTCCCGATCGGACAGATGGCGCATGAGATGCTGCACAAGTGTGTGCAACATCGTCGTGCGCGTCAATGGACGTCCCGTGAGGGCTCTTCCACATCTCGTTGCGACGGACGTGCCCGACGAGTGGGAGCGTTCCGCCCGGCTCGATTCCGCCTGAAAGATCTGGGCCGTCCATTCCTTTGGGCCCAGATCAAATGTAGGCCCTAGGAAGGACTGTGAACTTCCAGATCTAATTCCGAGGCCATCTGAACTCTAATTTGAGATCAGAAAGAAGCTATGGAAAGCTTGAAACCTCTATTTTCTGATGAAATCTAGAAATTATGTAATAAAACTTTCTGTATTAAAGAAACAAGTTTCCAATTACTTAGATCTTTAAGATTTAAGATGATCAGATCTTAGAAATATGTTTTAATAATGATATAAAATTGAAATGAAGTTATCTAAATCATTTATTTGGACAGATCTAAGAGATATTAAGGGATCTACGTACTATGGTAGAAAAACCCTAAAAATTTCAAAGGGACCCACTTGATCAATAAGATCAAATGTGATCAGATTCTTGAAATGGATGGGATGGATGTTGATATGATGAAATCCAAGGAGATCATGGATGGATTATGACAAAAACAAAACAATATGACCTTTGGACCTTAATAAAGAAAACCCCCTAAATATAATTAAAACCCTTAATAAAAAGGAAAAGATCTAAGATCTAATGGTTGGATCATAAGTGAAGGTTTCTAAAAATATTAATATAATTAGCTTCATTTTCTATTAATTAAAAATATCATTTTAAATATGATTTATGTTATAAAGCATGATACTGTAACTTTTAGACTTTAGCATGACATGTGATTAGATTGTTATCATAGGTTGCTAGATTTAATTATCCTAGGGGCATGATAGTGTGATTTTATGCAAGTGTAACTTAGGACTAAGTTAGTATGATTTCATGCCATTGTAACTTAAGATCATGCTAGTTTAAGTATAGTTTTATTCCATTAAGTTAAGTTACATTCATAATGAGCATGTTAATATAAATGTTTGTTAAATTTATATTGGAACCATGCTTTAAAGTTTATGATTTAATTGTTGTCAAATTTTATTAGTAGATCTACTTATTATGAAATAAAGAGCATAAAACACCAAAATGTACTCTAATGAGAAAGTAGAGTTTTATGACACAAATAAGAATGGAGTACTTTGGACTTAATTAGTAAGGGCTATAGTTAGTAGGACAATATAAGGATTATCAAATCCTTGGCCCAAAATAGGAGAATAATAAACCCCATGAATGACATTGTATATATTCATGGACTTAATTAAAATCAATTACAAAGAGTATTTAGGGTCAACATGCTTACTGGAACCTTATGAAAGGTTGAGCTATGGTCACTCTAGTGAATGTGGAACATAGTGGTTAAGGGGGTTATCTAATAGAGCCTCGCTCTTCCCCTACCTTCCATTGACGTTTGTGAGGTATAAACGCCTCCTTACATGAGGATTGAAGGAACCACTTTGTGTTCACCCATTCAGCTAGTAAGCCTTAGCCAATTGGAAATAAGAGGAGCAGTCTAGACGTAGGCTTAAATAAGTTACCTTCAACCAGCAAAACATTAACTGGTTGAATAATAATAGTAAGAGCATAAAAGGTTATTAAATTACCTAACCCTAACAAATTGTACTTATGTTATGTATGAAGTGGTGACTTGGGTTTTCAAAACAAGTTTTAAAGAAAAGAATTTCCATTGCTTTGTTTTGCAAATTTTTTTTACATTATTAAGGGCCCTGGCTTTCAAAATACATTACAAAATGTGTTACAAAAACCCTGGTTGTCATAAGGCACCCCAAGGTATGTGGGTCCCACGAGTGTCCCATATACTTGTATCATAGATCATGAGTACTCATATCTAACCTCTGAGTGTCGTCACACTCAGGCATATAATAACATCTCCATATTCTTCATGCAAGCATACAGAATAAGCGTATGGATCGTCATGCCGCAATGGAAACCCTCTAGGGTCTCAACCACCGTCGCTCTCCGTCAACACCATAACAAGAGACTTAATGTCCATCCCCATGGAAATGCCTGGACCGATAGTGTGGACTATCCATGTTACCAAACCCCTACCAAAAGCCATCTGTGGGCATGTGTCTATTATATCACAATCACATCACAATTTTGGAGGGTGGGTGGCCGGCCCCCTCCTAGCATGACATCTATCGGGTGAGAGCACCCGTCATAAAATACAAAACACGAAAATTGCGTATCTTAAAAAAGCAGGAGCATTCATGGCTCACAATCCCCAAGGCGTGCCCCTCATCCCGGGGTTAGCCTCTTACAGGACTAGCCACCAAGCCTCCACTGTTATCCTTATGCAAACCCATCAGTTTTAGTGGTGCAATAAAGAAAGAAAATTTCTAATTATGCATAAATACATAGTATCAATCTTATGAAATCATTGATCATAAATCCATTTAATACATTATCGAAATCTAATATCGATCATAGTATAAAACTCTAAGCCTCACAAAATCACAGACTAATAAACAAGTGTAATTAAATAATAATTAATCCTGATGGAATGCTATGATAATGCAAGGTTTTTAAAATCAAAACATAACATTAAATGTCGTCACCTACCTCAATGTGAGATAAGCCACTTTAAGAGTGTAATCCTTGTAACTCATACACTTAGATGTACCTGTCAGTATCACTGTGTTATTTATTTCATCATAATGGAATCTATGGCGATCCGACCGTTGGATCTTGCTCTAAGATTTCTATTTATGATTTGGTCCTTAATCTCAACATTACTTGTTATAATTTAGTCCTATCTCAATTCATCTATTCGTTTTTCTGTGTATCTAATGTCTATACCTTGATCTGACGATCAGATCATTCTCAGATCAATAATTCCCTAAGATCTGGTTCAGACCAATGGTTTAGATCAATTTCTAGAGTAATCACACCTAATATGATCTGTGAAAGCCTTATTTATTATCATACATTAGCTAGTTGTTCAAGTTTTGGGGCCTGATCACCTTTTGATCGGTCGGCTCTAAGTTATTGAATAATAGTTATTACTTTAAAAGTGGTCAAATGTAAGTTTTCAAGTCAAATCTAGGTCTACGTCGTCAAGACGATCGCAACGGATGTTTTCGATCATGATTTGGACCTCTTTAGCTCCAAAATAAAGCTTTTAGTAAAAGGACTTCATAAATTAATATATTAATTTATAGGTGTCAGGCAGGTGTTTACACCAATTTACACTGGCAGATGGGGTTTACACCAGCGTCCTTGTAGTGCACTGTCGCAAGGACGCCTGCATGTTCCGGTCATCCAGGAGCTCGTGTGAGCGTCCAGCTTGCACATTCGCTATGCTTGCGCGCAACAGAGTGCCCATATGTGCAGTTCTCGTCTGTGCGTCCCAGTGGGCATCTTAGGTGCATCGTCCATCAGAGACGATGAACTTAAGTCATCCACCTTGTTTTGGCTTGATCGGAGCCCTATAAGCTCCTTTTTTTTTTTAATCTATTTTCACCGTTCTTAAGGTTTTTGGGTCCAAAGATCACAATGAACGGCTTAGATTTCTCATTTGAGGTGTCCTTAACATAGGTCTAACCATGCTCTATGGTTTTGAATCCTTAGGCTATCCAACGGTCATTTCGATCGGATCTAGCCCATATCTATGAGGGAAAAGTTAGAAAACAAGGTAAATAATATCTTAGCATGTGTAGCTTACTTGATTAGAGTTGGAGATGGGAGATCGGAGTCCTCTAGTGCGTGTAAACTTTAATTCATTTCTGCAACGTGCATAGGGAAAAATTAGGGTTCTTCTCTGGTAATTTGGCGTATAAATGGAAGAAGAAGCTCATTTTTTATAGGCTAAGATCCGATTTTTTTTAATGGAAGGTAGATCACTGCCTTCCTCCATTAGAACTCTAATAGAAATGGAAAAGGGGTGTCATTATCAAAATGACTTCCTTTAATTAGCATCCCTAGCAAATTACCAATTTACCCTTACACTTAAAATGGTCATATCTCACTCATCCGAACTCTGTTTTCTACGTTCTTTATACGGTTCAATTCTTATCAACGTGTACTCTCTAGTTTTAATGATTTCAAGACCAAATTCCATGCATAATTTTTTTAAATTAATTTATCTTATTTTGTTACTAATTTAGGGTTAAAAATTGAGATCATTACATTCACAGGCCCACTATGCTCACGACCAGAACCTATTCTGAAATCATGTGTCTTCAGAATCTAGAGACCAACCACCACTATAGCCTCCACTGTGACGACCCGGGTTTTCTCATGCATTTTTAAATGAAAAATCTAAATTCCTAAGGCGGGATCCCTATTTGAAAAACAATGCAGTGCAGCGGAAAAGTCTTTTGTTTGAAATCCAATTTGAAAACCCCAAGTGTCATTTGCTTTCACAACATCCAAGGTAGTTTTTGAAAAGCTTCAGAAATCATAAACGTTTTTCCCCAAGTCTATCCAGTCACAACACACAGCCCAACTGTAATTAAATACAAATACATCTCCAAAGGGTAGAGAGTTTACTTACATGTAAAACTGTCTCCTTTTTAATTCACTTGCTCGTAGCACTAATATCTCCTGAGACGTCTTCTATTTATGAGTGGAACTATCCTGAAAAATGTTAAGGATAGGGTGAGTATATACTATACTCAGTAGGAGTCTATCACTACTAGTTTTGCAATGCATGCTATGTTTAAAATCATGTGCTCATAAAAACATGTGCATGTGCGAATAATCATATTCAATATCGATATTAAAAACCACTGTCAAACCGGAATACTGATGACTTAAAGAAATATTATAATCCAAGTCGAAAGTATCATATATCATAACATAAAGATATGCATCAGATGCTCAACTGAATCCAACTCATGGATATCTGGTATGGTATGGTCGACCAACCTCATGTCATGCCATATGCAATGCACATAAGTCCACGAAACCATAGGGTCCCACTATGCCCATGACCTCACCGCCGTGTGGTCCCCAGGTACCTAGGGACACAGGATCATATACCTCCACGGGGCATATGACACTTCGACCCAGTGCCGTGACACCAGTGGTAGCCCCCTGTACCACATGCAGTCGAAGCAGGGACATGCCCTTTTTTGGCGTGGTACCCATCCACCTAATAGTGGTAGAGGCTGGGTGGCCAACCCACACCCCTCAGCATAGCACCCATGAGCTTACTAGCCCAAATCATGTACGATCAAATAAGCCAAAAACCTCTTTTCAAAACTTGTCCTCTTTGGGTCCCTCACAATTGCCTGGCCCTCGGCACTCCAGCGTCTTTTGGCAACCCTCAAGGACATGCAATCTTTGTAAGAACTTAATGCTCATAAATCATGAAATGTATGCAATAGTTTGCAAAACATATCTATGCATAATGTATATACAAAACATGTAGCATTTGTCACATGCATGCTAAACAAGTCATATACTTAAAACATGTATTCACAAAACAATAATAGTTCTTTTAAAAGAATCTAGTAGCGATAGGACACCTACCTGGCTAGGTCGCGTTAACCCTTTTGTCCTCGTACGCCTTGAACATGGTTTGGGGACTCAAGGTTAGTTTAGCCCATCTTTTATGGGTTTTAGAGTGGTTGGTCTTATTACTTAGACATTAGGGGTCCATCCCTATGCCTATGGGTATCCTAAGGTCCTAATTGGGCCTTGGTATCCTCAGTTTTCCAAAGGTCTAGCAGTCACGCGCCACCATCCTATTCTAAGGGTCATGCCTACCTTTGATTGAGCCTTGATCAGGGATTTTATAGTTTAAGTGTGTCCGCGTCGTTGACACGGATACAATGCCTTTTGCGGCGCTTCAATCGGAGCTCTATATCTCAAGTTATAAGCATTTTAGTGTCGCACGTACATAAGGGTTTCAAGAATGAAAAGTCGAAATGCTAGGGCGCTGCATGTCTGCGTCGTGCACCCTGGCTTCCTTAAGGAACGAAAAAACCCCACACTGCTAGTGCGCTGTTTGTTTGCGGTGTGCGCCTCAGCAGGCGCGTCTGCAGACGCGCTGGGTTTTCCACCTGTTTCTCTCTCATGGACGCGCCCATTTAGTTTTTCAAATTGCGTCGACGTGGGACGTTCTGACTGGAACGTCCTGTTCGTTGGGGAACCGGGGCATCCTTAGGACACCCTGGTTTGACCCTGTCGAACCAGTGCGGCCCAGGGAACGTCCTTGGGTCCTTGGTGAGTCTCCAGGGCTCCATTTTGCATTGTTTTTCATGCAAAAACCTAGGGAAATTAACCTTAGAACTACGATGGAGACAGGTTTTGAGGGATCTTGGGCATACCTGGCTCGTTGCTGGGTTTTTTCTCCTTGTTTTCTCTTCTAGGTCATTGATCCTCAACGGGTTTTCTTCAACGTTTTGGGCTGCCATTAGAGGCGCCCAAGAGCTCTATTTATAGAGCTAAGAGAGGGTTCTGGAGGGGGCTCTCATCGCCTTTGAATGGCGGTGGAGAAACCTCCAGAATGGCAGTGATTTCTTCTCCAATCACTACTGTTCTAGAACCCTCTAGAGGTTGAAGATGAAGGGTGCCCGTATCAAAACGGGCCCCTATGTTTTGCAGCTAAATCCGTTTTTGTAAAAATTACAATTTTGCCCCTGAACTTCAAAGGCCATAACTTGCTCATTTTAACTCCGTTTTGGGTGATTTTGGTCTTGTTGGATTCCTTTTTCCGAGACGCATCTAATGGTACCATTTTCAGGACCAAGTTTTTGGGTTCAATCAAGGCGACTATTGAAATGACCAAAATGCCCTTATCTTCAAAACTGAACTTTTCATGGGATTTTAATATTACAAAAATTGGGGTCATTACATCCACGGCTACTATGGATATGTCCTCTTTACCCATTTATAAGCTGCCTAATTTGGCGATTTGCCCACTTGGAACTCAAGGTTTTGTTCCCTCCGGAGGTTGCCTTAATCAGCGATCTACCCACTTAGAACTCAAGGTTTTGTTCCCTTCGCAGGTTGCCTCAATCGGCGATCTACCCACTTAGCACAATGCCCACAAGGCTCATAGCCCCAAAAAAGATGTATACATATAATCCAATTCTCAATAATCATAAATCATGCAATTTATACAATTTATTTTCAAAACATGCGAGTAATGCATATAAAACTGTTTCATCATTCAAGAGTAGAAATGAACTATGAAAGATATAAGCAATAGCATTTTTAATCAAAATAATAATTTGTGAGAATAATTTACAAATTCATCATAAAAATACCATGTCTCGATATCATGTCAAAAGCATACTAAACACGAAAATATATTCAAGGAGATCATTTGGATTTGGAATGCAATTGAAAACTTAGTAGCATTAGACTACCTACCTCGATGTCTCTTGGATTGCATTTCTCTTTAATTCAAATCCACCTTTGTGAGGTTCTGGGAATAAGAATCCAAGTATTATTTTTCATTCTTTATAGATCATCAGTTAGATTTACAAGTCAATGGCCAGATCTATTCCTCATATATCATTGATTAGTATATCACTAAGCTAGATCTCACTTATAGATATAATGTTTAATGGTTAGATTGCCTTCAATATCTTTATGTCATTAATATCTTGTAATTGAATGGTCAGATCTATCAGATCGTCTATCCTAATACTTAGATCAGGTTTGTACTTGATTTGAATGGTTAGATCTATAATTCCAAGGTTGATCTATGTTATTTAGGGTTGATCTTAACATATCAATCTCTTAATGCATCCATGATCAATTTATGAGATCTGATCATCTTTAATCTTGTAGATCTATGAGACTTTTATGATTTTTAGGCTATGGTTACATTAAATAGTTCTTTGATCCTAAAATTTATTATATAATTACATCCGCGTTGTCATGACGAACACAACGGAATTTTTGAATGGTTAATCAGGATTATATAGCCCTCTGAATTCCATTTTTAGTGTTTCAGATCAAATATACGATCCAGATTAGATCTCTGGACCAGGACATGACAAGATGGGGCCCTGTGCATCACGGTTCCCAGGGCACACTTGCGTCCCGGTCTAACCAAGATTGCACTCGCATGTGCACGAAGGATGCTCCATAGCACGCGTTCTGGTTGTGTGCTACGTGCGTACATCCCAGGCAAGTGATCAAGTCGACTAGATGAGATGATTCGATCTGGACCGTCCAATCATCCTGGTCCTTGATCAATGTCCAGGATGCCTCAATATTTCCACTGTAATATGTGTTTCTAGGGTTTCAGGGTCCCAATTATTCATTGGACGGCTTGGATCATCCATCCTAGCTGTCCTTACTAGGTTTCTAGACTAGATCTAACGCATCTGTTTCATCGGTGAATGCCCAGCCAGTGATGACAGATCTAGCTTAGATATGAAGAAAGCTCGTCAAAAAAAGAGAAGAGCAGAGGGAAAGGAGCTTTACCTTGGTTAGTCGGAGGAGGTCTGGGATTTCCTAGTGGTGTGAGCTCCTCTATGCCATCGAAAACCCTAAGCTGTCGGAGTTGGGTCATCGGTGCAATGGGAGGAGAGGGTGGAAGGAGTCCGTTATTTAAAACTAGTGACAGACGGTGGTGCGCTCTCCGCGGCGGCGCCGTCCTTGTGGCAGTGCCATCTTTTCTCCTGACACCGCAAAAGTTGATCGGAGAAAGGAGGTCGGCATAGATGCAGGTGACGCGTCGGTGACACGATGGTGAAGAAGGGCTAACACGGAAGATGATGCAGAGGGGGTGCCGTTAACAAAATAGCCCCATGCGTTTTCTGACTATTTCTCATATTATTTAAAAATGTACTAAAATGCCCTTAAATATTCAAGCGCCCATACCTTTGTCATATGATCTCCATTTTCAACGTTCTTTATGTCTTTTGATTCCATTTTTCGAGTAGAATCTGATTATAGGGTCATCGATATTAAATTGGATCTCTATAAAATCTCACTTCTAAAGTTCAAATATTTATCTTTGGACTTAAAATTTCAGGTCATTACAAACATCTATGAAATTAGTGCTCAAATGGTCCCAATCTTGAGCTCAAAAGAAAGCTAAAAAACTTGCATAATAGTCCTAATCTTTAGGATAGTTTTTGGGATTAAAAAATACATGAACATTTATTCAAAATGTGAATAGAAAAGATGTGGCTTTTTCCTTTCTTTCTATGATGTGTAGAAAATGTGAAAGAGTGGAATAACAAAAGAGGAAAGAAAGATCCTTTTGGGGGTTGATTAGATTCTCTCTCTCTCTAAAAAAAAAAACTATGTTAGAATACTTGAGCCACCTTCTAATTTTAGCCATACATTGAACACCAAACCTAGAACCTAAGGTCTCCATTACCTATTAAACATGTTAACTACTAAAATAGGGCTTACTCATGAGTCATGAATCCCACAAAAATTCCAAGTGTCTCCCAACCAGATCAAGAGATTTTGAACCATTCCAATTGTTATTTAGGTGATCAATCTAGATCGATAATACAACAACTTGAATTATATCAATAATATGTTCTAGATCCTATGGTTTGTCGACCACTAGGACCATCAGCCTAGCCTAGGACTTGGAGAATCCTAGGATGACATCATCTTAGAAGAGATTAGTTTTGCAGTTACAATATTCATGCGTTCCACGTCTTTACTCTCGTGCCGCGTCATTCACAAATCCTTGCCCCGCAGAAGGTATCTAAGGCAGACTCTAGTGGTTGTTAGAAAATGAGAGGTAAAAACAGGTAAAGCATCATCAATTCTCAGCCACGAAGGATTCAAAACAAAAGGCTCTTAGACTACCATAACATGAGAAAGGCCGCGTCAATTACTATGGTACCCTAAAATGTACGGAATTTCTTTCAGTGAGGAAGGAAAAGGGCCGGCGTTCGTGTGTCTATGTGCGCCACTGAATCGATGGACAAGTAAATAGTAGAAGAAAACGGGAGGCGGGTAGGTGGGAAGAAGAACCTACCGCCCGAATTCACATCCCATTTACAGAAGCGCAAGACTAGTTTGAGGTTGTAAGCTAGGAAAACAAAGGAAATTCGCATTTTACCCCATTACAGCCATTCCGTCCACTAAGTCCAAACCACCCTCTCTGTCTTCCTCTCTCTCGGCCCACTTGTCCAATTTCTTCAACAAGAAACACATGACATAAAAATGATAGAATTATAAGCAACCAGTGATGGCAGTAGGATATATTTGACAAGGAATAAGTAATCCGATCCTTCTTTTTTTCTGTTTTTTCCTATTGGCAGAGGTCACCTCAATGGAAACTGCAAGGTTTCTTCCTAGGCCAGTTACCTTTCCGGGACTTGCTTCATCTTCTTCTGCCTCAAGGGTCTTCCCCATCCCACCAAGGATAAAACCCTCGTTGCTTTTTGCAGCTCTTGAAAAGAACAACAGTAATAGCAACAGCCGCAATGGGAAGAAGGCAGTTCCTAATTCCAACTATGTTGTTCCTCTTGACAAGTCCTCTTCCCTTGCTCGACCCCTCAATGAGATTCTGAGAGATCTGAACAAAAGAGTCCCTGACAAGATCATTAAACCCGATGACAACTCCATACCTTGGTATCTTTCTATACCTACATTTTACTACTACTAGTTGGAGTTACTAGTTCCCTGTGATGCCGCCTGTTGCAAAATTTATGATTTCCCACTTTTCTGCGGACGCAAATGTGGATACGTGAGATGGTTACTTGGATTTTCTGTTTAATTGTGAATAAATCAATGTAAAAATGTAGCACTTTCTTGTATTAGATGTCGTATTTTGTCCTGAATGATATTACGTACTCTGTTTGGTGATTTTTGCCAGGTACCATGCCAACCGGCTGCTGAGCTTCTATGCTCCAGGTGATCCTCTTTTCTTTCCATCTCATTATTGAACTAACTCGTGATGCGTACTCTATTAGAACATAATATGGCAACATTCACCATCATCATAAGTCCCTTGAACTCTGCTATGGCTAGCTGGTGTTTTGAGTATGTTGACCAGGAACTCAATCGAGTACTGGAATGGTTTCTCGTCTGATTTTACAGAAGTAAGGATGTTTCCTTGGCCTGACCCAGTTTTCTATTTGAAAAATAAATATAAATGCCTCTGGACCTGACCAGGACATTTCAATTGTGAGGTTTAAAGCAAACCTTTCTCTGTCCATCTGCTATAACAGGTTGTCTTGTAAAAGACACATGTGTGCCCCATTGAGTGTGTGCTTTCTGAGCAAATCTCAACCCTTCCAAAACAAAAGATTCTAAAAATATGTCACTTTTTTACCCAAAAATATCATCTAAATGTAGGATGATAGAAGTGCCTAATTTAGATTTTGTTGTTAGAAGAACAATGAACTTCACACCAGATGAAGCATTCTTGACATGTATTATCCAACTTTTAGAAAATCATAGTATCTTCTATGGTCTTTGTGGCCATATTTTGAGTATTCACTCAGAAGGAACGTCGAGGTTTTGAGTATTAGAAACTTTTTAAGGTCATTATAATTGCCTTTTCTACTTGATTTTGTTTCAGCGATGCCCTATATAAAGAGAAGGTCTCTGGGCATTACTTATTACATCTTAAATGCATACACAATACCAAGTCTACTTATTTGCTTAATTGCATGTCAGAAACTCTGATGGACATTTTAACAGCATCATAATTATTGTGAAGTTTGCTACATTCCACCGACTCTATATGGTTCATCATGTCATTTCCAACAAAACCCCAGATTTTCTATCTATCTAATCATCTTCACTAGTATGTGCGTATTAGTGGTGAAAATTAATTATTCATGCAGTCTTCTGGTCTTGTGAGGAGGCACTAATGTAGTTTAACAGGCCATAAATAGTTCTAAGCTTAACAGGCCACAAATAGTTCTAATTGTTATCATATGGACAATCTTGTCCCCATTTTAAGCTTTTCTTCTAGTAAGTTTAGCTAATTGCCAGCAAACAAAGAAAGGAAATATCATTTTCTATTATATCTGCTGCAGTGTCTGCTCTTGTACAACCTTATAACAAATCAGACTGCCTACTGCAGTTGCAAAAGGATTTTAGTTCATCCACTCTACTCTATATCATTTTTGGGAAATTGATTTAGATTAATTTTCCACTTCTCACAATAGGTGCTGAACTAGCCAAACTATTCTTCATGCATATCTGTCTAGAACCTTATGAATGTCGTCCTTTTGAGATTGATGATAATCCCTGTAATGTGTGCCTCTTAATCTTCATGCTGATGATGGAAGAGGCTTCAAACAAGTCCTTCATGGTAAAGTTATTGAGAGAAACTGCTTAGCCGTATGAACCAACCCAAATAATTACTGGCAAGTATGATATCCTATCTACACACATAACTAAGAAATTACATTTGATTCCACTATCTTTAATATATATAAATTGGTCCATGTTGTTCTTTGTGAAGCCATTTGAGGAAGTATAATGGAATTTAAAATACCATTGATGAGAGGCCTGCTTCCATTATGAGTTTTCTTAGTCGCAAACCTGAGTAAAACCCTTGGAGTTGCTTCATGCACAGTCATCCTCTAGATCACCATTTATAGGAAAAATGTTTTCATATATCATGAATCAAAATAGGTTATCAAACGATGATAGTCCTAGTCCTTTGAGTGCATCCTTGGGCTACAAATCTAGCGTTGTAGAGTTCTATATTGCTTATTCAGTATCTTTTGGTCTTGAAGGAATTTCATTCCAGTTTTAAATGCTGCCAAGTCAATCTCTAGGCAATTGAATATGGTATGATAATTTGTGAGTGTTCTTCTTCAAGGACAACCACAAAATTCAAAATACACATACCTAGAAAAAATTTTGTTGCAAAAGAAAAAGTTCAGGAGCATCAGTGAGATAATGGGTTCCAGGACAAAAGAACTTCCACCGAAATATGCATATTGAGCTTGTGAAGCATATGGGACCAGCATTCTTTTGATGTTATTATGCGTGTTTGAACACCATCCATTGGGTCATCTGATCTTGTTCCAGTCTTCATCCAATTGCTTTCATTCATCTTAGTTTTTATTAGCTCTTTGTTCATTTGCTTTTCATCATCTCACTTTTCACTGGGAGTTGCCAGATTCCATTTCCAAGTGTTATCACATATGAAGACTTTTGATTGGAGCATTAGTTCTTTGTATTCCAACATGTCCTTTGATGCTGATTTCAACTAACAAGAATAAATTCCACCAAATCTAAAGAAATGGAAATGAGTTGTATGAAGTGAACTAGATCACATTATTAAGGACGACTGTGCTGGAAGAGAATACATACCAATTTAAAAAGGAAGAAGGGAAAGTGTTGTATGAAAGATTTATGTCATACTTGTGTCATAAATGATGGCCAAACATGTGTCACTTCTAATCTTTCCACTACTCGGTTTACAATTGAGCACCATTTTTGTTTTCTAGTGGTAATGAAGATTACTCTTCTATTATGTAAAGGGTGTGCATGTATAAAGCTTTCAAAATTTAATGTTAATCTTTCTCCCCAGGTTGGTGTGGTGAAATACGAGAAATTATCTACTCAGATGACGGGAGTGTCACAGTGGTGTATCGTGTCACCATTCATGGATCTGATGGAGAGGTGTCTTCCTATGTCCGTTGATTTCTTATTGCTTCCCATTACACTGCTGCCTTTCTTTTATCAAAAGCTAAGTTAACTTCCTAATATTGTACTAGGATCATGTTTTGACTTCCAATGTGATAATACAATGAACAACACAATGCCACATGACCTTCATTAATGATAAATCATGGTTGATTTTATTCAAGAAAAAAGTGAACAAAAGATAAATCGTGGGGGATGATAAGTTTATCTTTCTAGTTTGTGTGAAATTTTACCGCCTGATTATTGAGTATCATAGGCAAGGTACCAACAAATCCTTTTGCAAAAAAATGGGCAGCCCGGTGCCTGAAGCTCGTGTATGCAAGGTCTGGGGAAGGGGCAGACCACAAGGGTCTATAGTATACAGCCTTACCTTGCATTTTTGTAAGAGGTTGTTTCTATGCCTTGAACCGGTGACCTCAAGGTCACAACAACTCTACCATTGCGCGAAGGCTCCCCTTCTCAACAAATCCTTTTGTACTTTTGGAAAATTAATGTCTAAGGTCATAAAATAAATTTACAGCCAGTTCCATCCCGTCAATACGCAGTAATTCAATTTCTTGTTGGAAGTAATTTCAGCCAAGTCCATGCTGTAGAATCACCTAATTCAATACCATGTTGGAATTAGTTTCATTCTGCAACTCTCATACACGCTTCAAAATATAGGTATTAATTGATGGCCAAAAAGTATTTACCAGCTATATCTGTGATTCATCAGCATTTTTGGCTATACACCTGTGGATTGGATGATAAGTGTTCATGGTCCCTAGAAACAAAGTGATCCACACATTGAAAAGCAGGTGTTCATTCGTTTGCTAAGATCTAGGATAAAGTCCATGCTAAGATCTTCCAATGGGTGTTGTAGCTTAGGCAATGGTGTGGGTAGCCCTGTATTTTTGTTTGGCCGTTTGACATTGCTAAAGAATGTTGTCAATTGTTCGCTTCATGCCGGTCCAAAAGAATTTGTCTTCAACTATTGCTATGGGTTTATCATGACCAAAATGACCAGCTAGCCCTTTTACATGCGACTCTTAAACAACCAAATCAAGAATGGAGATATTAGGTAAACATAAATGAATACTTAGTAGTTGTCATGTATGCTGTACTATGAGCTTTTTGAGTTGGACCCTTGTAAAAGAACTGAGTAGGTCCTAGAGAAATCACTATTTGTTGCTCTAAACAATAAGGAATTAGAAAAGAATTGTTTTTGAGATAACGATGATATATTATTCTAATATACATGTACACTACTTATAGTCTATACAAGTTATTAAAAAGGAACAAAATAACTATACAACTAAGTTTCCTTATTTACAAAGTTGACTAGCCTATATTTACTTATAAAATATAGCTTAATAATCCTTAGAGATCAGCAAGACATCTCAATTGAATATCCTTCTTTCCAATACTCCCCCTTAAGTTGGTTTGAAGATATCTTCCATCACTAGCTTGCCAGTTAATTTATGAAATTGTTTCTTGAACAGTCTCTTTGTAAGAACATCTGCAATCTATTCATCAGTTGGTAAATAGGTCATCTGAGTCTGCCCATTCTCTATTTTCTACTTGTTGAAGTGTTTGTCTACCTTAACATGCTTGGTCCTGTCATGAAGAACAGGGTTATGTGCTATTGAGATTGCTGCTTTGTTATCACAGTATGCCTTTATTAGAGAGGGACTTAAGACTTTTAAGTTCCTCTACATTTCTCTTAATCCACAACACTTCACAAATTCTATAGGCAACTAATATAAATTTGGCTTCAGCACTGCTTCTTGCCACCACATTGTGCTTTTTACTATGCCAAGTAACAAGGTTTCCTCCAATAGAAGTACAGTAGCCAGAGGTTGACCTTTTGTCTGTTATACTCCTAGCTCAATCTGCATCTGTATCTACTTCAGTTTGTAGGTGACCATGCTTTCCAAACATTAGGCCCTTCCCTGGTGATCCCTTTAAGTACCTTAGGATTTTGTACACTGCTTCAAAGTGTTTTGGACCTAGTGAGTGCATATATTAACTTACCATGCTCACTGCAAAAGCTATATCTGGGTAGGTATGCGATAGATAAACCAATCTACTAACCAGCCTCTAAAATTGTTTCCTATTCTTCACATCTTTGAGTTTAGCAGATTGGAGCTTCAAATTAGGTTCGATTAGTGTTTCTGTTGCCTTGCAACTAAGTAGGCCTGTCTCTCCAAGAAGATCCATCATATATTTTCGTTGAGACACGAATATGTCGTTTTTAGACCTGGCAAACTCCATTCCAAGAAAATACTTTAAGACTCCTAAGTCCTTGATCTCATAGTCATCAGCAAGAATTCTCTTGAGTCTTTTTAGCTCAACATTATCATCACTTGTTAATATTATGTCATCAACATAAACAATTAAAATAACAATCTTTCCTTTTGTTGAGTGCTTATAAAACAGTGTGATCTGCTTGACTTTGTTTATATCCGTGGGCCCTTTACAGCTTTTCCAAATCGCTCAAACCATGCTCTAGGAGATTGTTTGAGGCCATATAGAGATTTTCTTAGTCTACACACTTTTCCTTTACCAAGATGTTCCTCAAACCCCGGTGGCAAGCTCATAAAGACTTCCTCTTTCAAGTCTCTATTTAAGAATGCATTTTTTCCATCTAGCTAGTGTAAGGGTTAGTCAAGACTAACGGCTAAGGATAGTAAGATATGGATTGAATTAATCTTTGTGATTGAGTAGAAGTGTCCTGGTAATCAATACCGTGTGTTTGTGTAAAATCTTTTGCCACTAAATGCATCTGGTACCTTTCTATACTTCCATCAGCTCTACACTTAATTGTAAACACCCATTTGCATTCTACCGATTTCTTCCCACTTGGTAAGTTAACTATCTCCCAAGTCCCATTTTTTTTAGAGCACTCATCTCCTACAAAACTGCTAATTTTCAATCCGGGTTAACTAAGGTTTCCTGAACGGTTCTCAAGATAAATAGGTGGGAGATTTTTTAGGTAAAAGCTTTATGAGACTTAGAAAGCTTATGGTAAGACACATATTTAGCAATAGGATGTTCTGTACAAGTTCGAACTCCCTTTCTAAGTGCCATAGGTACATCAAGGTAAAAAATAATAGGAGTGGAATTTGACAAAGAAGCATTAGAGTGACCTTGAGTTGTAGATGAATTATCGCTCAGAGACAGGATTGGTTTTGTACAAGAGTTGTGGGCATGTCTTTAGTTTTTTGATGAGTACCCCTTCAAGTGTAAATACAGAGCTTTGAAGTAGGATTAGGTTGATCCTATCTTAGTATTTCTCCCCCTATTTTGTTAGTCATCTAAGTTTGGCAATGGTAGGCTAGTATATCCTCTTTCTTCCTTATTGTGACTACTAGAGGTGGAAGGATCAAAAACAGGTATGGGAAAAAAGGTAGTAAGCAGAGGAACAGTTGTTTCTCAAAACTGAGCTTCCTTATTTTCTCTCTCCCCTTGAAGACAATTTTGACCAATATAAGGCTAACTTTCCACAAACAATACATCCACACTCACAAAGGTTTTTTTTTTTTTTTTTTTCTTTTTTAGGATTATAACCCTTATATTCCCTTTTATTGGGGTATAACTGATGAACACACATTTTTCCGCCCTAGGTCTTAGTTTTGGATCGAAGCCTACTAGGGATGTGTACGAACACAGTGCACCCAAAAATTTTCAAGGGTAAGTCAGAGAAAAGTCGACATTTAGGGAAGAAAGTTTTGAAACATTAAGGGTGAATATATTTTAAAATATGAGTAGGCATTATATTTATGAAAGAAGATGCTGTCAAAGTTGCATCTCCCTATAGATATTTTGGAACATGCATTGAGAACATAATAGCATGTGCAACTTCAAGTAAGTGTTGATTTTTTCTCTCAGCAATACAATTTTGTTGAGGAGTATCACTACAAGTAGATTGATGTTGAATTCCTTTTTCCTTGAAAAAATTTCCTAGCACTTGATTGAAATAGTTAGTTCCATTATCGGAATGAAGTATTTTTATTTTTGTTTAAAACTAGTTTTCAACCATATTGAAAAAAATTTTGAACAAATTTTCAACTTCAGATTTATCATTTATCAAGTATACCCAACATACCCGAGTGTGACCATCTATGAAAGTTACAAACCATTTTTTCCCAGAAGATGTGGTAATTTTTGAGAGACCCCAGACATCACTATGAATCAAGTAAAAAGGTTTTGAGACACAGTATGGTTTTGAACTGTAAGCAGTACGATGGCTCTTTGATAAATGAGAACTTTCACATTGAAAAGATGAACAATCCACATTTTTAAATAGAACAGGAAACCGATATCTCAAATAAGAAAAACTAGGATGTCCTAGTCTAAGATGCTAAATCATTATTTGTTGACTGACAGAGAGAGCTAACACTAGTACTAAAAATCTGAGCTTGATTATTACGGAAGAGGTTGTCATCAAAATAGTAGAGACCATTCACCATTCTAGCACTCCAATCATCATCCTTGTGCTCATATCTTGAAAAACACAGTGAGAATCAGAAAAAATAGCACGTCAATTGAAATCTTTAGAGAGTTGACTCACAGATAAGAGATCGTAGGCAAGATTAGGGACATTAAGGACAGATTTTAGGGTGATTTTGTTAGAAATTTTGATAGAACCTTTTCTTGCGATAGATGGAAAATTTCCATTTGCAAGTTTGATTTTTTTATCACTAGAACACGGCAAATAAGAATGAAATACACGGGAGAGATTTGTCATGTGATCAGAAGCACTTGAATCAATGATCCAAGGTGTAGGACTAGAATGAGAAGAAAAAGTACTAGAGTTGATACTTGTTTGAGCTAGAGAAACATAAGGAATACCAGATTCTGGATTGTATTTCAGCAGCTTTAGAAGATGATCTACTACACTTTAATGAAAGGACTAGCATAAGCCTCATTTGCATGAGTAGATCAGTCTCTAGGTTTGCTGCTCTTCTAGTTGGCAGGTTTGCCATGAATCATCCAGCATGTCTCATGTGTATGGCAGGGCACCAAATCTGAGGCTTATCCTTTGCTCTGTGTTG
Organism: Warburgia ugandensis; assembly: GCA_035236585.1. NCBI lineage: Eukaryota > Viridiplantae > Streptophyta > Magnoliopsida > Canellales > Canellaceae > Warburgia > Warburgia ugandensis. Next base: position 47,130,489 of record CP141134.1, read on the forward strand.
GCTATTGGAAGTTTTGCTCGTATTTGCATCAATAGCGACTAGGGTATAATTTTCAATTGGTGCCCCAGCCTCACTTTTTCCAAGCATAACACTGTGGCGACTTTCCTCCATTTGAACTTCAACAAATACCTCTCCAAGTGAATGATGAGGACCATGACCAATGATCTTTTCCCTTCATCAAATTCTACATTTAGGCCAGCAAGAAATTTGTAGATGCTATAAGATTTTCACTCATAGTCATTGAAAATATCCAGATCTTGCCACAACCTTGTCAAAGTATTGAAGAATTTGGTGATTTTGTCTCCCTCATGTTGAATTCCTCCAAGCTGTAGTTGCAGTTCATACACTTGGGATTGATTGTCAAGGTCATAATACATTTGGTGAATATTATCCTAGAGTTCTTTGGCAGTTGGGTAACACATATAGTTAGAGGCAATGTCTTCATCCATGGAATTAACAAGCTAGGCCATAACCATGGAATTTTCTGCATCCCAAGTGGCATAAGTTGGATCCTTCAAATCAGGCACTTTTGAATCACCAGTCAGGTGCCCAATCTTTCCTCTCCTTCGAATATGCATACACATTGATTGAGACCAATGCAGGAAATTGTCTGCATTAAGGCGTATAGTGGTTATCTGAATAGAGTGCGAGTCAAAGTTGGGACCACGGTTTTCAATAGACTCGGATTTGGACATTGTGAGAAGCTAAGGTTTCAGTTAAAGTTCCTGCTCTGCTAGTTTTAAAGGGACGTGAAATTCCCAGAAAAAATACTCTGTTTCAGGTCTTTAAAATAGAGGACTATATTCTGCTATAAAGGCTAAAAAAAGAAAAAACAAGGAGTCTAATTCCTGCTCTAATACCATTTAAACAATAAGGAATTAGAAAAGAATTGTTTTTGAGAAAAAAAATGATATATTATGCTGATATACATGTACATTACTTATAGTCTATACAAGGTACTAAAGAGGAACAAAATAACCATACAGCTAAGTTTCCTTATTTGCAAAATTGACTATCCTATATTTACTTATAAAATACAGCTAGATAATCCCTAGAGATCAGCAAGACATCTCAGCTGAATACAATTCCTAGAGATCCTCAAGACATCTTAGTTGAATATTATCCTTTCCAACAGTTGCATGTGCCTTGTTCAACTCTTCAAAGCCTGTAACATGGTTGCCATCGAGTTGAATAAGATGTGTTTACGGTTGAGAGCATCAGCCATGTTTTTAACTCCAATACAAGAAAACTCTTGCAGATGGGCACTCCACTTGGCATGTTTGGCATTGACTTTCTTTTGTGACTTGAGGTACTTCAGAGCTTCATTGTCCGAATACAATGCAAACTCTTTCAAAATCAGATAATGGTGCCAATGTTGTAAGGCTTTTACATCAACAGAGTTCCACGTAATAAGTTTAGTGTTTTTTTGCTTCATTCAACTTGTCGTTAAAGTAAGCCACAATATGCCCTTCTTAACTTAGAACACTGATGCCAATATGACAGGCATCACATGCAACTTCAAATCCTATGTTGATGTTAGGAAGTTGAACTACAGGTGCTTTCATCTTCTAAATGGTGCTAAAATTTTGAATTAAACATCTGTAGAAGGTGGCTAAAGCCCTGGAAACTACATACATCATGAATAGTAGGAGTTGGCCACACTTGTAAACAATAAGAACTTTGCTGATGGAAGGGGAATGGGCATAACAGTGCTTTGTGTATTGGTCAGTCCAAATGGCATTGCCAACCATTCATAGAGTCCATCCTTAGCTTTAAAAGCTATTTTCCATTTGTCGCTTGGACATATTCTGATTTTGTGGCGTCTGCTGCACAAGTTAATCTTTGAAAAGATATAGATCCAGACATCATATCCATTGTATCATCAAGCCTTGGGATAGAGAGTCAATACTTGATAGTTATCTTGTTGATGGCTTGACTATCAATGCAAATTCTCCAGCTACCGACATTCTTAGGTGTTAATAATGTTGGCACAGAATAGGGATTGAGGTTGCATTTCTAGAGCAATTCGTCTACCTCTCTTTAGTATTGTAGTTTTTATGCAAGATGGACAATTGGGCACTACCAAATCGGGCACTGGTGCTATAGCAAGTTCGATGTCACGCAAAGGAGGGATCTCACTAGGTAGCTTTCTAGGCATGAGATCAGAAAAATAAAAGTGGATTCCTTGAATCTCAAGCTGTAAGGTGCTTCCTCCTGATCTGGTATTTTAGTCACCTCCCAGTCATGCATGCATAATTCCTCAATCTTGGCTTTCTTCCTCAGACTGCCTCATAGTCAATGTATGAAGCTTGGATTCTGAGCGTGGCTTGATGAACTTTAATGATTCTAATTGGCTCCTCTTTCATTCAATAGGGAAAGAATAAGTGTTGCCCATCCATCATGATGTATCTTGTCATAAAGCCAAGGGCAACCGAGGAGAAATTGAGCAACTCGCATGGTTATAACATCACTCCATATAGATTCTTTGTAGTAAGGGCCAAGGCAAAAATTGACAAGTACTCACTGGCTGACAGGTTTAAATGTGTCCCAGGTCATATGATAAGGTGAGGATGAGGTTGTAGTAGAAGTTTTTTAACAAGCTCCTTTAAGGCAATATTCATGTTGCTTCCCCTGTTGATGAATAGTTTGGCAATGTGACCATTTTCATACTGGTTTGAAAGATATTGATACACAGCCATTCATCTTTTTCTTGCTTCTTTGGTGTTGTGAGCATTTTTCGGATCACCAAGCTGTGTCTTCCTCTTTAAAGGTGCTGATTTTTCATATGAAGGTTTCCGTTGTTCTGATTCTTCTGGAGTAACTTCTTTAAAATGGCACTCTTCTTCTTCAATCTCTTCTGCACATTTAATTCAACCTTTGTCAAGGAAAGAACAGACTCTAAGTCTCCACTGATATCAGCATGGAGCCCATAAGTGTAACAATTGAGAATCTGCCTGGGATTAGCTTCAATGCCACTTTGCACTGTTAACCCATTGAGTCGTTGAGTATACTCATCAGCAGTCAAGTTTCCTTGCTTGAGTTTCACAAGTTCAATTGAAATCTGATCTATATAATCTTGTGGTAGGTACTTCTTCTTCAACTTCATAAGAATAGGACTGCAATTGTTTCAATCATGAACTTGTTGATGTTGGGCCCAATGTAAAGGAGGATGAAAACTAGCCCACTTTTCTTCATAAAGCTTCTTGAATGCAGGATCCTGAAGCTTGAGAATGATGCTTATGGTGTGGGTGAGTCACAATTTCATCTATTACGTATTTTGTTATTGTTTCAATTGTTTCCTCTTGAAATTTTCAGAAGACTTCTTCGATCTGTCTCTTAGTTTGAGCATCTTGTTCTTTGTGGTCTTTGTCCTATTGTGCAGTAAGCCCTTTTAGTGTAATATTAATGGAACGAACAGCTTAGGGAGTTGCTTGTGCCTCTTTCTTGAGCACTCCAATTTCAGCTTCAACTTTCTCAAATCTCTCAGTGCACCTTGAAGTCATGTTGAAGGAGGAGAATTCTCAATGATAGCATTGCTTTTCTTGAGTCTAGGGCTCTGATACCAAACTAATGCTAGCTAGGGTAAAAGTTGGATGAGGGCTCTTGCATGGTGCTCGAATTGGGAGAAGTTAGGTCAAAGATGGGTTTTAGGAGGGGGAAGAGTGAAAACTAGTATTAGGTCAGAGATAATCCAAAACTATGGTTTGGGTTTGAGGTTTTGGCCAAAAAGGCTCATAAACATTTTCTATTGTTGTGTGCAGAGACTACTTGGAACAATGGTTTGGGTTTAAGGGTTAGCCAAAAGGCTCACAAACAATTTGGTTGTGGGGTTTGGAGTATTTTCAGGCTGGTTTATCTAGGGCCGCATTGAAGGCAGGGTGGGTTGTCATTGCCCTGCATCGTTAGTGTATTATCTTGCCCCACTGCGAAGTTGCCCCAGCACAGGTCACTCCCGTTGTGGGTTGGGGCAGAATATGGAATCCTGTTTGACCTGCCCTGGCCCCTAATAGTTGATAGGGTGAGGCAGGATAAGTTACATTAGCTGCAACTTTATATCGAGGTTGGTGAATATTGGTCAGTCTCTTATGCTGTTAATCTCCCATATTCTTTTCAATACTGGAGGACAATTTTGGTTCTATAGATTCAAAAGGAATAAGGTCTTCATGATGATGATGATGAGATTCAAAAGGGAAACATTCTAGTGCGCTTGGACTTATGTATATTCATACAGAAGTCCTAAACTAAAACCTAGTTGCAATGTCACAAGTCATTTGATGATCTCTTTCAAATGTCAAAAGTACCAACTCACAAAGTTTGCCAAACATGGTAAGCTCTAGATCTTCGACCTAAAGATGATGCTCTAGTATTCTCAATCTTGTTCTAGTACAATGAAAGTGTACAGATAACATATGCCAAGCACTCAATACAAACTTTACTTCCACTATGGTCCTCATTAGATAATCTAACAAATATAAATAACAATAATTAAAAATCAACAGCCAAAATGCACTTAATTGGAAGGTCAGACTTTCCGTATAGTCTTCAGACCACTGGACATATGGACCCCTAAAAACTTGCTCCACCTAATCTCCAGTCAGCTGAGGTGCTTCTTCAGAAATCTGCAGCAATTAGCAGCAGAGTAGCATAGGTAATATGACTCAACAACATCGAAAAGCATGCCAGAAGTATAGAATAATAGAAATGAATTAAAGATCCAAAGTTACCAGATGTATATAATAATACAACTGAATAATGAAGCTGATCATACAGGAAAGAACAGATGTATTTAACAGACTTAAAAGAAGATAACACATCTAAGTCAATTGGGCAAAATCGCAAATAGATGCATACCACACTCAAGGAAATACAAGCGGGTGAGGATGGTCAAGACGATCACTTTTCAAAGGAAAAGAGCCAACACTGTTGAGAAACAAACAATAGAACATAAGGACAAAACATAACCTTAATCAAAGAGCACTCATCCAGTGATGAAACGAGTACTGAAGCACCAAAAAGCCCCAAACAAATTCCATCAAATTCCATCACCAGCAGTTGCAGTAAGAGTGACTGCTAGTGGTAACTCTCAAGCCTGGAAGAAAATAGTGGCCATATGTCGGTTATATAGGCCGATGTATTGCAAAAAATAGCCGGACGATATAGTATTATGCCGATTTTGTTGGCTGATTAAAAGTCATGATAATATTGGTACAGAAATACTTATGTATTGTAATATTGGGAAAATTTCAGATGTATCACCCATTATTCTCCATATTTTGACTTTCTCAAAATAGCTAATTACATAATTTCTTTTTCTTGTTATTTTTGTGTATAATGCATACATTTTTTATAGTGACATCTCCAAATAATGCAAACTTTGCAGCCTATTATTGTTAAATATATTTCTTTTAAGTTTTAGCTGTTAGGATTGGGTAGCTAATTTTTTCTTGTAAATCTAAGCCATTCATCATGTTTGCAATGGGTTAGATAGACTATGTACCAAAGTTCAAGCCCTTAGGACACTGTTGTTTCTTTCGGTTCAAAATCAAAACCATCGGTTTTGTTAAATATCCAAACCAAGTTGTTCAGATCATCCAAATGCATTGATTTCTCATGACTTACCTAATTTATGTGTGCCAAACATGATGAAAGGCTTAGATCTTTCAAAATCAGACGCTCATGGGTTTCTTCACTTAGTGAGATTATAGTTGTTAACTTAGGTAGAATGCAAATAAAAGCACTGATGGGTATGAAATTCTTTAGGTAGTCTAAATGGTGCAGGCTGAACAAGATGAATGGATTAGATCATCCCTAAGTCAGGCCTACATAGAATGCGTCATTTTCAGCGACCTTTTTAGAATGATTTCAGTATTTTATCTAATATTTTAGCACTGAAAAAAGAAAGGATTTGGTATTGTACTGCAGGGAATCTAAAAAGTTATAAATGTACAAGTTCTTGATCTCCTCCATTTTCAATTCAGTTGAAGATCTACGCAGTCCTAGTCCTATTATAACACTGCAAGAAAGCTACTCCATGGGAACTAATTCTGAAGACAGTATAGTGAACCAATACAAATTCGTCCACCTAAACAACTAGTTGTACTGTGCATAAATAAAAAATAATATTGACCTGAACCCTAACGGCTCCATAGAATTTTTTTTTTTTCAGATAGCAAGTTTGCATACAAATTACACCTTCAATCCATGTGGATTGCTCACCCAGGGAATGCGAAAGTCCAAAGTTCCCAAGAAAAAACAGATGATTAAGTTAATCATAAACTCTCTCCTCATTTTCTTGCGCCTTGGATAGGGATGGTGAATTTCTTTTGCAACAGTACCCTTAATCTGTGCCAAATGTCACGGACTCACATTACAAAGCCCGTGACCAAGGCCTACAGCCTCTAAGGAGGGCTCACTTAGGATGTGGACCTGGCCTGAAGGACTTAGGTCTGCTGTTGAGGAATCCTATGGAGGCCTGCTCAGCTCACGGGTTCAGCTTGAAGGACTCAGATCCATCTCAAGGATCCATATTCTAGAAGGCCCCAACACTTCATGTAATATCCTGACTCTAGAATTGTCCAAGACCATCCTGAATATGGTGGAATCATGGACTTGTGTAGAGACTTCTAGAGAGGATTCTAGAGTAGTCTCTAACCGTTGGATGGTTAACATATGTAAAGATCCCCACCGTCCATTGAGGAGGTGGAAGGAGGTAAGCACCTATAAATAGGGGAGCTTCCTCACTTGTAAGGCATCTAGTGATCGATCCAGGAGTGTGATCAAGGAGTGATCCAGGAGGGGATCCAAGAGAGTTGTAAGCATCTTCAAGCAATAAAGCTACAAGTTCCTTCAAAGTGCTCTTTCAGTTGTTCTTCTCCTTTGAGCTTAAGTCAGGCTTACTTAGTTGGTTCGGTATGAGAAACCAATCTAAGTGTCACACGGGAGTCTGAAAATCTCAGCTCGCTATAGTTGGTATCAGAGCAAACATTTGGCAAGTTAGGAGCGAAGGGTCGTGTCCTAGCTAGGAGAAGAAGATGGTTGATGGTTCTAGTGTGTCAAATGTGGAGTTTGTTGGTGAAGATGCTCGGAGGAACAACAAGAGAGGTAAGTCTAAGGACTTAGTCTCTTCCTTAGAATCCAGACTTGTGAAGATGGAGTTAGCCATTGTGGATATCTCCACTCGGCTTGAGGTAGAGCACCCAATGTTTGGGTCCCTCGAAGCTATGGGGGAAGAGCTTAAGGGAAAGTGGGAGAGCGGTCTGAACTCCATGAGGGATGCAAGTCAAGTGGAGTTCCAAACGCAATTGGATAAGCTATTCGCGCAGTTAGTTACACTCCGTGATGAGATGAGGGTGATGCGCGAGGATGTATCCTTGTGCAAAGCAGCTATGGTGAATAGGACTCACGCGGTTCGTGAGGTCCCTAAGGTTGATATATGTGGACGTGTGTCTCAAGGCCAAAGGCACACGAGCTATGGTGGATATGGGAGCTACTCACAACTTCATCTCTTAAGGGGAGGCTAAGAGATTAGGCCTCAAGATGAAGAAAGATGAGAGCTGGATCAAGACAGTCAACTCCAAAGTCAAGTCCGTACTAGGAGTTGCCAGAGACGTACTAGTCAAGGTGGGAGAATGGCGAGGTACCATCACTTTGACTATAGTACCTTTGGATGATTATGAGGTTATCCTAGGAATGGATTTCCTCACCAAGGGCAGAGCAATCCCTATGCCATACCTGGGAATGCTGAGCTTCTTTGATGAGAAGACTCCTTGTGCAGTCCCAGTGTTGAAGAATGGAAAGGGGGCAAGGGAAGATGCTATCTGCCTTGCAACTAATAAGGGGATCCACAAAGAATGTGGAATCGGCACAACTAGACTTGCGACTTCTAGGTGCCATTGAGGTGCTAAGGTCTGAAGGGTCTAAGAGAAGACCAGTTGATGGCAAGAGGTTGCCACAACTAGGAAATTCTAAGAGGGACAAGACCAAGCAAAGACATGCAAAGACCACAGGAGCTAGTAGCTGCTACACCCATGTGCAGGAGGCACAGCAATGGAGAGCAGCAAAAGAGGAGCGCCAGACGGGTGACTACTTGCAACGGTGCAAAAGTGTGCAAGCACGCACATAACATGAAGGAACCAAAGAAAGTCCTAGACGTGCACAAGAATGGCCAGATGGCAAGGTGCAAAGGAAGGGACACAATAGGACATCCCATGAAGGGGACGGGGCAACGTGAGACAAGCTCAAATGCAAAGAGTGGGACACCAACAAAGATGTGTTCACGAGGGCGTCGACATTATCAGGTGGGGGAGTGTCATGGACTCACATTGCAAAGCCCGTGACCAAGGCCTACAACCTCTAAGGAGGGCTCACTTAGGATGTGGACCTGGCCTGAAGGACTTATGTCTGCTGTTGAGGAATCCTATGGAGGCCTGCTCAGCTCACGGGTTCAGCCTGAAGGACTCAGATCCATCTCAAGGATCTATATTCTAGAAGGCCCCAACACTTCATGTAAATATCTAGACTCTAGAATTGTGCAAGACCATCTTGAATATGGTGGAACCATGGACTTGTGTAGAGACTTCTAGAGAGGATTCTAGAGTAGTCTCTAACCGTTGGATGGTTAACCTATAAATAGGGGAGCTTCCTCACTTGTAAGGCATCCAATGATCGATCCAGGAGTGTGATCAAGGAGTGATCTAGGAGGGGATCCAAGAGAGTTGTAAGCATCTTCAAGCAATAAAGCTACAAGTTCCTTCAAAGTGCTCTTTCAGTTGTTCTTCTCCTTTGCGCTTAAGTCAGGCTTAGTTGGTTTGGGGTGAGAAACCAATCTAAGTGCCGCACGGGAGTCTGAAAATCTCAGCCCGTGACACAAAGCATCCTTAGTTGGATTCAGAAATGCTGGCATAACTCAAAATGTCCTTCTTGTCCAATATTTTTTCAATGTTACGCTACAAGTGGAATAGAGTATGACAATCTAGGCTGCTTGATAGCTGAATGGTCACAAGTGAATTGAAAATGGATCATCATCATCATCATCATCATCATCATCATCATCATCATCAAGACCTTATCCCAATTAGGGGTCGGCCACATGAATCTTATTCCTCCATTCCACTATTAAATACCATGGTTTCATTTAGTCCCAAAGTTTTTAAATCTTTCCTCATCACTTCTATCCACGTTCTTTTGGGCCTTCCCCTTGCCCTTTTAGAATCTTCTACTTGTATTGCCTCACTCCTTCTAATTGGTGCTGTTGTTGGTCTCCTTTGGACATGTCCAAACCATGTAAGTCTAATCTCCCTCATCTTATTACCTATTGGTGCTACACCTAAATTTTCTCTAATATTTTCATTTTTAATTCTGTCCTTTCTTGTCTTACCACTCATCCATCTCAACATCCTCATTTCTGCGACGCTCATCCTATTTGTATCATGTTCCTTAACTGGCCAACACTCTGATCCATAGAGCATGGCCGGCCTTATAGCCATCCTATAGAATTTTCCTTTCAGTTTGAGTGGCACCCATCGATCACATAAAACTCCAGATGCACATCTCCATTTGTTCTAACCCGCTTGGATTCTCTGGGTAACATCCCTCTCAATCTCTCCACTCTCATGGATCAATGATCCTAAGTACCGAAAGAGGTCTTTCACGGGGACTTCTTGGTTATCAATCTTGACTGGTGTTCCACTCTTACTCTCCTTGTTAAAATTACATCCATATATTCTGTCTTAGTTCGGCTAATTTTAAATCTTTTAGATTCTAATGCTTCTCTCTATAACTCTAGCTTTATGTTTACACCCTCCCTTGTCTAATCAAGGAAGACTATATCATCTGCAAATTGCATGCACCAGGGGATCTCCTCGTGCAAATGTTTTGTTAACTCATCCATAACTAATGTGAAGAGGTATAGACTCAATGCCGATCCTTGGTACAATCCTACAGTGACAAGAAAATCACCAGTCACGCCACTAGTGGTCTTAACATTTGTTACCACTCCCTCATACATATCTTTAATTATGTCTATATACCCCTGAGAAACTCCCTTACTACCCAACACCCTCCATATTAACTCTTTAGGGACTCTATCATAAGCTTTTTCTAAATCGATAAAGACCATATGTAGGTCTTTCCTCCTCTCCCTATATTTCTCTACTAATTGTCTTAGCAAGAAAATAGCTTCCATGGTAGACCTCCTAGGCATGAAACCAAACTGATTCTCCGATACACTTGTTTCATGTCGTAGCCTCCTCTCAATCACTCTTTCAAAAAGTTTTATGGTGTGGCTCATAAGTTTGATGCCTCGATAATTAGTGTAGCTCTGAATGTCACCTTTATTCTTATAGATTGGTACAATAGAGCTTTTCCTCCACTCATCAGGCATTTTCTTTGATTTTATAATCTTGTTAAACAACTTGGTCAACTAAGCTACCCCAATATCTCCTATATGCTTCCAAACCTCTATTGGTACACCATCAGACCCCATGGCCTTTCCTGATTTCATCTTTTTCAAGGCCTCTTCTACTTCAGGTATTCTAATCCTACGTTCATATATATAATATCCAATGTTATTTAGATTTATATTATTTTCAATCCCTATAATCTCAGAGCCACTGTCATTTAATAATTTTTGAAAGTATGTTTCATACCTTTGTTTGATCACATCTTCTTTGACTAATACCCTTTGATCATCGCTTCTAATACACCTAACATGATCTAAGTCCTTACCCTTCTGTTCTCTTACTCTTGCAAGTTTAAACACATCTTTCTTACCTTCTCTTGTTCCTAATTTATTATAGAGCTCATCATATGCTTTAAGTTTAGCCTCACTTACTATTCTCTTAGCAGTATTTTTAGCATTCTTATATTGTTCATAGTTTTCATTATTTCTAATCTTCTGCCAAGCTTTAAAACGCATCCGTTTTTCTTTAATAACTTTTTGCACTATTTCACTCCATCACCATGTTTCCTTTGCTAATAGCCTTTTACCTTTAGATACTCCTAAGACATCTTTTGCCACTTTCTTAATGGACTTAGCCATATTAGTCCACATGGTATTTACTTTTGTTTCATAGTTCCAATTTCCTTCTACCATCAACTTATTTTTGAATGAGGTTATTTTCTCAACTGTTAAGTTCCACCACTTAGTTTTTAGATGTGTATTAAGTTCAGTTCTTTTACTCCATCTTTTAATATGGATATCCATTACCATTAACCTATGTTGTGAGGGTAAACTCTCACCAGGTATCACCTTACAATCCTTGCGAAAAAGTCTATTTGGCTTTTATGAAGTCCACTTTTAAAGGTTATTAAGTGTTCATCCCTCTTCTTAAAGAGTGTATTTGCAATGGACAGGTTATATGACAAAGAAAAATCAAGGATATTCTCCCCCATCTCATTTCGTTCACCTATACCATACCCTCCGTGTATTCTATCATATCCTTCCTTATCTTTTCCTACATAGCCATTTAAGTCTGCTCTTATAAATATCCCCTTAGTGTTGGGAATTTCTTGTATGACTCCCTCCATATCTTCCCAAAATTGTCTCTTGATTATATCTTGTAACCCTACTTGTGGTGCGTATGCACTTATAACATTTATAATCTGCTTTCTTAGAACAATTTTTATTATTATAATTTTATCATTGATTCTTTTAACGTCCACAACTTTATCCTTTAATTCCTTATTCACTATTATTCCTATGCCATTTTTGTTATTTTCCTTTCCTACGTACCATAATTTATACCCATCTATTTCTCTAGCTTTAGCCCCTTTCCACTTGGTTTCTTGGATACAAGCGATGCTGACTCTCTTAAGTTTCATTGCGTCTACTAACTCCAAACTCTTACCTGTTAATGTCCCTATATTCCATGTAGCGATGCGAATCTTATGTTCTGGAGATACCCTATTTACTACTGCCTTTCTCAACCTCCATGGTATGAACCCATGTCCACTTTTCACTGCACCTGGGTTTTGATGCAGCGCATCGCTTCCGAGGGGACGCTCTAGCAGGCCTTGCCCACTTTTCACAACACTTGGGATCCGATGTAGTGCGTCGCTTCTGGGAAAACGCCCTAGCAACCCTTGCCTATTTTTCACCGCACCCGGGATCCGATGCAACGCGTCGCTTATGGGGAACGCCCTAGGTTGAGGGAATGTCTATTTTCGATTCATGTCATGTTTGGGTTGCCGTAGTTTTAAAAAGCTGAAGATGATTTTCATTTCTTCCTTACAAACTAATATACAAATGCATATTCATTTGCAAGCATAAAAGAAATAAAAAAAATCATCTTTAGCTAAACCCTTGCGGGCTGGCAACCTGACGCAAGGGTGGCCGTATTTTAAGAAGCTGGAGATGATTTTCATTTCTTCCTCACAAACCAATATACAAATGCATATTCATTTGTAAGAAAGAAATAACAAAATCATCTTCAACTTCCCCCTTGCCAGCTGGCACCTGACGCAAGACCCTCCTCCTTTTTCATCCGGGCTTGGGACCGGCATTGGCAGAGTTGAATTGAAAATGGATGAGATCAAGAATTTCTAAATTACAAATCTGCCATAAAAGAGGAGAAGAAAGCTGTGACATTGCATAGGAATTAGAAAAGTAATTAGTTGAAGATCTAAGTGGTCCTCCTAAGCCTATGGTTAGTATGTTGCACTGAACTTAAGGAAATAAGTCAGTATTAGCCTTACTTTTTTTTTTATTTTTTATATATTAATAATGATGCCCCTTTCTTTTATATATCCATAACTTATTTGTTTATATATATATATATATATATATATTGATAGTAAGAAAAAAGGGTAACTGACCAATATACTTCAGAAAACAGGAAAAGATTTATCGTTCATATGGGGGTAGATATATGAAAAGTCAGGTAAAACATAATCAATGATTAATCATTTTTGGGGTTGTAAATATTCTGTATATGATGTGGAACATCGGTAATTTTCACCAATGTTCCGATGCAGGATCATTATAAAAAAATGCTATTGTTATTTCAAAAAGATAGAAATATAATATTAAAATATCAAATATCTTTTAGGACCATGTTATTTTCATAGAGGAAAGCTCACACGGATATAAGAGCTATGACCAATATAATCCCCCAATATGGCTGATATATAAAGGTTTTGCCTCTGGCTGCTATGGCTAGCGATACCACTATTTTGTTCCTTGCTATCAAGCAGCAGAAAAAAGGGGTGGAGCTATCTGCAGAGAATTCCAGCCCTAACAGAATGTTCTCTCACTACGGGCAAAAGCACCCAAATCCACCACCAAAACAAGACAAATCTGTTCCCAAACTGAGGAAGAAAAAGAAATGAGAAATCATGTCGATCCAATTTTCCAAAAGTCTATGGAGGAAAAACAAAGAAGAGACTTCCCATTTTACAGAACTTTAGAAATAAGATATACACTCAAAACCCTACAATATTCCTGTCATTTCCCACAACCCTTCCATCCTTCCATCCTTTTCAGTTTTGACAAGACCAGGACACTTAACATGTGATAGAGAAAAGGAATAGTTTGCAACTGAATCAAACTTTCAAGCTAGAATCTGACAATAATTCAAATATAGTGCATCCAAGGATCTAGAAGACAAACCATCAGTTCTCTTATCATTGTTACTACTCTCGTATTGAGCTGAGTCATATTGCGTTAAGTCTAGGTAGAGGACACTTGGTTGGTGTGTGGGGTTGTGTTGTAGTCTATATGTTATTCTCAGATAAATGGAAAGAGATAAAATACAAGTTTCAGTTTATGTATGGGTTATAAGCTGCCCTATCTGAGGTAGACTAGAGCCTTTTTATGATAGTACTTGGAAGAATCATTGTAGAGTGATATGATAGGGCTAGTCTGGGATAACGTCTATCATTTATAATAAAGGAGATGTCTTATTTTGCAAATCCATAGGTGAGCCTTCTAGGTGTATATCCATCCTCATCCATTAAGGATAGACGGTTGCGGACACCGCTATCGAGATGACAGTTGTCAGCCTGTTACTTCACTGATTCTCTACCTAAGAGGCGCTTACAATTAAAATATTTGGAGAAAGTTGTGGAACCATCTATTCCAAAATATGCCGGACTTTTGTTGGATTGTCACCAAAATATCAACCTTAGATTCTCTTTAAACTATGAACATATTCTATAGATCTGATATGCAATGTGTAAAGATGACAAGATATGAAGGAATCACCTCATCTTCTAGGATGCCCAGATCAATTTGTATGTTGGAGAAGTTAAGGTCTCTTGGATTTCCCTCTTAGGTTTTCTAATCCTCTTGATAAGTCAAAAGTCACTCACTTTGTGGAGCAGTGATGCCTTTTGTGCACATAAGCCCCCTGTAATAATATGGACAGAGGAGTACAAGCACATTGGATGATGTGGAGAAAACTACGGCACTTGTTTTGGATGCCTAAGGGATCCTTTTCTCATGGGCTAGGGAAAGAGTTTAAACAAACCTACAACTTTAATGATCTCAACAGATACTGGTCTACTGTCAACAATATACAATGTGGCTAAAAGGGGAGGGCTGTGAGGCAGAGCCGCACCTTTATAAGGGTCATAAAGCTAAATATTGGTTGTATCAATTGGTACCCTGGCTGACCCCTAATTGGGATAAGGGCTTTGATGATCATTTGGTACCCTGGGCCAAGCTGGCTAGATGTAAAGACTTCAGTGAAGCAGAAGCTCAAGCAAGGTTGTGAGTTTGAAGCTCTGTATCTGGAACCAAGGGCCCTTCCTGTGGTGGAAAAGGATCCTTTGGTGCAATTATTTGGGAGAGAAACATTCTTAGGGCCAGCGAGACTGGTGGTCTACAAGGATTGTCATGCTTGACAACTTAAAAGAATTTCAAAATGTGCCCAAATTCCATTTTGAGCCACGTCACAGCATTATTCTGAGTATGATCATGCTTAGTAACTAAAAGAATTTCAAAAGAAATACAATAAAGCAACCGACACTTGAGAATTTGATAAAGCTGCAAAAATTTAACCAAGTGCCTCATATTTTCTAAAGCTTATTGATCCTCCTTCAAGGTATTTTGTATTGCATTCAATCAGAGAAGCCTACCTTCTGATAATGTAAGCCACGTGAGATTGTCTTTATTGGTACAGTTGTTGCTTTCCTAACCAAAGAGTGCTTATAGTTTAGATTATGAATTTTTGTAAGTTCCTGACAATCTTTTCTTTTTCAATTTATTTTCCTTTTGCCCTGACTGGTGGGGCACTTCTTTGTTGTGCTGTGTCTCAAGAAGTCAAGAGACAAGGTGTTTCTATTTAGTAGGAAGGATCTTCAGCCTGAAAATGATGATGCTTTTTGCCTCCACTAGAGCCTTGTTCTCTCTATCCATCCAACCAATCTTGCTTGTACTATGACTGTATCCCTGAAGCAAGATACATAAAACCTGCTTCTTCTGTGCTTGCATTTAGGATTTTGTTTAATGTTCATTGCCTTTTAACTGATGAACTGTTCAAGCTGGTGATGCTTAAAACCAAAAACCAAATAGAAGAAAGGAAAACAGGAAAATAGAAAAGAACAACTGTTTTAAATGGTAAGCAGATTTCAGATGGAGACTTTCATAGTTTTCTTAAAGAAGAATATTTTCGAAATATCATTTTGTACAGGGGAAAGGGGAGCCTTAGTGCAACAGTTAAGTTATTGCCATGTGACCTGACTGTTAGGGTTTCGAGGCGTAGAAACAGTATCTTGCAAAATGATAGGTAAAGCTGCATACTATAGGTCCTTTGTGGTCCGCCCCTTTCCCCGACCCTACATACGAGGTAGGTTCGTGCACCGGGCTGCCATCATTTTGTACCAGAGGATATTTTCTTTTTACTTCTGTCTTGCTGTAAGGAGTACAATGTGATGCGTTTTTCTCTGACAAGCTTTACTGTCCACTGTAGCTCCTGCCACCATTTCCATAGTGAGTCCACGAAATAAGGCATCTAAAACCTTCTGACTTTCTACCTTAACACTCATTTTTGTGTTACTTGTCTTTTTTGTGTTCAGACAGACTGCAACTAAACTCAGTAGAACTCTCTTTTAAACATAGTTACGTGTGAAGTTGTTGAGTATGCTTCTAGAGATGCTACTTTTAAGTTGTTGAGTAATTCTGCTTCTTTCTCTACCGCAATTTAACTTAGTGAAAGCCAGCAACAAATCAGGCTTCAACCATGATAAACCTATAGCTGGTAATAAGCAGTAGGTTGCCACCTATTAGGACACTGAAGAGTGGATGGTTTGCTTCTGCCCTCATTCAATGATAATTAACCCGTCCTCAAATGAACTCATCAGGACTTTAACTTTGGGACTTAAACAAAGGTCCCTTTTTTTAAGGCACAAAGGTCCCGTTCTTGTGATGCCCTTTTTGACCAAAACACAATTCTGGCCAATGACAGCTTGCTTAAGACATGAAGTAATGGGTGTTGCTCCTGTGGAATAGCTGATTGTTTCATTCCCTTTTGACTTAGCAATGTCGTGGAAGCAAAATATTGCCCTAAATATTTTCTTGACAATCTTTCCAATTTCCTTCTACTGTTTTTTTCAAGTCCCACTTATTGGTCCAGGCACACCGTGAATCAACTGGAACAGTATGTTCGAATGATGGCCACATTAAAGACCCTGTTTCCGCAGCAGAGGAGATAGCCTTTTGCAGAGCATGTGCCCGGTTTGGTCTCGGGCTGTATCTGTATCATGAAGGTGAGATGCTGTAGAAGATGATGGATCCTCATTCCCCATGCTTCTGTACTGTTTCATCGTTTTTGTAATAAGCATTAGGCGTAACAGATCACGGTCGTTTACATGTTTAGCCAGCTCTTCAAACAGTTTCTGATATTCGTCCTCCTTTCTCTTTTAATGAAAATATCAAGAAAGGATTTACGGTCATCTGGCTGTTGTGGTTTCTTTTTTGAATTTTACATTGTATACTAATTTTAAGAATGCCTTCAAATTTTTATTGAGTGCCGTTAAGCATGAATGGTTGTAGCTTATGTTGTTTAGGTAAAAATTATGACCATTCATTTTTATTAATTTTTGTGAACACTTAAGG
The DNA here is from genome assembly GCA_035236585.1 of Warburgia ugandensis. Lineage (NCBI taxonomy): Eukaryota > Viridiplantae > Streptophyta > Magnoliopsida > Canellales > Canellaceae > Warburgia > Warburgia ugandensis. Next base: position 47,147,542 of record CP141134.1, read on the forward strand.
AATTGGCTAGGATCATCAAAATTTGGTGATTTGTTATGGGTTACTTATTTTTGACATTGAAGTTTCATCTTACTGAAAAAACAGGCACGGGCATGTACCCCTTCCTCTCTTCTTGCACTGTATGCTTCTTGTTACTCATTTTTATTTTTTATTTTCTAGTAACTGTTGAAGACAGCCCGTGAGCATCTTAAAGTTGTGACATACTAGGTAACATTCGAGATGCCCTTGTGCCCTTATGCTTGACGGTATCTTTTCAGTGTCTTAATTAAAAGATTTTTCTTTGAAAGGGTGTTCCTACAAGTTAGTCCCGGTACGTGTAGACAATTGTGTCTGCTAGCATAGACTCTGACACTAGAGTCTAGTTTTGAAGGATCCAAGCCGTTCATCATGTTTGGGATATAGAAATTACGTCGCGTATAAGAAATTGGATGGTATGATACTTAATCCGAGTCTTTGAAAAAAACTGGTGGTTCTAATTTTCAACTCAGAGTATATAAGCTAATGGGATCCGATGGGCATGGAATTTCGTAGCAGTCAATCTAAGCCATTCCGAACATGAGGAATGGCTTAGATCTTTTAACAGACGCTCATGAGCGTCGACACGAACCGACTTAAATGTTCAAGGACAAAATGGGAAATTTCCTATATAATAATCGAGACTGTCAGGTTTCTTGTTAGCGCTTCACCATATCACTAGGAAATGAAAAGGTGTGGAACTCGCTTCTATTTGTGTTCTTCGTTCTAGTACCATCTATCTAAAGATACGGGCAACAACGGCAAGGCTAAGGTCTCAAGAGGAGAGATGCTGTACAGCTACTGATCATGCTTAGCTGCAAAATACAGATTTACAGAGATCGATGTGCATTTGACAAGAGATTTTGGACGTCCATTTTGGATTCCACAGTGTGCATCACCAGCAATTGTTTTATCCTTGGCATTGTGCAGAACATGCTTACGTCGAAGAAGTTTTGGACCAGAGTTTGCTGCCATCCATGATGTGATGATATCTACCAGCACGCTGATGTCTTTTGAGATCTGAGCGTGGAGACCAGAGTCTTCACCGAAAGTGTTGCCTAGTTCTTTACTGTTTCCTATGGTTTTCCCACTGTAAGATTTGCCAAAAGCTCCCGTCCCCCTGTTTACATCATTTGCTATAGCCGGAGGAACATCTGGTACAGCCTGCTGACCGAAAACTTGTCCAGATTAAATAGCATTTCGTCAAGAATAAAATTTACTTGGTGTGTACATTAGTACTCTAAAACTGCCAAGTTGATTCATTCATTGCCGGGAACAAGTTAAAAGAGCACAGTAGTTTTCTTAATATTAAGAATATAAGCACAGTAGTTTTCTTAATACAAAAACCCTACTTACACGACTTAATTTCAGAAGTTGCGTTGGTTTCTAGTCTTCATTGGTTATAATCAAGTATGAATGTTACAGTTAACAGTCGTAATTGTAACAAAACAGAAACAGTAGCTTTATCTAGCATTTCTAGGAATACCCTACAGAGGAATACCATAGCATTCCTCAGAGGAATAGCCGTTCATAGAAATACCCTCCAGATAATAACAAAATATCGAACAGCAACGGGGAAAATAACACACCTATTGCATAGGAAGTCCGTGATTACCCGGCAACATGCGAATCAACATATCCAGTATTGAAGTAATGGCAGACTCAGAGCTTAGAACTTGAGCTAATGTTGGAGTCTCATCAATCAAATCGTCTTTGAATTTTATCAAATGATCCCTAGATATGCCATAGTAGGACCTTATCTGCAGAGATGGAACGATCGAAAAATGATAAAACAATACCATTTTAAGATTGTAGCAGCTTTGACATTCCTTTTTGAAATTGTACTGACCTAACCAAGGAAGTCATCTAATTGATATAGGAAATTGTTGACAAAAGATCAACTGAAACAATCATTTCACTAAGAATAGGATTTTTAATTTCATTATTTCAATAATATCCTTCTTAAGAAGTTCATAACAATAAGTAACGTGAATCTTGCATTAGTTGAATCAAAAGAGCAGAAGCAAGATTTGCACAAGTAAAATTTGTTCAGTAGCAAAGCTGGTTATTGTTATATTATCAACTATGTTCCTAAGACAAAATATCTTTCATTCTCAAAGAATGCATGTCAGCGATCTCCTCAGGACATTCCGTTAAAAAATAAAAAAATAAAAAAAAGGAACAGATCTCCTCAAGATATAGGCATGGTTGCAGGCAGCAGCAAATTTGCAAATATGAATCAGTACGGACAGCTAGCAAGAAGAATTATTTATTCAAAGGTATTTAGCAGAACAACTAGTTTGCTGTTGGCATTGCATTTTGGTTTGGGAGAGGTCCAACAGTGTCATTGGTGAGTTGCAGGGTGCTGATATATTGAAAGATGCTCCAACTTTTGTATAACTGAGCAGAGAATTTGACAATTGTTGGTCACGCAAATGTAACTTTAACTAGAACTATTCAATAGGGACAACTTTTTAACAAGTACATATTCAACACTGGAGAAACCAGATGATAGGCTGTCAGGCTAGAGTAATCACAGGTTATCTCTAGTACATAGAGTGGGGTGCTATGGTAAAATACAAGGAGGTAGCACTTCAGTACAACATTCTTGTTATTATTTTTTTAAAGGTGTAAATGGTCTAGTTTGGTTCCATGTATTTTTCACTTAGCTTCAAACCATAGAGTTCAGAAAATCAGTTCCTAACTTAAAACTCAGACCATAATTTTCATTTTCAATCTATTTTTCGAGTATTATCAGTTCTAATTGTTATGATTTTTAAGTTAAACTCACAAGTGCATGAATCAATTGTAGTAATTCGCGCAATGAGGTTGATCCCATGAGGAATCAAATGGATGTGAAATAACGGTCCCTATTTAAATTATCTAACTTAGCCAATGATCATGAGATTTTTAATCTAAATTAATGATGAAAAATAAAAACAAATACAAGACATAAAAAATGAAATTATGCTAAACTTAAAACATGCTAAAATCAACACTTTCCTAAAAACACACTCTCTAAAAATGAAATTTAGAAGCTTTCCTAAATCATGCAAGTCTAAGGAAACTAAGCAACCAAATCAACTATTTTCCTAAACTACATATGAGATTTAGCAACTATAAGAAAATTAATTACTTTCCTAACTACGAATTAGAAGCTAACTAAGATGTGTGTTAACAATGGAATCTAACTAGACTAAACAAGAGAAATAAAGGAAAACAATCACTTAAACAAGCAATGAAATGAGAACTACCCAAGTATCATGCATGTGACCATAGAATGAGAACTACCCAAGCACTAAAGAAGCAATCTAACAATCTAGTTGGGTTCTTGAAAAATCAAGTAAACATGAAGTGTATGGTACTGGAAATTAAACATAACAAACCATAAAGAAAAATTCCAGCACCATGCTATATAAATCGTTCACTTGATGGAACATGAAGACTATGGAATTAAGCAATTCAAATGCAAGAAAATATTCAAGAATGTAGACTAATAACTTCTAGACACAAGTATGAATTGAAAACTCCAATTTACTTGATTGAATTACATTAAAATCCATCAACATAAAGACCACAATACATGTGATCCAAATCTAAGGAAAGAGAGGTAAGGTGGGGAAAAGTAATTGTCTAGGTGATTTCCTAGGAAATGGAGATTAGTTGGTTGGTTGGAATAGAAGCTTAGGAAGGTGGGGAAGTGTTAGAAAGATAGAACTCTTCAATGGAAAGTGAAATTCTTAGTGTGTCTTAGTGGATAGGTGGAAAGTGAAAAAAACATAAAAATTGAAGAGGTCTCTTCCTATTGCTCCACATGCTACTCCTAGTAATTTTTTCCTTAATTATCTTCAAAATATCTCCACAAATCTCGAGGATAATTCTTTGGATTCTCCTCCAATTATGACCTTCCATTTAGCTTGGCTTAAGTGATTTGATTGCTAAGTTTGAGAGCTCCATTGGCTTGGCTTCAGGGTTGGCTTAAATGACTTTCTTAGCTTAACTTGATGACTCAAATATTTGGCTTTGGTGTTTGGCTAAGCTTCTTAGCTTGTCATCTTCTTCATGGCTTGAATATGGCTAAGTGGCTTAAGTGAAACACATGCAAAGGTGGTGAACCTTGAATGGCTTGTACATGGGCCCACTTTGGCTCCTCTAATTGCATCCATTGCTCTCTTAATGCTAAAATTAATCTTTGATTTCACTTTGGATTGATGATTTTTAAGCTTGGACTAAATCTTTTGATCTTGATCTTCCATTTTCATCCTGATCAATCTTGGTTGTTGGATCATCATCTTGCTTCCTACAACAGTTAAAAACTCTAATTAAATCCTAAAAAAATATAATTAATTTCATACTTACCTTAGATTAGCCTTTGGACCTACAAAATATCAAAATTTTTAGTCATTAAGTAAAAATGCCTATGTTATGATTTTTGACTAAAAGAGATCCTATTTTACCCCTATAAGTTATAACACATGGGTAACTAATTGGATGGTTCTTATGAAAAATTAGACACTCATCACTAATACATAAAAAAGGTAGCCTGGGGCATGAAGCTCATGCGTATGCAAGGTCTAGGGAAGGGGCGAACCATAAGGGTCAATAGTATGCAATCTTACCTAGCATTTTTTCAAGAGGATGTTTCCACACCTTGAATTCGTGCCCTCAAGGTCACACAGTGACAACTTTACTATTTTGCCAAGGCTCCCATTCTATCGGTTCTAATACATGAAGTGAAAATACAAACAAAACAAAAGATAGAGGACTTAAGATGCCAAAAGTTTAGGTTAAGCATTAGTTTTGTCTATTTGATTGTTTATATACCAATTAGTCATATATTTATCTGATTGGTATATAGGCAAGCAAGTAGATAACATAAGAAATGACATAATTACTCAAAATACATGTGATGTTGGTAACTTTAGCATGAGGAAGTCATGAATTAAAAATAGAAAAGCATAGATCACAATATGACAGCTCAAAGTACATAGCATGCTTGTAGATGCATCAACAAAAGATACACAAAGAGAATTAGCACAAAAAATGTTTAAAAGACCAACATGTTTGCTTTAGATTTTGACCTTTTTACAGAAGAGAATTATTATATTCTTTACAAGAATTAGAAAACTATCATGCAATTTATAACACAAGAAAACATTTGATCAATGTATCAAACAAGAGGGTTAGGCCCTTTGATGATCATGTTGGCATTAAAGGAGATCATGGAATTGGGGTTGGGTTGTGTGTGTGTGTGTGTGTGTGTGTGTGTGTGTGTGTGTGAGAGAGAGAGAGAGAGAGAGAGAGAGAGAGAGAGAGAGAGAGAGAGAGAGAGAGAGAGAGAGAGAGAGAGAGAGAGATGATTTGTCCCTCATTGCCTATGATCATTTTTCCATTGAGATGTTGATTATTTATGGATAAACTACTAATCATAAAACTAGTGCTGACATTAGAATGAAATAAGTTTAATAAAATAAAAGAAAATCAATTAGTTATAAAGATTAATTTATTTTAAACTCTTCTATGCATGTATATATGTATGTATGATAGATACAAGGGTGCCATTATCATTTTCACGTGCCAAGGATGCCTAATCCCAGATCATCAAAATGTAATTGTAACTTCTTATTGCCCTGGTCACCTATCTTTTTAATTTTTTCAATAAAAATGGAAAGAGAAATCCAAAACTTATGCTATCTCCTAAGCAAATGGTGGTGATTTTCTCTCTCTCTACCTGCTTCTTCTATTCTTGTCATTACTCTATGTGCAAGTTCCTTGTGAATGCTTGATACAAAAAATGTAATAACAAATTTTACATCTTACTAAAATGACCATGATCAAAGAGGAGACATTAATATCTAATGAGATTTAGCAATAGCCTCAACGTATCATGCTTATAACAATTATTTGTGGTGAATCCTTGCAATTTGATTAGGTAAACATGTCCATACCCGATATGCATAGGAAGATGATCATGATATGGTTATTTTGTTTTGTATATTTTGAATGGAACCATTGATTGAAATTGGCTATAGAAGAAGTATATTGTTTCTTTTGTTGTTGTCATCTTCCATGGCATTTTTCATGTACATGTTTCTAATTTAGAGAGAGGGAAAGAGAAAGAATCGAGATAGTAGGCTAGAAAGAAGGGAAAGATATTACCAATTGCTTCTAATATGGGTTTGTATACACGCACATAGGTGGGGCCGATAACTTCCAACATGTAGTGTTGTAGGTCATGGCATATACAAATTTTTTTTAGCCTTGTATTGCTCATGGTTAAGGACCTTCTAACTTTTTCCACTATGGGTTTTTTAGTCATTTTGGAGTTAGTTTTATTAATTGCACAGTATTTTCATTCTTAGACTACACTTGTAGTTAAAACCCAAAGAATCCTATTTTTCTGTTTTCCTACCATTCTCATTTTTTAAAGAAACCTTAGTTCATCTGAACAGAGATCCTTAACATTTTGAATTGGAAGGTTTCACTTAATCGAGCTGCATTCACAAGTAAAGAGGAAAAGTAAAGTCTAATTTGCTTCTTTCTTCCACTCACACAACTTTTCCTCTTTGTATTCACACCAGAGTTGGTCTGATTTGAAATAGAAAAAATCATATATGAAGTCATATGAACATCAAGTATAGAGACAAAAACTCTTTGATCTATTTTTTACAATCAGTGTCATTTATTAAGAATGATATCATATACATGATCTTTTAAAAAAACAAGGGGTTTCTAATGTGGCTTTAGATCATAGGAGGCATTACTATAATAGAAGTGACCTTCTTGAACCTAAAAACTTTAGCATCATTTTGTTGTTGTGGCTTTAAATCATAAGGCGATGGATGTCTTAGACATGAGAAACTCATTTTGTGGAACATAACAACTGTAGTTTCTCTTCCTCAAACTCTCTCATGAATTTCAGCCGTGAGATTCTAGACTTTCTACAAGAAACCACCAAAGAACAACATTATCCAACTCTTCCATTAACATAGTTAAGAAATTTCTTACTTTTCTTAGTCTCTCTACAAATCAGAGATAACCTCATGAAAGAACTTAAACTGAAATTTCAAAATTCTACACAATGATTGAGACTTTTTCTATACCTTTTTATGGGGTTGGTTTATAAAAGCTTGGACAAGCAAACACCTTTCATTGAATATACTTTTTGATAGCTGCCATGGTTGTTAGTAGAAGAGGCAAAAGTAAGATCGAATAATGAGAAAGAGAAGAAGAATGGGCTTTTTTCTCATGCGAATACTTTTGGAATAAAAAAGTGATGATGGGTATGAAATAAACCAAAATAACATGTATAAATAAAAAAACCCATGATGTATATTCCTAGAATGCCACCATGTATGGACATTCATGGTTTAATGCAACTTTGCAGAGATGATGACTTAGAACACTACATGTTGTAAGTTATCATGTGTGCGTGCACACACACACACACACACACACACACTTGTGCACCACCTCAAATGTAATGACCGCGAATTTTTGTAACTTATTAAGGCAAATTAATAAAGTTTGAATTTTTAGAAATTCTGGGCTGGAATATTAGGTTGTTGAAAATTCTCTTTTTATGGAGATTATATCATGAATTAAAATATACAAATTATAGATGTACTTGGAAAACTGATCGAAACAACATTAAGTACGTTCAATTCTGAGTTAAAATGAAAATTCCTTAATTTTCTCCATTTGGGGGTAAAATGGTAATTTTATCCATATTCCATATCCAAGAAATAAGACCTCAATATTCATGAATTACTTAGAAATACGATTCCAACACCACTAAGTACGCTCGATTCTGAGTTCGAACAAATATTGCCTATTATTCTCCAATTTTGGAGTTCAAAGGGCAAAAATATCTTTTCACATAAAAAGTGGGGTCCACAAAGTGGGCCAACGTTCTAGAAGCAATAATAATTGCTTAGTGCATTATTGCTGGCAGTGGAGAATGTAGTGGAGAATGGAGAATGCACTTGTAATAAAAAATTCTAAAGTAATAAAATATCTTATCAAAATAAATGATAAAAAATTCAAATTTGGCTATAAATATGTCCCAAAAATTTCCAAAAATTTTCACAACCTTAACCACGAAATTTCCAAATCTTCCCCCGAGTTTTAGCTCCAATTTCTCATTCATGCCTCCCCAATCTCTATTTTTCTTATTTCTCTCTCCTCTTTCTAAGTGGAACAAGAGACCTAAATTCAATTAGGCATTCCATTCCAGGTAGAATCTGATAAATTCCACCATCCATAACCTCCTATACTACAGTATATACAAAAGCCCAAAATCAATTTCAAGATCCAATGGTTCCAACAATAGAAAATCACAAAAACGCAGACAATCGGGCTATATTATCATCAACTGGTAATTCTCTCAAATTGAGCATCAAATATATGTTTTTTCTCCAATCAGGTAGGTGGAACTACTTTCCATACATATTTATTATGGTTTAGTGTAATTTTTATTTTTCTGTAATTTAATTTGAATGAAAAATGATAAAAATAAAGTAAAAACCAGAGCCTTCAATTTATGGTGATAGAGAGCTCAGATGAAAATTCTGAGCTTTCCAATCGATCCAGAAGGGTGAAAAATCCCTAGGATACAATTTTCAAGAAAATCTAACAAGGTTTGGACCCTCAATTGAGAGAGATTAGTTCTGTTGGGCCCAGATTTGGGCCCAGATCAAATCTGGACCCTAGGAATGGCTGTAAAATTCAATTTAAGATTGTGGAGTCATATGAACTCCAAATTGAGATCAGAAAGAAGCTATGGAAATCTTGTAATGTTTAGTTTCTAATGAATTCATAATATTTCCAAAAATTATTTGTGTATTTTTCTGTATTTTGTAAATAAGTGTCCAATTTCTAAGATCTTCAAGATCTGAGGTGATCAGATCTTGGAAATTTATTTTAATGATGATATAATAATGTAATAAAGTAATATCTATGGTTAATTTGGACAGATCTTGGATAAATTAGGGGATCAGCCCTTTATGGTAGAAAAACCCTAAAATAAAAATAAAAAAATACAAAGGGACCCACTTGATCAATGAGATCAAGTATGATCAGATCCTTGGGATGGATTAAATGGATGATATTATGATGAAATCAAGTTAGATCATGGATGAAATGTGACAAAATCAAGTTGATATGATTTTTGGATCTTAATGGATTAAAAGCCTTAAAGGTAATTAAAACCCTTGATCTAAAGGAAAACACCTAAGATCTAATGGTTGGATCATATTTAAAGGTTTATAATAATCTTAATATAATAAGTTTTAATTGTCTTTTATTGGATATAAAGGTGTAAATGTGATTTATGTTCTAAGTTAGAAAGCATGATAGTGTAATCTTTAAATTTTAGTATGATATGCCCTAAATGAGTAATTTGTTAGTAGATTTGATTATCTTAGGATCATGATAGTGTAAATTAGAGATTTAAACATGATTCCATTAAGATAGAAGTACAATTTTATGTATTTCATAACTTAGGATCATGTTAGTTTTATTTCACTAGCTTAAGTTACATTCATAGGAAGAATGTTAGTATATAGTTGTTAAACTTATATTTGATTTATGCTTTCAAGTTTATGATTTACTTATTGTCAAATTTTATTCAATTGTTAAGTAGTTGTTAAAATATAAGGAGCATAAATCACCAAAAATGTAAATTAATGAAATATAGAGATTCATGGACAACTAAGATGAATGAATGATTTTGACTTAATAAGGGCTATAGTTAGTAGGACAATATAAGGAATGGTTTACCAATTCCTTGGCCCAAAGTAGGAAAAAAATGAACATCCATGGATGACATTATGCATATCCATGGAAATTAATTAAAATCAATTAGAGAAGGGACTTAAGGTAAAGAGCTCATAGGAACCTTGTCAAAGGTTGAGCTAGTACCACTCTAGTGGACTCTAAACATTGTGGTTATAGGGGGTATATAAGAGCCAAGTGCTTTTCCCTCACCTCCCATTGACGTAAGAGAGGTCTAAATGCCTCCTTACATGAGGGTTGTATTAACCACTTTTTGAGCAGACTTTAACAGGTAAGTATTAGTCATCCTGAAATAAGGAGGAGTTGTCTAGTGATAGGAAGAAATAAATTATCTTCAACCAAGTAAGACACTAATTGGTTGAATAATAATAAGAACATAAAAAGATAGCAAATTATCTAACCCTAATAAAAATAGTAAGTGAGATAAGGATGATCAAACCAGATGAGATCTTGTATGATCAAAAACAATAAGGAAAAAGAAACATCAGTGTAAATTAGATTGTTATGTATGATATAGATAGTATTTGTATAGATGATATTAAACCCATGGATATATGATATTCAAGGAAGAAAGATTCAGATCATCCTGCATAAGGATGATCAAAGGACCATGTAGTATGTACCTTTGATTAGAAAAAATGGCATTATACATATGATTTGACAGATATATGTTGATCGAGATTATGACAGATTTCAAGGAGTAAGAATACCTCATTGAGGTAGGTGGATTATTAAGAATGCCTTTACATGAAGATACATGCCTAATACATGATCTTATATTTTGAAGTATTGACATGTATGATACCAATATATTAAGGTAAATACCTCAAGTTGAAATATGATCTAACCAATTGATGAGGAAAATAAGTATTAAATGGTTAAGTTGAGAATTGAGAACAACCCTAAGTGAATAGGAAAGTAGAAAATATTCCAGCCCTAGATAAACAGACAGATAGTCTGATATGTATAAGTATTATTTTACATACAAGCTTGGAGGCTTGTAGTTTTGTTTTAAACAGGCATAGGCCTGGGGATGCTATGCTAGGAGAGTTGAGAGGGTTTGGCCACCCACTCACTGAAACTTGATGATATTGAATACCAAGCCTAAGAAAGGCTAAAAGTCGGGTGGGGCAATTATGGGAAGGCCACCACTGTGACAGCTATGGTCCTCCCATATGGACATGGATATTGTAATTTCCACTGAGAATGGTATAAGTGGATTATTGAATAGTTATCCGGGCTAGCTGTACGGATCAGACTGCAAGCATAGTAGTCCTTGATTATTTTGCATTATGATGCATATGAAATTGGCATAGTGAAATGCCTTAAGGGGTGGCATGATGAAATGCCAGGTAATTGTATATTACCAATATTTTTTCCAAGAAGGAAAAATCCCAGTATAGTAACTGGCTGAAATACAAATCTCCTATAATGAAAGGAGTTGATCAGTTTTGTATGGAAATGATTATTGATTATTTTTACAATTTTAACGGATTTGTTCTTATATACTATGTATGTATAAAGGTAAACACAAATGATAAGGAAATGAGATGTTCATATAAATAATAGTGGTCTGTGAATGTGTTTATGATAGAATGAATTATGTGATAGTTGAATATTGAGATTTTACTATCAATAACTTACATTCTTATCCCCTACCAAGCATAGCTTGCTGAGATATTGTAAATGTTCAAATATTTACAATATCTCAGATACAGAGAAGGAGACTTAGGAGCTCAAGACTTGAAGAACTAGTGAAGAATAAGTAATAAGGGTATATCCCTTGAAACATTGTATAGAGAGCATGTATTGTATTTAGAACTTTGTAATTTGAATTGTGTATTTGGACAAGTATTGTAAGGATACAATGGGTTGTGTACTGTGAACCACTGGATGGATCCTAAAAGTTTAATAAAATAATCTTCCTTCAATGAAATTTTATTTTGTACACAAATTGTACTTATGTTATGTATGAAGTGGTGACTTGCATTTTCAAAACAAGTCTTAAAATAAAAGAATTTTCGCTGCTTTGTTTTGCAAAATTTTTTTATTGAAGGGATGCCCTTGCCTTTGAAAAATATATTATAAAATGTGTTTCAAAGACCCGGGTCGACACATCAAACCCTAGGCATCTACGTGAGTGACTCTTCCAAGTGCCATCACTCTAGAAGGTTTTAGTGCAAAACCCTTAAATATATTTAAGTTTGCAATAAATATCATATATCCAAAACCCGTACATATATTTAAGTTTGTAATAAACGTTATATGGGCATTTTAGTTTACCATTGGATGAACAAAATCTCTTGGATCTCTATAAGCACCACTTTCCCTTTTCTCTTTGGATGGTCAGTTCATGGTTTCGGTTTGGTATTTGAGCATGAAATTAGTATCAGACTAATAAGATTTGGTTCTTGGAATAAGAACCAACACTTTACTTTTGGTTTCAATTGAAGAACCATTACCCTAACTTTTCAATCTAGTTCTTATAGGTTCTCCTATTTCGAGAAAACATTTATAGTAGGGAATGTTCCAGTGACTCTATTTGGGAGGATGTGATGCTCTAGTGAGCTACGACTCATGGTAAGTTACCATGAGGCACCCACTTTTGTAGAATGGACCCCTCTTTTCATCCATCCCATTTATTTGATTTCTCTAACTTGGGATCTCTTGGTGCTCAAATATCTGCCAATTGACAATTCTAATATCTAAACTACGGTACTTTTGATCATTAGTCATGGATGGTTAGAAAATTTATTAATAAAAGGGCAATGATCAAAAGCATTTTTTTTTTTCTTTTGGCATGCTAGAGTCATCCAATTAAAGTGATTTTTGGGCTCACATAAATAAAGTCAAAGGAATCAGAAAAACAGACCCCAACAACCAAAGTTTGGCCCCACTAATTGGGCACCTTAAGAACTTGTCATGAGGTAGTATCTGACTAAAGCATTGCTTTATAGATATATTAGTTAATAGTGCCATGGCATAAGGCCCTAATTAGTCACTTGTATTGGGTGACATATGTATAAAAATAATGGAGACTTCATGGGCCTCTCCCTAATCACGAGTTCTCCTTCCTCCATGTCTCTCCTCTTTTACAGCCTCTATATTCTTTTGGTTGAATTCTACTTCATTATTACTTGGAAGGACATGTCATGTATGAGCCTTCCAAAGTACTATGAAAAATGAAGTAATCTTATGAAGGATCTTAGGTTAAACCTTATTGTGCTATCATGTTTAGGGTATATCAACAAAAGGAGAGAGAGCCTGGACCCAACCACATGAGCCATAGATTTTGAAATCTAATATGAGTAAGAAAATGCAAAAAGGATTTTACATCTTTAGAATGTAAATAGTAATAATAATTAACTAGGGAATGCTAGAATAAAGATGGAGTTAGGATTTTTCTATTGGTTCTAGGTGTAGGGAAAAGCTAGGTTTTTAAAGGGGGAAAGGGTCCAAACTAGGGTTAGAGCACAAATGAATTAAGACAGAGATTAGGATTTGTGAGTTAGTTAAAAGAGCTTACATTTAAAGGAGTAAAGATTAAGAGGATCAATGGCCACTTGATATACACATAATTATTACATTTTACATATATATAGAAATAGCATTTTTAACCTTTGAATTACTTAATTTATCATTAATTAGGGGTTTATTTTATATTTTGCTAGATCATAGTTCAACAAAGTGATTCACATATTTTTGGCAATTTGAGACCCTAAAAGAGAGCTAACCCGCCACTCGAGTACTGTCACAAACCCACATGTTAAGAACTAGGAAGTGAAGAAGTTTAGAATGCTTTGGGTATGCCCTTATCAATTTCAAAACAATTAGAGAACCCATGCATGTGGCCAACTTTTTTTGTGCAAAAGAGGGTTGCCACTATCAAAAGCTAAGGTGGCCAACTTCTCATGCATGCAATCCACCACCCAAGGGAGCTTCTATGTGAAGCTATAATGAAGCCACATGTATGGATGTTTTCTGAAGTGAAATAGCCGATAGAGCATGGCCTACAAAGCAAAGCATTATCTCTCTCTCACTCACTCACTTGGACAAGAGAGGGATCCGCATGGTTTCCGCATGTTTTACAAGGAAGGGAGGCATGTTTTATCATGGGAGAAAACATGTTTCTATGAGAAAAATAAGGAGAAAATAAAGAAGAGAAAATGTGTCATATGGAGTTGGAATAAATAGGAAATCTATAGTCACACATTCATCCAACTTTTGAGGAACCAAGGATCATGATTTGTACCAACCTAGGGCTCTCCTAAGACTCCTAAATGGGAAGTATTTTCCATGAGAGAAACAAGGGAAAATCTAAGATGTGGACTAATAGATTCAATTAGGGAGAGATAGAACAGGAGTTTCTAAAATGATTTCAAGGATAAATCTCAATGTGATTGTGAGAGAAAAAAGATTGGGTGGGGAAGAAATAGGAAAAAAGGTCAGAAACTCCCTTACACATGTTTTACAAAGGGGATTAGAAGGTTGCTTAGGAGGGAGATTGTTTCTTATATCTTAGAAAGAAATTAATCACTTTTGGAAGGAGATGGGATAGATGCGCATCATGGATACCCTTGGTGACTTTGCGTGATCTATCCTTGGGGAAAGAAAATAAGAAAATAAGGGTTTTGGAAGTCAAAAGGGTGTGTGTGATCCAAGAGACAGAGAGCTGGGGGGGATAGCTTAGAGAGACTACGTATGGGTGGATCCTTGGACTGCTCTTTTGCTAGTTTTGTGTTTTACATTAATACAGGTCGATCCTACGAAAACTTCCAATTTTAGGAATTAAAATAAAAAACCTATTGTAGTTTACTTTAACCTAGCCAACAATTCAATTAATTCTAAAAATTATTAAAAATAAAGAATTAATTCTAAAAATTATGAAATCACTTAAAAATCAAGGCTGGGTCCTGGAATCAATTATGATGCAATTACAAAAATCTACGATTAAGAAATAAGAAAGTTACCTTTCATTTAATATTTTTCCTTAAATAGCTATTTTAGGAATTTTCTTATTTTAAAGAATTAACATAAATTAGTATATTTACTAAATGCATAGTTTGAATTTTTAGGGCATAGACTATCAAAGATTTTTACATATTAAACTTTACTAATCCAACATATTTAGTATCTCTACCATAGGAAGTATGAGATAAATCTTATGTAAATATCATTAAATATATGAATTAGTACTAATTTCCTTAAAATAATATTAAGAACACCTTTTAAGTCCTCTTTTACTTAATAAAAATTTCATTCCATTATACCACGACTTCATCCTAACTATAGGAAAGAAAATTTACCTACTCATGCTTGAAAATTAAATCACTAAGTATTGAAATATAACAATTATTCTATGTTACCACGTAAAGATTACACAACTCTAACAAACTAACTACTAACTAAAAGTTCAAATCTAATAACAAAAAACTAAAACAAACTAGCTAAACTTTCTCATTAATCATAATCAAATAGTACAATGGTTCTAAAGCAATGAAAATAACAGAAATACAAATCTTATAATAAGGAGAGAATTTATCAAGTTGTTACTATGTCACTCAACAAGAATTGCTTTAAATTTCCTTCACATGCTACCACTGTTCTTTCTTCCTCAAAAAAACACTGTAGTCTTGTTGTGTCATCAAGAAAGAGCATAGAATATTTTCCAAGAGCCAAAACCCAAAGGAGAATTGTACCCTAAATAATCCTAAAAATATGTGTGTAATTCCAAGGATTATGTGTGTATAATAAAGAGGTAGATAGGATATTCAAAAGGCATGTAAATGAGTTTATCATGGTAAGATAAATTACAAGGGATGATAAAATATAGGATGGGTATGTAGGGACATAAAAATAAATTTAAGATGATATGTGGAAAAAATTAGAAAAATCAAATAAGACGGGAGTGGAAAAGGACGTGTAAAAGAGTGTGAAATAGGGTGTAAAAATGGATGATGGAAAGAAATAGGGTGTGAATTTTGAGATGAAATGTTGTAGTGTGATAGGCTATATGATGAAGTAGTAAAGTAAATTTTAGAGTAATATGAGATGGGAAATTTTTTAATAAAATAAAATAGTGTAAGGAAGATAAAGGGCGTGTAAAAGAGGGTAGATAATAGGAGATGGAAAGGAATAGTTTTAGTATGAATTTAAGGGAGATATTTGGAGGTGTGATAGAGTGGGATAAATATGCTAGGACATGAAAATTAGGTATACGTGTAGTGTAAAAACAATGAAATAGAAAGATGCAAGATTAGGTGTGCTAAGGAATAATGGAAGAAAACAATGAAAAACTCACCTCCTTTAGATGTTTTACATGCGCAACCCCTTTGGAATCTTTTCTCTAAGAACCAAAGTTCCTTCCTTTCTTAATATGTAGACCTTTTTGTAGAAGGGCTTTAGGGATGCTGCCAAACCCCACCCCCCCAATTTTAATTCACGTGGAGCTTAAGGGAGGTGGAAGTTTCCTCAAGGAGACTCCTTCTTGTCTCCTTCTTATCTCTTTCTTTCTTATCCTATTTCCTTATATCCCTTTTATTCTTATCCCCACCTTATAAAAAATGTTGATTTATTGATGCATAAGGGATGGAACCTTTTATCCATGGGTTTTGATTGGTTGGTTGAGGAAGCTTCCTTCCTCCCTTCCCTTCATCCATAGGATTAAACATAGATGGCTTGGATCTTCTTAAGGTTTTCCTATCCAAAAATATTCTCCTCCTTGATTCTCTCTAATCCTACCGTTAATTTTCTCCAAACAATAGGATTAAAGTGAAAAACACGTTTTCATACTAGGAGAATACAATTTTCTCCTAAAAAAGTGGAGGGCAGCCCATGGAAAAATCTCTACCAAAAGTCATTCAAGCTTCACTCCTTTGCATGAATTTTTTTCATTGGTATATCCTTGTTTAAGAGAATTCTTATTGGTTGCTTAAGATATTCATAAATCTTGGCCTTTAAATGCTTCAAAAGTAAGGATGAATGTTAGTTGTAGATTTCTTATAAATTGTCTCTCTCCTCTCCACTTATTCTCCTATATTTTCTCATGTAACATGTCCAATTTCATTGAAAAATCATTGACTCCCTTGTGAGGTCCCATCTTGTAGTTAAGTACGAGAGATAGTAAGTGGAAGATGCTTCATTTCAGCCTCAATTTTTTGACTTGTTTTGTCCCAAAAAAAGATAATGCATATGTGCACTCATTATATATGAATCTAGCTTCTCTTAGAAGCTCTCCAAGATGATGGAATGCTTGCATGTATGCAGGGGAAGTTTGCCACCCTTACTTTTGATAAAGACACTCTCTTCAATATGGATAAGGTTGGTTGATGCTTTAGGGTTTCTAAAAATGTGGAATATAATAACAACATCCTCATGGCATTCTAAACTTTTGAACTTCAGAGTTTATTGGACGGGGCCCATGATATTGCTAGGATAATGGAATTGCTCTCTTATAGGGTTTGGAATGCTAGAAATAGCATTTTTAAATTGTGACCTAATCTTGCAAAATATAAAATAAATCCTAATTAGCGATATTGAAGATAATTCTAGGGTTAGAAACTGCTAAATATAGGAATATTATATGTATATCAGAGAGCTTGAGACATTACATAGGAGGAGAGGACCTTGCGTTGTTTCCGTGGTAGTAAAGGAAACTCCTCCCTATCCTTTTCCCTAGCATCTTCTATATCATCTGTCCTTACATCTCTTTCTATAACATCTTTCCATAGCATATTTATCCATATCAAGTAACCTCTTGCAATAGCTTTTTCCTCATCTTAGCATCCAAAGACACCTTGCATAGGGTATCAACCTAGTAACAATGTCTTAGATCCTAAACCTTTGGAGCATGTGTACGATTTGTCCAAGTAGGAAGAGATCTTTCTTGGATGTCAAAGTGGCTTGTGGCTTGTTGGGTGATGTTTCTTTACTTGGTGAATGACACATCAAGTTAGAGAGTGCCGTTTGGTTGTTGGTCGAAGGTAGGTTTTGTGTAAAACTTAAGTCGGCTTAAAGTGTAGTGTATGATACTTTTGGTCACGTGACACTTCGAGGAGTTCTTGTGGCATCTATTTTCATTTTGTTTGGAGGAGTTTTATTTCTAATCTTTTACTTATCTTCATTAAATTTTGTATGAACTAAAATTTGAGTCAATGCAAGTTACTTAGTTCTTGTTTCATTTGTTAGCTAATGTTAAAGTTTGCTCATTTCTTGCCTTAAATGTATGCTAGGTTTTACATGTTTTACTTTAGTTTCCATTGTTGTTACTTTTCCTTATTTCCTTATATTAATTTAGGTTAAATTTCTTATTTTAGCTTTAATTTCATACTTTAATTAGGAAGTTGTTTAATATTTTTTTTGTGTAGGACACGTTCACAAGATTAAGTATAGTCTTAAAATTGAATATGAATAGCTAAATTTTCACCAAGGCTAGGATGAAACCACAATAAAATAAGTTATATTCATGATTAAGTATGTTGTTGAGTGTTCAATTTTAGCTAAAATACCCTTAAATTTTAGAGATCTTGCAACCACAATAACCTTGTCCCAAGCCTACATTTTGTCATAATATAAGATCTATTAATTCTAAGAGGAATACATTCTTAATGAGGATACGAATGGATAGGATTTAAAGAGTAATATGTCTAGGTATTCAAAGGTAATGACATCTTATCCTTTTTGGAAGGATCAAAACTAAATTCCGTAGCAACTCTCATTCACACATGAGTATATGTGAGATAAATTTGGTTTTCTTAACTTGGTTCACATATTTAAAAGAGAGATATGTTTTACCTTTTTTCTGAGAGTTTTATTTTTGAGTGTATCTCATTAGTGAGAAATGATGTCAAAACATATTTTAGAGGGAGTTTAAAAGATATAGTCTACTTAGAGATAAAGATTATTATATATGTAGAGTATACACACATACAATCTCTGAGATCTAAGCTTAATTGGAATGTATTTAGCACATGAGTAGGGTTTTGATTTTTTATTCATTTTTATTAGTACGTTAAAGTTGATAGATTTATTGAAGATAATTAATTCTCTGAGAAAAAAAGTAGAAATTGACTTGAAAATAGTTTTTGAAATATTGATATTGAATTTTCACATGTTTTGCTTGATACTTACCAAATGTTGGTTGGGGTGTGTGTTGAGTGTTGAATTTTAGCTAAAATACCCCTAAATTTGTATCTAAATAGATTTCCTAACCAATCAATTTTTGCATTAAATGTGTATTTTAACTCTAATTGATCATCTAACCATTGATTTGCAAAATTTAACGGCTAGATGATCATTAAGCTAATTAGATGATTAAAGCATGGTTCATATGATTCTAATTGAATTGTGCATGTTACAGATAAACTCAATTGGAAAATGGTTGACTTACATCAAATTAATAGGACCATATCATGCAAGATGAGATGTAGGAGGAAATTACTTTTAAGCATTTGAAGACAATCAAGAAACTAAATTTGTATAAGGGATCATAGGTGGAACAAAGAAGTTGATTTGGACTCAATAACAACTGAAGAGAAAGGGGTTTGCATGGGATATAGTATTGGGAGGCCTTCCATACTTAGAAGATACATAGAGAAGAAGATACCTAAAGAAGAGAAAACCTAAAAACCTAAAGAGAAGGAAAGGGGACAGTTCAAAAGCACCTCACTCTCAGACATCTCCTTTAGCATCACCACCTACCCTTTGGTTCTTCCCTTCTCTTCTAATTGTATCACTCCCTTTGTCTTTACCAACCCTGTTCCCCTTTGTTTTAAATCATGTTTCTTCCTTGTTTCATCACTTGGTTTTCCCATGTTTCATTGTTGTTTTACTAGTTTAGTTTCTCCTCTATTTCACTGTTGTTTTTCTCCTTCTTCCACAGTCAGTTTAACCTCTGTTTTTAGTTGATAGTTCTTCCATATGTTACCAGTTTTCTTGCTTCCTTCATCATTTAACCTCTGGTTCACTATTGTTTCCCCTCATTCTCCATAGTTTTCCCATCATTGCTTCTAGGTTTTAATTATCACATTTTTCCTCTATTAGCAGTACTTGTCAATAATCGTTGGTTTTCCCCTCTATTCTAAATAGTCTCTATTTCCCACAAATTCCACCATTTTTCTCTCTTGTTTCTCACCATTTTACTCTTTGTTTTCTCCATTTGATTCATTGTTCTAATCCCTTCCATCCATCACTGTCTTCTTCCTCTATGTTCGCTGTAGTTCCTTATCATAGTTGTATTTTTCCTCTGCTTCAGTCCTTGTTCTTCTTCCTTCATTACCAGTCACTATCTTCCCCAGTTTTAGTAGTTGTTCTACTTTATTTTCCCTATTTTTTACCATAAGTATCCCTTGAATTCTCTAGTTTTAATAAGTTTTCCTCATTTTAAGGAAAACCCACTTTATTTTATCCCCAAATTCTTCCTTGTTTCCTTCGAGTTTTCCCTCCTCATCAGCATCTTCCCTACTGCATCATTTCTCTCTCTCTCCCCATCTCAGTTAAAACCAAAAAAATAATAAAATTTCATTTTTTCCCTTTGTACCCCTATTTTAATTCCAACTTTGCCCCAATTCATCCTTTCCCCTATTCCATTATTTCCCTATTTTGTCTTGTTCTCAAAAATGTTATTGAATTATTCTATATCAAACCCCATCTAGTTTTAGTTGAACCAAATAAATGGTTCAGCTTTAACCAACATTACCAATTTAATCTTTGCTCTTTTTCTCCTCTGATTTGAAGCCAACTTTCGAATCTTCATCTTAGTTTAATTCTTAGTTGATTTAGTGGTTCTGATCTTACATCTGGGGTCCACACAATTATTCTAAGTCATTTAAATCTCAAGTTGGTCTATTGATCTAGATCATTAGTTTTTTGGAAGATTTGCTTAATCCATCCATTGAAGCAATAATCATAAACTGTGACACCTTGGGTTTTACACAATAATTTAATACCAATTTTTATAAAAGTCACAATCCCTATTTTAAAATTTTTTATTTTAAATTTAATTGAAAATAAAAACTTAAATAAAAGGCATACATTTCAAAATCCTGGGAATCATACAACTACAAAATCACATATTTAATGGTAAAATGATATTCTCAATTAGATAAAAAATTTGACAAAGTCTCCTCTGTATTTGGACCATTGCATATAACACATAAGATACAAAATTACCTGATGGATACAATAAACATAAATGCATAAACAGGGAGACTCAGTCTCCATACCATTAATCCAAATTAAATATCAATTTTCATAAAACCAAAGAACAACATTACCCAAGGTCTGTCCATACACAACCATCACATCCATCATAGATACATCCATACCATCCATGTCATAGTATAAACCATACATATATATAGTCCATGACTAACAATGAGGTAACGTTATACACAAACCTTGCCCATTTTTGAAATCTCCTCTATGTATTGCATGAAGGCCTTCAACACCCTTGCTGGTATATCAGCATGTCCAACTTGCTGTCTCTCACTGTTTCTAAAGCATTGCAAAATATTGCAATGCCTCAAAAAGCTATGCTTGTTTAGGTAATGATAAATAATAATACTAATAATAATAACAACAACATTTAACACCATATGAAGAAACCATACATCAATTTTCAGGGCATGTGATAAAACATCAGTCTCATGATAACAGTTCAAAAATAATCTCAATATGAGAATAAATAAAAAGGCAATACAACATGGTTCACATTTAAAACCAGCAAGATAGGTGGCAATATCCAAGCCACCTACATGATCAAAACATGTAGAGTAAACAAAACCTCAAAAACTCATTAACTGTACACACCAAATTAATGTATCTCATGCCAACCACATACATGAAAACATGTCGAATCTACTAAGCATCCAAAGCTCATAAATATACCAATTCATATTACTACAGAGTGTCAAGAGCTCATAGGATAAATGTGTATGTGATCATAAAGGGCACCCTTACACGTGGGTCCCATAAGTTCCAAAATCGCATCAATGCAATGCGTTAAACATACAAAGAATATCTAAATGCATAAATGTCATCAATGCAGGGCACCCTAACATGAGGGTCCCATGAGTGTACCACGCACTCGTATCACTGGTCATGAGTACTCATACCAATTTCTCATGCTTATTCCTTTCAAGGCTTCTTGTGGCACAATCACTGCTAAGGACGCGTTGTCACACAGTGGGTACACAGGGAATATCCACTATGGTGCACTTTCTTTGCAATATGATAAAATCACACATCAAGAAGTGCATGGTCCTCTATGCTATAATGGAAACTACTCTGGGGTATCAACCACTACTGCTCAATGTCGACACTAGAACGAGAGACTCTAATGCTTGCCCGCATGGGTGGGACTTGGACCATAGCGTGGGTTACCCATGATACCACTCCCTATGGTGTTTGCCATCTATCGGGCAATGTCTATCATAATCACCATAAGTCAAAGAGGATGGGTAGCCAACCTACAACCCTCCTAGCATAGTGTTCATCGGGTAAAAATACCCATCATAAATATGCTAAAATACAAAAGTCACATATCTCATAAAACTAGGAGTATTTATGACTCACCATCCCAAGGCACTGGCCCTCATCCCGGGGTTAGCCTCTCAAGGATCAACCACCAAGCCTCCACCACCAAATTCATGGATAAATAAGTGATAAAAATAGGGTATCCATATGCCTTAGTATCTCAAAGTAAACAAAATTACCATATAATTACCCCATGGTCACAAAAGGGTACAAAAATCATGTGACATCAATATCGCTTATAAAACATAAATAAATCACGATCAATCATGCATCCATAGATAAAATATGAATCCATGACATCATGTAAATGTGCATCACTAACAATAACTCAATACCTCAACATGAAATCATGGTATAATAATAATATGCCATGTAGGTATGAAATTCATGAAACAAAATCACTCCCGTTAATGATTGTCATCACCTACCTCAAGTGAAGAATTACTCATCTGTACCTCTCAAATCAGTTGGACTCTAGTCTAGCTTAGTCCACGTCACCCCCACCACCTAGATACACATCACCTCTAGGTCACACATAGAATCCAAATTATCTAAATTGGATTCTTAATTATAAAACACATTATATTTCTATATCTCAACATATGGCATTTTAGTACAATTCAATGGCTCCTAGCATGGAATTTCAAGGTGGAGCCTGCCTCATTTGGCTAATAATCCAAATCATGATGATCTAGGCCCACTTGTAACCATTATGCTACTTTTGTAATTATATTAGTATATGTTCTAGTGCTATCGTGCTCAGATCATTCCAATCTTAGGAAATTTTATACAATTCAACCAATCAGGCATCATTTCATTCTATTCATGCATAATCTTATATAATTATAGCTAAATCAATAAAATCAAGAGTTTATGATGATAATCCTACCTCATGTAGATTAATTTAAAGGATATTTAGTAGTCCACATCACTGGATCTCAATTGATTGCCTTGAATGTACCCGATAAAAAATGTTCATACCCATTCGATAACATTTGTCCACCTAATCATCCCAAATCAAAGAATAAATTAATAATTTTATTCATATAATGTCAATGATTCAATTGAACAAAATGGATCATCAAGCTCGATCCAATTCTACACCAAAATAATCAATCGATCTCAGTTGTTGATCAACATTGGCTAGATCATCTCACCAATGTTCCAGATCCACAATATCTCACATGGATCTTGATATACATGTCACAAGTATCACAATGGATGGTTCAAACCTTAGGATCTCATCATGCATCCAAATTGAACTGTCAGATGATCCTTGATCAAAGATTTGACCATTCCACTATGTAGATCGCACCAAAATATGCCTAGGATGTGATTTTCATTACATTCCATAGAAGGTGACCAACACGATCGCTGTCGGTGGCCCATTTCTTATCAGATCTAAAATTTCTCAAAAGAGGTTGTAGATCAGGGTATCACCTTCACTATCCTAAAATTTGGTAGCGATTTGAGGTCGTTTGACACCAAAAAATGCAAAAATAGTTACTGGTTGCCGAATTACTGCCACTTGCCGATGTTATCTTCAATGGCTTGATTCTCCCTCATTACTTGCCTGATCAAAGTGATTCTTAAGGCCTTCTGATTGTGGGATCATGAAGAAGAAAATGATTGCCACAGATCACCCATCCAAGCTATCAATTTTTTGAGCGACTCCTTGTAAGTTTGGCCCCTAAAATTGCCATTTTTCTCCCTCTTTACCGTAGTTTTCATAGTCACCAGCATTCCATGCCTTCGCCGGTGACTGCCGGCTACCTCTCTCTCTTCTCTCTTTTCTCTTCCTCCATCTCCATCTCCGTCTTCCTCTCTCTCTAGCTCTCTCTGTCTCTCTCTCTTTCCTTTCCCTTTCTCTTCTCCTTCTTCCCGTGTTGTCTGGGGTCATAGTCGTTGATTGTCACCTGACCAAAGGTAAGGGGGAGTGCCATTATCAAAATGACACCTCCCTATATAATCTCTCTTTTTTCTTCTTTTTACACTTCATATTCCTATATCTTTGCATTAGAACTCCAAAATATGAAAATTCACTAATTTCTTTTTACCCTAGTTTAATAATTTTCAAATTTCACTCTAATTGGAATTTAAAAATTAGGGATGTTACATTCGTCCCTCCTTGTAGGAATTTTGTTCTCCAAATTCTTTTCTTGTTATCCTTCAAACAATTCTAGAAGCATCCTCATATCATAAGATATGCTAATCATGACAATAATTCTAAAGTCAACATCAATAAACGATTCCACGACATGTCATACCCTCAAATGCCAACATATAATGCAATTAGCATAACCCAAACTCTCATCCATGAGTTAGTTGTTCGTGTACAACTTAGTACAAGTAAAATCACCATATCAATACAAATCAGAGCATCTCAGCTCATATATAGGCAATTCTATGCTAAGTCTATCCCAGATCACATTAGCTTACCAACTGACAATCTATACCAATCAAAATCAGAGGATATCTACTCACCAATAGGAAATCATATGCCAATCAAAGCATACCAACTCACTAACAAGCAATCATATGCCAATCAAAATCTAGTCCACAGCACTATCACACTATGAGCACCTAAAAGCCTGCCACCTAGAAGCTCGCCATCTGGAAGCCTGTAGTGCCTCACGCACCCGCCCTCATCAAACACCCTCTTTTAAGCTGTCTCATCGGCTACTCACAAGTCTAGGTCATAAATCATATTCCGATTACACATAAGAAATTATTTATATAAAACATACATCACTGTCATAACTCTCATCTAGTGAGAAACAAAGTTTATATATGTAATATAAAACAACATCCATATCACTACTATCTTGGAGAATTCAAATAACTCAATGATAGCAATTCACCAGACTAAGGAAACTATCAACCTTAGTCATCAATTTGGGCTAATCCCAGCCGATCGCAATCTCGATAAACTACTTCTCTAACAATAGAGGTATTGCAGTTAAGAAAATTCACCTTCTTTGACCAAAATTCACACTCACATACATTCACAGCAAAAGATAAGTCTTTAAGATACTTTAATAAACCTTAAGGATTTCTTGTGCTTCTCCAAGTAATGGAATATGCAAAAACATCATTCACTAATATAATCATGACTCATCTCAATAACCTTTAAAATTTTAGCCCGTATCCATACATGCTGTTAGTGCATTGGTTTCACCAATTGATATCACCTAGAACTAGTAATAATCATAACCTATTCTAATAATCATCTTATAGATGTCGTACTCCACAATCCTTGGCTAATGGTAATCATACCTCAAATCAATCTCCACAAACTTCATGCACCAACCACAATGGATTAATTAGATTATCAATACATTATAAAGAATATTGATTTTTCACCGTGATGAAATCAAACAAGTGATAATCTATGCATAGCAATAAGGATCTATCTCTCTTCTCAAGAGGACTAATGCACCATATGAAGACCCACTAGGTCTGATAA
The DNA here is from genome assembly GCA_035236585.1 of Warburgia ugandensis. Classification (NCBI taxonomy): domain Eukaryota; kingdom Viridiplantae; phylum Streptophyta; class Magnoliopsida; order Canellales; family Canellaceae; genus Warburgia; species Warburgia ugandensis. Next base: position 47,173,352 of record CP141134.1, read on the forward strand.
ACCCTCTTCAAGTAACTATTGTAACTGGAACCCTTCTAGCTTAGTTGGGGCCAGGAGTATGGTACTATAGTAAATGACACTATGTTTGATGCCAAATCAATATTCCGTAGCAAAAACAATCCTAAACCTACTTAGGAAAGTTTATGAATCCTGGCACACCATTTGTGAGCTCAACCTATGGCCACTCTCTATCATCCAATGTCTCACAAACAAGGAGGACTTGGCACCTCAGGAAAATACCTCACTGCCATCAAGGCAGAAATAACACAACCTCAGTGATGCTCTTTCTACACAGGAACAAGGTCACTGATTATTCAAGTATACTAAAAGTAATCTTTTCCTCATAGAAATCAGCTATCCCCCAATAAATAGAATCCGTCCCAAGGATAATATCATAATCAATCATATCGAGTAAGATGAGATCAATATCCATCCTCTCACTCATCATCAGCATCATAACATCCAACTTAGAGACTGTCACATATATAGGCATATTCATCAATATGCCATTACATAAAGTATAAAAATGGCTGGATCCTAAATCAAGGAGGATTCTAATATATTTACCAAAAATCAAGGAAATATTTTCCACCTCTTGATTCAAGGCATATACTTGCTTCCAAGTGGTAGAGAAACACATCATTACCAATGTGTGACCATCTCTTCCTTATCTCCAGTGTTAGTCTATCTGACTTGTTGTCCTCTAAGACAGTCTCCAAAGGAATGTTCTGACTCTCCATAGTTAAAACATCTAAAGAATTGTCTCTGTAATAGTGGCTGCTAATGCTAATACCACTGCTGTAGTACACCAACTCTACGACATAATTGTCCAGGTACCTATCCTTACAACTAGTGTACCTTCTCTCATCCACATCTAAACATTGCTTCACAAATGTCATTGGCTTAGTGGCCTCTATAACTATGTCGATGAAAGGTCTCTTGCCCTTACTAGGCTAACTTGAACTACCCATGGCTGAGTCTCTATTGTAAGCCCTAGACCTAGGAGAGTCCCTTGATAAAATAGAGGTGATGTTTGCTGCCTCTGCCCCCAATGTAGGACCAACTACTATCACCTAATTCCTTGATCTAAGTGTTGAACTATCAGCAGCCTCCTTATCCATGGTAAGGGAGTTAGGGGCAAATCTCCTCAACTGTATATACTGATTCAACACTGTTGAACCATCTTATTTCTCTACTCTACAGTAACAAATTCTCTCAAAGTATCACCAATGCTCATAAAGCAAATATATTGATCATTACATCTCTCAAACGACCATTATCAAAATCCTCATAATTACATTTTCAGTGTCCTTACTTCCACCATTTCATTTCCTTTAACTAATGAATTATTTCATGGTCATATTAATCAAAATCATTTACAATTGTCAATCTCACATCCAACTGTGGCACCCCCAGAAAATTTATAAGCGTTCACTTCTCCCTAATGTCTGGCTATCAGTATTTCTATGTGCATAGAAACTAATTAATTTTAACCTTATAGATCAAATAATTCATCTATAGAACATTAAAATCTTGTTCTATCAAATTTCGATAATTTACATCATACTAAAATTTTATTCATCAAGTCATTCAAACACAAATTTGATTAACACTATAAGGGGGGTTTATTTAACGACACATGCTTGGTGTTTTGTTGGCACATCTACTGCAATATCTCCGATGGTATCTTTTGTGATATCTGAGATATGTGTCATATGTTCTGTGATATCTTATATGATATCTGGGATATGTGATATTTGTTCTGTGATATCTCTGGTGATATTTTTGATGATATTTGAGATATGTCTCAGATATGAGAAACATATGCCTCTCAGATATCATAGTTAAATAAGTTGCACTTATGACATATTCCATGATATCAACCAGTACATAGATATTCATCAATGATCTCAGCCATTCATCTATGCCATGATATTCCCAAGGCCTAGGGATTTTATGGTAAAAGTACAGGAGGAGCCCAGTTTCTTCAATGATCTGGGCTATTCATCTTAACAGTCTTTCCATTGAGGCCTTCCCTTTACCTTTTGTGAAGTGCTATTGCTACTACTAGGGTAGAACTCAAGAGTAGATTTTCCACATACACTGGGGATTGGAGGTAGAAATGATAAGAGGGAACAAACTCTAAACCAATTAATGACATGGAAGGATTTGCTGGGATAATGGAGTTACTATTATTGCTGCCACTAATAAGCCTGGAATACTTGACCAAGTTCTTCTTCATCCAACAAGGTTTGACAGACAAGTAAAAGATTATGCTCCAATATCATTTGCAACTTAGATACAGATGCAAGGTGTTGTTTTTAGACAAAAGACATAAACATTTCCATAATTTATTTTAATATTTAATATTTGGAAATTTTATATTCATGGTCACCTTTGCAAAAGTTTCTCTCCTTGTCTACTACATAGAAAAGTATACCATAGACAACAATAGCTTCAACAAGAAAAACTTGTAGTTCCAGAACTGAAAGGAATCTATGTTCTTTCGACTACTTTTTGGCTTAACAACCCATGTGATTTACAATCTCCTTTTAGCTCTGTAAAGGCAATGGAACAAGAAAGTTAGATTAGGTTCTAGCTGCTATGTTGAGGATGAAGCAAGAAATTTAGCAATGTAGAGTTACAAAATCATAGAAGACTTAAAGTAGAAGTGGGGCATAAATGGAAGTTGAAGCAACTTCACTTTAAGGATAGTAGTTGTTTGGTGTATGGCTTTCAAATTGGCAAGCTTCTCATACTGTTCCTAGTGAGGTGAATTATAGTGCTGAAGGTGATATAGCTTGTTGCTCTAAATTCATCCAGTGCATCTTTAGCATGACGACCTAAGAGAACTTGAATAAAATGACCTTTCAACTTGACTTTCAAATTGTGTGCTTGTGTTTGAAACAATGTGTCTGAAGCTTCATCTGGATTGGGCTCCTAAATCAATGTACCAAAAATATAAGCTTATAGAGGGGCCTTGGTTTAGTGGGCAATATGCAACAAAATCTGGAGTTATTTATGTATCACTGAATTATTGGTTTATTCCTTCATCAGGCAGTAGTGCAGTATTCTTTCCACCATCATTTCCAAGTGCACCTTCATGATGGGAATACTCTTTGCCGTTTCCTCTACATACAGTTTTATCCATGTGATCTGTATAACAGGTGCATTTCTCCTATAGAGTTTAATGGAAATTTCACCAATAAAGAAATTTTCAACTCATTATCATGTTCTTTTCCTTTGGACAATACTACAGACTACTTCTTGAATAAATTTTTTAGGGCATATACATACTATTTCTCCTTGACCATTTCCACTAAGTTCTAGGCATTTCTACTTAATAAATATACCACCTAAAGCACATATACATACTATTTCAAAAAGGCAGGTTTTAGAAATGAAAATAAGCATTGACGAAAAGAATATTTAGGCTCATACCTCTTAATCATATTTGTAGTATCTGCTGGTCCATTAGTAATACCCCACATGAAAATATTTACTCACATGTGGGTAAGAGCTTATGATCTCCATTTGCATTTTTCTGAGACTTACAGAGAATTCATATACCTATTGGCCATCAATTGCTCCCAAGCTAATGTCCCAATCATATGAGAGAGAGAGAGAGAGAGAGAGAGAGGAGAGAGAGAGAGAGAGAGAGAGAGAGAGAGAGAGAGAGAGAACCTTAAATTCATGAGCACGTTCTTGTTTTACAGAGGACTGAGCAAATTCCACAAGAACAAACATTTCCTTTTACAAATTCCAAATAATTTCTTGTAATAAATGTCGCTATATTGTTAATTTACAATGAAGAAGGGGTGGATTGACACCAATGACTGTAACCAGTGTTTGCTTTAGGGCGGTTACCAAAATGCAATGACAAAAAAGAATGCCATAAAAAGTTATCGTAGCCTTGCTATTGCAAAAATTGGATGGCCTAACTCTCAAGAAGCACCATTGTAGGCGTGACATCTATGAATTCCTTTTGTTGGAGAGAATTGGAGATATCATCAACCGAGAATGGGATACTGCATCAGGTAGAAAGTAGATAGTTGGGGTTCCAATAAGTGTTCTACATGTTTATGTTTCTCAGGTATAATAGAGGCAAATTTCTACCTAGAGTTGTCATCCAGCAAAAATGCACTGCTTACAACATTATTGAAATCCATCGTCATTAGTACTCTCATACTGGAAATTACCTGTAAGTAGTAATAAAGAGTTATATACATAAGATTTAGCAGAAAAATGATTTCGAATCAAACAACTTATGAATGGACCACGAGAATAGCATGTGCATGCACAAGCACGTATGTGATGCACGATATAGAGTA